>JARWLC010000017.1:1922500-2522500 GCA_033318265.1 Phyllotis vaccarum
TTTCAATTGAAAATACGGTTTTACGACAGGTAAGAATATTGCCAGCCATTTATTCAGACTGATTAGATTATGTGGTACATTAATTAAACATACCAGCCAAATGCCCACCCTACACAAAGGATAACGTTACTAGAAAATCCTTCCTGGAAAAGGTGTGTAAACTGACCTCCAGTACCCTAAGCAGTCCAGGGTGCTTGGATGAGCAGCTGAGGAGCCTTCAGAATCATTTTTATATGGCTACACAAAATAGTTTTTAATCATAAAGGAAGTCTTAAGGGAAATTAACTTGGTTTTGAGCTATATTTTTGTTGTTGTTTGGAGGTTTTATTGCATCTCATGGAGCCTAGCTTTATGAAGGAAGAGGACTTTGAATTTTGATTTTCCTGCCTCTGTCTCCCAAGTTCTGGGGATACAGGCATGTGCTACCACCATGGCTGGTTTTTATGCAATGCTAAGGGTTGAACCAGGGCTTAGCATGTGTTGGATTGTCACTGCATCAACTAAGCCATATTCCCAGCTCAATCAGTCTTAAAACAATCAAAATAAACTAGCAAACACTGAGTGACCAAGACCATGAGCTCTTTATTTGGGGGTTCTGCCTTTACACTAAACTGCCAACAGTTTTCTCTTTTACACAATTTGCTCTTCACCCAGAACACAAGGACCATTACAATAATAATTTTTAAAAAATGTCTTGGGTTTAATATTAAAAGTGCTTCTACCTCACATATATCTTGAAAGAGTCCTGGAGACATCCAGAGATTTGAGCACCACTGTCCTAGGATACTGACTCAATAAAATGAGTCTGTTTCCCTTATTTATAACATGAAAGAAATCACGTATGTATTATCCACAGAAGAAATGAGAAAATGGTCATAAATGCACTCTAGGAGTCTGCGGCTCAAATGAGGAATTCCCTTTTGAAAAGACTGTTCCTAAGTTCATAAATACTTTATTATGAAATTAAAATCAAAATTAATCTCACAGGCCAAACTGAAGCTATCAGGCTGTCAGCCCAGATTCTAGTACAGAGAAGTTTCTAGTTGTACTACTTTCTAGACTCCTTCCACACTCTGATCTGCCCTCCCACTGTGACTGAGATGACCTTGCACATTCTGCCCTCTCACTAAGATCTCGATGAGGAAACACATGAAGTCATCAAGCTCAGGATCAAAAGCATGACCTGGCCTCACTCAGTAATCAGGCAACCTAGACGTTTGGAGCAAAAGCCAGGTTTGGGGCTTACAAGCAGTGGTTATGTGGTTGGATCATTGGTTTTTTCAAGCTAGATTCAGACTTACATTTGGCCATTTATTTGCTGTGGGACCCTGGCCAGTGAACTTTGACCTTTCTCATTTCCTTATCTGTAAAACATCAGTTTTATCTACCCTCATAAAGCACAAAATAATGACAACCAAAATAATTATTCTGGTTTTGTAATTACCTACTGATATTATTGCCACTGAAAGCCTACATAATAGGTTAATTTGTAGCAAAAGTCAAGCCTGTAGTACATCAACATGTAATGACGTATGCTGGCTTGTCTACAACATTATACAATACAAAGCTTTTTTAAAAAAGTGTATGAGCAAAGGTTAGACACAAACTGGGTCCTCAAAGAGCTGTTAAGAGTCAGCCCAGCACCTAGGGAAGACAGGCAAATCATAGGCAATGGTAGGACTGTACTATAGCACCTTGGAAGAGATTGACCCCTTATCTATCCAGCTATGTTTATCTTAAAGCTTGGTGCACCTCATTCGTCTATACGAGGATCATGCTCAGGAAAGCCAGAGAAATGTCAAGCTGCCAGAAGCTGCAGAGCCCCATCAGTCACCTTCCAGTGAGTCTGCACATACTCCCCTCCACCACCAAGGCTCTCTGTGAAAGCATTTACACTTCACTTTAAATAAGACAAAGAGTCAGCTGGCATGGGAGAGCATACCATGGGGTTATCCTAAAAGGTGGACATCCTGAATCACCCGAGAGCAGAATGCTGTCATTTCCCTGCTCTGTGGAACTCTTGGGGTTCTAGAAGCTTAAAGCCAATATCCATGAACTGACTCTAACTGTCATCATCTTCTTTCCACGTTATCAGAGGGAAGGTGAATCCCTGAGAGAAAATTCTGCCAGTGATGGAGCTTGCTGCTTCCCATGGGTACTCCTGCACTCCGGGGAAGGAACTGTAACATCTCTCACACCCTCCCAGGAGGAGAAAAGAGAAAATCTTTATCCTATGCTGAGGAACGGCAGTGTGACTTTTGCTCATAGAGGTGGCAGAAAAAATGAGACAACCACTTAGGGGTGGAAGACATGATTCTGAAGTTAGCTGTGTCTTGATCCCCACGTTTGCCAAGGGGAGTAATTAAGGTGGAGAGAAAACGTGCTGACAAGTTAATAGCAGTGTTAAACTCTCAAAGGGAAGAATGTCAGGCCTTCCATCATTTAGGCAGGCCAGCAAGGCAGCCTCGGGAAATGCCTAAAGGAGCAGAGCCCACCTCACACTTCCCAACTCTGGACTCAGGAGATGCTTACTCCAGCCTTTCCTTTCTCTCCAGGGAAGCTCCTTGGCAGGATCACCCTTATCAACATTTTTATACTACCACCTAGAAGTCTCTGGAAGCCAAACATGTTAGAACCTTACCTTGTTACGGAGGTCATCGCTTTCCTCCTGCTCTAGCAGGAGATGAGTACGGTGTTCGGCCAAGCTGGCAGCAAGACAGTCCATTTGCACTGACTCTGCCCAGATGCAATACTCCAACTTCAATGTTAGTTTCAGCGCTGGGCAACTGTGGTGAGGTGAAAGGCTCAGAGAAAATAGCCAAACCAAGAAGTAGAAACCTGGTCTCCATCTCAGAAAATTCACCCTAAAAACCCTGGGGTTCACCAATGCTGATTTCGTCAAAGAAAATTTCTAAGTGTCCTGGAGAGTCTGAAAAGTCCAGCCTCAAATTGTTTTGCCTTCTCCAGATTTTTCTCCCAGCCACACAGAACACACAGATCAGCTCCCTTATATTCCCTCTATGAACTTCTCACTGTTCCCTAGGAGAACAGATCAATGGGATGAGTGGATTTGTTATGCTAAGATCCGAATCACCGCAGAGAAGCTGAGTACATCCTCAGCAGTCAGAGAAGTCCCACGGTTCTCTTACTGAGACCAACAACCCTGTAGCTGTTCATCCATGAAGTTGGAGGCCTCAGTAGTCCCAACCTGAAGCCAAAATCTGCACGTTTCCTGGAGAGCTGCTGATCTTTAGTCCACAACTGAAGCCTGGAAACGGTGGCTTTGCTGTCAGAAAAGGATGCAGCAGCCATGGGTGAATCAACTTAGTAGTAGGAGAAAAGGCCAAATGCCCAAAAGGCCCTTTAAATCTGGGCTGCTACCGGATGGTGCCACCCACAATCAGGGGGCGGGTCTTCTTGCTTCAATTAAGACAGTCAGCAGGTTTTCAGGTGATGCTCCTTCCTCAGCTGGTTGTACCTTGTGGTAACTTGACAAGAAAACCAACTATAAGCTTTGCCACCTCCCCACCCGACCCCTTTACAAATTCTGTGGTGCTGGGAATCTAACCCAAGGCCTCATATGCGCTTGGCAAGCACCATACAGCTGACCCACATCTGCAACCTCTCTTTTCCTTTGATGCAAAGCAGTTTCAACAGATCTGTCAAGGATCAACTCTATGAACCTGTTCCTCTGGGCTCCTTTGATTACTTACTCTCTAACACATTTACATTGCGTTGATAAGATCTTTAAAAAACAGTCTACTTCTGAGAACTAACAACCTCCTTATTAATTGGATGCTGTGCACTAGGGACTGGGATAGGCTTTTACATATATAATGATACCTTACAGAGCTCTTTAGAACTGACATCTTTATCCTCATTTTAAGAAGCTCAGAACATTGAGAACAGCTCAAATATCTACAGCTGACATTACAGTCAGGATCCAAGCTGGAGGCAGTGGCACACAGGCCAGCAATCCTCCACAGCCAGGATGTTGTCAAGTTCTCTTATGACCCTTGGATTCCATTATGCCTTTATATAGATGTTCACAATCTAAGGCTGTGAGGGTATGTTTAACTGCCAACTCTTGCTCACTAGGTGTGTTCCTACGCATCCCACTTCCTACGAGGTAGGCATCATCATTATCAGCAATGCTCTACTCTGCTATGGGACTACGGTTTTGTACACTGTAAATATTTGTCACTGTAAATATTGGTTTAATAAAACTCTTCTTGGCCAGAATCTAGACAGGAAGTACAGGTGGGGCAACCAGATGAGGAGAATTCTGGGAAGAGGAAAAGCAGGGCAGAAGGTGACATCCAGACACAGCGGAAGCAGGATGAGAATGCTTCACCAAGCAAAAAGGTACCAGGCCATGTGACTAGCATAATTAGAAATATGGGTTAACTTAAAGTATAAGAGTTAGCAAGTGATAAGCCAAAGCCATGGACCAAACAGCTTGTACTTAATATAAGCCTCTGTGTGTTTCTTTGGGACGAAGTGACTGCAGGACCAGCAGGGTGAGACAGAGAACTTCTGACTACACTGCTCTTCCTGTTGAGTGGATTAGCCTCTTGGCACAGACACAGTCACTGAAGCAAAGCAATACTAAGAACATGGACATGTGGAGAGGAAAACAGCAGAGCTGGGATGGGATTCAGGTGCAGCATTCTCCATGACCTGGCAGGAAGGCTGGGAAATGACTGCCTCTTCCTCTTCCTCCTTCTCGGGTCTTTTCGGGATGACAGCACCTAGCATTTCCTAACAGAACAGGACTTTTCTGAATTGATCGTAGAATTGGTAGAGTTCATGCATGGATGACTTGGCAATCTTAAGTTCTATTCTTGGCTTTAAAAAAAAAAAAAAAAAGACAGTAGAATAGCCTTGTCACCTAATCAGCATAAGCAAGTTCCTTCCTTGATAAAGCCAGGTGTCACCAGGCTCTAGCCAATAACAGAAAGCAAGAGAGAATGAAGATGTGATGCTGCCATAGAGACAATTCCGTCAGTCCCTACGATTTACATGGCCAGTGCTTCCTGACTCTCAGGCAAAACAGTAAGGAGTCACCCCCAAAGCAGGCAGCTTCCACAGTCTATTTAGTAGTCACACGTTGCCCTATTCCGGGTGTCTCTGGATCTCTGGAGAAGCTGCCACTGTCTCCCTTCCTCTGACTGTAAGGACCATATCTGTACGCTTCTCTGCTCTCCTGTGGTGATGAAAGAGCAGCCACGTTTTCACGATATATGAGCGCAGAACTGGGCATGCATCACACTTCTCACTGCAGAAACTGTATCAGGAAGCCATCCTTCATTCCCTGGGAAATGCCAACAATAGTGTCCCCATTTGTAACAGCCTCAAAATAGTCACATGATTAATCAAATGCTTCCTGACCCTGGGAAGCCCACCACCCACTCATCCCGTTTCATTTCGCAGAGCTTGGAATTACTTTATAAACTCCATCCATGAGAGCAGAGCCTCAAGACTCAGTAGAGCCAGCCCAGAAGGTGAGTCAAACGCAGGAACCTAGCCAAGCCTTTAGGACCCTGAGTTCAGAGCTAGCAGGTGTGAAACTAGAAGTCAAGAGCGGTTGAATAACTCCTCCAAGATGAGTTAGAAGCCTGCTTGGATTCCTACTGGGTGCTGTCCCAAAGCTTTGCCATTTTTTGTTTTTTGTTGTTTAACTGTCCTAGGGAGATGGAGATGGTGATCCCTGGTAGCACCAAGATCTTAAGGAGAGTTCAATTTAAATCCTTCTACTGTGCACCCAGTAGACTCTGTGAGGAGAACACTCAGATATGCCCTTGCCCTTGTCCTTCAAAGCCCTGCTTCATTTTGTGACTAAAGAAATAAATAAAATAAAAACCTGCAGCTAAACTGACAAGTCCAGTGTTCACCATCTTCCCTGCACATACCACTTTCTCTCAGCCCAAAGTACACAGTCATCCCATGGTATCCACATGCAATTCATTCTGGAACCTTCTGAGGACATCCAAATCTACTTGCAGATAATCAAATCCCCCATCTATATAGCACTTATAAGTAACTTATGCTTATCTCCAAAGTATATTAAATTCACTACAGATGACTTACAATTCTGGATACTATGCAAATAATTGTTGCTGTGTTGTTTAGAGACCAGCAATGAAGAATTCTATATGCATTTAGTATAGGTGTGATTTTTATACAGGCATTTTCAATCCAGTTGTCCAGGTCCACTCTGAGGATACAGAACCTGTAGGTACAGCAGCTATGCCATTGCACTGGCCTCCATGAGGAAACATTCCAACAGCCTCTACCACAAAACTGGCCATTACTCTCCAATCCCACCCTGCATCTGCACTGACCCACCCAACACTGCCATGTCTCAGGTCAGAAACCTTCCCACATCTTTGGGCTTCCCTCTAAACTATATCTGTGTAACTGTCAGGCTCTGCAGTCAGTTCCCTCACAGCATGCTGGCAAATATTCAACCATTGGCATCCCAACATGTTCTACTCTCCACCATCTTCTGATTTCTGTAACAAAATACCTGGCCCTGATCAGTTTTAAGGCACCATCATCATATCATTAAGCCTAGGAAAAGAGATGTACTTTGCACATGCAACTTAAAAACAACCCAGGAACATAGACACTAGACAAACATGGTCAAATAATTAGGAAGCACAAACTTTTAAATATGTACTATCCTTTTTGTTATCATGATTCTTAAACTTTGGATTTATATAACTTGATTAATAATGTCTCATGTTTAAATACTGGCCACACTTGTAATTCCTGACCCTGGTAAGCTGCCCAAATTCTCTCTATGTACCAATGTGTACCAGTCCACCCTTCTGGGTTTTTGTGATCTCCTTGGTGACCTGGTTTTTCAATGGCCTCCCCGCCTGTCCCTTACCTTCTGTTTCCCCTGCTCCACCTTCTGAAATATAACTGAGTGTCCTCCTGCTTCATGGAGTGCCCCTTGTTTCACATTAGAAACTTTGCAGTGATTCCAGAAGAAGCACAAACCATCTGACTCAAGTCCCGTGTGGTCCGCAAGACTACCCCCACCCCATATCAACCTTAATCTTAAGCAGAAATGGACACCTTCCATGGCATTTCAAATGATTGCCTTGTTATTGTTAGTTGAGTGGCTTTGGGGACACTACTCAACCTCTCTAACCAAAACATCTTTTTTTCTAGACCATGGAGAACTAACAGAGTGACAGAGGAGTCAACTGGTGCTTACCCAGAACCCCCCGACAGGACCAGCACATTTAAAACCCAACCAACAGGGGCATTGGCCTCTATTCATGCCCACCAGTGTGCAGACCCTGGATCTTCTCTCTCTTTGTGTCCCACTCTGTTCCCCACACAAGGGATCCTGTGAGATGCTCAGTAGCTCTGTTGTCTATAGACTTGAATCTCCTGTGCAGTTATTTCTAAATCCTTGGTGTGCAATCCTTCTTTAATAAAGGAACTGTCTTGGCCTATGGCAGGCGTCATAGAAGTAGGTGGGGAAATTGAATGAAGCATAGATAGGGGAAGAAGGGCAGAGTCAGGAGAGACCAGATCCAGATGCCCAAGAATCAACATGTTGAAGAAGTAACACAGGTAAGCCATGAGGCAGACAGATTAATGGAAGTAGGTTAAATTAAGATGCAGGAGGTAGCTAGCAATATGCCTGGGCCATAGGCCAAACAGAATGAAATGAATATAAGCACCTGTATGATTGTTTGGGGCGAAGGGAGGGTCCAAACCTCTGGACCTCTGGCCGCACAGGCCAGAAACCTCATTCTGTAAGTCCTCATTTCTTCACTGCCAGTCTTCACGGGTGCTCACTTACCCTTTATTTTACTCCTCAACAACTCGTATATCAACCCAGCAATAAAGAGACCACCCAATTCTACCGTGGGCAGAGAGAGCTCCAGAAATGAGCTGCTACTGCAGAGGATCTGACCTCTATTTCCAGTTCCCACATGCTGCTGACAACTATCTGTATCTCCAGCTCCAGAGGCTCTGATGCTCTCTCCTGTCCTCCCCAAGCACTGCACACATGTGTTGCACATGCATAATATGCACACTCATAAAATAAAAATAAATAATTCTAAAACAGAAGTGAGCAAAGATTTGATTAGTCTCTTGTTGTCAGTCAACAATAACCAGATAGCCAATAAGGAGATTCTTCATTAGTTATCAGGGAAATAGATGCCACAACGTAATTTTATTTCTACCAGGAAGTTCATCACCCAAAAACAGATGTCACAGAGGTGAAGGAAGACTGGGTATCCCATTCATTGCTGGCAGAAATATAATATGCCATAGCCACACTGGAAACCCTGACACAGAGCCACCACAACATGGCAACTCCGGTCCCACTCTGTACCTGGAAGAAAAGAAACCACAGTTCACACAGAAATGCACACAAGAATGATCACTGCACTGTCACTTACAACAGGCAGGTGTGGAAGTGCAAGTGTTGACCAACAATGGATAAACTAGGAATATCTATAAATTAAGTGTCTGGGACCATAGAAAGAAATCAATATAAAGATGCCCAGAGCAAGAAAATCTCCACAGATACAAAGCAGAAGCTGAAAGGCTGGGCAGTAGTGGTACACGCCTTTAATCCCAGATCTCAGGAGTTAGAGACATGCAGATCTCTTAAATTTGAGACCACTGTGGTCTTGAGAGCCAGTTCCAGGACAACCAAGGCTACACAGAGAAACTCCGTCTTGAACTAAACAAACCATATAGAAAGGAGGGTGGCACTGAGGGGCCAGAGCAATGGCTCAATGGTTAAGACCACTGTTCTTCCAGAGGACCCAAGTTCAGCTCCCAGTACCCATAATGTCCCAGAAAAGGAACTGAAGAGGAACAGAACCTCACTGAGTTCAGAACTACAAAATGGACACAGGAGGAACCTACTCTGATCATGTGAAGGGTCAGGAAGGCCCTTGCCCAGGGAACTCTGCTTGTACTATGGAAATATGATCTTTAGGGGCTGTACAGGGAGCCCCTTGAAATTTTTTTGTGGTCCTGAAGGGTCCATTGTTGCCAGTGAATCCCTGATGCCTACCTTGCTGGCCACTAACACTGAAATAAAAACACACATCAATGTGCATGTGTGATGGTATGAATGACCCACAAGCTCATGCATGTGAACACATGCATGTAGGGGTATTGTGTTGTTTCATGGAAAGTAACTGTCCCACCCACTGGTTTAATAAAAAGCTGATTGGCCAAAGGCAGGCAGGAAGTGTGGGCGGGGCTACCAGACTAAAAACTCTGAGACAAAACACCAGGGAGAATGCACAGAGAGAAGCCAGAGGAAGCCCAGGACAACCATGCTGCTCTAAAGAAAGGTACCAAGCCGCATGGCTGAACAAGAGACATGGGTTAGATGAAGGGTAAAGAGCTAGCAAGTGATATGCCTGGGCCTGAGGCTGATCAGCCAAAAACTATTAGAAGCATCTGTGTGTCTCTGTAGGACTGCGGGACTGCGGGACTGCGGGACTTCGGAACTGCGGGTCTGCGGGACTGCGGGTCTGTGGGTCTGTGGGTCTGGGGACCTAAACTTTGAGGTTAGGCCTGAAAGTCTGGGCCAGAAACCTCATACTACACATGCACAGGCACTAAAGCTGTTGTATAGATGCAAAGAGCCTGGATGAGTTCGCTGACCAACTAGCATACTACTTTTAGAAGTGGGAAATAGGTATCAGTATTTTGCCACTTAATGGTACCTGTCTAGGGGCTGCTTTTCCAGAGTCAGTGGCAAGTAGTCACCGGCCCTTGCTTATTTATGATTTCAGCCACCTGCCTACCTTGGGCAAGGGAAACTGATACTCTAAAGAAGAAACCCAACTAGGTCTTCCCAGGGCTTGCACAACTTTTAAATGGAAAGCCTTGTATACTCAGAAACCTCTAGTCTGGTTCAAGTCAAGACTGTCTGTCCAGAAGCAAATGCTGGGTCACTGATACCGGACTCCTCATCTTTCTCTTTTCTTGAGTCACCAGGTATATATATCTCTTCTGCCATCCACAATACACATGCTCTGCCAGAGAGACTTGTCCCCAGGATTTTGCCCTGCTCCAGCCTGTCTCCACTTCTTCTTTTCCACCAATACATCCCTCTCTTAGTATATCCATTTGAAGTATCTGTTATTTGTTATGCCTTTGTGAAGTTAATCACTGAATCTTATTGACTTTTATTCTAAAAAGTCTGTGAAACTCACCTTTTCTATCAGAATAATAATTACAATAGAAATCAAACTATGAACTAGCTTTAAGAAAGTGTATCCAAAAAAGAGATGTAGAGCAATAGGCATCAACAAGTACATAGAATTCAGATGCTCCAAAAGAATTTGATAATGTAACTTACTTTTCAGAGAAGATATCATAGAACCATCATACAAGCTGGTAACCGCTTGTCTAACCCACAGATGTGCTGTTCTACAGAATTGGAACAAATGCTGTAAGATATCAAGATAAGCTCATGATTTTCAATACAAAATCCTTCAGACCATAAAAGAGTAGTCTGGCCACACCGTCTGGGAGGCCTTGGCTCTGAGTCAGACTCAGAGCTCCTTACACACACGGCTACCATCCATTTCTTGCTGCCAAGCATTCTAGAAAAATCTTCCCTTCCCACTGAAGTCCACTCCACGGTTCAAGGGTAAGCTTGCCATTTAGTTAAACTGTATTAATCAAGCCACACTGCTAATAATTTTTACTAAATTACTATTACAGCCATCTTTGACATTCACTTTGTGACTCAGGAGCAAGCACTGTGACTACACCACACATATGTCACCATCAGTCAGCCTTGTGACTGTGACAATCATTGTTAATCCACCACAGGATCCTCTCAGAGCCCAGGGATGCTTCATCAACCTTCTCAGCACAGCACTCCACATAGCCACAACAAACAGCCCTGGTTAGGGTGTGAGGTGCTGTGTCTCTTGGCATTCAAAGTAAAATCAACAACACCAGCATCTTTAATTTTTTTTCTTTTTTCCTAGAAGCTGCTAGTTCCAGGTATGGACCTTTGCCTTTATAAGTGCCAAATAATTGTTTGAATGACTGAATAGAAAGCATTAATATGATAATAAGTAACATTTACATAATGCCTCATTGCAGGGTACCTCAGTTACTTAATTCTCTCAATAGCTGGAGGAGTTTGGCCCCCTTAGGAGATTCTGAGAAGCAGGGAGATGGTTCCTCACTCAAAGGCTATCAGTCATTAGAAATGCAGTGGAGACTCTGAGGATGAAGAAACAAGAGCCAGCAAAGAGTGTGGTTTGAATCATGTCACCTGCTGGCATTGAACCACCAGGTCTGGTGACCAAATCCTAGACATGTTTGGAAACACTTTGCTCTGCATCCTACACTGCAGCAGGCTGAGCTCCACCATCACGGCTTTCCGTCTTCCTGGTGGGTTAATTAATCCTCCTCAATGCTGGCCAGCAGTAATAGGATCAAGAAGAAAGCCTCTCTTCCTGAGCTCCCAAGGGTGGCTGGCAGGAGCCCAGGAGGAGATGGAGCACAGCCTTCAGTCTGTTAATTGTTCAAGAGCAAATCATCTGTCAGCGGGAAGTGGAGAAAAGCCACTGCTGAATTCAGAGCCCGAACAATAAATAACACTCAGAGCTGCGCCCCTGAGGAAAATAAAGCTGCCCACGTTTGCTTCTTAGGGGAAACAAAGATGTTCTGAGTTCTGCAGGCCTGAGAATGCAGCACAAGTCAGTAGAAAATCAAACCTGTTCAGACCGGCTTGCATTTGGATCAACTCAGGACCCACAGCCCCTACCCTACCCCTCCCTCCACAGACAACTCAGAAAATCACTTCCTAACATTAAGGAAGGTCTCCTGGGCTGGAGTAGAGAGGCCCCTCCCTCATCTCCTTACTTCCTCACATTAAGCACCACGGACTAAGACAAAGCTGGAGCACCCGGCCTCTGCTCTTCTGCTCTGCAGCCTCACTCTCCAGTCCTCTGTGCTCCCAACAGTACCACCAGGAAGGGATTTTCTTTCATCCATCTAAATCCGCCTCAAAGATGACTTCCTGTCTGACTCCCCTTCCCTGGAGAGGTCAGGGACTCTGTGCTCACCCAGAGGGACAGCGCACTGGGTTGACAGTGGAGGGAAGGAAAATTAACTTTCCAGGCCAGGTCCCAGGTTCAATACTGAACTCTGTGATCTCAGCTTTGACCACCCCCTCCTGTGGTGGGGAGCTGTTACCCCCTTATGGAATGAATGGAAAAGACTGGCAGCCCCTACTTCATAGAGCTGTGGATGACCGAACTGCTCAGTACATGTCTGCTACTAAGAACAATACTCAAGAAGAGGTGGGGTGGCCGCTAATCACACCTCACAGTAATTGGCATAGCTGTTGCCTGTCTTTCTTGGAATTCTTGGGAAACAGTACATTTCCTCATCCCCGTATATCCATCTCTTAGCATTGTATTCTCAGATACCCAGCTAAGAGGGTTACTCATTCTTCTTGTGGTTTGAGACTTGCCTTGTGCCCTGTTGCTGTGCCCATCATGTGTCACCATAAGGTTTGTCCAATGACATATGAGAAGGTACAATCTATCAGCTCCAGAAAGAAGGTCCTGGAACAGAACTTCAGCAGCTCCTCCCACCTCTGCTAAGAGCAGAGCATGTGTCAGATCCGGGGTGCTCCTCCTTCCTGCACCCCAGAAGCCAAAACACAGCTTAGACTGGGGTCAGACGCTACCAAATAGCAACTAGCACGTATTATCCACAGAAATAAGCATTCGTTTGGCCTGGGCTATCAGGTTTATTCCTTCCCACAACATAACCTGGTGAATGTTGTTTAAATAGAAACTGACACCTGGGCCAACAATGAAGAAGTGTGTACCACAGGCTTTATCCAGTTCCCGGTCCAGATCAAGGTTCTGAATGCACTGCCAAACCAATTAATTTAAGCAAGTGTTCTTTCAATTGTACTTTGCGTATATATTTTGATTCAGCATTTTACAAATAAAAAAGAGGCAGCAATTCTATGAGCAAACACACCAGAATAGTCCACTCAAGACACCATACTGCAAGAAGTATCAGGGTGGGAAACACAATCCAATGGGAGAACACTGTGTTCTGCGTACTTAAGACTCTAGGTCCCATGCCCATAAAGGCAAATGGCAGCAAAGAATTACAAGAAGGATGGTTCAGCGGGACAAGTCCACTTCCTTGACAGATGCTGTTTCCAAGGTTTCAAATATGCCAGCCAGGTATCACACTTCCACAATCCAAGGAACAAAGCATGTTTTCCAGACATGGAAACTGAGGCTTGAACAATATGTGAAGGTCTCCAGAGGAAACAAGTGATGGTCCAGATGGGAATTTCATTTGTCTAGGTGCAGAGGCCACACTGTAGCTCTTAAATAACACTGTCATCATGAAAGTCTTTGGGGACAGCGCAGAGAAACCTCGTTAGCCAAGCACCCTCCCATTCTGACTGACACATTTCACGCCTTGGCATATGACCTAACACATCAGCAGCTGGAGATTTAAGTGGAGTCACCCCAAAATGCAATATCCAGATGGAGATTAAGCAGAATATAATTTAGAGTTTGAGAAAATTAATGTATTTAAGCAGATTATTTTCTATACACAGGAAAGCGATGTCAGTTTGGTTAATAGGAAAAGGGGGAGAATAAACGGTAGTTTCCACCCAAGGTGTTTCATTTAATTTCTGTAGACAGGATAAAATATCCCGACATGAAGTCACATAAAGAACAAAGTCATTCAGCTCACAGGTTGCAGAGAAATCAACTTAAATTATTACATCATAGTTGAGAGCAGAGTGAGAACAAACACATGGATCCTTTCTTGCTTGCCTGCCCCAAACTAGGGAATGGTGCCACTCATGGTGGCCTGTGTCTTCCTACAATTTATAACAACGACAGTCCCTCAAATGCAGGCCCACAGGCCAGTCTAATAGATAATTCCTCATTAAAAGCTGCGACTCTGGGTTATGTCTGAGTTGACATTTAAAAGCAGCCAGCACAGGGAGCTTCAAGCCCACAAAGTAGGGATTGAATGAGAAAAAAGGAATGAGTGGACGCTGGCAACTAAAGGCCGCAGAGAACAGCTGGCTCCTGCAGGGGACTGTCACCCCACAAGGATGCCAGGTTACATCTGGACCAAGGAAAAGCTTTCCGAGGTTTCCATGTGGTCAACAAAGCCGAGTCATGTCTCGACACTGTATTCCAAATAATCATTGCGGGTCCTGACCAGTGGAGTCAGACACTTCTCACAGACACTGGGGAAGACTGGATGCTTGGCAGACAAAGAGGGACAGAATGCCAGCATACACTGTAAGAACACTGTGCTTAGGGAGGAAAGACAAGGGGTGAGGCAGGGCCAGTTGGAGGTGGAGAGTAAAGCAGGAAGACCCTCCTTTACACTGCTTGGACTGTCTTCCTTCTTTCCAGTTCAGCAAGAGCAGAGTCAAAAGCAAATGCTGATAAGGAAAAGCCATTTGTTCCCGAATAAACTTCATTACTCTGCTAAATATCTTGACTGGATTTCATTTGATTCTACTCAGTCTCAATTCAATATTGTGCTTGGCCAGCTTAACCTTTTAAAAGGAGTTTTATTGATGGCATGTTATGGGGACATTAGCATTTCTCAAAAAATTAAAGAAATAGAAAGAATTAAATTGCTTTGCTTAGCGATCTTAATTATCTGGAATAATTAGCTCCAGTCAATTCTCCCACAAGAGCTCTCTCGAGAAATCAGTGTTTGGGGAAACAGAAAGAAAGGAGGTGCCAAGCTCGGGACAAAAGCAAGTATTTGGCGAGTTATTTGGGAATATCTAATTAACCTCAGGAGTGAAGTTGACAGTCACATCTACTTCCATAGTGCTTAATTATTAAAAGCAAATAAAGAAAGTAAATACTCAGGGAGCCAGTCTATCGGGTGTGGAAAATAGAAGTCACTCTGTGCCAACAGACACAATAATCCCCAAATACACAGGCGTGCACTTCCGAGGCTTCTGAGATAGTCTTCCATACTTTTGCTGAAAAGCTCCTCCTGGCCAGAGAACACTGTTCCCTGCTCTAAGTTTCCAAGGAGCCCTTACAATCCCACTGTGAATTCCTTAAGCAATCAGCTGGGCTCTCCATCCCCAGGGGACAAGCACTAAAAGTTTGGTTTAACATACACCTCTGAGGTCATAGAATCCCTGACCTCATTGCTAGGGGCTGGTGAATGTGGTGGAATGATCTATAAAGTAGGGCTTTGCATGCTCCTGTACATAGCTGATAGTCAATAAATTCTTCCTTTGTCTTCTTCCATCTTCGTGTGTGTAAGTGTGCATACGTGCATTTTTTGCATGCGAGTGTGGCCCATGTGTATAGGTGTGCATATATGTGTATGCATGTGCACGTGGAAGCCAGAGGTTGATGTCAAGAAGCATCTTCCCTCTGTCTTTCACCATATTCACTAAGTCAGGGTCTCTCAATCAAACAGAACTTGCTAATATGGCCAGTCCCACCAGCCACCTTGTTCTGGGCATATCCCCACCCCCTACGTCTAGCCTTCTAAAGCTGTACCTAAATAAGCACCGAGGATCTGAGCTCAGGTCGTCACTGAGTCATCTCCCCAGTCCCTTCCTTGTGTTTTCCCCCTTCTTCCTCCTCTGCCTCCCCCTCTTCCTCACTCTTTCCATTTCCCCCTTACCTTTTTTTCTTTTCGATGTATTTCTTGTCAGGCTCAACCATTGAAGACTTGATTGATTCCAGAATGATGAGCCCAAATAAGTGTTGTCCAAATAAGTTTGTCATTTTGGTTTGTGACAGAGTTCCAAAGAGCAGTACAATGGCTGAGAAGCCTGGGGCAGGGCCCATTGGGAGGGAAGTGACTTGGTTTGAAGAGTCTGTCCTTGGGGTTGAAAGCCTGGAAAGGGGCAGAAAAGAAAAGGACTTCTGCTCTCAGAGGGGCTGCTGGAGACCTCAGGGAGCTGTCAAGTCGGCATGTGTATCCTTCCTGAGGACAGTGGGCTTTGGGGAGCTTTTATGGAATGTCAATCTCCTAATACTGAGCTGTATCTCCGAAGCTAAGTGGGGATTCACTGTGAGGGAAGTGTGACGTTTAGTATGGGTGAGGGCACAGACAAGAGCAGCCGAGGGGATTGGAATACGGGCCTGTTTGGTTTTCTATCCCGCAACTTTAGCTATGGGTCAAAACCCTGTGGAGTCCGATAACTAAATGTAGAAACTAAAAAATAATCGTCAACAGGTTGTGTATTGAGGGGTAGCACATGACTTTAACCCCAGCACTAGACATGCAGAGGCAGGCGGATCTCTGAGTTTAAGATGAGCCTGGTCTACAGAGCTAGTTCTAGGGCAGCCAGGAATACACAAAGAAACCTTGTCTCAAAATAAATAATAAATAAAATAAAGCAACATAATGCATCTAGGGTATTTGTTATTTCATACCGTGTCTACCCATATCACATCACGTGACCAGCCCTGCTTCTGAGACACATGTGCGCTTTGTACTACACTACAAATCAATGGCAAGAAGCACTAACCCAAAGAGCCTGAGACTGATGCGTGCTATGAACAGCAGAGCTTCTGTTGGACTTACAAAGCTGCCTGCTCTTGTGGAAAGCTGTAGTGTGACTGCAGAAGACAAAGACCAGATATTTCTCTACCATCCCTCCCTGGCATGTATGTATCAAGTATACCTTTCAATTTATGGTGTTAGAATGCTTGGCTTCAAAACTTGCTGTTCGAGTTTCCTTTTAAAAAATAAAAGTAAAAAAATTACCGACTTGGGACTGAGACATTATTCCCAGCGATTTCTGAAACGGCCTTTGACGTAGCTCTGCCATTTTGTGTTTATGCAAAGCAACGTTCCCAGTATTGATGTTATAAAATCAAAAAATATCGATCAACTCTGAAAAATGTTGGCTTATGCTCTACACTCTGAAGTATTGAATATTCTGCCAGGATTTAACTCCTCATTTAATTTAAACATGCACATCAACATCATTAATATGAAATTTGCTTTCATTGATAGTAAATGATAAAATTAAAATATCCCAAAATTATGTTAAGAGAAATCTCTTTTTTACTGCAAAAAAAAAGACACTTTTATTTCTTATTTTTTGGTACGAATGGCTTTTAATTATTTGTCTTATTGTATTAGCTAGGACTTCCTTTTGTTGGACAAAAATCACTTTATATAATCACTGATGTTTGGTTTGATTACTTACTTTATATATTAATATGCTCAGGCTCATGATGAAATTTTTCAGATGAAAGAATGGCCAGTGTGCAAAGACTTAAGAATTGCTGCTCTGCACAGTAATGGCACTCTTTTGTCATGCTGCATTAGCATTCCATGACTGTAACAAGATACCTGAGGGAAACAAATTTATAATGACAGAAATCTATAATCCCTTTCAAAAGCATGCTCCCAGTGACCACAGGGCCCCCAGCCGGGCCCTGCCTCCTCAAGAGAAGTTTTTCATATGTGGTCCATTGGGGGACACTTAAAATCTAGTACATGGCACATGCAAGTAGAAGGTTAGGACAGAGAAAGGCTTGCAGACCTGGGTGTGCCTGCAAGAGATCAGCTCCAGTCTGGCTCCCCCTTGGATTTCAATGTTGTCCTTCTTAGATCCCACAAGCACCCTTGATCTCTGTGCACAGCCATCCAACCTACCTTCCTTCCCTCTGAGGACAGAGTGGTTTGTTCATTGGTTCATTGCACTGTCTTGGTCCTTTCAGAAGCTGTCATCCATCCTCTCTCCTACCCTAACATTTCCCGAATCACTGTCTGCCTCCTCATCATCCTCACCATCATGGCCACCACCGTCACCTTTAGACAGAAGCCACCCATCAGGCCTTCTCACCTCATTCCAGCCTCTCTTCCCCACTTTTCTACCAGCACTGGGCAGGAGAAAGTCCAAGCTCCCAGGCATGTAGTCAAGAACTTCTGAGCCCTGGCCCTGCCCTCTGTTCAATACTCACCCACTTCCATCCTTCTTAGTGACTCCAGCACCACAGTTCCCTCAGCAACCTGTGTAGCCCCTTCCTGTCCCTGCCTTTCCAAACCTTTCCCATCTTCCTCTCATGCTCTAAGCTTCTTACCCTTTCAAGTCCAGGCTCCCCTAGCTCCCTCCGGTACCCCACCTCCATGCACACATCTGCCTTTACCTCTCCTTAAGCTAACAGTCATCTGTCTTTCTAGCAATGAGCTGTCCTCACCCCATCCGTGTTGTGACACCATATGCAGTGCTTGGCAGTCTGCAGTCACACATCAGCATATTGAGCTGCCCCACGCTGTACTCCCTGAGATGACTCAGGTCAATAGAAAAACTCTTCCGGAGCCAGGGTATGCAGATACACCAGGAAGACCTAGAACAGCCAGGCTTTCTGGAGCCCGCTCATGTCCCCATTGTTACTCTGAGCATGAAGGTGGATTCTGAAAAGCAGAGGAATGTTGGCTCTGGGATCCCAGACTATCTAGGGCCACCTCAGTGGCCACCGGAGAGATACACAGTCTCTCTGGACTTTGGGTGACTTGTCTACAAGATTAGATTTCTTTGTTTAAGAAGAAAAATGTCTGTAAAGCCCCAGCATAAAAACTAATATGATGTCAATGCTCAATGAACCCTGTCGCTCCCTATTGTCTCCTCAAGAACATGAGGTTCTGACAGAACTTGCTTTTTATGTATATTTCCAACTGTAATTATAGCTAATAATCAGTTTTGTCTTTTTGTTCCTTCTGAGAACAAAAGGTTCTCAAGCTGGCCCTGAGCTTACTGTGGCACCAAGACTGTCCCTGAACTTCTGGTCTTCCTGTTCCCATTTTGTGGGTCCTGAGGCCTAAGCTATTTCACTTGGCCTATGAAGTGACATCTATCAAAGTCCGGGCTTCATACATACTGAGTGAGTACAGATATCTCTACCCCTAGCTTTTCCCTGAAGTGCATATTATGCCAAGCATATACGTGGTCCCCAAGGTACCTTTCTTACTTTTTCTTCATGGTGGTGATGACTGTAATGGTGATGTCAGCGCATCTCTCACTGCACTCCTGCTACATGCTGAGCCTCACTCTGTGCTTCCTCTAAGAATCAACTCCTGTGTCCTCAGTGTAGACAATATGTCTTTGTTTTACAGACTTTAGGTCTCAGAAGTTAAGAAATTTGCATAAGTAATTTGAAGTAATGTTGACACTTTCAGGTTTGAGATTCAAACCTGCCCCAGCCAAGGACTTTGGTTATGCTACCTTATTTCACAATCTTCTCAGCATGGCCACTCATAGCTCTAGGAAAAATTAATTGCTTAAAAATGATGATTTTTTTTCATAAACTGTATGTAAAGATGGAGAGGTGAGGAGCAGAGCTAGGGAAACCTGGACTTCAAAGTCTAGTCATTCTGAGATGAAGCCTGTGATAGTTTGAATGATAAATGTCCCCCAAATGCTGAGACATTTATAACTCCATTTGGTGGTGATGTTGGAGGCGCAGGGGCTGGGGGGGGGAGGGTAGGGGGGTGGTAGAGTTGTGGCTCTGCTGGAGGGGTGGCTCTGCTGGAGGGGTGGCTTTGAGAATATAAAATCTGATATTTCCAGTTTGCTTTTCTCCGTTTCTGCTTGTGGTTGAGGGTGTGAGCTCTCAGCTTCCTCCTTAGGCTGCCATGCCTACCTGCTGTCATGCTTTCCTGCCATGACTGACTCTATCCCTTTGCAGACCAAGCAAACCTCCTCTTCCAGGAGTTCTTTTTAGTCCCGGTTTCATTACCACAGAAAAATAACAAGTACATTCTCACAGGTCCTGTTCTGTCTGTATTTGAGGGGGTTATTTGTTTTTAAACACATTATTTTTATTTCTTGGGTACTGGTATTTTGCCTGAATGGTTTGTCTATGAATCACATGCATGTCTTGTACCCAGAGACTGTCAGATCTCCTGGATCTGTAGCTACAGGTGGCTGTGAGACACCATGTGGGTACTGGGAATCGAACCTGGGTCCTTTAAAAGAGCAGGCAGTACTCTAACTGCTGAGCCATCTCTTCAGCCCCACAGGTCCTGTTTTTAAGGCTCTCATATGAGAAATTCATGAAGGGATAAACTACACACAGGAAACAAGTCAAGACTTTATCTATTTAGAGCCCCACACCTTGGAGCTGCTCCCTTGTCTGGAAATCCTGCTTTGTTGAATTTCCCCAGAGTGCCTGGAAATCCTCTTCCTGGCAATTGGGAGGTCACAGCCATTAAGTGATACCCACTCAGCCATGGCCAGCCTCCCTGTCTCAGATGAAAAGAGCTGGCTGGACTGCTGCTGCTTCTGGTCAGATGCAGGACCAGAAACATTCAGGGCTCACCCCCAGACAAGAAACAGCAAGGGCCCTTCTCTCCCAACCCAGCTGCTGCGCCACCTTCTCCTCCAAACCTCCCAACCCGGCATCAGTGCTCCAGATGGGTTGGAAGGAAGGCCCTGGGCAAATATTGGCTCTTGAAAGGTTAATAATTTACAAATGAACTACAGATGATAAGAAGTCTGGGCTTCTGCTGCCAGGATACAGGGGGACGTGATATGCATGCAGTCAGCTTTCCATGGCAGAAACAAAGCAGCAGGAGCCAGGAGGCCCCTTTATAAAAGCCTTGGAAATGTGTCTAAGACACTTGTTCCCTCATAACAGTGGCAGCTGTGGGAGAGGGGATTTAGTCAAACCACACCAATAAAAGTGCAGTAGAGGCAGCCCCTCCCACCTCCATCTATGCTGTAGAGTCCATACTTCAAGCCAGGAAGTGTAACCATGGTTTTTTATTCAACTGTACACACCTGCCACTCCACCTGCCCAGCCTCCCACATAGCTTCTCTCCTGAGACACCGGCATCCCTGGAAAGGCAGATGCTTCTATTCGCCCCTCCACAGGGTGGAAAGAAGTTCCTTTTTATGAGATATTTGGGAATGCAGAGGACTTCAGAAGGCATCTAAAAATGCAGGGCCAGCCCACACACTCTTCCCAGGGAGCTGGGAAGGAGGCACAGGAAATGCATAGAAGAGGTAAACGGAAATGAGAAAGGGGAGGGATCATCACAGAGACAGCTGAGGAGAAGCTGTAAAATGTTGCTGAAGAGCTGAAATGACAGGGCTGGAGCCTAAAAGAACATGCTGTTACAGGCAGGCCACGTGTTTTTCTCTCCTGCTCTGATCCATTGTGTGGACTGACACACGTGAAGATGTGTTAAAAGGAAAGGACATTTAATCTGGGATTTGTCTCATGTAGAGGACAAGAGATTCCTCTCATGAAGCTCTGCTAAGAGGTCATCCATGAGGCAACAGGAGGGTGAAGCTTGCATGGGTGTATACTGACCTCACTCTACAGCCCAGAGAGCCATGCTCACAAATCACCTACATGTTCTCTGTCTCCATTCCTCTTTCTGCTGTGATACAACACTCTGAGCAAAGCAGTTCAAGGGATAAAGGACTCGTTTTACCCATGGATTCACGTTCCTGTCCCTTGGTAAGGAAGACAAAGCAGCAGGCACTGGTCACATTGCATCCCAGTCAAGAAGCAGAAAAAGACAAAAGTGGCACTGGGTCCCCTTTCCCCATGTGTACAGTCCAGGATCCCTGCCCAGGGAATGGTGTTACTCATGGTGGATGGACTTCCCCACCTCAGTGCAATCAAGATAACCCCCCACAGACATAAACATGCTCAGAGGCCCATCTCCCAGGTGATTCTAGACTCAGTAACACTGATGATCAATACTAACTGTCAGACTCATGCTGTGCACACATGTATACACACATTCACACACGTGCACAGATGCAAACATGGCAACACGCCTAAGCCCATCTGGAAGAGAGAGCCAGGGACCATAACAGAGGCTCGGTATGAGCTTGGTGGGAGCCAAGACAAGGGTTCTAGTGAGAAGTCTTTCAGCCTGTGCTCCCCTTCCCTGAAATCTCATTCCGGATCACATCCACATGCCTCTGTAGTTGTCCATCCAAGGGATTCCTGGCCAGAGCAGCTGCCCTCCCTGTGTCTTGGGTAACTAATTCCACTGGCCAGAGGGTCTTATCAGTGTATTGTTGGGGAGCCTTCCCTAGTTACATCTGCTCAGCTCAGAGGCTGGGCTTCCAACATACAGCTTGGTGCATGTTATCACATTTATAAGTTGAAGGTTTGTCCAAAAGAGCAAAGAGTCATAAACAGGAAGCCACCGAGTCAGGGGGCTCTGAGGGAAGGGTCCCAGGTTCTGTCATGGGCCATAGGATCCCTGCCTCCTAATCTGCCTGAAACTTTCCTGTTGGGTTTGCCCAGAAATTCTGTGGAACAATACAGGCTGCTTAAATCTAAATTAGCTTTGATTTGATTTGCTTGCAAACTAATAATACTAATTAGCACTATTCACATTAATGCTAATGAATATTAACTACATAGCTGATAGACAGAGATCTAATTCAACCCTATTCAACTCACCTTCCCACTCACACCTCTGGCTGGAAGCGAGCATCTGGTCCTCATGATAACCTTGTCTTCATGGCTTCATTTTCTTCTTTGTGCTAGTATTTCCCTCTTATCTTCAAAGAAGGATCATGTACTCTTTCATGTAGAAGCCACATCTCAGCCATCCTTTCCCCTCACACACCCTGGCACAGATAATTGCACTTAAGAGTTCTAGATAAACAATATTTGTGGAGTGGATGAGAAAATTCATGATGGGACACAGGTTGAGACGAGTAAATTGTCTCAGGTGATAGTACTCGATACTTTTCCTAAGAATATGTTAGGTCCTGATCCATGAAGCTAGGTATCCTCAAGAGTGACTCACTTCACTGTTTCGACAAATGTCACAAATGATTCTGACCTTCAGTCTCCTTGGACTGAGACCGGGGGTAGTGGTGTTTCCACCAGGGACACATCCAACACAACTCCCAGCCCCAGAGCAGCAGAGGTAAGAAAATCACGCAAGACAGATCTGCCCTAATCGTGCAACAAGATCATGTTAAAAGCAATTTTTCAAGCCTGAGTAAGATGTTTATGGCCTGATAGACGATGGCTGGCAAACTCATTTTATCATAAATATCACAACAGATAATACACTTCAGTATAAATGATGCATCTGCCTTTGCCAGGATCTCGCCATGAGTAATGTCCCTCTGATACCAGCTTCTAAAAGATAAACAAATTATGGGTGGTAATTACCCGAAGTTTGATTTTATTTTTTATGAGCTTTCCTTCACTCAGGGTGGAAAGACAGAGACATGAACGGGCCGCAGAGTGCTGAAGCGAAGGGCCTCCTTCCCCCAGTGGGGAGGCTGAATACTGAGCGTGTTTCCATGGCTCCGGGATAAAAGACCCAATAAGTAGGAAAATGTACATTACAGGAAGCAGAGAATTAGGACGGGGAGAGGGCAGCAACTCCTCCAGCATACGCTTATTTAGAATATGCCTAAGCTTTAGACAAATCCTCTCTCTGATCCACACACATACGAACATGGGCTGTGCAAACCTTGTGGGGGCCCACTGAGGCTCCTAGCACTGACCCCACATTCTGAACACTGACATCAAAATTTGTTGCCTGCTGGTATAACACCTGTAAAGAAGCAGCCTTTTCTTTCTTTTTGTCTCATGCTCCTTGAGTCTGGCAAGTCCAAAAGTCCAAGAGAATGATCCTGGGAGCCCAGTGATGAAGAGTGAATGAACCACTGACCTACAGCCAGAGCAGTTCCAGTGAGGTCCAGAGTCTGAACCCTCAAACCAGCTCTGGACTGGGAAGAGAAGGGCACAAGAACCTAACGTAAACAGGGCCGATGTAACAAAGTTCCACAAAGCAGAAAACTAAAAATCCAGGCCAAAGCATTGTCTGAGTTCTCTCCAAAGGCTCTGGCACTGAGCCCTCCCTGGTCACTCCTCAAAACCCTGTTATGAGCCACCACCCTAGTGCTCTCACGCCTCTAGCCTCTGGCTCCATGGTCACATCTGCCCCTGGTAGTCTCCTAAGACACCAACAACATCGATTAAGCCCATACCTGGTTTCAATGAGACTTCAACTAAAATCTGCCCGATTCCAGTTCTAAGTAGAATTTCATCATGTGCTTCCTTGTGGGACATAAATTTTTGAGGGAGCACAATAAGGAAATGAAAGCTGAGAAGGGAGACTGGGAAATCTAGAGACAAGCAGAGGAAGAGGGATACTGAGATGGGAACAGGAAGGTGAAGGGGGAAGAGGAGGGAGGGAGGAAAGGAAAGAGGAAGTGGGCAGGATGGAGTGGAAGGGGGCGAGGAGGAGAGGAGATGAGCAATCGAGAAGCTGCTAGGGAAGCAAATACACAGACACACACATAGACAGACACACATACATACATACACATAGACACACACATACACACACATAGACAGACACACACATAGACAGACACACATACATACATACACACAGACACACACACACACACAGACACACACATACACACACATAGACACACATACATACACACATACACCCACACATACATACACACACACAGACACACACAGACACACAGACACACACATACATACACACATACACCCACACATACATACATACACACAGACACACACACACATACACACACACAGACACACACATACACATACACACACAGACACACATAGACATACACAGACACACACATACATAAACACACAGACACATATACACAGACAGACACACAGACATAGACACACATACATACATACACACAGACACACACACAGACACACACATACACACAGACAGACACACACATACACACACATAGACACACATACATACACACATACACCCACACATACATACACACACAGAGACACACACAGACACACAGACACACACATACATACACACATACACCCACACATACATACATACACACAGACACACACACACACATACACACACACAGACACACACATACACATACACACACAGACACACAGACACACATAGACATACACAGACACACACATACATAAACACACAGACACATATACACAGACAGACAGAGACATAGACATACAGACATACATACAGACATGCACAGACATATACACACACATACACACACAGACACACATAGACGTACAGACACACACAGACACACACACAAAGACACACACAGATACATACACACACACAATAGAGACAAAGAACACCTCATTTTTTAATGAACTTCCCTCCAAACACACACCCCTCATTGACTAGGCCCAGTGCCAGCCTAACACTGTTTACTGGAGTCAGCTACATTATGAGAAGCAGCCTATGTGTATCTTCAAGTAGTAAATGGCTACAGCAAGGAAGAGCAGCCTATGAGCTGGGTTCCTGGGACCTCCGGCACCTGCACATTCCACTTCTACCATGACTCTGACTCCAGGGCCTCCAGTTTTAAAGCTAAGAATATGAGTGGTCCAGAACAAAGCCATATTCACAGACAGTGCCAGAGAGATCTCACGCTTTTGTTTTAAGCTCCTCTAGTGAAGAAAGCAGGTCTCCCAGGAGCTGTGCTGTCAGTTCCCCCCAGGAACATGTTATGAGCACTGTAAGTCTGTCTCCATCATTCATCCAAGATTTCACCTATTGTTACTCTCCAGTTTCTATGCCCTAGTCTGTTCCAGCTTCCTGGAATTTTCCAAATCTCTGTAAAGGGGGAGACTGTCACATTAGCCTCAGCCAAAATAGATTCCAGGCACGACAAATCTAAATTAACAGGAGGAAGGAAGCCTTAGGGTTGACACAAATAACCCCTGGGAGAAAGAGAGTTGTGCAGATGGATCCATGCCCATGTGTTTGTAGGTGTGCATTTCATGTTTGTGTGTGAATGGTTTTGTGTGTATGTACTTGTATATGTGCATGCATCTGTGTCTTTGTGAAAGCAGGTAGAGGCAGAAGAAAGGCCCTCACGATATGCTCATTCATTTCCGAGTCTCTGGCCTCTGGAATATTCTTTGCCATTGGAAAAGCCACTGGCTCACTTGGCAGAAAGTCATAGAACAGGCATAATTTATAAATGAGAACCACCCTTGGTTTTGTTTGCTTGTTTGTTTTGTCTTGTTTTTACCATATTAGAAATGAATGAATTTGGCTTTAGGGTAATGGTCCCCGCTCCTTTTTGTTCTTGAAGCCATCATTTGAAATGAAAAAGCCTCTCTCTCCAGGAGCATTTGTCATGCCAGCTTGGACCAATGCTGTGATTGGAAGATGAGTTGAAAGAGCAGAAGGGCGGGTGCTGACAAACACCATCCCGAGCCCCTGGGCCATGCTACAAAAATGGGGAGGGGTCATTCATCAAAGCATCAATAGTTAGAACTTCCAGGCTCCTTCTCCACACCAGAAAGGTCTGGGATGCACAGCCATGCTTCTCTTAGGGACAACCATACAAAGAGCTACAGGTACCGCATACATAGCCATATGCAAAGTTAGTGAGTAATTGCTCCACACGATGGAGTGTGTGTTTTAGCATTGTTAGTTGCCATAGTAACCTTTACTCCTCCTTCTATTACTGTATTTGCTCATTCATTTCTTCCTCTTCAGCATACTGGTACTGACTATGTAACTACTGGAGGCATCAAAAAGTAAAATGAAAGCCCAGTCTGTGATATCAAGTCATAGGAAAAGCAGAAAGGAAGTTGAGAAAGCTGTGGGCTCAGGGTCACGACGATGGACCTGGATCCTTGTACCATCCTTGTGTTTGTTTTTACCTCTATTACAGGGTGCAGATGGCTCTAGACTCACAAATGAGTGTTTGAGCCACGTCCTATGTGGCGGTTTCTTCCCCTGCTAGTGGCTGGCACCCCTCGGTGACCTTTAGATTGAAACTCAATCAAAAGTTCATTCCACAATAAGGTGGGCAGCACTAAAATCTCAAGGTCAAGGCCCTAAGAGAAGTCTAGAAAGGGTTGTGAGTTTGGAAGTTTGCAAAGGAGGTGGTTGTTGCTGGTGCCCTGACATAAAGGAGGCTGACTCCCCCAGGTCATCAGGCTGAATCCATGCTCTAAGCAAACCCAAGCTACCACCGGGGCTGAGCAGAACTGGAAAGCAATCTGTTAGTGTTCGCTCTCTCTCTGTGCCTGTACATTTCTTGTCCTAATAAACTTATCCTAAGAAGTACTCATCCTGAAGACAGTTCCTGCAGTGCATTCACGTGGTGACACTGCCATTCGTGTTCTGACAGGCAATGGTTTTACTAGAAAGCAGCAAAGCCTAGGGGTTATCTCAGGTCCTTTCTCCTTCCCCTGTTATGCTAGGAACTCAAGGTGGGGACCTCTTGGTGGGTTCTGCAGCATTGGGTCCTTTCTTGCTTTGCCTCAGGCCTTAGGGTCACTTCCCACCAGATCATCTCTGACTGATACTCACAAGGGTTAATTCTCTGACCTACCCCACACCTGCACCCACAGCTGCACCCTTACTCACCCCCCAGAAACTTCTGTGCAGATGCCATGGCAACTGCTGCTGACCACAGGGCACTGAGGACCACAGGACCCTTAGTTCTACCTCTGTGGCCCAGAAAAAAGGTCCCAAATCAATTCCAAGTTCTACCTAGGAGCTGGGTCTATTTATGTATCTTATTATCATCTCAGAGGATGAGACATTGAGAATATGACTTCTCATAGCAGAGTCAAGTAAGGGTTTTGGGTCAAAAACGTCCCAAATACCAGAAAAGAGAACAGGTACCAGGACAGCTAAATAATAATAATAATAATAATAATAATAATAATGATAATAATAATAATAATAATAATAATTTTTTAAAAATAGTGTTTGCCACAGGAATAAGAATGTAAGTAAGGGCTGGGCTACAGACTTAGGGTAAACATACAAAGAGTAAAATATCCTCAGGATCGCTGGTTTCATTCTGGCAGAGAAGATAGAACTCTATACAGGGCATAATCTTCCCTTCTCAGTATCCAGCCAACTGATACTGGGCTGGCAACAAACCCCACTATAATTGCAGAGGTCAGCATGGCTTCCTACCCAGAACTGCATGTCTACCCAGCTAAAGACACCAATCAGATGTTAGAGCTAATGCTGACCCAAGTCAAAGAGAAATTAAGGAAGCCCAACTCTAGACAGCTTCTGAATGCGCTCTGAGAGTCCACATAAAACCCCAAATCTGAAACTTTTTACCACAGACCCACCCCCAGGATCCTCAGACGGGAATAGACCAGACCCAGGTCTCTTACATGGGCTCCAGGTTCAAAGTTCCTACATTGCTACACCTGGTCACATGACTCTCCCTTTTCCTTAAGTACCTGCAGCCTTTCTTAAAAACTGACACCTTCTCTTCTCTTGATGGATTCCATTTCTAACTCCCTGTCAAGTAGGCCGCTTTCTCTCTTCATTTTCTAAGACTTTATCCACATCCATTAGGCTGGAGAGTGGATTTCATTATGATCATTACCAATATGGATGGGCAGCCAAGATTTAATATCTGTTGGTCAATAACTGCTTTCCTGTCTAATAGCGCTAATGGCCATTTAGAGGGGACTGTGACCTTCTTGTCCTGCTGGTTTCCAAGGGGGTATGCTGATGCTAACAGAGTCATACAGAGTTTGGGATCTTTGGACTCATTTCTCCTGAATAAGCACAGGGTATGTGAGGCCAGGGTAGGGAACCAGAGGCCTGACACCTACCTCATCATGTCCAGCACCCAGTAGAACCCCTCCTGACTCCATCCCTCTGTCTTCTCTGGGTGGTCTACACCCACATTTTTTTCATACCCCTTTTTACCTAGCAAGATCTTAGAGCCTCTAAGTATAGAGTTTTCCTTAATTAATCAGAGAGATGGAAAGGGGATGCCAAGGTGGGCCAAGAACCTTGCACTGGAGTAAACGGGTTTAGGATTCTGGCCCACCTAGGGAAGAAGTCTGGGGGTTATTCCCTCCAAGGTGAGGATGGGGTTCAGCAGCAATGTCTATCCTCACCCTGGATATGATGTGTGCCGCAGAAGCTACAGGAAGAGCTGGTGGTGGAGAAGGAGAAAAGACTGGGCCCAGAACAAAGACCACATGTAACCGCTGGTATTTAGGACTCTGGCAGCACCAAGCAGCCACCATCCAAGACTGTCCACTCCCAGGAAACCCCCAAGTGGTAGGCCAGGAATGAGCCACCAGATCAGGGAGATGCAGGGAGCATCTCTGGGGAAATCAGAATTGAACTCAAAATCAGAGACCGGAAGACAATAGTGAACAAAGATCTCTCCTTGGAGACTGACTCTGAATCTTTAGCTGCTTGCTCTTCCATCCCATACCTCACAGGGGCTTCTCCAGGCTTCAGAGGGGACCCTGACACCACAGGGACTTAGGCTTTAGAGCTCTGGGACCAGTCCTCTGTAAAGCTGGTTCCAGATACATGTCCAACCCTAAGAACTAGGAAAGTTGAACGATTTCTTAGTTCCTAAGCTGTCAAGACTCCAGCTGTGGCCCACATTGTTGACTCAAGTCTGTAGTCAGAGGCTGCAAAAGTGAGGTCCTGGCTGACACCTCCTAACCTACAACACCTGCAGTCAGACCCCATCTGCAATCGGCATCAATAAACCGGGGTCACTCAAGCTAGCATGCACTGGACGGTGGATAGAACCTCTGCAGAGGACAGCAGGCTTCTGTGCGTCCATTTAAAAGTCTCATACTCCACCATTCTTTTCCTTTGTTCTCTCCAAAAATGGGGGAAAAAAACAGGATTTAAGTCAGAGCTTATTAATCTGGAACCTTGAGTAAAGTAATCTCTCAAAGAAGGGGGTTGGTAAAGCAATGCTCAGGATGTCTGTGCCTACTATCTGGGTGCCACCTACCTAGCTCATTACTCACTGGCCTCACATATCAAACAGTAGGATCTGACAGTCAGGACTATTGACTTTATTTCTTCACTAATTTATTACTGAGAATATCAAGCTGTAAAATATCTATTTATGGCTGGTGGGAAGAACACTCAGGGCCCTGGGCACTATGACTTGGCTCGGTGTTTTTGGGAAGGGCTGGCAGTCTGTTTGCAGATGAGGCACAAACTCTCTTCAAAAGACAGATGACCATATAAATATTTTAGCATCGCAGATCACTAACTCTTGAGTCATTTAAAAGATGGATGGAAACAGCTGGGGGAGGGGATACCAAAGAGCAGGACAATGAAGGAACAAGGGTCTTCTCATTCTCATCCCCTCACTGTTTCAGGGTGTTGTACCTACTGCTGCAATCACTTCACTGTTAGAAAAAAACTAACAGCAAGCTCCCAGTGGAAGAAGAAAATAATAATCCAAGCATTATTTCATTTTCCTATTGATTTTCCTTCTCTCCATTTCCTTCTGATCTCGGGGGGGGGGGAGCCCCACCCTTCAAAGATGCCATAACTTAGTCCTCACTCAACGGACTTTGTTTAGGAAAGGGCTTCGTATTTTTTCTTTTTATGTCCCGGGGAGATACATTTCGGGTGGTTTATCATCTTTACAGCCCTAAAATATTTGGGATTTATGAAAAGCATTTAAACTCAGTTGAAATAAAAAAGATTTTCCTACGTTCAGGGTAAATTTTCACTCTCATTATGGGTGCTAACTAACGACTGGACAATGATTATAAGACTTTAGGTCAATCCCTCTGGGCCTTGTATTTTCTCATTATTCAAACAGGCTTCATTCTCTGTGTCAAATGAATCACACACGGAATGCCATGGAACAAACTGCGTGTTCTCTTACCCCACACATATGATTCAGAGTCTTCATCTACGAATATATGAACCCCCTGGGGAAAAGGCCTACGGAGTCCTTGTGGTATCTCATTCCCCCTACAATAAAATGTCTAATCCTTCAAGGATTGGGGTTTTAAGGGACCAGTGCTCCAGGAGTTGGAGCTCCTCTCCTAGCATTACATACCCAGTACCATGAAGAATTACCCAGAGGAAAGTCCTAGGGCCCACTACCCACTGTGGCCTGGCTACTCCCACTCTACAAAATACCTCTATGGGCCTTCACAACACTACTGTCTGGGGCTGTGAACCTTCACCTCTGCCTTCCCTGATCCTATTTTGTCTCTGAGGTCTTTGCCGCACAAGCCCCTTTCTTACTGATTTTTTTTTTTTACAATCTTCCTGTATTGAGAAGCTAAGCTGTTCCCCACCAAAATGACTCCCCTTATTCTTTACATGAAGCAGATCATGTGTCCCTTTCACACACACACTTCCGGGATGCTCATGTCACCATTTGCCTAGACAAGCAATCAAGTATCCTACAAGACTAATATTTCCCAAAGAGGAGCCAACTCCTGTGCTGGCTCAGTGGTTTCCACAGGCTTTTTCAGGAAGCTGGCTCCGCTGCCTCCCAGAGATGACCTTCTCCAATTACATCTGACCTCTTGTGTACCCCAGGACCTGCTGGGTCACAGAGATGCTAATTTCTGCTGAGGTAGAAGCAGAAGTAACCTTTAAAGGCATATCTAAGGGGAGTGTCTGTGAAGACATACAGTTAAGAGTTTTGACTGGCAGGATGGAAGAATCTAGCATGGAAAACTACTCTGCACATTGTTCATACGTTAAATAAAGACTCCATAAGAAAGAAAGAGAATCGTGCTCACTTGGCACCTGCCCTGTGCCAGACCCTAGCTCCTCACACAATGTGTTATCTTCACCTTCGACTGCTCACAGAACATCAACTCACTTTCACAAAACAGAAGTTAAAATCTAAAGAGATTAAAAGATTAACTCACACTGCCCAGCTAGAAAACAGCAGGTCTGAGTTCTGACCCAGGCCTCTATTTTCTTTTGAACTCAGTTTCCTCCTTCAACATTTTCATGGTGGTGAGTATTTTGCTTCAGGAGATGCTTGTACTGAAGCCAGCATTCCATCCTTAACCTACTGGCTGTCCCTGAAGCCACTTGCCAACCCAATGAAAGGTATAGATTGAGATGCCCCTAGTGCATCTTACCTCTGGGAGCTGTTAGGGGGCTGACTACCCTGTCACAGATTACCCCATCACAGGCCACCTTGGACAAGCCCTCCCTTTTTTCAGGGTCCCTGAAGCCCTGTCCTGGCACTCTTGACTCTGCAAAACTCTTTATGATGGTATGGGTGCAGAAGGCTCTGGGTTTGAGCCCCTAAAGAAACTCCCACCAGACACTGATCAGCAACTCACCTGGAAATTTGTGTCTAAGAAGAAAACTTGATAGAGAGGTGAGAGGCACTGAAGGGTCTTCCTGGTGTGGACATGTAGTAAGAGGTTTTTGTTCCGGACTTTCAGGCTTAGCCTCAAGGTTTAGGCCCACAGACCTGCAGACCCACAGACCCGCAGAGATATGCAGATACTTACAATAATTTTAGGCTGATCAGCCTAAGGCCTAGGCATATAACTTGCTAACTCTTTACCCTTAATCTAACCCATGACTCTTATCCTGTTCAGCCATGCGGCTCGGTACCTTTTCTCAGAGCAGCATAGCTGTCCTCTGCATCTTCTGGTTTCTCTCAGGCATTCTGCCCTGTTCTGCCTGTTCCTAGAGTTTTCTTAGTCTGGTAGCCCGGACCACACTTCCAGTCTGCCTTTGGCCAATCAGCACTTTTTATTAAACTCATAGGCGGGACAATTGTTTACAGTGGAACAACATAATCCCCCTACATGGACAGGCTCTGCTTCTTACTGTGGGCACATGCCATCCCAAGGCATAGGACCTTTAAGTTCTGGACTAAAAGTCCATTTAGTACTCAAGTGCCCGAGAAGCTTACAAGGGATGATTATAGGGTTAGGGATGTGGTTTTGTCAATAGCGTTTTCATCTGAAATGCATAGAGACCTGATTAAGACCCCAGCACTGTGTAAAAACAGGCATGCTGGTACATGCCAATAATCAGAGGCAGGAAGATAAGGAGTTCAAGGTCACCCTCAGCTACCTACCAAATCTGAGACCAGACTGAGCTTTCTGAGGCATGGTTGAGAGAGAGAGAGAGAGAGAGAGAGAGAGAGAGAGAGAGAGAGAGAGAGAGAGAGAGAGGAAGGGGGAGGGAGGGAGGGAGAGAGAGAGAGAGAGAGAGAGAGAGGAAGGGGGAGGGAGGGAGGGAGGGAGGGAGAGAGAGAGAGAGAGAGAGAGAGAGAGAGAGAGAGAGAGAGAGAGAGAGAGAGAGAGAGAGAAACAAGTGCTCAAAACATCCTCCTATGAGCTCAGAAAGTTCCATTGGGTTCAGAATCTCCCTTCATAACCAAAGACCTTTCCTCTTTTCATCCTTAGGGATTAAACCCGGGGTCTCATACACGTTACACAATTGCTTTGCCTCGTAGGCTCCTCCACCCCCAGCTCTATTGACCTGGCTGTGATTCACCCATGGTCCTTGTGGGCTCAGCTTCTCCTGTTCTGATAGTCACCCACCTTCCAAGCTGACTCTCAGATCTACCGGGAAAGCTGCCAACAGCCCTCAGCAGACAGCAGCCCTTTCCCTCCTCATCCCTCTTTCTCATCTCCTATCAGAACCCAGGGCAGTTCAGGGGCAACAGGACCCACATGCCTCAAGGCTCACATCACCGCCATTCCTTCCTGGAACTTTCCTGGCACCACAGAAGGGCAGGTATAAACCAAGAGATTCAAAAAGAGATGAGAGAAATGACCACCAACTGGTAAGAGAAAACAGCACCCCAGTGAGAGCTAAATCATGTCCGCATGAAGACACTGAAATCCTAGCACCCTAGGACCTGTGGCTGAGGCCTCACTTGGAGTATCTCTGTCAAATAACCAAGCTAAAGTGAGTCAGTTGGTTAGACTATATCCTGAACAGAGTGACCGCTATCCTTACACAAAGCATTCAGACAAGCAAAGGGAAGGCGGTCATGTGAAGACAGAGGGTCAGGTCACCGAGAGGAAGTGGGTCACTCTGAAGCTAGAGAGAAGCAAGACAGAGTTGCCTTCAGCAACTTCAGACAGAGTCTGGTTGTGCCCCCACCTCAAACCAGAGAGAATACATCTCTGCTGTCTTAGATCACGCTGTTTTTAGTAAATTTGTTACAGAGACAGTAGGAAACTAATATATACACCACAGAGGTAAAAAGTGATACAAAAAAGCCAACTATAAGAGAAGAAGAAATGCACATGGCGGCATTCAATTTCAGCCGTAATAAAATAAATGTGGCTAGAGCTACAGTAGGGATTTAAAAGATTTCTAATGCCTGGTGTTAGAACAAGGAAGAACGGGTCTTCTAGAGAGTAATGGGCTAATACACATTAGAAGCTGTAAAAACCTTCATATTTGAGAAAATGATTATCTAAGTAGGCAAAGATCTGTGTAAAAAACGCTATCACAGCCCTGCCTGGAACAGCAAAATAGAAAACAGAGAAATGTAAGTTTCAAATAAGTAGGGAATTGTTAAACAATTTATGTTATGTTCATATGATGAGATTATCATGAAGCCACTAAAGATGATGATGTCGATCGGTACTTATCAAAAAGGAGAGAGTATCACCAAAGGAGAATGATGAAGAACAGTCTAGGCTAACACTGAGCTACGTAGCTAGAAAAGGCAGAGATAAATAGATGCCAAACAATAGCTTCTGACCTCACAAATCATTGTTTTATGATTTTCTAATTCTTCTATAATGAAAATCAATACCTCAGGAAACAAATACTCAAAGAAAGAAGATGGATTTGAGTACTTCTGCTGCTGAGCCAGTGTGAGTGATGTCCCTGGAGGCATCAGCTCTGGATCCACACCTATTCATATTCCAACAGGGCAGAACAGGCCAGGAAAAGGTGTGTCCCTCCCACTGTGGTTTACCTCCTGAGGCCTGGCTTCCCAGTCTGCAGTGTGCTCTGAATCATGCCATCTCTAGCACCCAAATGGCCATGCCCATAGCATTCAGCACTTACAGACAAGGGATGAGTAGGCTCTGAAGGCTGTCATGGCTGCCAGTGGCCTACTCAAACAGGAGGTCAGATCTCTTGCTCTGAGCCAAGAGACTCCTACTGTGTCCAACAACCTTGAAAGAATCTGCAGTCTTGAGGCCTGTGCTATAGGAGTCTGAGAGGTTCCTAGAGCTTCCTGGAAGTCTAGGCTCACCAACACCCCCTCAGACATTGTCATCCTGTTCTTGGGTCCCCTTCAAGGGAGCACATCACCTTTCCCATGTGTCTTCAGATATAGCCCACCTCACTCATCCTGTCCTGAGACTGACCAATGACCCACAGATCTGCAACTCTGTCTGAAGCCCAGGTCAGCCTCCATGACACCCTCATCCTTAATCATCACCTGTGGATTCCCAGAGAGTGACCTGGGTCTTGCATGTTCTTCACACATTAGTCACCCTTAAAGCTTCTGTCTTCCATCTGACTTCCTCTTCCCAACTCGGGCAGCACAGCCTTCCTCCCTGGTAATAGCGTCTAGGTCTTTCTTCGACCAGATGCCAGGACACTGGGACCTTCTGCTAAGTGTAACTCTTTCTCACAGGGGTAAGGAGGGCTACAACCAGCTCATTCTAACCTCTCTCCAATGAGACCCATTCCTCTAAGCCAGGAGCCTCCTGCTGCCTGCAGGGGAGAAAGGAATGTGGTCAGGGATGGTCCTTACTTTTCTTATTACTGTGTCAAATTCCTAACTAAAACACTTTACAGGAGGAATAATTCATTTGGATGTACAGCATAGCCCGTCACAACAGGAAAAACATGGTGGTAAGGCCAGTCCTCACTCATACAAGTGGAAGCTTGGTGCTGGATAAAAAGGAGGAAGTAACCTGAGCAAAAGTATGGTGATAGATTGTTTGTAATCTAATAAAGATTGCCTGAAGATCAAAGGACAGAACCACCACAGAGTTAGCCACAGAGGGCAAGGCAGTAGTGGCACACACCTTTACCTCTAGCACTAGGAAGGCTGAGCCAGAAAGTGATGTGGTTGGGCAGAGAAAGGAATAAAGGCAGGAGGAGACTGGAGTTCGGCCCCTTGCTTCCGTCCCTTCAGCTGAGGACTCAGAGGCTTCAGTCTGAGGATTCGTGGAGACAGGATCTACTTCTTTCGGCCTTTGGTTCAGTAGTAGTGAGAAGTTTCTCCAGTGGCTTGTTTCTCTGATCTTTGAGCATTTACCCCAACATCTGGCTCTGGGTTCTTATTATAAACCAACTAGGATTTGTACAACACAAAAGCCTTCATCCCTTTCTGCTTCCTGACTGTGGACAGTGTGACCAACAGCTTCATGCTCCTGCCAACTTGATTTCCCTCTCATGCTGGGCTGTATCTGTTATAGAATAATCCATTTCACCATGTGAAGATCTGTCATTGTGATGAAGAGCTGAATGGCCAATAAGTAGCTAATCAGGATTTTGGAGACACAGAGGTGTCAGGGAAGAAGAAAGCAGAGTCGCCGGCTAGATGTAGAAGGAACAAGACATACAGAAAGAGACGTAAAAGCCGTGAGCCACGTGTCAACAAGCAGATGATAGAAAAGGGTTAATTTATGCTATAATGGGAAACAAGCCTAAGCTAAAACGGAGCTTTCAGAATTAATACGTCTCTGTGAAATGATTTCGGGGACTGGCTGTCTGAAAAAGCCTGCTATATGTATCTTGAAACTAAACCAAAAATGAATTCCTTAAATTGGCTTTCTTAGACATTTTATCACGGCAGTGAGGGAAGTGATACATTAAGCCCAAGAGCAAAAACCCATGCACAGCTAAGGGTCAGTGGACAAGTACAACATGGACCACTACCACCATCCCTCCCTCCCACGTGCACACACACACCTCCAGTGAGGTGGGGACTGGGCTGTGCTGGCAGCACTAAGCATTCTCAGCTCCTTCAGCACTCCATTTGGAGTTCTTTTACATATTTTGAAATTCCTAATTATACTAGAAAAACGAACACTATTATTAACAAAATCAACATTTATAAAAACACTTGAGTAAGTAGTAAGGTACCAGTGGAAGACAGGATCGTGGGACAAAGGCAGAATTTGTATTATCTTAACTTTTGGAATCTGCACTCACTCATTCCACAAACACCCCGAGTTGTTCGTGGCTCTGAGAAGTGAGTCATGGCCACACTTTCTGGCTGCAGCAGAGTGATCTAAGACCCTGGAGTTAGGATGGATTCTGAAGCCTGGTTAACCACACAAATCAGGTCTGGAGTCAACAGCCTACATCTGCTTTGTTTATCTTTGTGCGATGTGGCCAGGGTCAGTGGGGGTAGCCCATCTCTGCTCTGAGCAGACTGTTTGAAGACTTGAGCATGTGCCTGGCAGTTGCCATTGGCAGCTGGCTGGGACTCAGCTGGAGCTGTCAGTGCCCCCATGCCCTCTTATGTCCTACGTTATGGTGGCTGGGTTTCAAGAGGGAGCCCCCAGAGAGAAGTGGCAGCTGCTGGCTTCCGCAGGCCCAGAGCGGATGGCAGAACATTATTACTCCCCTGCCATCTAGTAGTGAAGTAGCTACAGGGCACACACTACAGGAGAGGAGATACAAGTCTCCATGGAACAGCACATGGTGGACTACACCTGTAATCTCAGCACTCAGGATGCTGAGGCAGGAGGATCACAAGTTTGAGGCCAGAGTAGAGCACTGGGAGCTGGGAGCTGAGATAAAATGAGAACCAATGGGTGAAGGGAATGTTTAGGATGATGGAGCTGACTGAACAGCCCTCCCTCCATAAAGAATCATCAGCAGTGTAGGTCAGAACACCAGACCCTGCAATGCCCTTCACAGTACCACGTAGCCCATAATTTCACGTGGCTTCTTTGAGCAGCTTAAACAATGACAACATTTCGTAGACATTGCTCTAAGGTGACCCAGGCCCCAGAAAGCCCTCGTAATTTCCCAGCACCTCTCTTTACTGCTTCCACTTCTATGTATTTTATTCAAGCTGGCCAGTATCCCTGGGCAATGTCTGTTCCTCTGTGCATCTTAGAAAGGGCTGCCCCATGCTCAGGGCTCTGCAAACCAAGTGTCCCAAAAGCATGTCCATCATGGTGTCTATTCCATCAGCCCTAAGGCTCAGTGTCTGCAACAGCCTTTTCATTCTGTCCACTCAAGCTGAGTTTGCAGGACCCAAAGATGGTCCCCTGAGGTGCTGTCAAATTCTGGCTCTTCATCCCTAACAAAAGCAGCTCTGAGATTTTATGTGACCTGAAGAAGGGAGAAGCCACAATGCACATTCAGGTTTTCCTCTCTGGCAGGCATCTTAGCCAAGGGATTCTATTGCCAAAGTATGGAAGACACACAGCCAGAAAGTTAAATATTACCCGCCAGGGAATTTCCACCAAGTTTCAACTACTCAACAGGACCACAGAATGGTCTAGGGACGTGCCAATTCCAACTTGACCTCTCCCAAAGCTCCTGACTCCCAAGGAAAAGGGGGCACATCCAAGAAAAGTCTTGGCTCCTAACCTGACAGGTGGTGGCAGGAGGCTGGAATTATTGAGAAATAGCTAATTAAGCTCCTGAGGAAGCTACTCATCAAGGTGTTTAATTGGCAGCATGTGACCATTAGAAGCTAATGAAGTCATTCCCTCGCACTTTAATTAATGTCTGTCGCTCAGGCTGCTGCACAGAGGGTCCAAGGGTAAGGAAAACAGAAGGGCCTGCTGTCCAGGCCTGGCCAGTCCCACTCACTGTTCTCAGCACCAAGGCAGAGCAGAACAGATGGGCTGGTGGGCTGGGTGGCTCCCCCCTCCCCCAGTCAAACCTCAACCAAACCCCAGCCAAGCCCCTCAAGTTTTTTGGATCCACTTAGTGGAAAATTGCTGAGGTTCTGTGTGATGCCTGCCAGAAAGGCCAAGAAGACAGGTAATGGGGGATCTTGTCAAGACTCAGACACCTTCCACCTCTGTTTCACACTGTACATACAACCTGTGCTACCAGCCTTTCTGACAGTTCTCTATTTTGCTTGGCTTGCTTGGCCTAGCTCAGATTTCTTTCAAACACAAGGATAACTTTGAACTACTGATTCCCTTCCTTCTACCTCCTAGGTTAGAGGTGCACACTACCTCCACCATGTTGAAAAGGCAAATGGAGTGGAGCCAGCATCCAGGCCTGTTTTCATTCTAGTTATGCTGCTGTTTAAAGCAATGATCAGAAAATGATTAAAGATACAAAATATAAAGACTCATGTGGGGGAAAACACCTCTAAACAGGTTACAATGTGTGTAAAAATATATGTAGGTTTGGAAGAGAGAAGAAAGGAAATATAGGCAGTTATATAAAGAAATAAATAGTTGTACAAAATAAAGTCTTTAAAGAGACAGTAAAAGTAATATTTAAAAAGTCATGTAAAGATGGAAAATACACAGAGTCTGGACACTGTATATTATTATATTTGGGATTTTTTTACTACTATGGAACATTCCGTTGTAAAGGCTGCTAAAATAAACTAACATTTATTTTAAAGGTATCATGACTTCAAAATTTGGTTCTAAGGATATGTTGCTTTAGAAAAGAGGTTTGTTCTGTGTAGTCTGAAGTCTCTGTCCTGCCCAGGCCTAATGTCTGGAGGAATTTTTCCCATCCATGATCCAGCAGGTGCTTATAAAATAATTACTCGGAGGATATTTTAATTGCAAATCATTTGGCCTATGGCTCAGGCTCATTACCAACCAGCTCTTACAACTTAACCCATTTCTATTGAACTATGTATTGTCATGTGTTTTGTGGCTTACCTATGTTTCATTACATTTTGCTTTCTCGGTTGCAGCCTGCAGCATCTCCTTGACTCCATCCTTCTTCATCTTTTATCTATGCTTGGATTTCCCACACGCTTCTAAGCCACCTTGCCATAGGCCAAAATAGTTTCTTTATTAACCAATAATAAAGCATATTTACTGTGTACAGAAAGACATCCCACATCAGTTCTGCTTTTGTTACCACAGAAGATGAGAACCTGTGGATTGCTTCCAAGCAAATATGTTTTAATTGACCAAGACCCCCTGAAAAGTTTGTGATGAGAGCCATGGCCCAGATGACCCAACATCCACATCAGCTTCAAGGCAACTGGCTGAGATTCTGCAGCCTCACAGACTACTCCAGTCAGACTTAACCATAATCCTAAATTTTCTTTGGGTCCCTGTAAGATTGCCAGCATCCCCAATCAGCAAGAAGTAGTATAGAAACTATGCCCAAATTCCCAAATATATAAATGTTTGCTTTCACTGTAAATGGTTAGTAGTCACAGTCAATCTCTTTCTAAAGAAAAAAAAATAGGGATATGATAGAGAAATGATTTTTAAAAGGTAGATTATTGAATGTACGTCAATTCAAAAAACAATTGTTAATCTCAAAATGTTTTACATTGGCATAGATTTTGATTTGTTGTTACAAATTTAAGATCAACTTTTTATATTATATGTATATTTCTACTCTTGTTTAGCATGCTTTGTTTATGCAGTTCATTTAAAGTTATAATGTATAATTAAGAGATATAGGATAATAATTGGTTATAGTCAAACTTATAGTCGTGTTAGTTAAGTTTTCTAGGTATACAAAGATATATTTCAATTAGGTAGGTAATCTTAAAACACTTCAAAGACCTATAGAATATGACATTTAAAATTATGTTTTTCAGGACAGTGATACATATCTGCTCCTAGCAGCACCAATTACTTCAAGGAGGATGATGGGCATCAAAGAAACTCATTGTAAAGTTTACTTTCTTTGAGGCAAAAATTATACACTGGGCAAGAAACTTCTTTTGCATGGACTGTTTGACAGTATGCTGTATAAATTAGACATGCAGGACCCATAAGAAAGTGACCACTGACTGTTGTGGGATTCAGGTGTCAGCTGATAAGGTCCAAAGAAGCTTATCCAGGGTCCCGGGCTCCTGGAAGGGGTGTGGCCGACCCCTTTGATAAGGGGCTGCTGGGACGCTGGGGGGCTCTCTTCCTGGTTCCTGGCTGCTGGAGGAAGGACCCCTTCGTCCGTCCGTCTGCAGACTTCGGTCCCTACTGTGCTTGGTTACCTGTACCGTGAGTTCTGGATTATATTCTAATAAATATTTTTCTAGTATTGGTGTTCTTGTGGGTAAATATAGCTTCAGAGATCTTTTTTTTTAGAAGAGAGGGGGAATAGATAGGATAGATAAAGATAGACTGTTCTACCTACCTATACTTCATTTTAACTAAATGTATGGGCTAAGCTAAAGACAATTTGCACTGTCATAGATATCTGTATATTGATACTAATGCAAAATCATTTCATATGTTTAATTGTGATAATTTGTACATTGGTACAAAGTTTAATCTGAGATTGTTTTATGTAACCAAAGCAACTTGTACTTCGATATAAATCTGAATCTGTAACTATTATGTAAAGCTGAATTTGAAATTGCTATATTTTATGTATGCTTCTACCTCTGTTTAAAATATTTGCACATCATTGTCATGTATACTATGCAATTACTACCTTCATTTGACTATACTAGATATAATGTATGATTGCACTAGTTATGATATATGCACAAGATGTTTTATATACCTCTGTTTAGATGATATATATGTATTTACATGTATAAAATGCTGTGGACACTTTACCTGGTAAGATACCCCTGGCTAATGCTCGATAGTTCTACTAAGAGTCATTGTTCAGAGATTGTACATCCCTTATATAAGTATTCTAATTTTTAGTACAGGGTTTATTCCTTAAGACGATAAGATCTGCCGTCAACACTATTTAAGGTATCATATCCCAGTCATTTCAGATACAGGTTAGAATATTATAGATGGACAAGAATCTTCAACCGTTTCATAGACCCAGAGAATATGGCATTTAACATTTAAAATTTGGCCACGAGAGACACGACGACTCCTGGTGTCACTGCTCCCTTCACGAGATGGTGTTGAGCATCAAAGATACTCCATTGGAGTTGGTCCTTTTGGCAAAAAATGGCCGGTTGAGTAAGGAACTGTCCTTACCTTGATTGCTGACAGTACACACATGATATCAAGCTGGATGAACAAATTGAGATGGAGACTGACGAAACCTGCCTAGACAGGATAAGACAGTCCCTTCAAAACTGTTCTGCTTGTAAAAAGATCTGTCAGATGCCATAGGCCTATAGCCAATCCGATAGATGCTCTAACGGTGCACAAATCCAGAGGTGATTGTCCAGGTAGCTGTGTTGCTGTCCTCTCCCAAATTTTGGAAGTAGCTGCTTCCATGTACTTCTGTCTTTCAGACAAATTTACCTTCCTTCTCAGGTCTTGAAGAGGTTGAAGAATAGATGTTTAAGGTTTCCACCCTAGTATCCCTTAGATAAGAACACTCAGGTGTTAGATTCTCACTTTCCCAGATTAACCCTTTAAAATAATCTATACACCCTACTATCTACCAATATTCTAAAACTATTAGATATACCTTATATAAGTTAGGCTTTGATTAGCAATTGTACTTTAACCTCTCCTAGATACTACCTCATAATGATTCCTACTGTACATAGTCTTAGTTTAGAACCTTCTTAGTTAGAAAAAGGGGGGAGATGTTGTGGGATTCAGGTGTCAGCTGATAAGGTCCAAAGAAGCTTATCCAGGGTCCCGGGCTCCTGGAAGGGGTGTGGCCGACCCCTTTGATAAGGGGCTGCTGGGACGCTGGGGGGCTCTCTTCCTGGTTCCTGGCTGCTGGAGGAAGGACCCCTTCGTCCGTCCGTCTGCAGACTTCGGTCCCTACTGTGCTTGGTTACCTGTACCGTGAGTTCTGGATTATATTCTAATAAATATTTTTCTAGTATTGGTGTTCTTGTGGGTAAACTCCGCCTACAACTGACCTTTGCCAAAACAAGGCAAGGTGGCCCTTTAGGTTCTTGCTTTACAGAGGGGACTGCCAGACATTCTGCAAGACACAGGGAAAAGTGACTGATGAACTTTACCAGAATGTGCAGAACAGTCCTTCAAATTTCCTGCTTCACTGAAAGGTATGCCAGAGATTCTAGGCCTATAGGCTGAAGATGGATGCCCCAATGTTGCAGAGGAACTTTGGGTAACTATCTAGGCAGACAGATGTCTTTGTCATTTCTAGAATTTTGGAAGTTACTTATAATGCACTTCTTTACTTAGATAATACTATATCCTTCTGGGGTTTTTAATGAAGTTGAAGATTAGATAGTTATAGTTTTCCTTAGTCATGATAAAGGGTAAATTAGATACAAAACATTAGACTCATAAATATAGTACAGATAGAATATTTTCTTTAATTTTGCTAAATACAAATACACTAGATATTGTAACTGTAATTCTTACTTGATAACTGTTTTGTTATATGTAATTTTACTATGTTAAAGTTAAAACCATTCCATTTTGATTAGACAGAAAAGGGGAAGTGCTGTGGGATGGTCTTTCTGTATGCTCTGAATATGTGTTGCTACTATTGGTTAATAAAGAAGTTATTTTGGCCTATGCCAAGACAGCTTACAGCCAGGCAAGAAATCCAAGCAGAGAGACAGGAAAAGAATGGCAGAAGCTGGGTGACACAATTCAGCTACCCAAAAAGCAAAGTGTAAAAGTAGCAGTAAGCCACTTGCCATTTGGCAATACATAGATGCATAGAAATGGGTTAATTTAAGATGTAAGAGCTAGCTAGTAACAGTCTGAGCCATAGACCAAACAGTTTGTAATTAAGCCTCTGTGTGCTTATTTGGAACCTAGTGGCTGTCTGGTGACAGGCCAGGTTAGTGTAGTGCCAGGGATATGCCTTGGGGTTTCCTGCATGCTAAGCAAGCATTCTACCAGCTGGCTAGATCACCAGCCCATTTGTTTTTGTTTTTGTTGTTGTTTGGATCTTTGAAGTTCAGTCTCTGCCTTATCTCTGCTGGGATTACAGAAGTGTGTCACTGTTAGGATTTTGTGCAAATTTGGTGTGGTACAATTGAGAATTAACTGGTTATCTGGTAGCGAACTTCTATGACAGAGAAGTCCTCCCTCATAGGGGATGCTGTGGGAGGCAGCAGCAGATAGCAGGAGACATCTAGAAGCTGTTTCTATGTAAAAGGACTTTATTATGATGATAGAAGGATATGGTTATAACAACAGAGGAAAAGGAAGGAAGGAGAGAAAGAATTACAGTTATATTATCTAGTCTATTTGTATTTAGCAAAATTAAAGAAAATGAAGAATAAAGACCAGCACACTTTGCTGTAAAGGTCAGGACACTAACTTCCTTTGCTTTGCAGGTAATATAGTCTGCCTCAACCCTGCCACCCCACACTGAAGCAACAGGCAGCTGCAGACCACAGTGGTGAAGGGAGGCTGCACCTGCAGTCCGCTAGAATTGTGTGGACACAGGAGTTTGAATTTTATGTAGCTGTAAGCAAGCACAGTGAAATCACCAAAGTAGACCACTCCATAGGTAAATAAATAGTTTATTGGGGGCATAAACCGCCAGGCTGTCCCAGAGGGTAGAGAACAGCAGCTTGGCTGGAAGAACAGAGTCAGTATTATGGAGTAGGCAACAGTGGGAGGGATCCTGCAGGCTAGAACAGCCTGGGAGTTAGTGTGAACATGTTGGCATGTTGCAGGCTGTTTGGGTTAACTGGGGACTAGGTGTCCTTTTCCTGAGGTAGGTGATCCTAGGGAGCAAAGAAGGGAAGTAGTAGTGGCTTTCCTGACAACCAGAGCCTCCTTACAAGATTTCTGAACAATGCTGAGTTTAGATTTCTATGTATCTGATAAGAGTCCTCCTGTTCACACAGTAAGAATCCAGCCTGGGTTAGGTCCAGGCCACCATCTGTAGGACATCGTCAGCAGTGCTGTCCTTAGTGGGGCCATTTTTGAACCTAGCGATTACAATCTATCACAAAATATTCTTTTTACCTTTCTCAATAATTTTTAAACTGTGAAAATGATTCTTAGCTTACAGACTACATAAATAGCAATGGGCCAGGTTGAACCCATGGGCCATATGTAGTTGACTGATTCCTGGGCTATAAGCGGAATAAAAAAGAATAAAACTCAGTGGCTTATACCTAAGGTTTAAAATATAGCACTAGTCTGGTAAGTTCATCAGAGAGGCTTCTCTTTGTAGCAGATGGAGATTACATAAAGCTACAATTGGTCAAAGTGCAGAGAACAGACCATGTGGTTCCCTGCCCCAGTAGATAGATCTGAAAAACAACTCCTGCACCTATGTCCAGGGAACACTGCAGAAGAGGGGGTAGAAAGATTGTAAGAGCCAAGATGACTGGTAAATTAGCTGTAAGATTGTATCTCTTAGACACAGGGAAGCTAAACCCACGACACCTGAAAATATGGCTGCCTACAGCCGCAAAAGATTAATATGGAAGGGGAAGTTTTTATGGGGCCCCACCCCTAGACAAAAAACTACAGGCAACTGATTGCCTAGAAAGGGAAAATTAATCCTCCCCAGAGCTGAGCTCCCTAATTGATTATCCAATACTGAGTGGTCATTTTGAAATCATAGACATATAAGCAGACTCAGGGGGTTACATTGTTACATTTATGCATATATGTAGTGGGATTATGCTGTTACATTGTAAATAATTGTCCTGCCTATTGGTTTAAAAATGCTGATTGGCTGAAGGCAGACAGGAAGTGTGGACAGGGCTATCGGACTGGGAAAACTCTGGGAACAGGAGCAGAGCAGAGATGCCAGTGAGGTGCAGAGGAAAGAAGTTGAGATGCTGTTGAGAAAAGGTACAGAGCCGCATGGCTGAACAGGATAAGAGTCATGAGTTAGTCTAAGAGCAAATGCTAGCTAGCAATATACCAGAGCCATAGGCTGATCAGCATAAACTTAATATAAGCATCTGTGTGTTTCTGCAAGACTGCAGGTCTGGACCACAGGTTAGACAGTAACACACATATATGTAACAATAAAAACTAAAGAAAAGGAGGTCATGAATTTGAGAGGAAGAAAGGGCTGGAGGGAGGAAACTAAAATTATATTTTAATTTTTAAAAAGTTTCAAGATCTGGTTCTGCAGATAATCCTCAAAGCTGTTTGCAGAAGGTGGGGGTGAGTGGATAAAGACTGGAGCTTGCAGAGAAGGCTTTGGGAAGGAGGTGGGGTTTAAAGCAAGGCTAAGCCTTGGAGAACAGTAGGCAAGCTGAGCTAGAAAAGCTCTCCCAGCATGGACAGTAGTGGTAGTAATAGCCATGAAATCAAGAGTACAGAGACTCCGGGTGCACCTGGCTCAGTGGCCAGCACCTTCTCAGAACTGTCTAAAGGGAACGTTGCTTACCTTTAAAACAAGACCAGGGTTTGAAGGGTTAAAGATTTGCCCAGAATCTCAGCCCAGGCTATCAGAGGCCTGGAAGCTCACCCTTTCTACTCTCTCTACTCTCTTGCCCTTTGATACATGCTTCTCTCTTCTGCTACGAGGATGTTGCTGTCCCTGGTGGGCCTGCATTCATGTAAATAACCTCTCCTAAATACACTCAATGAAAAATCAATTACATAGCAAAGTGGCTGAGGTTTGGATAAACAACCTAATTGTTCCCTCTGGGGCTGCTAGCTGGGAGATCCCAGTTGAGAGAAGAAAGAGAGCTAACATTCATTAAAGTTCTGCCTTGCACTCTGAAAGGAGCTTGAGCCCCATGGCCAGACTCCCACAAAACCTCAGGGGAGATGCTGGCCTTCTGTACTCCTGCAGACAGAGCGGAGACCCTAGGGTTCAGAGTTGACCTACTTGAGAGGCAGGCACCCCACAAATACATACCACCATCACCATCAAAACCCCTCTGAGCTGACCACAATTCCTCTGGAAGGCCGCCCTGCCCATGCCCTTGGCTGCTCAAGAGTTATGTACAAAAGTGAACCCCCCCCACCTCTTCTTTCAGAGATAATGTCTCTGTGTAGCTCTGGCTGTCCTAGAACTCACTCTATGAACCAGAGCTCCTCCAGAGGCCTCCCAAGTGCTGGCATTAAAAGCATATGCCACCACAGCCTGGCTAGAACTTTCCTTCTCTTAAATCAAGACACTGACTCTAGTCCCAAAGGTCTTAGAAAGATATCACATGACTTTTTTCTGGGGAAATGTAAACAAATGTCAACTCGGTCCAGATAGGGAACCAACCAGAGATCAAAGAAAGGATTCTATTCAAGTCTAATCTGGCGGATCAATGAGTTAAGTTAGATTACTATGGTTACTTCCAGGAGCATCATCTTGGATGCTGTACCATGAAGAAAACACTCTCTCCCAGCATCTGTTCACTGTCTACCAATACTTTGGGAAGGGAATGGCTTCTGGAGCCCCTCCTCTCTCCATGATGGAAAGTTAGTGGTTCTCCTTTAGGTCATCATAGGTGCTGGCACCTAAGAGTGAAGAGTGGGATCATGCCTGAAGGACATCATTCTACAACAGAAGCCATATAAGCCCGAGCCCTGGGCTGGAGAAGATGTGGACTGGGGCTGGAAAGGACAGAAAGAGGACGCTGGAATAGAGTTGCCTTCACTCAGGGGACCCTGAGAGAAAGCTCCAAAGTCCCGAGTCTGCAGTTCACACTCCAGCTCGCTCCCAGCTGGAGTCATCTGTGTGCTAAGTTTCTAGCCTGGCCTCCTGGAGAACACAAGAGCACATTTGCTAGTTCTAGATGACAAGGTATCCCTAGGCCTAACCATACAGCCACAGGAGCCATGGGATAAATTGAGTGAGCCCTGAGAAGACTAAAAAGAGAAAGGTTCTAACATCACGTGTGTGTGTGTGTGTGTGTGTGTGTGTGTGTGTGTGTGTGTGTGTGTGTGTGGTGTTTTCTCAAATCTCTCTATCCAAATAAATTTGCAAAACATTGCAAACACTGTATAGTTTTCCACCTTGTCTGTCAGCAACGCCCATATTAATGGCCCCTAGCACAGAAGGGTGTCTCTACCCATCTCTAATCTAGTGCTTCAGGCCCCACATTCCCCCACAGGCCACTGCACATGAATATTGAAGCATGGACACAGCAGAAACCATCTTTTCACATCTTATTAAACCATATTCTTTAGGGCGTTTCTGAGCGTGTCTGACAAAAACTAATACACCTCCATTTATTGAAACTTCAGAATGCCAACACCTGAGCCGTTCAGTCCAAACTATCAATCATGTGTTTAATATCACAAGGGACACTACAATTGTATTTTCTGTTTAGTCGCTGGTGCTCAAGAGAGATAAAGGCACAGGAGCCAGGCACAGAAGCGCCCACGCTCCTCAAGGCTCTGCTGAGATGCCCCCCAGCTGCCTGACACTCTTTTTTATCAGGCCCTTCTGTGCCAACAACATCCACGCCCTGTGCTGAGTTATGTCTCCTCTAGCTCTCCTGGAAGGCTCCTAGGAACATAAACAAAGGCTGAAACGTATAAGAATTAGCTGATAGAAGAGGCTACGGTTGGAATAGGAAGCTCAACAGCTTTTCTCATCTCCTGTAGTGAGTCTGCAGCCAAACACACCTGAGACCACACTGGAACACAGCCACGGAAGAGGGCCTTCCCCATGGAAAATCTTGCTAACACTGCCAGAGTCCTTTCATTGCCCAAAAATCTAAATTTGTGTCAAGAGAAACACTGATGAATTCTTGAAGGCATCAGTGGCTGCTGATTTCTACCCAGGATAATTGTGTTAGGATGCACTTCCTCACCCCTACTCTTAGTTAGCTCATCTTCATATATAATGTGTAGTCTTGTAAACAATTGTTGCATTGAGGAGATACAATCAAATGTCAACATACCCCCAGATAAGGCACCAAACAGACCGAAGAAACAACTCTGCCATGGTATAGACTGGTAAACCCAAGACTTTATTAGGGTACTTACAGGAGCATGTATAACTCAGGCAGCTTGTCAGGAGCATGTGTGACTCAGGCAGCTTGTCAGGAGCATGTATGATTCAGGCAGCTTCGTCAGTGAAGACCCCACTCTCTTTGGTTGGAATCTGAGTCCCTACAGTTCCCTGTATGCCTTGGAGGTAGCTGCTCCACAGAAGGGGCCAGGAGGACCCTGGTAAGTCATATGACTTTCCTGTGTACCACCTGAGCCTCTAAGAGGGAATGTTTCAACAGATTTTAATCTATTGGGACACCCTCTGTCCTTTGTTTTGCTTACTCACATACTTACATCATGTGATTTATCATAACTACATTGTTGCCATTATTAATGTTGTTATTCATTTTTGTAGTTACTTAGTTTTGAGACTAAGTATCCCAGGTTGGCCTCAAACTTTCTATATAGCTGACCAAAGCTTAACCTTCTGCCTCCGGCTCCTGACTACTGGGATTACAAGACTATATGCCACCATGCCCAGTGTATTTGAGCTGAGCATCAAGGGCTTGTACGTGCTAGGCAAGCACTCTACTAACTGGCTACATCTTCTTACCTAATCCAGGGCATCACACATACCAGGAGGAGGCTAGCACTCTACCATGGAGCTGTATCCTGCCGGACTGCGCCGCTGCAGGTCTGTGGGTCCTAAACCTTGGGGTTAGGCCCAAAAGTCCGGGCCAGAAACCTCCTACTACAAATGGCAGCCCAACGTGGGTAATATACACGATATACACCCACATAAAGCTGGAGAAAGCTTAAAAAATGCTCTAGAGCACAGGAACGAAGGCCAAAGCAGCTTCTGAGTTGTGGCTCTGAAGTGGCCTGTGGTAAAGAGACTGAGTGGTTTATGAGATTAAATTATAAAATGGTGTGTTTGCAACATGGAACTTAAGGTGAACAAGGCCAGATGTAAGCAAAGAGCTCTCTCTGTATGGTGGATTTAAGGTTTCTATTAATAAGGACAAGAAGGGAACAGAATCAAAAATGGCTGCTTAGTGTGACATTTCCTTAGATCAGCTCTGTTTGCCTGAGGCAAACTGAGGCTTGGCCTTTTTAAAGAGAAACTTCCTGATTCAGCCTTAGAAGCAAAACACTTGAGAATCTTTTAAGAGGCCCTGCTGCCTAATACTTGAAAGGAGTTAATGAGCAGCAGGTGGCAAAGCTTTACTTGGTAATTATATGGACCCTAAAATTCCCCAGAGTACCTGGGTTAAAAAGATAAATTCTATGAAATTAGACTAGGAGCTGGGTGGAGCCATCCACCCATCCTACCAACCTTGAATCTTGGCAGATTAAAGGTGTGTTCAGAAACAGAAAGAAATAGAAGAATCTGGGTGGAGTCAGTCACCCTAGCCAAGCAAAGGTATGGTCAGAGACAGAAAAAGTTAAGAAATAAATATAGAGTAAAGACAGTTTTTTGTAAAAAGTCTAAGTGGCTTAGAGTGTGTCGAAAATATAGATACATAGAGAAAGAAAAGAAAAGGTAAAGAAAGCCCTTAAAAAGAAATAGAGTAAAATAAATAAATAAGCCATGTAAAGATGGAAAAAAACAAAGAGTGTCTGGATATTGTATGCTATTGTCTTAACTTTAAGCCTCTTGACTAAAAACGACATAGTAAAAGCTGCTAAAAGAGAGTTGATTATAAATGCTGTTGGTTTAATTCAACCTATATATTTTATAAATGAGTTGACTTTAAAATTGAAATCCAAAGATATGCTACTTAGAGAAGAGGTTTTCTTTTCATTTTCACAGAAAATGAGAAGCTGTGAATTTATTCCTGGATAAAGAACATAAAGTTTGATAGAGGAAGATCCCCTGAAAAATTTCCAGTGGAAATGGACGGACCAGATGATTCAGCATTTCAGAGCACCTCTGTTGAAGTTTCCAGGTCTCTGTATCCAGGACAATTTCAAGGAGACTGGCTGAGAGGACCCAGTCTTACAGATTACTCCACTAAAGACTTGTGCATAATCCTACATTTTTCTTTGGATTCCCATGAGATTGTCAGCATCCCCATTCAGCAGGAAGTAGCCTAGAGAACAACGCCCACATTCCCAAAACATGGATTATGGATGTTTGTGTTTATTTACAGTGTTGTTTATAAGTTGTTATACATAAGGGGGGAAAGAATATTAGATTTGGAGTTATTTTGTTTTAAAAAGAGAAAAGGGGATATATAGAGGGATTGTGCTGCTTCATGGTAAATAATTGTCCCACCCACTGGTTTAATAAAAAGCGCTGATTGGCCAAAGGCAGGCAGGAAGTGTGGGCGCGGCTACCAGACTAAGAAAACTCTTGAGAACAGGAAGCACAGAGAGGAATGCTAGAGAGAAGCGGGAAGAAGCAGAGGAGAACTGTGCTGCTCTAAGAAAAGGTACCCAGCCACATGGCTGAACAAGAGACATGAGTTAGATGAAGGGTAGAGAGCTAGCAAGTGATATGCCTGGGACTTAGACCGATTAGCCTAAAACTATCTTATGCATCTCTGTGTCTCTGTCTCTGCAAGTCTGTGAGTCTGTGGGACCACAGGACTGTGGGACTGCACGTCTGGGGGTCTGCCGCTCTAAACCTTGAGGTAGACCCAAAAGTCGGGACAGAAACCTCTCACTACAGTACCCCCATCCCCTTTAGTGTGTCCATCAAACACTTGTCTGTCAGATCAAATAAGAATGGGAAAACTGAGCACCTTGTGTTGTCTTCACTGGTTCCTGCCGGGACTAGTCCTCTCCTTAAGCTGAGCTCCACAGCTATCGTTTTTCTTCTCTCTAAAGAATTTCTATCAAGATATCTGTCTATTTGGGGGTTGGAAAGAGACCAGGTTCTAGGGAAACCTCCAAGAACTCACAGGATGTCCTTGGCTAGGTCTCCAACCAATAGTGGAGGGGTTGCCTAACAGAACTTCCCCTATAATCAAATGAATAACCACCCTAAGTGTCATCACAGAATTTACATCCAACAATGAATAGAGGTGGAGGCAGAGATCCATGGCTGAGCACTGGGCCGAGCTCCTGGTTCAGGTGAGAGCAGGGGAGGAGAGTCTGTATAAGCAGGGGGATAGAGATTATGAGGAAAATTACTACAGCGGTGGCTGGCTGGAGCTCTGGGGAGATCACTGAATTGGGAATTGCCACTGGAGATCTATTGGGAAAAGGAGCTTGGCCCTCCAAGGGTAGGCAACTGTCAATTGGCATGGGCAGTATGTGGAGCCTTGAGGGGTGGGATCAGACGACTGTGTTCCTGTTCATGAGCTGGCAGCTTGGAGCCCATTCCCTATAGAGGAACATCTAACCCAGTCTTGACTTCTGGATGAGGAAATCAGATTTGCCTGGAGTGGATGTGCCATGCTGAGCTGATCTACCTTGGGACTTGGGGGGATGGTGAGGGAAGAGGCTGCAGGCTGACTGGGAGGGATTAGGAGGAGGGAAGGGAAGGGGAGCAGGGGATACATCAATTAAAAAGACATTTTTTATAAAAAAAATAATAAAATGAAGAATAAAGAATTTCTAATGTTCTGTCGAGGGCAGTGGCCCCTTGCCCTGCATCTGCTTGAGACAGCTTCCTCTTCTGTAGTGTTATTTCCTAGTTTTCAGATCCTCTGTGGTGGTTACCTTCTCAACACTTCAAATATTTGACCCTCTTTCCCCAGCTCTCATGGTTTCCACAATGACCCTGCTGCAGTTTCTACCTTTGCTAAATAAGTAAAACTTCTCCGGCGTCTTTGAATGTTTTCTTGCCTTTAGTCCTCAGCATTTTTGATCTGGTACACGTTGAGGGACTTACCCTACTGGTATTCTCTGAACATTCTAGATCTGGGGTTTAGTATCTGCCACTAATTTTAGAAAGTTCTTGGCCATGCAGGATTCAGATAATCCTTCTGGCCCTCTCTCCTTTCTACTCTCCCTGGTTCCTGGACATATGCAGGTACCATCTTTTGTCCATGGTCCTCATGGTGAGGTCCCTGTGCTTGAGGCATCATTATCTGAGAAGCAGTGAACTATAGATGACCTGCCCTCACCCCAGCCCAGACTCTGACTCTGGATGGGACCAGTGACAACCTCTCTGTGACTATTTTGCATGGAAAATTCTGAAAGCTATTAGCTGAAGTGTGATAATGACCCTGGGCTACATAGCATGCCCAAGAGTGACAGAGAAAAGGATAGCTTTGGACCCTGGGAACATTTGTGGGTCTGGACATCTTTCTCTTGGCTTCTGCCTGCATGTCAGTGACACTTTGTATTGGACCTTGCATGCCTTCGGTGAGGTAGGTCTACAAGACAATATGATGCAAAGCTCAGTTGAGCTGCCTTTCTTCTGCCCTCCTGTAACTCTTCGCCCAGACAGTGGCCGCCATGCCAGACTGCAGGATACCCTAGGAGTTGATTGAAGGTAACTTTAGACCTGCTAAGCCAGAAGCTCCACTAAATCATTTTTAGCAAATCCCCTGGGTATTCTGATTCAGCCAGCGCATGACCTAGTGGATGACATCACTAATGGAGCCTGGAAGTCTAGCCTGTGGGTTAAAGGTGACCTGGGAAGGAACATTCTTAATCTCTGAGGCATTCTCCAGGGCCCCATAGCTGAGTGTTGGATCCTATGCAACTTTACTGAATGCCTATAAGGTTATCAAACACAGTGTATAATGTCCCTGGATTTGGTGACATTGGTTAATAGGTACGGTCTCTCTGAGATATAGACATTCCTAACTCCTTTATTCCATGAGGCCAACTATGGAGATGTGACCTCTCTCAGAAGCTCTAGTTAGTTACCTTCGTACTCCAGGCCCCTACAGGACCAAGGTCATCTTTGTCTGCAGCCAGCTTGTGTCCATACTGACCACCCCAGACTGTTGCCTGCTTTTGTACCTCAGCTAGCACGGTACATTCCTGCATGCACCCTTACAAAGATATTATGTGAGGTTAGCCTTTTGTCTGTCTGCAGAGTGTCCCCATCCATTCCAGAACCCCAGTCCTCCTGGTTTTTAGGGTTCTGTAATCATGCTGGGGAGGTTTTCATATGCAGGGCTCATCCAAACATCCATCCATGTTTCATGTGAAAGAGAATTCCATTGGTTCTGTAAGTTCCCTGAGGTAGACTCATTTCCAACATTCCCGACCGCTCATTCCCACTGGAGCAGGGATGCCCCAGACTAGGTATATGGGGTGCCTAGAAACACTTGCCATCAGGATAAGCACAGGTCAGAACTCTCCAGAGAGCTAATGTCTTCTGAAGATCTGTCACAGAGACCCCTTACTCCAACTTTACTCCTGTCCTGGGCTGCCATGAGCATCTGATCCCTTGAAAGGGTTCCATGAATCCTACTTACTCTGTATCCCCAGGTGAAAAAACAATAGGCCTATGAAACACTCAACATCACAGAGGGGAAGAGATGCCTATAAGCAAGAACTAGAAATAGCTGGCTGTTTAGAGTTGGGACAGAGGCCCATTAAAAGACAAAGAGGCCAGGACTCACTGCAGTGAGAGAATAATTCAGGAAGAACGCGGCAGTCTTACCTAGGCTGTGGGAAACTTAGAGGTGATGTACAGCGAGAGAGAACGGAAAGGTGACAGACAGCAGGTAGGAGTAGCGTGAGCCAGCTGAGGAGTGTCCGGAGCAGTATGTGACTGGGCAGGACTGACAGGAGCTGGGCTGGGAGGAGGACCAGGCCAGGAGCCTTGACACCCCATTAGGCAGTGATAGGCTGAGAAGATTCTGAGGCCTGTGAGGAAAGTCACTTGATTTCACATTCTAAGCAAAGAATCCAAAAAGTAAGCAAGATCAACTAAAGGCATCGAAAGACAGAAGAACAACTCCCGAGCCGAAGGTTAGAGGCTGCCCTACCACAGGCTAGGAGTGGAATATCAGAGGACAGAGCCACCCACAGAGCCAGGCTGTGAAGGTCAGGGAATGGTGACCCGCACCTTTAATACCATCACTTGGGAGGCAGAGATCCTCTGGGTCTCTGTGAGTTCAAGGCCTAATAGAGCCAGGCAGTGGTGGCACAAACCTTTAATCCTAGCTCTAGGAAGGTTGCACCCAGAAGATAACTGGGCAAAGGGAGGGAGGGTTCAGCTTCCCCTGCCGCTTTCCATTTTGAGTGGCACAGGATTCTTAGCGAGAGGCCTCAAGAGCTAGCTGCATGAGACTGGCTCTGGTTTGTTCCCTGTCTCTCTGACCTTTCACCTTTCCCCAGTGTCTGTCTTCAGGTTTCTTTTTTTTAATTACAATACCAATTAGAATTCATGCAACATCTGCCAAAGCAACCACCTTTGCAGAGCTGAGCAAGCTATGATGAGCAAGCTAGTAAGTAGCACCTCTCCAAGGCCTCTGCATCAGCTCCTGCCTCCAGGTTCCTGTCCTGTCTTCCTTTGGTGATGAGCAGTGATATGGAAGAGTAAGAAGAATAACTCTTTGCTCCCCAACTTTCATGGTGTTTCATCACAGCAATAGAAATTCTAACTATAACAGTCCCCTTCCCAGCTTGCAGACTGCAAGTTCAGCCATGTCTTCACATGGGAAATATGGTAAAGGCCTCTCTTGGGCATCTTTCATGGGAGTATATATCATTAATGATGGGTCTTGCCTCATGATCTAATCACCTCATGAAGGCTCCACCTTCTGATACCATTTCCTGAGGAAAGAAGTCTTTAAGGTGTGAGTGCTGTGAGTACCAACAACTGGACCATAGATCCCCAGATGACAAAGCCTTTCCTGGTATAGAGACGTCCGTGTCATTAGTGGGATTCCAGACTGTTAGCTCCATGAAGGCAAGAAATACACTTACCTAATGTCCCAAGAAAGCATAATGCTGAGCCCAGAAGCCAGTTCATTGTGTGACCCAGATCTGTTTAGACAAGAGAAGTCTCCTGGTCCCATGCATCACTGTAAAGTATAGGAGTTGGTTAAATTCCTATGGGATTGTGTTTCTGATCCTCCCCCCATTAGTGACTATCTACATACAACACACTCACCATACATCTGCACATCCAGACTTGTTTCCACTCAAATTCCACTACACACACACACACACACACACACACACACACACACACACACACACACACATTTCGCTCCCCAACTTCCAGCCCCATACTAACACGTGATAACAGGCTCATGTGTATACTGCATACCAGAGAAGTTATTTGTTCCAGGTCACACCGCATGTCTCCCAAAGTGACTGCAATTACACTAGGGCGGGAGGGAGACGCAGTGGGGAGAGAAGGAAACTGAGAAAGAAGGAGAAGAGCAGAGGGAAGGGAGAGAGGGAGGGGGAGGGGGGAGGGAGAGGGAGGGAGGGAGGAAGGGGAGGGAGGGAGGGGGAGAGGGAGGGTAGAGAAAAAGAAAATAATTTCGCAGTAACCGGAACAGCACAGTTGTGTTTGAACACCGACCCTCTTAGACACAGGGCTTTCAGGAACACTAGTCTGCAAGTTATACCAAGACTGAGATAAAATTTTATGTGGCTTCTCTCAAATGCACTGCGAATTATTCAATATGTAATTAAAAACTATTTTATCAAATAATATAATAAGGTATGTTTCCCAATGGCAGCAAAACCTGAGACATTTAAGTTTGCAAAATGTTTAAAATGTGTCCCATCTACACTTCTTATTAATCAAAGGATAAAATTAAATGTTAACGTCTGGATCCACTCATTCTCAGTGATGTATACCCTTCTTCATCATTGCATGAAGAGTTTATCTCAATGTCTAATCAAATCAAAGGAATAATTTCTGCTTCTTTTTACAAATGATTCTTATTCCCAGAAGCTAACACAGGAGCATTGCATTAATTTTTTAAAAGTGCTGATCTTCAATTATGTTTTGATTATTGTAAATAATTGCCATTGTGGCCACAGAGGCCATTTACTTGTGTCCAACTGGGTTGTAAGAAAAGGCTGTAACTGTATCCTTGCTTTTATAACCTATTATAAAATGGACTATTTTCATCACGTCACTTCTGGACTTCACTTTCAGTAATCTTTTTATACAAGATTAAGAGTAATCCCTCTTACAGCGGTTTTATAATAGTCCTGAAAACATATATTGTAATGTTGGCATGAATTAAAACCTTAAGTCAGGCTTTTTGCCACAGGAAATAAGGAGAATCTCAGACTGGCTTAGAGCTGAGGAGATAGATGCTTGTACGCACAGCATTTCCTACAAGTTGAATGAGCTAAATCTAAAAGTGTATAATAAAATAAATGCATTTAATCTTTTTCAAAATGCATTGGGGAAAGTGTATTGAAATTCACAATATTTTAATTTCCCAATCTTTTTTTAATGAATTGAATGAGATACATTGCTGCTAAGTGGCGTAATTAATAATCTTTGAATAAATTTTGGAAATGGCTTTTTGTATATACCAGAAATCAAGAAAATGAGTGGTTCTAATTACAGGCAACAAGTCCCTTAGGAAGGCCTTTCTCTTTTAACAAAATTGAAGGAGAAAGTAATCTTCAATGATAGGTTATTGTGTGGTGTGGGCATTTGAACTCAGACATGAAGTAACTGATGAGTCCCCATAATAAAATTCTCTGCTCCCATTAGCTCATTATGTAAGCTTTGTGAGTGAGCACATCTATAAAAAAATAATATTTGACTAAGAATAGAATTTGGAAGTCTGCATACACTAACATTCTAGCAAAAAGCAATACTGATAGAACTTAATGTTATTTAAAGCTGCTGTGGGTTGTGAAATGTCCATCACAGTCTCACCTGTCTGGACACCTGCTTCCAGCTGGTGGCACTCTTTGGGGAGGTTGTGAAACCTTTATTAGGAAGTGGGGCCTCATTGTAGAAAGTAGACCTCTGTGGGGGTGGCCTTGAGGTTTTTTAACCCAGCTCTGCTTCTAATCCCTTCTCTGCTTTAGATTCCACTAAGATGTGAAGAGGTGGGAGATCTAGCTGCTCACCCTCCCTCCATAATGGACTGTATCATCTCAAACCATAAGCCCCCACCCCCGCAATTCTTCCATAAAGTCACTGTCAGATATTTGGTCACAGTGACGAGAAACATCAAGGTGACAGTCTCAAATACATTTTTAATGTTTAGTTTCGAACTGACAAAATTCATATTAAATGTTATTTTGATCATCTACACATTGATTATTGTTGACATGACCACTCACTCAAGACATAAGTTCAACATTTAGAACATTAAGAAACCATATGTCATCAAAGGGTCTGGTTACACGGCAATATTGGACTATCTGCTGAAATATCAACTCTTATGTTTGTTTACCAAAAATAGTTTCTAGAAAATTTCTAAGACTGAAGACATGGCTCACCACTTAAGAGCAGAGGCTGTTCTTGCAGAGAACTTAAATCCAATGCCCAGCACCCACTTGTTAGCACCATCTTTAATAGCAGTTCTGTGGGATCCAAAGCCCTCTTCTGGCCTCCATGGATACTGCGTGCATATGGTGCATAGATATATATGACACACAAATCACTTATACACATAAAATGAATAAATCTTTTAAAACGTTTTTCTTCCTACATACATAATGTTATTTAAGAAAAACATACTGGTTGATAAGTAAGATATGATCAAACATGAAAATAGAATACAAAGACAAGTTTGAAAGATTAGAAAATAATAAAATATTAATTTTTTGAGACTCTGTAATGCAGGCTGGTCTATAAATCACTTTGTAGCCCAAGCTAGTTTCAGACTTACGGTAATCCTCCCGCCTCAATGTCCTGGGTGCTGGGACAGCTAAACCTGTACGTTAAAGAAATGCTGTGGTTGCAAATTTGTAGTAGGTGATGATACTCTGCTGCAGATCCATATGACAGTCTGACTCTGCTAGTCTAATGAAAGACAATGGCTCAAGAGTACATAGTTGTAGTACCAAGAAGTTCTTTTCTCTGGAATGACTTCAATTTCCTGATATGTATGAGAAGGTCAGGGGCTTTAGGTTCTGCCTGTGCCTGGCCCAGGGTTAGCCCAGAGCCTCATGAACTCACTCCCTCATCACCTTATTCTTCACTGCACAGCAGTGACCCCATGGAACAGAGTTGCCAAGGCCACGTGGTCTTCACAGGTTCTATCCACCGCACACAGCAGACAAGCTTGGCTTTTACATACAGACTGATTGAATTATTTGGGAAGAGGGAGGCCATCTGCCATGTGTAGGAGTAATACCCATGCAAGGAGAAGATGGAAGAGACAGCTGCTACTAGCTTCCTGCCAGCCAGCATGAGCTGCTCGTGTCTTAACAGTCCTGTGAGGGCATCATATCGTTCTTGTTTTGCAGATGAAAAGGAGTGAAACACAAAAGATGTTCAAGATTAAAGAGCTGGGAGGTGACCAGCTCCCTGATGGTATGGTATATTGTAGTAGGAGGTTTCTGTCCTGGACTTTCAGGCCTAACCTCAAGGTTTAGGCCCACAGACCCAGAGACCCACAGAGACACAGACCCACAGACCCGCAGAGACACACAGAGGCTTACAAGTTTAGGCTGATCAGCCTAAGGCCTAGGCATATAACTTGCTAGCTCTCTACCCTTCATTTAACCCATGACTCTTATCCTGTTCAGCCATGGGACTCGGTACCTTTTCTTAGAGCAGCAGTATATGAATGATTTTAAAAAGGTTACTGAATTTACTTTAAAAATCAGCTGTTAATCTCAAAATATTTTACAGTGGTATAGATTTTGGCTTATTGATACAAATTTAAGGTCAATTTTGTTATGCTATGTGTATTTTTCTATTCTTGTTTAAGGTATAATGTTTACATAACTGATTTAAAATTGTAATGTATAATTAGGAAATACACGTTAGTTAGATTTTTAGATATACAAAAATATATTTCAATTAAATAGATAATCTTCAAACACTTCTAAGACCTACAATATTTTAGACTTTTCTAGACAGTGAGACAAGTCTGCTCCTGGCAGCACCAATCTACTTCAAAAAAAAAAAAAAATGGGCATTGAAAAATCTCCATATAGAGTCTACTTTCTTTGTGGCAACAGTTAACCCTAGACAAAAACCTGCTCTTATATTGACTGCTTGACAGCGCGTTGTTTAAACTAGACATACAAGTTCCATAAAAAAGTGACCTCTGAATTTTGACAAAACAAACTAAGACAGTACTTCAAGTTCCTGATTTTCAAAAAAAAGTTGTCAAACATTCTTCAAAACTCAAAAAAAGCAACTGATAAACTATACCAAAATAGACAAAGCAAATTTCCTGCTTCACTAAAATAAAAAGGACTCTAGGCCTGTAGGCTAAAAATAAATACCCCAACTTTATATATAAAAAAAAAAACCTTGAGTGACTGTCCAGACAAATAAGTGTCATCTCTGTCATGTCTAGACTTTAAAAGTTGCTTATACTTCCAGTTTACTTTTATATAAATATTGTATCCTTCTATAGTCTTTGATATAGTTAAAGATTAAATAATTATAAATATAGTTTTTTCTTAGTTATTTTAAAATATATATTAGATATAAAACTTTAGATTCACAAAAATAAAATAGATGATAGAATATTTTACTTTCGCTAAGTACAAATAAACTAAATATTTTGACTATAATTCTTGCTTAATAGCTATTTTGTTATATAATTTTACTATGTTAAAAGTAAAGCCTTTTTAATTAGACAAAAACAGAGAGATGATGTGGGAATATCTTCTTGTATGCTGTGAATATCAATCTTTAAATAAAGGAACTGTTTTGGCCCTTGGTGAACACCATAGAAGAAGTAGGTAGGGAATCAGAATAGGTAGGAAAAGAAGGGCGGAGTCAGATCAGATTGACCCAGTCACCAAAGAAGAAACATGTAAGGAACACAGGTGAGTCATGGGCCACGTGGCAGACAGATTAATGAAAATGGGTTAAGATGAAAGAATAAGCTAGAAATGTGCCTAAGCCATAGGCCAAACAACATAAAGTTAATATGTGTCTAAATTATTTTGGGGGCCTAAGCAGCAGTGGGCGGCTAAGCAGTCTGGGGCTGCAGGTCTACGGGTCTGGACCTCTGGCCACCTGGGACCAAGAAACCCTATTATAACAAAACCCTGAAGACCACAGTTCTAAACTCAAGTGCTGTCCTGGCCACAGAAGAGGTACTGACACTTGCTTCAAGTTGCCAAGATCAGCACCTATGGAACCATTGCAGTCCAACCCATTCATTTTTTCTTCTTCCAGACAAGACGTAGGGCATATGACTCATAACTACCTACATCTATGTTTATCTAGAATGCTCTATGTAATATCATTCCAATTAATGCTCGACAAGTTTATGAAGCATAATTGACATTATTACACTTTCCTCTGTTTCTTTGTCTTTCTCTCCAAATGAGAAAAGATCCCCAGGACCTCTCCTTGAAGTTATCAGGCCCCTGGGTGTTCACCAACATCCATGCAGCGTCTGAGACCAAGACAGGCAAACCTACACAAGCCCAAAGTCCTGAGCTCCCAGGGCTCACCTGGCTAAGAGAGGGTGAGGAGGACGTGCCAGCCAACTTTCTGTCACTGGAACAAAATGCCCACAATAAATAGTACAGAATTGGGTGATAAATTTGGCTTACAGTGTTTCATTCCATGTTCAATTAGCTTTGTTGTTTGGGGCCTGCAGCGAAGCAGAACATCATGATAGAATGTGTGTTGGAACAAGAGTGTCCAAGAAACAAAAGAAGTATGAATTCCAATAAACCCTCAAAGGCACAACCCATGACCTACTTCCTTTGGAAATTTCTACCACTTTTCAATAGCACTAAGCCTTCATATGAACTTCTGGGGGACAGTTGAAGTCCAAAGCACAAGAAGCCCTAACTAGCACATACTGATGTTTTTAGAGATATGGTTTACATGGTCCATCCTACAGGGAACTGTAGGTATCTTTCTACTGTGTCACTCTTGGTTTTGAGCAGAAAGGGTCTTCTTACTCCCCTCCGCCATTGCCTGAACTGGTGCGCTTGTGTTGTGGTTTTAGTAAAATCAGGGCCAGTATCTATTAACTGTGCCCCACGCAACTGAGAGGAAGAAACATGTAAATGTAGTGAGATGACCAGGGGCTCCACTCACTAGGACACAGACATTATGGATCCTGAAAGCTCTAATGTGTTTTTTACATGGAAGAGCCTCTAAGAGGGGTGGACAGTGTGGCCAGTGCGGTTTGTATCAACTCTACAGAGCCTGTCATCACAATAATACCATCAGGAAGAAGGAGTTCTGTTCTGGGGAAGCAGAAATGAGCATTAGCAGTGATGAGCAAAGGAACGGGAGGACCCAAAAAACTGTCAATTTGCAGAAAGTGGGTACCAGGGAGGCTCTGTGCAGATGGTTTTCTGGGCTCCTAGAATTTCCCTGCCTTGCCTATTGCACTGCTGTGGGAATGCTGTGCCGGCTCACATGGGTACTTTTTTGTTTTTGTTATTGTTATTGTTGTTTTTTGATTAGAGGGGGAGGAAATCACTTTTGATTTATTTTCTTCCCAGTTGACTAAACATGACATCCAACCCGCAGGCTCAGCAAACAACTTCACTCACCGCTGCTGCCTGTGAGAGATTAGACAGGACAAGAGCCTGGGGTATTCTCTCCCCGAATGAGGAAAGCCCAGGCTGTCTGCGCCTCTGAAATGTGTGGCAGTCATCAGGAAGGAGCAGCTGTCAAAGCTACCTCCTGCTCCTGTGGGGCCACCAAGCCACTGAAGTCTTTATTTAATTGGTTTATTAATCTTATGGTATGGCGCCTACTTCTGTCTCCTTGTCCCTCACTGGCTAACTAGGCCTGGACTTTGTAAAGATGTTTAATTAAGCTCCAAAAGCCACAGCCCTTCCCTTCCCAAGGCTGCTTTCTTCCACCAGGAGGGATGAAGCTGGAAAGGAATTAAACCAACAGCCCTGCCTCCCTGCCCATCTGCTGCCATCTGGGGTGGGATGCAAAGGAAGAACTCACTGAGGGAGAGGCACACCATCTCACCTCATGTGAGTATGGCTGATCTCCCAGGCTGTAGGGAGGGATACTGTTCTGGAAAGAGACACTCATTTAGAAGATGCCAAACGACTAGGAAAGGGCACCCACAAATGTCTGTGTACAAAGCTCTCCTTTTCCAGACTCACCTCAGTTTGACAAGGAGATTCCCTTGTAGGAATGACCTTTACTGGTGATCCCTGAGCCCCAGGAGGCACCATTTCCACTCTGGAAAGGCAGAAAAGGGAATAAGCCAGGAAGAGAAGGTGAGATTTGCCAGAGATGAACATGGTCTTTACAGCCAGGTGTCCGCCAGACTCGCCCAGATAACTAAGTCACAGGAGTTGGAGACAAGAGTCACTTAGTAGAGGATACGTGGGAGTCAGGAGAGGGGAGAATGACCTGAGGGAAAGATGAGGAGTGAGGGAAGCTGGGAGGGAAGGAAAAGGAAGGAAGGTCTGTGACTGGACCGATGTAAAGAGGATTGGGACCAGGGACTCTGTTCACCACACAAACAGTGTGACTCCAGAAAGCTGTGCCATGATATCATTTCCACGGAAAAGCCTCCTAGGAGCAGAGGCAGAGAGTGTGGCCAGAGCTGGTTTGAATCAGCTCTACAGAGCCTATCATCAGGATAATGCCAACAGGAAGGAAGAAAGCACAAAAGGAAGCCCGTCCACGTGTTGCAAAGAAAATATGCTCAGTAACTCATGAAGGCTTTGTTATGTTTTTACCGAAGTGTATCAACAGGCACTGAGAACAAACAACTACACACATTAAATCCTCCATCTGGACATTTCTAAACATCTGGATGCTCAACATCATGCTGACCCTGGATGACTGTCTTATGCCAGCATTAACTACAGCCCAAAATAGAACTAAGGACCAGGAATCTGCCTGTGGACAGGCATGCAGAAAAATTGCTTGCATCCCAGACGGTCCTCAAACCATCTGCACATGGTTGGGGATGTCCCTGTCTATTTGGGGAAATATAACTTCTGATTGGGATAGACACAGGAATAACAGAAAGGGATGACAAGAGGAAGTAGAGCCGAGTTTGTAAGGACGTATGTATGGGAAGGAGCCAGTTAGGACCTTTAGTCTTCCAGAGGTGGGGCTTCCCCACAGCTGTCATGTGGGACAATGCTTGACCATCCTCACTCTAGCCCAAGATCTAGGAAGCTGCCCCCTCCCAGGTTCTTGGGTGTTCACCCTTCGCTAGTGTTTTCATTCTGTTCTTGTCATAATTCCTTCCATGTTAGACATAAGGAAGAATGAAGATTCCTATTCTACAGGGAAAGAAGGCTCGTCTCAGAAGGGAGAGCTGCTGGCTAGTGATGAGCACACAGGCAGAGATGAAGGGATGCTCCTTATCTCTAGGGTGTCCCTTCCTGCAGGGAGGATTACAGAGAAGCTGCCCTTTCCTGTCCTGAAAATGATGAAGAGGCCAGATGGGGTCAGAAGATCGACAGCACTTAAATAGAACCCTGACATGGATCACTCAGCACACACACACACACACGCAAACACACGCACTCACTCATACACACACATACATACACTCACACACACATGCACACACTCACACACACATACACACACTCACTCACTCATACACACAAATGCATACACACGCATACACACAACTCACTCACATGCACACACTCACACACACATACACACACTCACTCACTCATACACACACATACATACACTCACACACATGCAAACACACGCACTCACTCATACCCACCCATATATACACTCACACACATACACACACTCACACACACATACACACACTCACTCACTCATACACACACATACATACACTCACACACATACATACACTCACACACATGCACACACACATACATACACTCACACACATGCACACATACATACATACATTCACACACACTCACTCATACACACACATACATACACTCACACACAGGCACACACTCACACTCACACACACGCTCACTCATACACACAAGTACATACACATGCATACACATAACTCACACACACATATATACACACTCACATGCACACACATATTCACACACTCACTCATACACACATGCTCACTCATACACACAAACACATATATATACATACATACTCATATGCACACACACACTCACTCTCACATACACATACATACACACTCACATGCACACACACACTCACTCTCTCACACACACACACTCATACATACACACTCACATGCACACACACACTCACTCTCTCACACACACACTCATACATACACACTCACATGCACACACACTCACTCTCTCACACACACACTCATACATACACACTCACATGCACACACACACTCACTCTCACAACACACTCATACATACACACTTACATGCACACACACTCACTCTCACACACACACTCATACATACACACTCAAATGCACACACACACTCATTCTCACACACACACTCATACATACACACTCACATGCACACACACACTCATTCATAATACACCTACACTGATACTATCTTCTCTCTTCTCTTCCTCCCTCCCCTCTCCCCACTCAGGTCCTTGCTACTGGACCAATAGTCAACAGTTAAATCTTCTGGGAGATCTGTGAGCAAAGTCTCAATGTGACCTGTGAGGTCAGGAACTTTTCAGAAGACTTATGGTGGCCCCAAGTAGAGGCAGAAGGTCGACAAGATGGCATCTGATTTTCCCCTAAGCAATATCAGGTTGGTGGTTCCAGGAAGGCTTAGTCAAGTTACTGCAGACACATGCTGCTGCTTTGAAGCAAGGTTGAGTTCCAGTTTCCTCCCTTCCATGCCAGCTCATTGTTGAGGTGTTCTTCCCGAGGACCAAGCTGACAGACCAGAACACACAGGCTCTGCTCTGACTAATTGCCAGCGCTTGACTGAAGAGACATTTCTCATTGAAACAGCCTCATTAATCTCCTAATGCCAACACAGCAAGGCTGGTAACAGCCCGCTCAACTTCCACACCTACGTGCTGGCTCCTAGACACTCAGTGGTGGGAAATGGCCTCCTTCCTGGAAGGGAGCCGGAGTGAGGACTCTACTGAGCCATGCATCTGGTCTGTCCAAGCTGTCCCAGACCTCATCCTGAAGTCCTGCAGCTTTTGTATTCCCAAGTGGGGATGCATCTGGCATCACCAAGATTCTCCAGAGGGCCTAATGAGCATCCAATGGGGAAACCAAGGAAGTGACCCTTGGAAATACTTGCAGGATGCTGGGTATGTGGAGGAGATATTTTCTAGGAAGCTCTAAGAAAACCCTGAAAAATAGCAGAGCCCGTTGCCAAGCTTTGAGTCTGCCAACCTTTTCGTCTGTGACTCAAACTGTCCCGACCCTCTAGCTAGGGAATGCCTAAAGCTTTTCTTCCATGTCCCACTGGGTGCTGCTACTATGACTCTGTACCCCTGAGATGAGCAAACCTTACAGGACACCATCCTTCTCTTCTACGTGGTCCTGCCAATCCATGAGACACAGACACACACACACAGAGGCAGAACAGAGAATTAGGTAGAAGGGAGATAGATGAAGGGGAGGCCAGGAAGTATGGGGACACATCTCAGAAAAACTATAATGGACATCAAGAAAGATGCTGTCAGGTGTAGTGAGACACCCTATAATCCCATCACTTGAGGAAGAGACAAGGGGGTCACAAGTTCCAGGCCAGCTTTGGCTACAAAGTAATACCCTGTCTCAAAACCTAAAATCAAAACAGCACAAAAATGAAAGATGCTACTGAACAAGAATGCCATCACTTGCTGTGGCTATAGGTCTGGCCCGAGGTGGGTGGGCTCCCCAGCAGCAGGGCTGATGTAGACAGAAAAGTCAAAGCTCTGTACAGGAAATATGGGATGTAGACGGTAAGTACACAGGTGTCCATCTTCTTTATTGCTTTTGTTCAAATGTACAGACCAGCTGGCCTCTGTCCATTCCAGCAATCATGCCAAAGCTCTGGAGAGCCAGTCAGAGCCTGGCCAAGCAGTCTTTTAAAATTTGCTGAGACAACACTGCCCTCTACTGTCCACAGGTTCTCATATCTCTCGAACAGTTCTGCCCAGCAAAAGCTTGCATTAACTTGTTTCCACCCAGCCCTGAACTTTGTCTCCCCATTGCCCTGCTTTGTTCTCACAATCTGTTCAGATTTGCTGTGACCCTATAGACACAGTAAAGGGCACCTGTCTGAGATCCAGCAGAGCCCCAACAAATGTGCCAAGCCAGCCAGTGTATTTGCAGCTCCATTGTTCTATAGCTGTTTACTGAGTCTGTGCTGGGGAAGCACAGACCTGGGTGTATGTGTATGTAGCAAAGCTCTAGGCTGCCTTAGTGAAATAGGGGTGCTTTTTCCCTGGGGTAGAGAGTGAGACAGTGCAAAGAGGTGAGCAGCACACAATGAATCAATGGCTCAGATACACCAAACACAGCAGCAACTAGAAACATCCCTCTCACTCTCTCTCTGATGTTTGAGAATAAGCATACCTTCGCATACACACACTAGGTCAGAGGAAGATGTGGGTGTCCTGCCCTACCATTCTCTGCCCTTATTCCTTTGAATCAGAGCTTGTGTGTGGTTTGTTGATTTTGTTATTTGGGTGGGTTTTCTGTTGTTGGTGGTGGGTTTTTTTTTTTTTTTTTTTTTTTTTTTTTTTTGGCTATGCTGGTGGCCAGTAAGTGAGGCTGATCCCTCTGTCTCTGCCATCCTCTCCCCCATAACACTCGGGTTAAAATTACACAGGTGGTCTTGCTCAGCTCCCCCCACCCCAAATGCTGGAATCCAAACTCAGGTCCTCACATTTGCACCAGGCACTCTCTCACTCATGGAACCATCTTTCCCATCTACATGATTTTAAAGGAGTAACTGGTCAAATTTCCAGGTGGTGCGTTGACTTTCAGAAATGGTTGTTACATATTTCAAGAAAACTGATACTTTAGTCACTACCAATAGGAAGGCATATATAAGAAAACATGGTCTTAAACAGTACTGGCCTGTGTGCAGGACTCCTCACACGGAAAGCGAGATGATAGTTCTCCTTTCCAATCTGTGTGTCTCTTTCATTCTCTGACTTGAGACGTATCGGAACCTTCTAAAGTAATTGTAAGAACTTTGATTGTTGACTAGCGACCCTCTGCTCCACACAGACACTGGATAATCCAAGCCAACAGATGTCCTGTCTTATTATAGTGGCAACTTCTGGCTATCACTGTGACAAAGGAAATGGAATTAAGAAATTTCATTTAAGGTCTCCAACAGAAGTTATGGCCCAAGTCACACCAACCCCCATTTCGCCGACTACAATGATGAACACAGTACTGTCCACATTCCAGGTAGGAGTCATTGATATTGCTAGAAGAGATAAAGTGGACAGTGGTGGACACAGGCCGTTCACCACACCACTTCACAGCATCTCTGTTTTCTCAAAAACATATGTATCCACACAAGATGATGATAATAATGATGATGATCCCAGAGATCATGATAATGGTGTGGTGATGGTGGTCACTGTGGTGATGGTGGTGGTAATGGTGGTGGCTCTAGTGATAATGATGGTTATAAGTGACAACCGTTGCTTATTCTTTTCTAATAAGCATGTTCAGCAGGATTTTTTAAACACTCAGAACAACCTTTTATGGTAAGTGTGCCATCTACATCCCCACTTTAAATTTTTATCTTATTATCATTATTGAGTGTATGGTAGGAAAGGTGGGTGTGCAGTAGCCCGAGGATGACTATGGAATCAGGTCTCTTCTTCTGCCTCTACATGGGTCTCAGGAATTAGATTCAGGCGTTTTCATGTTGAGCCAGGTTGCTGACCCCTACACCATATTTTACAAATGAGGAAACTGAGGCACAGCACAGATGTGTAGCTTGCCTAGATCACAGAGCTAACAAGTGAGAGAGTTGCACTGGAGAGCACCTATCTTTTTAGCTATTATTTGGCTTCATCCCTGTGATGTTAATTAAATTTGCAAAGGGGTTAGGCCTGATTTCTAGGCAAGCTAATGGTTCAAATGCAAACACTGTAATTACAAACAGGTCCACGGAGAAAGTAAGTATCCATACGCAGATAGTTATGGAAATGCAGAGTTAGTTTAAGTCAAGCCATTTAAAGCGAGATTCAGTTCCAAGAGATGGTCTCCAAGGGCCCTTACTTATGCCCTGACTATGGCTGAAAGCCCCTCCAAGTAGTGTCTGTCACCCCTACACATACAAAAAATATAATATTCCTAGTAGCGTTTCTCAGACAGTTTTTCCCAGAGAGTGACCTCCCTAGTCACGCAGGTCACCTAAGTGTGATCCTGCTGTCTTCTCATTTTCCATTCTCTTCTTTCCTTTTTCCTTCCCTGGGGGCTCTAGCTCGGGAGAGCCTGTCAATTGGGCATTGCCACCCCCAAGATCTAACATCTCTGTGAACTAGAGAGGGGGTGGAGTACTTCCCACACATCACCATAAGGATGGCATTAAGGCTACCACATACATACACAGACAGAGACATGGGGAGGGCGAGCCCCTTCCTGATAGGAGCAGCCTTCTGTAACTACAATGAAAACATAAACAAAAATTCTGTTCTTTTGTCTTATCAATGACTCGGTCTCACCAAAAATAACCTTGAATTGGCAAACACAAATGAGGGGTGGAAGAAAAGCATTCCTGGCTCCTGGATTAGACGATGTCCTCACTGATGGAATGGATAGAGGTTACAAGCAGAGCCCTGGATGGCCAGCAGGGGGCTCTTGCCCAGCACTGCAAACCTAAGCTGCCTCCCTGAGATCTCTGAGGGTTTCTCATCTCATCAGGAGGGGTCTGCTAACCCAAACACAGAATAACCTCATGGTCCTTGTTAGAGCACCTCAGGAGGTGAACTGCTGGCTCCCCAATACCAATATTCTTCCTGGGATCCAACCTTCCTGTTTCCTGGTCCAAAGTCTCCTCACAAGCTAGTTTTCATTTGTCCCAGATGGGTGTTTTTATCAATTCGACACAACCGAGGATCATCTAAAAAGATCTCAGTTGACCTCAAATGCCTCCATAAAATTAGCTTGTTGGCAAGTCCGTGAGGCGTTTTCTTCATTGATAGGTATAGGAGATCCAGCTCACTGTGGGTGCTGTTATCTTTGGGCTGGTGGTCCCAGGACTATAAAAGGCAAGCTAAGCAATGAGGGACAAGCCAGCAAATATCACTCCTGCCTCCAGGTCCCTGCCCTGGCTTCCTCAGTGATGAACTGGGATGTGGAACTATAAGGTGAAATAGCCCTTTCCTCCCAAGTTGGTTTTGGTCATAACAATAGAAACCGTAACTAAAATACATGGAAATTTGTGTTTAAACAGCCATCAAAGACACATAGTCAGGCCCCATCCCACCCCCACATTCCACTCACATTTTATATCGATATCTCAAAACCACCTCTACCACTAGGGATTCTTCTGAGACAAATGTCTGGGAATTGATTGCAGGCTCTAGCCATTCACTCTGTGTAGAAGGTCTAGACAGTGAAGGTCTCCAGATAGCTTAGCAGTATGACTGGCATTCCTAAAAGCCTACTCCTATGAACATGTCTCTAGGTGGTCAAAAGTACAAAACAAATCTTTCCTTCCTTGCAAGTGTGCCTGTCAAAGGAACCCGAAGTGGGAATTGGGTAAAACATGTGGTAACAGCTGGCCTCCCGGTGAATTCTGACACACTGCATGCTGCAAACAGCTCATGGAGGGGGGTGAAGGAAGGCTCCAGATGGAGAACAAAAACATGAGGACTGGGGATTCCACACTCCCAACATACCCCTGGTGAGAGTAGCAAGGGCAGGAGAAAGGTCTTCCACGCTTTCCTCCCAAAGGCTCCCAACTGACCCTGTTTCCTGGCTTCTCCCATCCAAACTCACAGGGTGGAGGGAGGTTAGAGCTGCTGTGGTCAAGCACCACAGACTGGGGTCGAGGAGCTGGAAGAGATGCATTCCTCAGAAAATTTGAGAGAAAATGTGTTCCGTTTTCTCTCCTAGTTTCTGGTGGGTTTGCTTGCAATCTTTGATGTCTCTGGCTCCCTGAGTGTCTCTGTTATCTGCACAAGCAACCTCCTCCTGAGTGTATGACTGCATCCAAACACCAACCTTCCTCCAGTGTGACATCATCTAAATCACTGCTTGTTCCATGGCCCTGCTTCTACACAGGGTGTCCTCTTTCCACAAATATCTTCTCCAGAGCTCACATGGCTATACCTTAGAGGACTTCTCCAAGAACACTGTTTGACTGGCCTGCGTGTTGGTACGATCTCTCCAATTCACTACAGAAAACTGATGGTTCTATCCAAACCTAAGAGTGGGCATACACTGAGGTTCTTTTCCAATCTCTATTCAGAGCTTCCTGCAGGTTCCCCTCACCAGACTCCTAGGAGAGTTAAGTATATTGGAATCTTTCTAATACTGACCATATGTTAAGCATCTACTTAGTTACAGTCACATTCTGAGAACTAAGGCAAAAAAAGATGAGCATTATAGTCCCTGCCATGAAGAAAATTTGACATTTAAAGCTGGTCATGGAAGCTGAAGGTATGGCTTTGCTGGTGGAATGATTGTTCAGAATGAAGTTCTGATCTCCACCCCTGGCGCTGCATAGCGCTAGGTGTGCTGGCACATGCTTGCGATCCCAGCACATGGGGGGCACACACCTTTTCTCATTTCTGTGATAAAACGCTCAGACAAAAGCAGCTTAAGAGCAAGGGCGCGGTCCATAATGGCGACAGGAGCTCATGGGAGCTGGTCACACCACACGGACAATCGGGAAGCAGAGGGAATACAAACATGACAGTGTTCAGCTCACTCTTCCCATCTTATACAGTCCAAGATCTCAGCCCAGGAAATGGCGCCACCACGATGGGCACGTCTACTTCCACCTAAGCAGGGTAATGCACATAAACATGCACAGAGATCCTCTCCTGGCTGGTTGTAGGTATCATCAAGCTAACAATCCAGAAGTATCATCTAAAGGCAGAAGGACTGGAAGTTCAGGGTTGTTCTCAGATGCTTAGAGAATATATTGCTATGAGTTCACTATGCAAAGATGATGAGAATACAGTGGCTGGGTACTGTGGGATATTTGATCACACAGTGAGACTGTAATAAAATCAATCATGAGTCAGGGGGCAGAGTCAGTAACAAAAGTTGGTCATCAGAACAATTCTCCACCAAGGCGTCTAGAAACCCCATTAGTTAGGTACCCATGACTGAACATTAGGCCTCTCTTGACCCCCAACTCTGCTCTTGGTCTCTGAAGCATCCTTACCATCAGAGGCCTCATCCCAACACCGGTCCCTGGGTCACAGTCCTTGCATTAAAACTTTTAACCAGTGCTTAACACTGGGGAGATAATAACACTGCCTCACCTCTGGTGTGTGTAGAATGCTGCCTTGACATTTCTCAGCCTGAATTCTTCCAGCAACCCACACCCTCAAACAATAGGCCTGGCCTTCGTCTGACTCTTGATATTTCTTTGTTCAGTGAGATACAAAAGAACTAATTTTTATATTAGGCACTTAAAGATGCATATCTTTATGCATATAGTATTACTCTGTGGACTCAGATTTAAGTTTGAATATGAAAAGAAATATTTTAAATGTTCTACTTTCTCTAAAGTAGATTATTTTGTGATGGAGGCTTTCTGAATAAGTTGTGAACATTCTTGATGCAGATCCAGGAGTCCTCTGGACAAAGCCATGGCAAATTATTTGGTGCTTTCTTGTGGTCTAGTCGGAAACAAAGCAGAAGGGTCACCGTCTCCCTTCCTCTCCTACCAATCCCTCCTGCAGACCTACCACTTGAACACAAGGATGAGTCCACAGTTTGGCTGGGAGTGTTTTAGACTCTGCCATCAATGGATGATTTTCAGGTGCTCCTCCCAAGAGTCTATAACCTATCTCTTTGCAACGCTTGCTTTTTGTACTATTGTTTTGCTTTGCTTTATTTCTCCAAGGTTTTACAGAGCTGTACAGAACATTCTGTTTCCTCCCACCTGTTAGGGGTGGGAGTGATGAGGGCTGAGAGCATCTGTGAGAAGGGGTGGTGGTGTCTACTGTGCTCTGTCCCCATGCTGCTGTGGGCCAGCCTTAGCTGTAGAATGGTGGTGTAAGAACTCCTCGGGTTTGGAGTGCCGTGATGCCTGATTTCCATGCACCAAAGGAAGCAACCATTGTTCTTTGTCCATAGACTTGATGCAGCACGCCTGTCCCTCCCTCCCTCCCTCCCTCCCTCCTCTGGGCTCTTTCTATGCACCTCTGAAGGCCATATTTGGACCAAGAGAACACTGAGTCCAGAGGTCTAAATAAAGCAATTGTTTCTTCCTATATTATTTTTTTGGCTTCTGTTACGTAAATGTTCTGTCTCTGTAGTACTGGCCAGCAGATACTTAGCTACGAAGGTTCAGTTGGCCTCAGAACCTGGGGTCTCCTGGAAGTCTGAAATGAAGAAGAGAAAGAAAAGTAAAGTAGAGAAAATGGGGTTCACCTCCCTGTAGGGAGTCTAGGCAGAAGGCAATTGAAATGAGGGTTTTATAGCTGTGTCTTCTCCCAGGGCCACCTAGTAGGGCAAGAGTCCCTAAAAGACTGGCTGGTGCCCAGACGCTAGAACTCAGAGCTATTTAAGTGTCCTGTCACCTTCCGAAACCACTACCAAGGAGATTCAGGTTCTAATTTTCCAGCCCGCTGCTCTGCCTCTGAATTAAACAGGGTATGACTTAGCCCTCCTGGAGCATCAGAGGGCTCAGAACTTGGGGTGTCTCTATCTTGAAGAAAATAGTTGCCTTAGTCACTGTTTTATTGATGTGAAGAAATACTTTGACCAAGAAAACTATTATAAAAGAAATCATTTAATTGGGAGCCTTCTTACAGTTTCAGAGGTTTAGTCAGGCAGTGAAGCGGTAGCTAAGAATCACCATCCTGATCTATAAGCTGAGAGAGTTTCTGGGCCTGGCATAGGACTTTGAAACCTCTAAATCCACCCCCAATGACATCCTTTTTCCTACAAGGCCACACTTCCCAATCCTTCTCAAGTAGTTCCCTGATGACTAAGCATTCAAATTCATGAGCCTATGGGGCCATTCTCATTCAAACTCCCACAGCATTCATCCCAGGAAGGAAGACTACCCATCATCCTACATCCAAGAGTCCTATGCCAAGACCTTGCTGTCCATGAACATTGGCCTTCTTCGGACCTGAAGACACCCTCTTTTAGCCTGTCTGGCTGTGTGGATGGACCCTGCAGTGTTTTGCATTGATTTCTGCCCACAAATGTGCTCCTCATCCCCTGGCTTTTCATACTTTCTATCTCATTGAATTACTAGGACTCTTTTGGTGAGGAAAATGTCCCTTATCTAGATTTAATTTCCAAGAAATATCAAGATACTCACTGAGGAGCTTAAGAAATTCTTCAGCAGTTAAAAGCACACATTGCTCTTCAGGGGACCCAGATTTTGTTCCCAGCACTCATGTTGGGCAGCTCACCATTGCCTATAAGTAATTCCAGCTCCCAGGTATGGAAGCTGCCAAGATCTGATGCCCCCTCTGGTCTCTGTGGGCATCTGCACTCAGGTAGATTTACCTGAGTAAATACAGATACAAATACACCGAGACACAAATACAGGTGCATAATTTTAATTGATATAAAGGTTCTTAAAGAGAAACACTGAGGGTCTCATTGCCACAGAGTCCAAAGTCAGCCTCTCTATGGTTCTGGATGTCTTCACTGAGTGGTTTTTATTTGGGATCCCATGAAGGCCAGCAATTAACTCACCAAACTTTCCAGAAAGTCTGCTCTGTGCTGGGTGCTGTAGGAGACATAGAAGACTACCAGGAAGTCCTTGTGGTCCTTCTGGGTTCTTTTTACAAGTGTATGAGTGGGGAACAGGGAGGCCCTTAGGCTCAGTCACCTGGAGTTCCCAGAAGACTACCTTAGATCTCCCTTCTGGATACAATACTAAAAGAAGTGGGGGAGTGAAGGCCATGTTTGTCACATTGTTACATCCCCTGACATCACACACTCAAGGCCTCCTGCAGATGGCTGGCCAGAAAAAGCCCTACCACTAGTGCCACTAGAGGGCAGTGTAGCTCGCTGTGAGGAGGAATAAGCCAGGCTGAGCCCCAAGGCAAGCTTTCCTGGAATAGAGGGTCTCACTGATGATGTCTTCATATATCACCTTTTGTCTAATGTGATCCTGATAACATACTGCTAGGGCAGGTTGAGAACTGTTACCCAGTTTCACACACTAGGAAAGGAAGGTTCGTGAGATTTAGATTTGTCCTGGGTAGCCCAGCTGAGAACAGCCTCGTGATCCCTCCAGAATGAAACCCAGGTTGAATCCGCAGCTGTCTACAAGGTTGATGCTATATCTACCAAGATGATGCTAAAATTCTACCCACTGTCATTCTCTCCAGCTGCCAGCCATTCCCTTTGCTCTCTGTCCATCCCCAAGAGAACTGGAGAAAAACAGCAAAGAGCTAGAAGCCCAGTGGCTGGATAGGACTCTGTAAGCAGCCATGTCTCAGTAAGGGGAGTTAGCTCCAATGGCCACACACTGCCATCCCCACACCCACACACTCTCCATTACCTCCAGTGCCACCACACACCCTGGTGTTTCAAGGTCACTCACTGGAGAGTCACTGCCCCCTTCCCTCCAGCTCCTAACCCTCAGAGTTTCCGTGTGAACATGGAAATCAGAGCCACTAATGGTTTTCACAGAGAAAGAGAATCCCTCAGACCTACAAGGATCAGGAGCAGGTCCTCACGTAGGAACTAGACAAGTCAGAGCAAAGTTTAGAAGCTCAGAGCAATAATGGATTTTTGCCCCTTTCATACACAACACACACACACACACACACACACACACACACACACATTACTGGACATACAATCTACCAAGGCCAGGGTCATTGACAATTGTGCTGAGGCCACAAAGGTAATAGATTCCTCTAGAGCAGACCACATGGCAAATGTCAAGGTGAGGATGGAGGGGTACCATCCACCTTGGAGAAGTGCCTCTGGTCTAGGGCCATCAATTCAGAATGCAGTGAGTGCTGTATAAATCCTGACATAAGTGGGGAGATGGAGGGGCGGGGATGAGATGAAGACGCCGTGGACAGGAGAAAGGGAGGTGTAGCTGAAGTCACATCAGTAGCCCCATTTGATGCTCAGTTCTCTGCAGACTGTGGCGTAATCCGGGAGGTGTCAGAATGACAAGACGCAGGTTGTTTATGTGTTCTTTGGGGCACTGCCATAGGCATCCCTCCTCCTTCTCAAGGTGCGTGCTGTCAAATATGGACACGCAAGAAAACTCTTACTCTCTGTTTTTATTTGGTCCCTCGGATGCGAGGGTCACATAGAAATTCTTTCACCTGTGAGGTGATAGTATCCAGGCCACAGAAATACAGCTTCTATCCTTCAGATCTCCTGATATGCTAGACCAGTGGCAGCTCCCATCAGAGTCTTTCACATGCCTGTGGAGGTAGAATACTTGGGGGAGGAGATGCTACAAGGTCAGGTCAGATACAAATTTGAGCCTTTCTCAGGCAACAGGAACAGTGTGGCCCGAGACATTGTGTGAAAAGCTCATTGCAAGTCCCAGAAGAGAAGTCTTATTGTTTAAGACAGATCAATACCAAAGTGGCTTGTCTGCATCGATTTACTCCAGTGTGCCAGCCTGCCCCCCCCCCCGCCCTGTCATTTCTGTCTCTCCTTGTACTGCCCTCCCTGAGCAGACACTCATTCTCCATCCTCTACCTCAGGTTAGGAATGTCTCTCAGTCTCAGCAACCTCCTAGTCACACTGCTGTCCTCTCTACCCTTCCTGTACTTTGGATACTTCAGTAATGCGGTTCCCTCCCACCTCAGGACCTTTCCATGTGCTGTGGACATGCAGCTGGTTCTTCTGGTTCACTGCCATTTCCCCTTTCCTCCTTGGCAGGTCATCACGCCCATTACTGTTCAGCCTCCTTTTCCCCTTCCTCAAAGAAAACTATAAGAGGTCCCTTTGTTTGCTTGAAGGATACGCTCAAAGAGATGGAATTGTGGGGAGGGAAGGCAGTTTCACAGTAGCTTCTAGTCCTGCCAGAGCCAACAGCCCAGCCTGCCGTCGTCGCTTTTCCTAGATGCTCACAGCCCTTCCTTCAGGTCCTGCTTTTCTTCTTTCCCTCTACTGCCCCCTTAGTCCAGACTCTAAACACTCACAATGTGACTTATCCACATGCTGGGATTCTGTGAGTATGGAACCAAGTCCAGTTTCACATCCCCAGTGCCAGTTCATAGTCAGCATATAATAAGTATTTTATGGAATGAGTTTGTGTGTGTGTCCTGGGGAAGACTTCAGAGGGGCTACTTCAGACAAACTTTATGACATAGGTCAATACCCACAGGCACTGCTCGGCTCTCTCCAGTTACAACTGCTCCAATGGGTTTATCAGGTGCCCCATTTAGAGAATTAGATGTTGAGTGGAACCACTAGATCAGCAACAGTGACAAGCTATTGTCCTTGGAAACAGTAACAAATGCACGGTCCACCCTTGAATTTATCTTACTCACTTGTAACTACTCAGAGGCTGTAGTTATTTGAATGAGAATGTACCCTAGAGGTTCAGATGTGAGAACACTTGATTCCAGGATGTTGGCTCTGTTTGGAGAGGTTTAGAAGATGTGGCCTTGCTGCAGGAAGTATAGCACAGGAGCTGGACTCTGAGAGTTTATAATGCCCGCCTCCGTTTATTCTTCCTGCTTTGTGTGTGTGGCTGAATTAATATGTCCTCAGCTTCCCGATCCAGTTGCCATGCCTGTGACCTGCTGTCATGCTTCCCTGCCATGGTGGACTCATCCCTCTGGAACCGTAAGCCCAAATAAATTCCTTGTTCCATACATTACTTTTATCACGGCACCGGAAAAGCAACTGACACCAAAGTCTTTCTATGGGTCCCAGAAATATTATCAGTTCCAGGTAAGATACCTGGGAAGAGAACTGAAAATCCAGGCTCAGTCTCTGCCATCATCAAACACTGAGTTCAAAATGGGAAGGGAGATGTCTAGACAGGAACAAGAGTGGATAAAGGAGCGTGGAAGACAGACTTTGAGGGACACTTACAGCTGGAAGAAATGTGTTCAGGGAACAAGAGCTCTAGATGAGGTAGGGTATGTATGTGCCATGTGTGTGACGGCAAATCTCAACTGTCAACTTGATGAAGTCTAGAATTACCTCTCTATAGGCCTCTGTGCAGACATGTGGGGGAATCAGCTTTGTTATGTCAAGGTGGGAAAAGACCTGCCCACTATGGGTGGTATCATTTCCTAGACTAAGATCCTGTATAAAAGAGAACAAGTGGGCTGATCACAAGCATCATCACTGTCTATCTTAACTGTGGATGAATGTGACCTTTCTGTTCACTGTGATTTCCCTGCCATAATGGTTTATACTTTAAAACTAGAAGCCAAAGTAAACTCTCTCTTTCTTAAGTTGCCTTTATTTGGTATTTCTTCAGGAAAAGTAATGTATATCTTTTAATATGTAGCATACCCATAGGCAGAGAATGGGGGGGGGGGGTAATAGTATGTGAATGAACCAAGACAAGCAAAACAAGCCTGAAGGTGTACAGTAAGTGAAATGCCAACGTCTGTGGTGTAGCTGGAGCATCAGAAGACAAGAAGAGAACGTTCCACAGGAGCTAGTTTGTGCTGGGTCTCAGAATGCCTTCAGCACTGCCTAATGTGCCCGATTTCATTCTATAGGCAGATTTTGAGGTAGAAGCAGTATCTTTGGAGGAGGGCGTTCAAGATTTCTCTATACAACAGTTGTGGCTGTCCTACAATTCTGTGGACTGGGCTGGCCTCGAACCCATGGAGAACTGCCTCTGCCTATCACCTGCTGGATTAAAGGAGTGCGCCACCACTGCCCAGCTGTGATTTTTTTTTTTTTTTTTGAGAATTCTAAGAATTAAGGTTGTATTTGTAAAGTGGCTTATTCTGTTAAGGCTGTTATAACAAATTACTACAAACTGGGTGGCTTAAAAACAACAGAAATATATTTCTTGATTCTAGAGGCTGGGAGTCCAAAGACAACAACAGATTCAGTACCTGCTGGGAAATCACTTCTGATTCATAGAAGTATTAAGACTGAAGCCCAGAGACGGAGATTGCAGTTAGCATTGCTGAGAACTGACCAGGTACTGGTCAGGGGTTTCTGTCTCCTGTCATCCCATCACCGCAGGAAACAAGGCCAGTGATTGTCCTACAGGACAGAAAAGATTCACTTGGTCAAGGCCCACATCCAGTCCTTGGACGATTTAGAAAGCCGACCCACACATCTCCTGCTTCCTGAAACCTCTCAATCAGCACCTATGGAGGCTTGTCCTGCCCCATCCCCAAAACGTCCAGGACAGAGAAGAAAGCATGCTGGTTAACTTTCATCAACCTGACACAGACTAGAGTCTCTCAGGAAAAGGGACTCTCAGATTGCCTCTAACAGATTGCCCTGTGACATGTCTACAGGGCATTTTTTCAATTAATAATAAATGCTGGAGGGCTCACCCCAGTGAGGGTGGAATCACCTCTGGTTATCACAGGGTGATCCTGGGTTATGTGAGAAAGCTAAGCAGAGCAAGCCAGTAAGCAGCAACCCACCAGGTCTCTGCTTCAGTTCCTGTTCAAGTTTCTGCCTTTATTTTCCTTGGTGAGCCAATCTCCCCCCCCCCCCCCAGGTTGCTTTTGATCAAGGTATGTATCACAGAATCAGAAAAGAGACTAAAACAGGAAACATAAGAATGTATAAAGAGGAGACACACACGTATTCTATTAGTTTGCATCCATGAGAGCAAGCACCACAGACAAGCACAAGAGGAAATGTGGCCACGCCTGGAAACAAGGTCAAGCCCAAGGGCAGAGGGATGGTGCCATTTAATATGGCTCCTACTGTGAACTCATGGAAATGTTCATTTTTCCCCCGAGACCACAGTGTGGCACAAAATAGAAGGGATGGTTTAAAAGCTAATTTATAAGAACACATGAATATGTTTAGGTCTAACAGGATTTGGGGGTAGCAGAGACCAAAAGGAGTTCTAAAGAGCATGGGAAAAAGGTAGCAGTCAACCTTCCCAGGAAAACTCTAGGAGAAAAGTGAGGTTGAAGGTAAGTGGAACCACATTCAGGTGAGAGTTCCTCAAGAAGGTGGTTACAGGACCCATGTGTGGGCAGCACTGGAAGCTCAGCGAAGGAGAAAGAAAGATGCAGAAGTCAGGCCTGAGGAACGCTGGCCAAGGGGCAGGGCAGAGAGGGGACAATGAAGGAGCTGAGGGAACAGAGCATGCTCAGGTCTTACAGGTTAAGGCTGGAGACAGAATGGGGTTGAAGGTCTAGAGGAGAGAATAGGCAATTGCTGTGCAGAGTGGAAACTGAGTCAGACAGTCCCAGATAGCTTCTCTGGTTTTCTGTTTATACTTCGGAAGAAACCCACTGCGCGATCTGCATTTCTGTTTTCTGTTCTTATATACACCAATGCAGACAAAATTTAACACAACTGTGAGCACCATTGCATAGTGTGTAAACAGCTACTCAGGCATCAAAGGGTTCCTGTTTCTTTTGAGCAAGGTTTTTTTTTTTTTTTTTTTTTTTTTTTTTTTTTTTTTTTTCCTTTTGATACAGCTCCCCGGGAGGGAAGGAGCGGAGGGAGGGAGAGGAGCAGAGCCCAGGAAAGCAGGAGAGATACAAACCACTCTAGCTCCTTTAACTCCCCTTTAAGGCTGCCTGGTTACAGTCCTGGGAAAGAAAACCCTTGCATTCCTCCCCTTTAATTAGGTTTATTGTTGAAGCACCGGGGCAGCTAATCCTCACAGACCTGTAGGAGCTGGCTTGCTGGCCAAGACCACGGACTGGAGCACCTTTCTAGTGAGTCCCTGGGTAAGACAGCCTGCTTCTTCTCTGGGCTTTAGGGAGGCTATCTTGTTTAAGGGCACCGGGAGGGAGAGTGGGTTTGAAGACTCATTTCCTTTCAGCCCTGTCAATCTCTCCTGGCTCTTGTGGTCTCAAGGGTAAGTTGTAGCGGCCAGGAAAGAGAAGTCTGAATGGGGACCTGGTAGGTGCTTCCTTGTGGAGCCATCTGATCGTTCCTTCAGGGCTGGCCCAGGGGGACCTTCTATACTTACAGGCAGGGACAGGAAGAGGGGAGCTTTGTGCCCAGTTCAGTGAGCTCCTGGCTGGGGGGAGGGGGATGGAATGGTGGCATCAGGACTGACAGCTCTTTGTACCCCCTTTCCAGCAGCCCATCTTTCATTCCTTCACCTCTGAGACATACCGCATCTATCAAAAGAGAAGGCTCACCCCGCCCACACCAGCATCCTTGGTTGGGGTGGATAGTTTGTGGGTACAAAGGCCATTGCAAATAGCCTGTAGCTGTTCTTGATACCCAAGGGAAAGATGGCCTCAGGGCCCTGCAGCAGAAGGGTCCCTGCAGGGCTCAGCTTCCCACTCCAGGGCCAAGGCTGCTTCATTAAGATGCAAGACATAGGTACAACCTGCTAAATCTGTCAGTCATAACCCAGCTCCTTCACCTTCCCCAGGGGCTCATCTGCTCCTGAGTCTAAACTTCCCTAGTGTGGCTGTGTGGGGTGCTCAGAGTAGGTTTGGATTCAACACCCACCCTCTCTCCACGTAAGTTTGACGCACAACATTAACCCTAAGGCTAATGGAGGTGGCTGCAGGGCCAGCTGCAGTGTGAGCCTGGCCAGTCTCCTGATAACTGATCATGAGAAAAATCTCTAAGTCAGGTCAAGAGGGTCCAGCATGTTCCATCTCAGGTAAGGAGAAAAAAATCTCCAGATCCAGACCATAGGCAGAACGGAGTTATCATTCCTATGGACTTGAGCTAAACCAGGGACAAAGATGACACCCATATCCGAAACAGTACAAAGTGCTTAGTAATAGCTAACACTGCTGCACTTCACAGTTGGCAGTAGGCTTTCAGTTTACCCAGAGGTGGGCAAGCTGGTTCCCCCACTTAGTATACAGACAGGGTCACTGGTACTCAGAGGGATAGGGGGATTCCCTGTTATAAAGCCAGAAACTACTGGCATCCCTTATGTGAAGGCAGCATTTAAACCCTAGGCCATTTCATGTTGTTGTGGCGTGTGTGTGTGTGTGTGTGTGTGTGTGTGTGTGTGTGTCTGTCTGTCTGTCTGTCTGTCTGTCTGTCTGTGTATGTGTGGATCTTGTGTGGCTGTGTGTGTATCTGTATGTGTCTGTGTGTCGGTGTGTGTGTGTATGCCTATGTATATCTGTGTGTGTATCTGTGTGTCTGTGTGTGTATGTGTGGATCTTGTGTGTCTGTGTGTGTATCTGTGTGTATATGTGTCTGTGTGTGTGTGTATGCCTATGTGTATCTGTGTGTGTATCTGTCTGTGTGTGTATGTGTGGATCTTGTGAGTCTGTGTGTGTCTGTGTATATGTGTCTGTGTGTGTGTATGTCTATGTGTGTCTGTGTGTGTATCTGTGTGTCTGTGTGTCTCTCTCTGTGTAAGAGTCCTATTTAGAAAGACGAGGGAAACTTTGGGAAAGGCTGAGTCTGAGGAAGTGAAGGTTTAAGCTGGAGCCTGGAGCAGCTCAGGCAGTAGACATGGTGCCCCAGCTTCAAGAATGGGGAATTTAAGCACTACAAGAGACTCAGTCTTTTTCAGATCATTGAAGCCATTTGTCTCCCAGGAATAAGTCAGGTGCTACACAAGCATGGCAGGATCATGAGGAGGAAAGCGGAGATTGAGTGACATCCCAGCAGCCACCTCCAGAAGAGAGGCAACAGGTCCCATGGTACACTGACAAGGACACAAGTTGAAGCCTTAGAACTGGGCTCCCAGACCAACATGGTCACTACTATCTGCTTGACTCAGGGCATTTTTCCCTTAAACACTGTAATCCATCAGTATCTCAGCTATAAGATAGTGTTACTTTGAAGAGTGGCATGGAAGCCTAGCACTACTATGCCCAGGGGCTCCTGTCCTTACCTCATCATTCTACAAGGCCTGGAAGCAGTTCTGGCTAAAAAGGAAAAGAAAGCATCTCTCTCTAAAAGGAGGGCTCTTCTGTTTCCTCTCCCCCATACACACGAACACCCAGCCAGAAATAAAACCGCCACACAGAGTGCAGTACGTGTGAATGACTAGTGACGGCAGGCACCCAGCCGCAGCAGCATGCCAGAGCCAAGGAGTGAATGGGCATGAATGAGTGTAGCTGTGGAGTCTGAGGAAAGACTGCGGCTGCCTCTACAACCGCAGGCATGCCGCCATGGTCAGCGGCAAGGGGGATGGGGCAAAACAGCTGCCACCAGATGGGAGAAGGGTTGCACAGCCTGTCTGTGAGTATCAAGCTGTGTCCCCATGGGGGTGGTTTGGAGCACCGAGAGTCTGTCCTCTGACTTCCCAAATACTGATCTTTGCCATCTCCTTCTGAGAGCCACAGCGAAGTATCTGATTGTGACATTTAATAGTAATGAATCCCAGGACTAAACAGAGGAGGCACCTCAGCATGAGTGTTTGGCATCATAGCCATCAATATGCAAACAAAGACACAAAGACGATGGTCACTAACTCCTAAGAGCAATAGCATGTGACAGGTGGAGAGACAATATCCAGGTTTGTTCTCCTTCCTGTTAGGGTAGATGCCTAGTTTCTTAGTTGAAGACCAGGGGGAATACGGAGTCTGTCTTCTGGCTCTTGAAAACTCCAGGGAGATGGATGCTGGGAGAGCATGATGGCTCAGGGACAGCGTCTGTCATGCCCATCCCTACCCGGATGTTTACCAGTAGGTAAAGCATCGCCTACTGCCCCTGCTCTCCTCCTGTGCTTGGTGTTCAGCTCATGCCATGTTGTGGTTATGCTGTGTGTGCTAGAGAGGATGCACATGCCCCTCGGTTCATTTGACCTCATAGGGGTACTGAGTTATAGATTACAGGCAGCTATTCCCATTGTGCAGAAGAAACTGAAGAGGCCGGCGTGCTAGCTGTGCTAGCTGTTGCCTGTGTCCCAATCTCTCAGCCACCAGAGCAAGCCATGGAGAGGGCTCTTGCACTCCTAACCTTGTCAAGCAGTAGGATGATTTGGTTGAGCTTAAATGTGGAAACGTGGGGTTTCCTCTAAAATAAACTGCAGGCCAACTGAAAACCTTCTTCAGCTGTTTTTTGTGAGCAGAAATTAGCATGTGGAGCTGGTAACAGGGCTGAGAATTGAGCTGAGTGGGCTTAGGTGTTCCTTCCCAGCAGGAGGTTCTGGGGTCCTGCTAACTGATGAGCCCCTGGCTTGCAACTTTTGAGCTAGACACAATTTGTGCCAGGTGCACAGACATCACCATGTACCTGTGACACCACAGGAAGGGCAGGGCTGTGATGGGTGACAATAGGCTGTTGGGAATGCCATACATTCCTCAAAAAGACAAAGTAAAAACAATACAGGAGATGGCCTCACCTGTGTGAGCCAATGCATGCTCCTCATGAGCAGCCCTAGGTCCCTGCTGTTCATGGGTACTAAGGAAGCATCTCATCAAGGAAATGCAGGAACTGATAGGAGAGAATGCAGTAAGTGTCTGTAGTCATCCTCAGAGCCTTTGGGGAGTTGATGTGGATAGAGACACTACAGGAAGCCACAGCACAGCAAAGGCATCTTTTCACAGGACTCACATCCACAAGACTTCCGGGACTCATTTAGCTCAGTCTCCATTTTTCACTAAGGAGAAATGTCATAATTCAGAGGTATATAGTGCTCTGCCTTGGGCTGCACAGCTGCAGAGTGACAAACCGTGATGGGAGCTCTCAGTATGTTCTCAATCCAGACTCTGGATTCCAGAAGATGATAGAGTTGGGGACAGGTTCGAATTTTGGGAACTGTGGTACCAGATCAGGAAAACTGCCCAGTGTTCACCCTCTGGACCAGTGTAGTCTGCTCTGTGTGTGGCTCTGCTTGGAGGCAGAGTGTACATTCTTATTAAAGACATAGCAGATCCCCTCCCTTCCAGCACTCCTAGCCCCACAATGCCATGCTTCCAACAGTTCACAAGCAGAGGACAGCGAAGTCTTAAGGTGGCTGAGGGTAGAATTCAGGGCAGAGCACTTGCTTAGTGTGTGAGTCTCTGGATGGACAGATCCTCAGCACTGGAAAAGAAAAATAAATCTTGGGATGCACCGATTCATCTGGGGTCAGTGAGAGCTAGTGAGGCAGTGCCTTACAGAGAGGCTCCAGACAGAAGTGCGGACAGTACGCCGGCGTCTCTTCTGTGGGTAGGACTGAGAGCCATTATCTATGGGTTTAGAACCACAGAGATGCCACTCAAAAGATGATCTGACCCTGTCCTTACCCTTCTGGTGTGTTCAGGACAGCTCAGAGGCACCTTGTTAACCTTGCATTGTATGCGTGAAGTGAAAGAAAGGGGTTTGGACCCAATGCCTTCAGGTTCCAACACAATGATTCCAGGACTCTAGCAGAGAACAGCCAAGGAAAGGCCACATGGTGAAGGGCAGTGAGGTAAGAATCAGAAAGTGTCGATCATGATGTGGCCTAGCGCACATAGACTTAGTGATGGCAGTGAAGAGGACATTGCAGATGTGCTTCATCTTCCAAAGAGTTCTATCTGGGTGTGGTGTAAGCCCAGACCCAGTGAAGCTTGGAAGAAGAGGACAGTGAGCCCCAAGGGAACACCATGGCGGGGCCTCTTGCCTGCTGGGATCATGCCCAAGCCTCTCTCAGCCACATCTCATTAATAGCCAGGCTGGCTGCCAACAATGGTTAGAACACCTGTCCCAGAAGCACAGGAAGGGTTCACACATGCCAGGGCTGGAGTTGCCCTGCATGTCCTCTAGGAAGAAGTGTCCCTCTCTGGCTCCTCCCTTGATAGAAAGTTAAATGACCCCAAGAGGCTAAGAAGACCAGACCAAAACTACAAGAAGACCAAGTCTTCATCTCTTTGGGGTTATTTCTAAAGAGGATAGTTACATAAAACAGGTTGGCCAAGTTCCAAATGCACTGTAGGAAAGGGAACCTGGGAAAGAAGTGGTCTGACTTAAGGAGAGGGTCCCAGAGACTCAGGACTGAACTCAGGTCCCATTAGTCTCCAGTGCCAGGACAATGACAAAAGGCAAGGTAGTCTGGCTTTCTGCCACCATTTGCCTCCCTCCCACTGCACTTCAGACAGGACTTCATATCTAGGGATTCAGTGGAGTGCCACCCTCTGCAGGGCAAAAATAAACCCATCTACCATTTACATGCATCTTATGCCTAGCTCCTGTCTGAAACCAACCTATGCTCCAGGGGCTTAGGATGGCTGGACCTGTGTACACCAGGCTTCAGTGTGTTATGTTATGTTATGTTATGTTATGTTATGTTATGTTATGTTATGTTATATACTATATTATATAGGCATTGCATATTGGGAATGCTTGTTCATTAGGCACATTGCTTAGCACATCACCTGTATAGACAAATAGATGCAGACCTGCATTCATTCTTTCCAATTAGATTGCAAGTGTTTGCAGGGCCAGGCTTGTGTTATAGAAATATCTGTATTCAGTCCTGGGAACACATAAAGTAATTATCAAATGATTCAGAGATGATCTTATATGACCACAGTCATTTTTCTTTGCCAGTAGTCTTTGGTAAAGAATTCTCACTTGCTTTATTGAGGAGTGAGGGACATAAACCAGGCACACATGCCAACATGGGGGATGCCTCTTCAAGGCCTCTGTGGAGGTGAAATTGGCCCTAAGCCTCAGAGGCATCTGTGGGGACTACTCCTAAGTTCTAAAACCCGATGGTAGTTATGGCTATGGAAAAGTGTGCCTTGGAAGCAAAGCAAATAATCTCAGAGCTCAGGGTGTCTCCAAAGATTGGGAGAAGAGGCCGCATGATCCAGCGGGGGTGTGGGTAGCTACTCCCTACATACCTGTGAGCACCCCATCGGGGCCCAGGCCTCCTTCCCAGGCAGTCTACTTGACATCGTGGATTGTGGGAGCCCAGCTCTAGAAGGTGTGGGATCCAGAAATCCGGGCCCTGAGTGTTCCGCACAGATGATGAAGCTAAATTGTTAGGACTCACTGTATGGGAGGAGGGGTGGGCGGGAGAGATGTTTTCTATGGCTTCTCCTCAGCTAAGAATACTGTGTTTTTAAAGCTATTTGGGAAGGAAGGAACACTGAGCACAGATTCTCCTCAGGTCCTGAAGCGGGAGTGGGGTGTACAGCCAAGGATCCCATGCTGAGACTCTTCATTAGCCCCTCCCCTGCAAGTTCCAGCCCTGCTGTCCTGTGCAGGGGAGAAACAACCAAAGGGGGGCATGTAAATCAACCTTGTCTAAATTCTGCACCCCCTCTCCCCTGGCTGCTGCCTTCTTCAGGACTGCCTACCCATAGGGTGTTACCCACTAGGAAGCTATCCCTAGTCACTAGGTAGCACAGCCATAAGATTGACATACTGTCATAGATAAGCTTGAGTACAACTGCCCCCTTCCTTTTCTGGCTGCCTGCAAGGTAGGGTCCAGGCATCTCCCATAGCAAGGATCCTGAGAGATTTGTAGTTTGTAATCTGCAAAGGCATCAAGCTCAGGATACCGCCCCAACATCGTCCTCAGAACATCTGCACCACATAGTCCAAGAATAGAGAGAGAGAGAGAATATTCGAACCCAGGTTCCAAACCTGTACTTTTCACCTGACACAAAATTACAGAAGCACAAACATTTTGTCATATGTGAGCAGGTGTGAGTGCACATGAATGTGCGTGTGTGTAAAGGCCAGAGGACAGTCTCAGCTGTCATTCCTCAGATGCTGTCAGATGTTGTGCTGTTGTTTCTGAGACCTCACTGAGTAGCCCAGGCTGGCCCAGCAGTGAGCCCAAGCGAGCCACCTGTCTCTACCTCCCCAGTGCTGGGGTTACAAGTATGTGCTACAATCTCAAGCTTTTCCTAGAGATCAAACTCAGGTCCTTCTGCATTCAAGATAAGTACTTCATTGACCGTGATATCTCCATAGCCTTCTAAAAGGTCTCGGGGATTTTATGGGCATTTGTTTTTGTTTTAAAGTGGGATCAATCAAAGCCACTGCACTGTCAGGTTCAAGAGGTAGAGTGTTGGCAGAAGTGGTGTCTCTCAGATCACTCTCAGATACTCAGGAGCCATGCACCCTGCGGTCCTGGCTTCTCTGCCTTGGGAACCTCATGCTCTGTTTTTTTTATAAAGAGTCCACTCTGCAGGTTTCTTTGCTCCTTTGACTCCTTTGCCAGTTTTAAGCCTAAACCTAAATCCAACAAGCTTACAGTGTTTCCCCGGACTTTATCTGGAGACACCACCCTTTGTCCCTTATTATCCACCAAGTCTCCTGTCACTTAGCCACACATATGAGAGTTTTCTCACTAGCTCATTGCCTTCTTCCTTTGCCTGACTGCCCCCCAGGAAGGAGAGCCATGATCCAACTTGTCCATCACCACAGATCTAGCCCCTGAAACAACACCACCGGTACTACATACATGTGTGCAGCCTCAGGTCTCTGATGCACGATGAGGTCATGTTTCAATTCAGATGCTAACACAGCTCCATGTGCAAGCTGTAGGGTAAATGGGAAACACACCGCTCCTTCACAGAAGCTGCGGTAGGTAGGAGTAAGATTGGAGAAGGAGCCAGGAAGACTCCAGAGTGTTCATAAACAGGAAGTTCCTGGGCTCAGCTCAGATGCTGGAGAGCTAGGTATACCACATCAGTCTATAGTTGTGTACCTCCATTAATGAACAGATTTCCATCGGGTTCCCACCCCCATTCTACACTCTATTGCATCCAGCAAGCAGATACAGAGCAGCCATTCACCGAATTTGATCTAGCAATTTTAGAAAGCAAGTGGGAGAATGCTCTTATTTTTGCCATTTTTCCAGGTTCTGATCTCAGACTTTCCTTCTGGCCATTACATCACGATCTTGGTGTTTTAGATTCTTCTGCAACCTGTTCTGTCTTATTTGAGAACCGCTTTTTATCAGAGCTTGTCTTGCTTCCCTCCCTCCCACGAAGCTTCCCAGGCAGCTTCAACTCTGGAGGGGATGGGGAGAAAGGAGGAAGAGGAGGACTGTGGCTCCTGGAAGAAACAGACCACGAATATCAGGAAAACCTTCATCTTCATGGAAGTGCTGGGATCGTAAGTCCTGGGGCTGGGCTGCCTGCTGAGGGAGGTTAGCCCCTGGAACTCACTCCCAATTGAGACCTGGGCAGAATGGCATAGCTCTGGGGTCAGAGTGGTGGAAATGATACCTGTTACTTTAATGCACTGGAGCCCTCAGGAGACACCACCCGCTACCCCTAGATTCTGTATCCTGAGACACCCCAATGGCTCCTAACAAACTCCCAGCAGCCCCATCAACTACCCTTTGCGTCCCTCCTTTACTCCATATTCCAGTGCCTTACAAGTGCTGGAGCCCATGGTGTCTGCGCCTGCCCCTGGACAGCAATCACACGGCTGGCTGACTCCATATGAGGCTGCTTGTCTGGAGGAGACTGGCACTCAGTCCTGCCTGTACCCCAGGAGGTCACAGGCTCTGACGCAGGCTAGCCAGCAGCTCCAGCCACCAGTCTTTGCCTCTTCAGAGCCCCAGCTGGTCAGCTAATGAGCCAGGGATAATTGAGCCTAGGAAAGCGAGGAGTTCACAGGCTGCTCTCTCTAGCAAGCTTTCTAGCCAGTGCTGGAAGTGTCACTTCACCCTGCTCTGCCCAGAAGGCCACAACCTCAGACAGTGAGAGACACCATTGGGAAGAGGCTCTGGCTGTCCCTACACAGGGAGGTATCTGGCTGTGCGTGCACAGGGGACACAATGGCAGTGCTGCTTGTCAAAGCCCTGACCTTCCTTCAAGGGCCCTGCTACCCTGGGGGTGGCTAGAAAGTGGCGTGAAAGGACAAGGCTCACAAGTGAATCAGAAACGATTTGCTAAGCAGCCCTAAGCTCAAGAAATGCAGAGCAAGAAGCCCAGGTTGATGAGAGCTGATGTGGCACCGGCTCCTGGAGACATTCCAGAGGCAGACATGCCCTCCCTGTGTGATCAGGGGGGCTCACCACTTTGCAAAGCTAGAGAGACTCCATGTGAGACCTATGGCTCCTGCTCTGAAAGGAGTTTAGAAATAAGGAAAAGGTGGAATGGACTCGAATAAACCCTTCCACTTAAATCCAATTGTTAGCATTAACTGCTCAGTCATCCCGGTATCCTTCAGCTCCACACCTGCAGATTCAGCCATCAGAGAGTCAAACATAGCAGGAGAAGCATGTCCTGGACACATTCAGGCTTTCCCATGTCCCCATTCCCCAACAGTACAGCACACTATGACTGGAACAGCATTCACCTCCAAAGCCAAGATTCTAATATGAACCATCAAGCTCTGACTCCCAACCCTAGCTTACCTGATCTCTCTGATGGGTGATTTTCACCCCTGAAGTATGTCAAATCCTGTTAGGTTCTATCCATCATGCCCCAGAATCTACAGAGACTTTTAGAGTGAAGGAGTGAATAGTCAGTCCTTCATCCTCATCTTCTGAGGACATAATCAGAGTAATTACCAGAAGTTCATTGATAAGATATGTCCATAATCTCAGATATTTGGGAAGCTCAGGCAAGAGGATCACATGATCCCAGAAGTTTGTGAGCAGTCTGGAGGTGGTAAGATCCCATCACATTAAATTAAATAGTTCATAAATAAAAGCCAATTAAACTGATCCAGGAACCTTTCCTCTGCTGCTGACACCATTGGCCACAGTGCACTATGTTGATGGGAAGTGAATCAGCTCTGCCAAGCTTTAGTAGGGTTTGCCACATGTAGAAATGTCCACAGCTGAAGAAGACTCTGTGGGTATCACACAGGGGAAAGTAGCCACCTGGTTCCCACATCGATCCCATGTGATCTGCAGGGAAAAGAGCACACTGGCATGTCAGATCTCATCTGAGTTCACGGTGACACTGGAAACTTGTCGGCCACACATTCTTCTTCTGTTCTTCCCTGTTCTCTGCCAGCCAGAGCTACATTTTCTGTCTTGGCTTTTTTCCCCTGCAGAGGAGCTTTCTCTGAGGTGTTCCTGGTGAAGCAGAGAGTGACTGGGAAACTCTTTGCCCTAAAATGCATCAAGAAATCGCCAGCCTTCCGGGACAGTAGCCTAGAGAATGAGATTGCTGTACTGAAAAGGTGAGTGGGTGTCGGGGTTGGCAGAGGGCGGGAAGGGGGAGGCAGGTCAGCTGTGGGATTCTTACCTGCCCATCCCTCAGGGTTTACACATCTGTGGGCCTTGTGACCTTTGAATTGTTGTCAGGTGAGTCAGGCAGCTGGGCCAGATGAATTGTTTTCGTAGCAAATTGACTGGTGAACCCACTAGCTCGTACATGTAGGCCAGAGAATGAATAGTACAGAGAATCAAAAGCCAACTAATGGCTGGCAGTGGGAAAAATCAATAACTGGAGAGACAGCAGGAAACTTGAGAATTAGCCTTGGTTTGATCCAGAGAGAACCCACACTTAGCCTGGAAACTGCTGGAGGCTGCACTGATATATCGCCAACGTTCACAGGGAGACTCTTAAAGTGAGCCTGTGGAATGCCAGGGGTAGAAGTGTGACAGGTATGCTGGTACAGAACCATTGTATGACCCAGACATTTCCCATAACGACCTAATCTCCCATCTGACTGGCTGTAATGCCACAGGAAGCAGGATGAGGAGGTAACAGGTAGATTTTTGCTGGCCCACATGCCTGAATTATTTGATATGTTTTCTATGAAGACTTTGGTGAGTGAAGTCTGTGGACAAGGAGACAGCACAGAAAGGAAATTCAAGAGTTTTGCAAACTTTTGTGCAGAATCATGGAAATGAAAGGGGAGAGTCTGTATTAGAATTGCTGCGGCTTTGTGTGGGTAGCACCAAGGTCAGGCAGTGAGAATAGATGTAGACTGGAACAAGGTCCTTCACGCCAGAATCAAGGATGCTGGCTTTATTCTGTGAATAAAGGGAACTGACAGAAAGATTCAAGCGAAACAAATCAGATTCATAAACATCCCTCTTGGTGTGCAGGGAGGCAGGTTAAGGAAACCAGCCTAGGGGATAGGAAACCCATCATTAAACCCTCACAGCAACTTACACAGAGTAGAAAGCATGAGTAGCAGGATTGTGTGAAGACAGAGGTCAACCAACAAGCGTGCTGAATAGCAGAACATTTAAAATGATCCCGAGACTAAACCAAGCACCCACCAACTATAAAGTGATGCTGTTGTTCAGAATGAAGAACAAAAGGCTGGGCTTCAAGAAAACAAGAAGAAATTGGCTTGAACATATGTGCTGTAGACTTCCAGTTATCTCTGCACAGATGAGCCTGGGCTGCAGGATAGGGCGAGGCACACTGTGGTGATCTTTCTCACTGCACCGTATCAACAGCCTAGATATTCAGTACACATTAGTTCAATGCATGAGTAATAAGGAAGTTAATATGAGTACTACCAGCCTATAAGAGTGGTGGAATCCTTCTAGGAACCACAGTACCAGCTCTGGGGTTTAAAGATACCTTAAATTGGATATCTACCACTGACTATACATTTCCCAAGTACTATACTGTGCATGTCTTGTACATTTTCATTTTTTAAAAGATTTTTTTAAATTTTACAATATATTCATCATCATATTATTATGTGTGCACGTGTACATACATGATGTGTGGGCACACATGCCATGGTGGGCATATGAAGGTATGAGGAACTTCATGTTGGTTCCAGGAGAGATAAATTCTTGGGCTCAGCATACTTTCTCTTTTTTATCAAGTCTGGACCCTCAGACCATGGGATACTGCTGCCCATATACAGAACAGATCTTTCATCTGCAGCTGCTTTGCACTGGCCTCATCAGGAAGGACACATTACTGTCCGAACAAGCTAGTGGAAATTTGAGTCTGAGTTTGTGGTCTTTGTTTGGACCACCTGATAAGGATTGTTCTCTTCCTCAGGATCAAGCATGAAAATATCGTGACCCTGGAGGATATCTATGAGAGTACTACCCACTACTACCTGGTCATGCAGCTGTAAGTGAAGATGACCCTCACACCTACGGGCCTAGGGAAGGAGGGTCAGGGGAGAATGGCTGCCAAGTAAAGCCAAGAACTTGCTCTGGGAGCTCTGAAATGCTGTGCTTCTGGTGCTGGGCCAAAAGGTCACATTGGGATGACTGTTGAGTTGGTTCACACCAGCACGGGTTTTCAGTTGAGATATTTCCTACGAGCAAACAATAGCTGTACATGCTCTTTGCAGCCCACAATGTTCTCTGGGACTTTCCAACCACTCAGCCACTGAAGAGACAAATGCAAGGCATAATGTAGGCCACCAGAGCCTTTCTCTGTCACCACTCTAAAGGGTCCATTTCTATTAATATTATTCTAGGATAAATTGACTATAAGAGAAACCTTAGGTAGATAATTTCAATTTAATATAAAGGACAAATTTCTCAAGAGAGATCTATTGAATGCAGGTGATGTGGTATATCCTTCCATAAGACAGTAGGGTGGCGTCTGTGTTTTTCACTGTCACAGTGAAGTAAGAGTTGCACCTGCATTGTGTGGTAGCAGAAATGGAGCTGTTAGAATTACAGAGTGTCAGGTATTGACATGATATTTAGAAACATTAAGAATACGGTCAAGAAGAATATAGTCTTTCATTGGAGGCAGTGAGTGCTCTAACATGCATGTTCAGGTACTGAGCAGAAAGTCCTAGAAACATAGTATAGATGATATCAAAGAAAAAGGAGGGTCAGACTAGATTTCTTTTTTAAACTCCAATGTCTTCATTCCCCATACCATTCAAGTTTCAAAATACTCCTATGTCCCTATCTGAAATTTCAGCCGTAAATAGCATAGTTTCCCTAAAGAAGAAAGAAATCCCACTGTAGAAGTATGCATAGTTAATCTCATTTTTATACTTTGTCCATTTTTGAATCACTGTTTCGTGTTATGATGGCTTTCTGTGTCCCAGGAAAGCAAGGACAGTGTCCATGGGGTGGAATTCATAGCTTTTCCAGGCACACTAACAAAGTGTGCCTGGCACTCTAATCAAAGCCACTTGAATTATAATAGAACCTTCCAGGAGGAGATCAATCAACCAATGCTTGAACCAAAGAAATGACCCCCAGTGATCATCTCAGACACCCAGAGGGAGTATTCTGAGGCAGGAGAATATTGCGCTGTACCCTCACATCCCACTTCAGGGTGCCTGCCTGTGCTTACAGCCCATAGCTACTGAGAAGTGCTTGGCCTTTGACCTTATATGGAATCAGATTCTTATACCCACAGTGTTTCTGGGGGTGAGCTTTTTGACCGGATCCTGGAGCGTGGTGTCTACACAGAGAAAGATGCCAGCCTGGTCATCCAGCAGGTCTTGTCTGCAGTGAAATACCTCCATGAGAACGGCATCGTCCACAGAGACCTAAAGGTGACAGGGCTGGAGTACTGGGTGGGAAATACATGTCAGGAATGTGAGGCAAACCTCACGATGTTGCATCAAGCTTGAGATGTAGAACTCTCACATGAGATGTTGGCCTGGTTGGACTCAAAAGGATGCTTCTGCTCTAAGAGTTCTTGTGCTGATCATAGATGATCATTGCTCAACTACACCCTAGCTCTTTTACAAACCTTTCAAATGCTCTCCTCATCAAGGTGTTGATGTAGCCTACAGTTACAGTCAAAGACAAACATGACAGACTAAGGATCTATCCCATCGCAGGAACCACAGTAGACTTTGGGAGATAAGAGACAATTAGCTGAGGTTCAGTCACTCAAAATGAAGTTTAGGGTAGTTGGGAGTGAAAGCCAGGACCATAAACAAAATATAGAGTTCTAAGATGTAGAGCAAGGACACAGGTCTGAGGACAGCAGAAGGGAATGGGGAAGAAGTTGTGGTCTCTGAGTTGGAAGTGCAAGGCTTAGCTTCTCTTGAAATCCCATATTAAGAAGGACTGGCACGCTGTCCAAGTGGTTCTTTCATATGCTGTTTATCTTCTTCTGCAGCCTGAAAACCTACTGTACCTCACTCCTGAGGAAAACTCCAAGATCATGATCACTGATTTCGGTCTATCCAAGATGGAACAGAATGGAGTCATGTCCACGGCCTGTGGGACCCCAGGCTATGTGGGTAAGTCCAGGAGTAGCAGAAGCTGGCTATGTGTCTGTCCAGCCACTAGTGTTCTAGTTTGCTTTTTGTTGCTATGTGTGATAAACATCATGACCAAAGGGTTTATTTCATTTTATGTCTTACAGCATGTAGATAAGCCAGGGCAGGAACTCAAGAAGGAAAATAGGAACTGAAGCAGAGGCCATGGAGGACTTACTGACTTGTTTCCCATGGTTTGCTCAGCTTCCTTTCCCATACAGCCCAGGATTACTTGCCACAGTGGGATGGGCCCTCGCATATCAATCATTAAGCATAAAAATATCCCATAGACTTGCCCACAGGCCAATCTGATAGCAGCCATTCCTTGACTGAGGTTCCAGATAGCTCTAGTTTATGTCAAGTTTACATAAACTAACCAGCATAATTGATACCACGTCAGTTTGACAGACAAATATGTAACTATTCAACCATACTTCTCCTTTCTTGTTCCTAAGATATCATATTAATATCACAATATTAATTAGTCTTCAAATTTCTAACACTTTAAAAAAGTCAACATCTTTTAAAATATCAGTCTCTTAACTGTGGGTTCCTATAAAGTACAAAATAAGCTAAATACTTCCTTACTCCAAGAAAGAATCAGTGTACAGTTTCAATCAAATCAAAGAAAACCCAAAATCTAGCATAGTAAATCGATCTATTTTGACTTCTGGGATTTATTGTCTTCTTGGGCAGCTTATTTCTCTGGCTCTGCAATACACAACACAAACAATATGTATGTTTCACAGACGGAAGTCAACTCCACTCCATACCTGCCACCACCCTTGGTGGCTCTCCCACAGTCCTGAGGTCTCTACTGCTATAACGCTACATCTTCAGCCTCTCCTGACTTAACTTCAAGAAGTCTCTGGCACTGACAGACAATGCCAAGCCTGAGCTACTCTCCATGATCCATTCATGCCTTCAAAACCAGCTCCATGAGGCAGACTCTACTATGAAGTTCTGCTACCAGCCTGATATGTAGGTTGATGCACCCCGAGCTACAGCTTCTGTGTGCTGACCCTGAAGAAACACTTCCCAGAAAATTTCAGTTCAATAATGCTGGTGTCTTGCTAATCTCAACTAATTTTTCAGCTCCCCTTCACCTTATACCATGGATTCTTAATTCAAAATATCACATGCGTAGCCCTGAGAGTCTTTACTTTCCCAAAATCTCCCAAGTCAGGTCTTCAACATCTTGCACCCCTCTTGACAGTCCTGACTTCTAAAATCCCACAACATCCCATTAATCTCAGGGCATTCAATAGCCTTTTCTAGCCCAATGTTCCAAACCCCTCCACAGTCTTCCCCCAAACCAACATGGTCAGGTCTGTGACGATAATGCCCCTGCTTTCTCTGGGACCAACTTATAGCCCAGTTTTCTTCTCTGCAGCTGTGAGAAAACATTGAAAGACACAAACTCAGGGCGGGCAAAGGTTTATCTGGCTGACATATTCTGACACAGTCCATCCAAGAGAAGCCAAGGCAGATACTCAAGTCAGGAACCCGAAGGCAGGAACTGAAGCAGAGACCATGGAGGAGCTCTTTTTACTGGCTCTCTTAACTTGCTTCATTATACCCAGAACCACTTACCAAGGGGTGGCACCAACCACAGTGGACTGGGTTCTTCAACCCACATCAACCCTACATCGATAAAACATTCCATAAACACACCCACAGACCAATCTGATGGGGGTAACTCAATGGAAGTTCCCTCTTCCTAGATAATTCCAGCTTGTGTTAAGCTGACCAGCATGGCCGTGATAAACTCAGAGAGAAGTGACAATGTGTGGACATGTTGATCCTCAGGGACCGTTTAATAGAGCCCTTGGCCAGCCCAATCCTGCTCTTTACAGAGCCTACCCTGAGCTCTTGACCTACCATCACAGCTCTCCATCACAGCTCTGAGATTGGCAGAGAGCAAAGGAGTGGAGAATGACTGATATGGCGCTGGCTGAGAGCAGTCCTGGGACATGGGAGGGGAAGGAGACAGAGAACACCTCCTATTCAGGCAGCTACCACCTGGTGGGCCGAGGAAAGGACGACCCCAGACTCCCAGAGAGAACCTGTTCTCTCCCATATGGAGTTTAGCCACTCACCTAAAGATGTGGCATTCTATGGATACTGGGAAACCCTCAGAAGGAGCCCTCTGTGCCTGGCTCTCCTGATCTGAGGGAGACATAGCTCATGACATGACTGAGCCCTCAAGCTCCTGCCCTAGACAGGTGCCCAGAGATAGAGGAGTAGGATCCTGCCACATTCAGGGAATTTCCTGAGATGACTTCCAGGGCTTCTGCTGCAACGGAGGAGAAACGACCCTGCAGACCCCTGCTCTGAAGACAGAGCCTATAGACACTTATCCTGAGGCTCCCCCATGTGAACACAGACAGGTGTTGCTCTCAGAGCATACTTAGTCTAATGAGCGTGACAAAGCTGGGGACCTCCAGGCTGATGGAGTAGCAAACGGTTCTCTCCTCAGGAAGAGTTTGCCTGCTTCGAGAGACACAGTCTCTGCCTTTGGGGAGTTTTCAGTCTCATATGTTCCCTACCCTTTCACCCCCACTCCCATCTGTTTTCCTATTCTCTATTCCTCTCTCTGGCCTCCTCTCTTGTCCCTAGCCCTGAACCTGCCATTGATTTCCTACAGCTCCAGAAGTGCTGGCCCAGAAGCCCTACAGTAAGGCTGTGGACTGCTGGTCCATTGGTGTCATCACATACATATTGTGAGTAAAAGTCGATGCATTTCCTAAGAAATCTCAGGGTCTGCTCACCCCTTCTCCTCTCAGGCATCTGTGCATGCATGTGTGAACACACACACACCTAGCATTCCCCCAGCACAGCAGCCAGCTTTGTTCTTAGGAAATAACACTTTTGCCTCTTAGTGTGGATTCTGTTAAATAATGCTCTAACTCATTTATTCAGTACCTGCCTGAGTTGTCCCCTAGGCTGGGTCCTGGGGATGGAGCTCAGTTGGTAGAGAACCTGCCTAGCACACATGAAGTCATAAGTTCAGTCATAGTCCAGCATAAAACTGAGTAGCGAGCAGGGGCTAGAGAGAACTCAGTAGTTAGGAACACTTGCTGCTTTTCCAGAAAACCCACATCAGGCCAGTGACTCTAGCTCCAGGGGGATCTGATGCCCTCTTCTGGTCTCTGTGCATACCTGTGCACATGTGACACACAGACACAAATAAACATATGAGAAAAAAAAATAAAACATCTTTTTGGAAAATAAAACCTGGTTGTGGTAGCACACAAACGTAATCCTAGTACTCAGGAGACAGAGGCAGAAGAACCAGAAGTTCAAGATCATCTTTAGCTATATAGCAAGTTTGAAGTTAACTTGGACTACACGAGACCCTGTCTGAAAAGGTAAACCAGAACCGCCCAACCTCTTGTGGTGTTCCCCATCCTTAGCTGTGCCTTGTCCTGCACAGGGTCCTTGCAGAGACTTGTCTTCAGGCTTCAGCTCTGCATGTGCTCTATGGGACTCACCCATTCCGAATAGCGAGCAGGCCTACCTCCTAGTCACACTGCTTGATCTGAGACCCTCATTGACGATAAATGTGAACAGCGGGAGACTGGAATGCAGAGAGGTTATGCAGCAGGGAGGGCATGTCTAGCAAACTCCCCCTTTCCTGGCTTCCTGCAGGCTCTGCGGGTATCCCCCTTTCTATGAAGAGACGGAGTCAAAACTTTTTGAGAAGATCAAAGAAGGCTACTATGAGTTTGAGTCTCCGTTCTGGGATGACATTTCTGAATCAGGTATGACAGCAGAGGAGGCAAGAGAAAATATCTTAATGAATATGACAGTCCCTGGGACTCATACAGAAGAAGCTGCCAGAGAAAGTTAAAAGGTGAAGTATTTAAAGATAGGACCCCCGCCCCTGCTTTTCCAGAGACAAGGCACAGTGACTAGGGAGTGGGCGAGAAGGGGTGCGGGCCAGATGAGAGTGGAAAGTCGGCAGAGAAGGTTATAAGCAGAGGACACAACCCGAGGTTAGGTAACAGGACAGGACAGACCTCTGTGTGGGAGAAGGCAGCATGCATGCTGGGCAGGAGAGAAGGCAGGGTGGGTATGCATGCGGTGTGTGAGAGAAGATAGTACGCATGCTGTGTGTGAGATGGGAACATGCATACTATTTGAGAGAGAAGGAGGCTTGCATTCCATACATGAAAAGAAGGAGCCATGCATGCTTGCGAGGCCCGGTAAGTGGTCGTTAGACGTGGAAGAAGCCAGCACTCACATGTTAGCCCACGTGTTTACCAGCAACTGTATGCACACGGTGTGCAGGCACACTGGTGTGACGTGACTGGCAAGGTTCCCTTGTATGTGTGGGTGAAGCTACCTACGGCTCTCGTCTTGGTGGTTTCTGGTGAGTTGTTGGGTGGTTTGGATTTCTTCCTCTCCTCTTTGCAAGATTAGCTAAAGATGCATTCACTGCCACCCACCAGCCCGGAAGTGAATTTCTATCAGTCATGAAATCTGGTCCTTAGCTGAGCCTCTGATATTCCCCTTAGCCAAAGATTTTATTTGCCATCTGCTGGAGAAGGACCCAAATGAACGGTACACCTGCGAGAAGGCCCTAAGACACCCCTGGTGAGTGAGAAATGAGGTGAGCTCTGCCTCTCCCTTCCGGTTCCCCAGGCCAAGGGTCCAGTCTCCAGGCTAAGGATCAGCTCCTACATAGTACAATGTTGAATGCCGGTTACCAAAGAGGCAAACTATCCTAAGGGGCATGTTGCTGGGAGTGTAGCTCAGTGGTACAGTGCATGCCTAGATCAATGCCTAGTTCTGCAGATGACTGTGTGTTTGTGTGTGTGTCTGTGTCTGTGTGTATATACTGTCTCTCTGTGTGTGTATGTGTGTTTATGTGTGTGTCTGTGTGTATGTGTATGTCTGTATGTGTGTGTGTGTCTGTGTGTATGTGTATGTCTGTATGTGTGTGTGTCTGTATGTGTGTATATGTGTGTGTCTGTATGTGTGTGTATGTGTGTGTCTGTATGTGTATGTCTGTGTCTATATGTGTGTGTATGTCTGTGTGTGTATGTCTGTGTGTGTGTGTGTGTGTATGTCTGTATGTGTATGTCTGTATGTGTGTGTGTCTGTGTGTATGTGTATGTCTGTATGTGTATGTCTGTGTCTATATGTGTGTGTGTCTATGTGTGTGTATGCATGTGTGTGTATGTCTGTGTGTATGTCTGTGTGTGTATGTCTGTGTGTGTGTGTATGTGTGTGTGTCTGTCTATGTCTATATGTGTATGTCTGTGTGTGTGTGTATGTCTGTGTGTGTGTATGCATGTGTGTGTATGTCTGTGTGATGTAGCTTGATAAGATGGGTAAATAGAATCTTTCCTGTTACTCCTTGTGCTCAAGGCCTTACAGTTGTTCCTCCCATAGCACAGAGTCCTTTGAGCCCCCAGGCTTCCCCTGATTTTATCCAGCCTTTTTTTTCCTCTAGTGCCCACAATTCTAGCAAAGCATCTCTGACACAGAGCAGACCTAGGATCTAGACTTCTCCTTCTGCCTTCCCGTACACTCCACCTCAGGGTCATTCTTCACCACATCCCTCCTCTTGAGTTCCATGTCATCTGGAGGATTCAGATCCCTTCACTGAAGCCCTGACTTCTTAATCCACACAGACCTTCCATTTCTACTCTTAGTTACTTAGCTTGCCATGAATTTTTCTAGCCCATGGCATGAAACAGCACACAGCTAGAGTAGAGGCTTCTGGCAACCATCTCTTTCACTTCTTCTGGATGCCCTGGTATCAGTATCATGTGCATGTCTTAAGAAGCCACATAGAAGAGTAAGGCATGGCCTGTGTATGGTCTTGCAGAGGATAGCCGCACCAAGAGTAACAATGACAGGGCTCCCTGTGATGGAAAGTAACAGGTGATGAACACTTGAGGCTTTGGTATCTATAGCACCTGCTCAGCCCTGCTGAGTAACACATACACAGCCATGGAAAATACCTGCATTGCTCATAGCTGCACCCCGAGAAGCCTTTCTTACAAGTAGGTGATGAGCAGACCAGTCCCAAAGACCACAGTTTGCCAATACTTTTCTCAAAGATTTTAGTCTTGCCGAAGCATAAGCCCCCTATGACCTGGTCAGGGAGATAATAGGAGTCTTTCCTGCTGGAATCACCCTTCTGCTGGGATATCCTATCAGTTGAATCTGGCCCTGCATGCTCAGAACCCTGTCTGACTTCTGACTTGAGTGTTGGGGCCACCTGGTAGTCAAGTCCCCTCCTACATGCCAGGATTGACGGGAACACAGCCCTGCAGTGGGACATCTACCCATCTGTCAGCCTTCAGATTCAGAAGAACTTTGCCAAGAGCAAATGGAGGGTGAGCTATGCTCAGAGGCTGAGCGTGCTGTTTTGGGCCCTGGGAGGCTGGATGGTTGGGGTTGGTGGATGGGTTTCCTAGGTCATCCCTCTCCCAGGCAACATCAGTATACCCTGTGCTCTCTTTGAGCTGGGATGTGGGCAGGTTGGTTTCCAGAGGCTCTAGGGAGAAGCTGGAAGTGAGCAGGGCTCTATAAGAGCAGAAACAGACACTCCCTACCTCCTCAGCAAGCCTTCAACGCAGCTGCAGTGGTACATCACATGAGGAAGCTGCACATGAATCTGCACAACCCCAGTGTCTGCCCAGAGGTGGAGAACAGGCCCCCTGTGTCCCCAGCTCCTGATGTCTCCAGACCAAGCTCCCATGACAATACCATCACAGAGGCCCCCATCCTGGACCCAAGCACACCCCTTCCTGCATTGACCCGACCGCCCTGCCCGCACAGCTCCAGCAGGCCTTCAGCTCCCGGTGGCCGCTCACTGAACTGCCTGGTCAATGGCTCTCTGCGCATCAGCAGTAGCCTAGTGCCCATGCAACAGGGCCCCCTAGCCACTGGGCCCTGTGGCTGCTGCTCCAGCTGTCTAAACATCGGGAACAAGGGGAAGTCCTCCTACAGATCCGAGCCCACCCTCTTCAGAAAGGCCAACAAAAAACAGTACGTAGTTCTCAGGCAGTCAGCCTCACCCTACTCATCCACTTCAGAAAGGACAGGAACAATTTGCTGAAGAACATGGGCATAAAAGTCAGGCCCACTAACAGACAGTTACAGGGTGGAAGGAATTCTGAGCCCAGCAAAGGAACCAGTTAGCCCTCACCACTGGCTCTTCTATCAAGCACATCACAGAGGTACTGTAGAGGTTAGTAGAGGTTAGTGCACAGACAGGCTGGCTTCAGCCCTATAGTAGAGAACTTGCCTTGCATTCACAATATATTCAGTCTCAAGTGTGAAGGAAAATAAGAGGCAGATGTGAGGATAAGTACCAGGGCCAGATTTTCTCTGAGTTACCAGCTTCATCCCTGCTTGGGGAAGAGAGAAAGAACGGAGCCCTGGAGGTCTTCACAGCAGGGCCATGCCATCAGAACTTCAGAAAGGGATGATAGGGTAGATGTCATGGGTATGAAGAACACCAACTCTTTTCTTTTTTGCCTTAAATAACTCAAGGACTCTGTCTCCTTTCCAGGAACTTCAAGTCAGAGGTCATGGTACCAGTGAAAGCTGGTGGCAGCTCTCACTGCAGGGCTGGGCAAACTGGGGTGTGTCTCATTATGTGATCCCAAGAGCCTGTGAAGTTTTCAGGTAAGGTCTGAGGCTGGGTAGGCCAAACTGGGGATCAGGGGAACTGATGTCTTGAAGGGAAGACCCACTCCTGGGGTTAAGGAGGGACCAGGTGAAAGCTTCCCCTTACCCAGAGTGCTCTCATTTTCAGGAGATATGGCTGACTCTTCTCTGGCTTTCTAAGCATCTGCCCTGCAGAGGAAAATGGAGAGCAGAGGAGCAGGGCCGTCAGGAGAAGGATCTGGTTTGAAACAAGAGCCTGTTGCTACCCGAGACAGACACTCACAGGAAGTCACAGAGGAGCCCCCAAGGCCTGGACATTCCCCGAGGCTACGGGCAGGACAAGCGTCATCCCAGCCTCCAGGCCTCTTGACCTGCCCCTTCCATGTCCCCACATCTTGTGTGCAGTGGCTCCATGCAGTGTCCATAGATAGTGCTCATCTGGGTCTGCGGTGTTTGTTGTGAAAAGCTTTATGGGCCTGCCAGGCTGTGCCACTTTCTCCCAGCAAAGCCATATGGAGTCTGACCCAGACTCCCTGCTCCGCATACCCATTCCTGCCTCCCTGGCCTCAGGGCCAGACTGGACTCATCATCATAGTACCTGCCTATTCGCATGAATGCCAGGCTGCTCCCCCCAGATCTGGGGGTACTCACAACTCCAGTCCTTCCCTCCAGGATTAGCTTCCCATTGCACTGAGACCCAGGACACTTCAAAGCTCTTCTTGCCTCTGAAGACAGCAGTGCCCATCCTCCATGGTGGAGTAGAGAGAGCCAAGACCATGGACTGTGAGCACTTCTCTCCCAGCCACACACCTCACCTGCCACTGATTAAGAATTTGGGGGAACTGTTTTCATGTCAGCCAGGTCTCCCACTTCTGGCTTCCTCTTTTTCCCTGAAAGTCAGGTGCACTGTTCTGTCTCTGTGTTCTTGTCATCAATCACACCCTCAAGCTTCATGCTCTGTGTTGTTCTCAAATAAAATGGACATATTTTTCTCTATGAGGTTTCACTCATTCCATCCAAATCAGAAGCAGCTCATGAACAGCTGGGCCCACCTGGACAGCTAGAGGTTGGTACAACCAACATATACTGGGAGCCAAGTGTCTGGACACAGGAATCGCCCAACTCATTTTAACCCTTGGATCAGGTTCAGTGACTACTGTGGTTCCTGCTCTGTTGAGGACTGCTTCAGAATAAGATGAGGCCAGCGCTGCCCACGGGGGCGTACTGAGACCATGATTGACTGTTTACACTGAGACTGTGATTGACTGTGCACACTTAGACTGTGCACACTGAGACCATGGGTGACTGTGCACACTGAGACTGTGATTGACTGTGCACACTGAGACTGTGATTGACTGTGCACACTTAGACCGTGGGTGACTGTGCACACTGAGACAGTGGGTGACTGTGCACACCGTGGGTGACTGTGCACACTGAGACCTCAGGTGACTGTGCACACTGAGACCTAAGGTGACTGTGCACACTGAGACCGTGGGTGACTGTGCACACTTAGACCATGGCTGACTGTGTACACTGAGACCATGAGTGACTGTGCACACTGAGACCTAAGGTGACTGTGCACACTGAGACCGTGGGTGACTGTGCACACTTAGACCGTGGCTGACTGTGTACACTGAGACCATGAGTGACTGTGCACACTGAGACCGTGGGTGACTGTGCACACTGAGACCATGGGTAATCATGGGTAATTTCACACACTGAGACCGTGGATGACTGTTCCTTGTTTTCCTCACTTGTCTGATGGATTGTCACTTATATCGTGGACAGTGTTATGACATGCCAAACACATTGCTTGATCAATAATGGTCGAGAAGTTAATCTATGTCAGGCCTAATGGCATGAACCTATAATCTCACTCGGAAGGCTGAGGCAGAAGCGTGAGTTCAAGGACAGGTGTTGCTGCATAGGTAATGAGGCTCTATCTCAAAGGAAGGGGAGGAAACCGGAAGAGAATGGAAGGGAAGAGGGAGAGGAAGTGTCCAGCATAGCATCCGGACCACGGCTATCACACAGATGTGACATTTTATGAGAAGCTTTTAGCCTTTGCCCTACCTCTGGGACAAGTAAAACAACCCAATTCTCCCCCGTGGATGTTTGGTTAAGTGCAGAACACTAATCTCTGTTAACACAATGTTGGTGTTAGGAACAGGCCATTATTACACGCAGGCCTTTGATGTTTATTTTCCTTTAAATAATAAATGTTGAGAGGGGAGGATGATGGGGAATGGATTTGATTCCTTAGCTGGCTGTTGTTGGGCCCCTTCCTTGGTGTCCCGTTGCCTTGAATGGAGGACTTTCCAGGCAATCAGCTCCTCCCTAACAGCTGCATGGATGTCCACAGGAATGCTTTGAGGAAGCTACACTACAGCACAGCTGCTTGCTGCTGAAGCAGACCTCTGCTCCAGAAGGCAGTATTCCGGGCACTAAACCACTTACAACAAACGTCCTACCATCAAAAGCCTCGGCGGATTCTGTAAGCCATTTTCACTCAGGTCAGAGAAGAAGCACTTGGAGCAGCAGAAGGGCCTGTGATTCGTATATAGTCTGTGGTGGTTTGAATAAGAATGGCCTCCAAGAGATGGATATAGTTGAATGCTTGGAAAGAGGCACTATTTGAAAGAATTAGGAGGTATGGCCTTGCTGGAGGAAATGTATCACTGAGGTGGGCTTGAGGTTTCCAAAGCTCAAACCAGGCCCAGTCTCTCTGCCTCTCTCTCTCCCCCTCTCCCCCTCTCTCCCTCTCCCTCACCCTCTCTCTCTCTCTCTCTCCCTCTCCCTCTCTCTGTCTCTGCTGCCTTCGGATTTAAATGTAGAACTCCCAGCTACCATGTCTATCTATGTGTTATCACGCTATCCATCATGACAATAATGGGCTAAACCTGTGAAACTGTAAACAAGCCCCAATTAAATGCTTTATTGCAGTTGTCTTGGTCATGGGGTCTCTTCGCAGTAATAGAACACTGACCAAGACATAGTCCTTCATGCAAATATGCAGGACTGTGCGATGGTGATGCACCCTCCCATGTTAGCCTGGTGTGGTCATTGAGTGGCCTGAGGCAGTGACATCAGCAGGAAGGGAGGAGCATCCTTCTGACATGAAGGGGGCAGAGAGCAAAAAATGGATGCTCTGGTGAGTAAAAGGAGACAGGAAGCCAAAGCTGAAGAAAGGTTTCCAGGAGATAAGATAAGAAACTGTGGGTCCTGGTGGCTAAAGAGGTCCAGGGGCCTGTTCTTAAGAGACCTGGGTGCAATAAAAGCTAAGGAGTGTAAGATCTGCCAGTAGCCTGGCTGCTAGTGATTAAAAACAGGTGAGAATACACCAGCCACTTGAGAATCTGCATCTACATGACTCCGCCTTCAAAAGCCTGGCTCTCGGGGGCTGCAAGATGAGAGCCTCCTGGTCTGCTATACCAGCCCCAGACCTTGGGCAATCACAGGTTGGGGACTGCCACCTAGAGTCTCTCCTCGGACTTTGAGAAAGTGGAAACAGATACACTCTAGTCCTGAGACAGAGGAGCCCCATCCGCCTGAGTTCCAGGGGGCCAAATGAGCTAGACTCAGTAACCAGGGCAAGCTATGGGACTGAGTTCACAGGAACCCCAATGGGAGGATGAGGGTTACTTAACGCACAGTCAGATCATTTTCTTCTTGAGTTTCCAGGCTCCTGTTTAAAGTTTTGTGGTTTTGTCTTTAATTTAATTGGGCTTTGTATTTGTACATCACTCTGTCTAGTTTTTGTGTTGATCCCACAGTAGAGGGCAGGAGTAGGTGTGGGGACCTTCAGCCGTGATATCCCCCCCCCCTCACACACACACACACACACACACACACACACACACACACAATATCATCTCTCCTTTAACTGTGGCAGTCAGATACCTAGCAGCAGCACACCCAGGATGAACAGACAATGCTATTAATGATATCCAAGTGTCCTGAGAAGAAGATAACCCCCTCTGGGTGCCCTTCCCAGGCAGAGGGGAATGCGTATGTGATTGGGGCTTAAGGTCATTTGCAGGTGGCATAGTAGAGCACACGCCCATTGATGTAACTGCGGATCTGCTCCACACGCTTCTCCAGCCCCGACAGGTCTGCTGAACGCATCATGATGGCCTGACTCCCACGAAGCAGCTCTGACTCCATGTCTGAGGCAGATAGAACAGTCGTGGGGAAGAATCAGAAGGTGAGACACCCAAAGACTCCCAGCACATCCTTCCCCTCCCTCAACCTGGAGGGAATAGGGACAAGAGTCTCCCCTGAGCACAGTCAACCATGGAAACACAGTTCTCACCTATGACCCACCTTTCCAGCCCCATCCCACTCAAAATCTGGCAGGCCCAGGCCTGGGTTTCCCTTGGCCTGTCTCTCTCCTCCACTTCAGGCTCCCCAGTTATCCCAGGGTGATAAGGGAGTGTGCTGCCACCAAGATTAAAAGCCCAAGTTGGCGTGCTGACCCTGAATCCTGCCAATAACCTTCAAAGGGATGCTGGAAAAAGCTGGCCAGATGACTTGGATCTCTCACCACTTTTTATCCGTAAAATGTCACTCCAGCCACCCCCAGTGCATTCACGTACCATCCTCAGATAAGACAGAAAGTTTGAAGTTCTCCAGAGAGACTCAGGCAGCCTGGCCTCATGCAGGAGTCCCCACTACCATGCTCTGATAGCCTGGACTTTGCCAGGAGTAAGAAGGAATTGTGGACTGTCATGTGGGGCAGCATAGGAGAGCCTAGCTATGTCAGAAGTTATCTTCTCCTGAAGCCCAAATCTAACCACTTCTTGCTTCCACCCCACACAGCTACCTCCTGGGGATAGGAGTGTATCTGTTGTGTTCTTGTGAGATGGAACATCCAAGACAAGCACCTCAGTTTCTCAGCTTCTACAGCACCCCTTCCCCTGCTTATCCTGGTTACTCCTCTCCTATGGATGCAGGTCTATCAGCATTATTTCTGAAGATGAAGTAGCCCTGGCCATGCCCAGCAGAGTGCAGCAGCATTGGCCCTGGGCTGATATGTAGCCAGAGGACCTCCACAGGGAATGTTAGGTTGATAGACACTGGAAACATCCATAATGTTAAACAGCCACTCTTCCAATCCTTGACCCCCAGTCCCAGAGAATCCTGTGCAAGCAAATCCTAACCAGTAGATAAACTCCTGTTCCCAGGCTACGTGCTGAGCCTTTTCTGTTTGCTGACACCAGGCCACACCAGGTGCTAGGTCATTTCACTATTGCCCTTGGGCTGTTGCATCCCTTGGTTCAGATGCCTCATATCTGTTAGTCTTGTGGCAGTGAGCAAGATATTGCTGACTTAGAATGACTCTCAGTGACTCAGAACTCGAGTCTCTTTCAGGTGAGTAACAGTTTGTCCTTGCCTCCATTTGCCAGTTACAAAGTACTTCCAGTGACATAATCCCTGCACGGAGATGCTTTACCCAAGCTGTGCTTTAGTGATAGAGGCCCAAACTGTGGCAGAGGCAACTTCCTCTCCTACATAATCTCATCCAGTCGGTGCCAGCCCATGACTTTATATTTTTACAGTGATTCTGTTTCCTGGTGTATTATCTGCCATCTTCAGATGCGATAAACAAATTGTTATCTGTAGATAGTGTTTCTGGACAAGGCTAGGACACGTGCTGAGCCAGGCTTTAACTCTCTTCTGGGGTATATGACCACACCTCACCATAAACCCACTAACCTAATCTCTTCTATGGTGTCCATCTGGATATAAATCAGACTTTTGCCAATCATTTTCATGGAAATTCAGAATACTGCTGTATATGTCATTTGCCAGACACACCAGTTTAGTGATCCCACCATCACACCTATAGCTTGTCAGTTTCCCAGGAATGCCCTCTTTTCAAGGCTATCATATGTCCCCGTGTTCCAAACCCCCAGGTGGCCTCAGATGGTTAACTGCTGAGTCCATGTCTACCTTCATCATTGGAACACAGAGGAGCCATGTCACTGTCCCCCTAGAGCCCGCTCCTTCAGGGTGTGAGGCCTGTCATAGTCTCAGAACGCTCCTCTTCCTTCTTGACACCATCATCTGAGGTCCTTCATCATCCTCTAGCCTCTCCCAGGCCTCTACCTCCTTCCTCATATCTTACTTCTCTGAACATTTCTCTCTGGGCTGATGGTCCATCTGTGTCCTTATTACCAACACGTGTGTCACTATATAGCAAAGCATGCTTTTTGAGGTCAACAGTATTTAAAAAAAAATAAAAGTCTCAGCTGGACTGTGAGCTTCTCTGGGCAAGGCCATGTGACCTGCACATCTCTGCATTCCTGTGGTCCCATCACATGTACTAGTCGCTCAGTCAGTCTTGGCTGATCACTAGCTTGGTTCCAATAGGAATGAGTTTTAGGAGCCCCGGATGGGATGGGCTAGTGAGGCGGCTTAGCGGGTAAAGGCACCTGCCAAATATGATCGCTAGAACCCACAAAGTGGGCGGAGACAACCAGCTTCTACAAGCTTGGCCTTGGACTTTCACAGACATGCCATGGCACGTGTGTACTCACACACACAACTGCACATCACACACACAAAAATATATAATTAAACAAAAATATTTTTAAAGAGGTCATGGATGGTGATGGCCGAGCAGTCCATGTTCCTGGATCATACGCACCTTTCATTTTGTCCATCATGTCCATGGTCTCCTCAAACAGTTCCTCTGCCTCTGTCTTGATGCTCAGGATCCGACTGCCTTGTTCACCCAACATATGACTCTGACCCAGCCGGCCCTTCAGCTCTGTGTACTTTTGCTTGAGTCTCTCAAAGCCCTGGAAAGTCAGTCATTCTCAATATCAACACCAACACTGTCATTTAAAGTCCTAAATGCCGGTGGCTAACTGGTATCATCCAAATCAGCACAGTCCCCTAGTATTCCCAAGGGGTTGTGTTTGCCTATAATGCCCTACCTCTGAGCCCCAGGGGATGTCTTAAAACTTTGTCTTATCCTCCTGGTGTGTCACAACCCACTGTGCTTGCCAGGCACAAAAAGGCAGGTTAATATCAAAGTATGTTGGCAACTTGGACGCTAGACCAGGATTGCATGTGCCCATGGTCCTGCCCTGAGAAAAGCAAGTGGTATACCTGAAATACCGAAATGGTTCTTTGATCTTCTTTGGCATGATTCTGACTAGGATGGAGTCCAGGGTGTCTGTCTGAGCCAGGCTGGAGACTTGGGAAATGAGCTCCAGAGTGGGTATCAAGAGAACTACTTTGTAAATGAACTTGGACCTGAGAGCGAGTCACTATCTCATTCATAAAGGTCCTCATGTCCTGCATCAGCTACCCAGAGCAGCAGGGTAGGATTCAGACACAGGCTGTGTTTAGGTCCATCCATAACTATTGTGGTTCTGCTCTCTGTGGTCTTATGTAAGGTATTGTAACCTTGCTGCTTAGGAGTTACACTCTGGTTCCCTGTCACTGGGATGGCTCTACCCTCTTTGTACCTCCTTGGCATTCAGTGCCTGCTTGCTGGCACCCTCTGCAAGCTGCTGGGCCTGCACTGCCTGTGCCTTCTCCTCCTGGGCCTGGTGACGGAGCTTCTCCATTCGTGTCCAAAATCCACTCATCTGCTCCTTCATGCCTCTCACCAACCTTTCAGCTGGCACTAGGACCTGCTGGACCTTTGTGGAAAGATGAGAAATTGGGGTCTCACAGGCATCCAGGGACCTCATTTCCCTGGCTTGTCTCTTAGCCTCCTAGGATGAGAATCTTCCTGACAAGGACATTTTGTTCCCAAGCTATCTGCCCAGTGGTACCCAGGCTTCCCCCCTTTCCAGCTCCACTGACTTCATCCCCAATGTAGCTCAGACTTCATCCCTGCTGTTGCATCCTGGACAGTTGAGACAAGTCTGAAGCTCAAAGCGAAGCCAAGTGTATCCAATGAGGTGGTATCTAACCATTATACCTAAATGGGTCATTCCCAAACATGGGGAGCTCTAATGCCTTACCTCAGCAACCCTTTCCTGGATGAGCCGGAGGGAGCGGCCAGTGCCCTGCATAGTATCCTGAGCTTCCTGCAGAGCTGCAGTCCCATGCTGAAGGTTCCCAACCACATCATCCACCTGGCCTTCCACAGCATGGGCTTGGCTTCTGAGTGAAGGAAGAGGAGGAGGAGGAGGAGTGAGCAGCAAACGAACAAATGTGAGCTCAATTCACACCAGACCCGGGGAACATTGCTCTTAGGCAGACAAAGATAAAGGAAGCATAACTCGGCCCACAGGACACACCTAGGGGCAGGTGAGTATGAGAATGATGCCCATGACACTCTCTGGACACAAGCTCCCCGCAGAAACCCTGGTTTCCCTGGCATGGTAAGACTCTCCCATGTTGCAGTCCTGTACCCCTCTCTCAGCCACAAGATCAGGGAACAAACCCAGTGTCATTAGGAAGGTACCGGGGCCAACGGCCATACCTGGCCTTTTCAGCTTCAGCCTGGAGTCTGCGGGCCCGTGCGATGTCCTGCTTGGTCTGGGACAGCACCAGGTCCACATTAGGGAGCCTGGCAGCAATGGCCTGGATCTCTTTCATCTTGCGAAGCACTGTGGCCGAGTCTGTGGGCAGCCAGAGTGCCAGCACTGCTTCACTGACCTCTTGGATGGTGGCTGCGTCTGTGTCGGGGTCTGGAAGATAGCCAACCAAGCCATCAGATCAGAGGCCCTACTCAGCTCCTCTGGGATCCACAGCCCCTCCAGGCTGGGTAGCACCCCTGGAGGATGTCTGCTGTAACCCCTGTTTTGTTTCTCCAAGCACTCTGCTTCTGAACAAACCCAGGACCCATTCTCTGGTGGTGGTGTGTTTCCAGGACACTATAAGATTCTTGTCTTGTGTTCTGCTGAGGGGAGGAGGGAATGTGGGCACAGCTGCGGCAGCTAAGGAAGCTGTAGGATTAGAGGAGGAGGTGGTGCCAGGCAGCTGGTACTAAACAATGTCAGCAACACATCCATAATCAGCTCCAAATTGGGAGGGAGGGGCCAGGAACTGGAGCTGCTTCCCTGGCAATAAGACTCCTTTCCTGCACCCCTCTTCAAGCCCAAGTGAGCAAAAGCAGAAAAGTACCACCATTTTTTCCTAAAATATCACCATCTCAGATAGGCCAGTCCTAGCAATGGAATCTAGTCCCATGAAAACACTCGTCTTCCTGCCTTGGATTCTGCTCCTACTGCAGAGAACAGTCTGGGTTTTGTTCTGTTTGTGTTCCCAGATCCCAGCTCAGACCAGGCATTTAGAGGTCCTTTGCATTTGAGGAGGAAATGAAAAACTGAGGCTACTACTCGGGTCACTTGGATTCAGTGTCCTGACCTGTGAAGTGCCCTGAGTGGCATCCTTAGCTGTGACATGTCCCCATCCCTTAGCAAGAGCTCTTACAAAGTATCTCAGACAGAGACAAGTACAGAAGTTATACCTTCTCATTTCTCGACTTCTATAGATATTGCTCTGGAAAGAAGTGTCCATTCAACCAGATAGTCTAGCCTGTCCTGAACTCCTCTAGGGCTCTGGGACCAACCTGTCATCATAGGCAGCAGGTGATATAGGTCCTATCCCATCCCTGCCTCTCCTCACACAAGGTGGAAGAACCTTCTTAGGAGAAAGGATACAGGGATGCTCCGTTCTATGCAGCGACACACCACAGAAGCCCAGGGTGCATGCAGCCCTGACAGTTTAACTAAGCACTCCCACCTCACCTGCAGCTCCATGGGGATCCTGCTCTCAGAGATGCTGCCCCCTCCTGGAGCCCAGGGTCCTATTCTCCAAATGGGCTGAATAGATACCTCCTGCCAGGATCATAGCCTCACCCAGCAACAGCATGTATGACTGGGTATACAGTCCATTCAGCCCATAACTTTCTGAAGCAGAGGTGGGTCAGTAAATATCATCATGCATAGCATGTGTAGTGAAGGCAAAGATCCAGTCAGACTCTGCCCTGGCCCTTGTGGAGCTCAAAATGTAGTGGGAATGAGGGATCCATAAAGGATGAAACAATCCTGAATCACCTGCAGGACGTGCACTGTGCCAGGGATGGGGGAGAGGATTTTCCCAGGACCAGTGAAGCTTTATGGAAGGTTGAGGAACCTGACAGGCATCGTAGAGGAAAAGGGGAAATTAGTCAGGTCAGAAGAGGTAATGCAAAGGAGAGAATACAGAAGGGGAGAAACATCAAAAGTGAGGAGGGGTGTGTGTGTGTGTGTGTGTGTGTGTGTGTGTGTGTGTGTGTGTGTGTGTGTGTGTGTGTGTGTGTGTGTGTGTGTGTATGAGTGTGTGTGCATGCACGTGCATGTGTGTGTGTATGTGTGTGTGTGTGTGTGTGTGTGTGTGTGTGTGTGTGTGTGTATGAGTGTGTGTGCATGCATGTGTGTGTGTATGTGTGTCCCTGAACTCATCACTGGCCCTGACCTGAGGTGCTGCTTGACTGAGAGGGAAGAGGAACCTGGAAGCTCCCATCTGCTCCCAGGAGCAAATCCAGGCTAAGCAGAGAAGTCAGCCCCTCCCAGGCTGATCTGAGACTGCTCACGTTAATACAAGACGGCTACTCAGTCTCAAACCCCAAACCTCAGTTGTCCTTTTGTCCTTACATGCCAGGCACCTTTGCCCTGCACTCCCATAACACACACCCCAGTGGCTCCTCTGCTTATATCCCAGGGCCTCTGTAGACCCCTCCTGGGCTTGAGTCATACTCACACCACCCACAGCTCTATGCATGCCCTGCTGTGTGCACTCAGGAGCTATTGCTGTTGTGCCCAGCCCTCAGCTCATATCAACCAGGCTTCCAGCCAAGCAGAGTCCTGGCAGGAACCCAAGAGCTAATAATATCAACTCACACCCCAGAGGCACCTTTAATTTATCAAAGCACATTTTACAGCAGTTACTCAGTTCTTGGGATAAACTTGTAAAATACTACCAACTCGATTTTTAAGAAAAAAAATAAGGTCAGGAAAAACATCCTGTGCCAAGTAAAGTCCCCTGAATTCTACCTCATCCCCTAGGCCACCAGAGAGAGTCTGGTCCATCCATTCATTTCTTTAATCATCCATTCATTCATTCTGCCAATCTTATATATGTGTCAGAGATACAGCCATGAACAAAGCAGACATTCATCCTTGCTGTTCAAGACGCACACTCATAATTGACTGTACAACCATTTCTGAGTAGAGGGATGAACAAGAGAGGGGGAGTAACACACAGACAGGAAGATTATAAAAGGCCCCTCTGGGGAGGTGGCATTTAGAGCTATAACCTTGGAACCATTCATCCTAGGCCAGCAAAGATCAGAGAAAGACCCTACAGTGGGCAATGGCCTGACAAGTTCAAAGTGATACCCAGTAGCAGAGGAAAGAGAAACAAGGTCACAGAGAAGAGATGGAGAGAGGTCCAGAAAGGTCCAAGAACAAGGTGGGGAAGTTGGAGGAACTTTAGGAGAGCAGCAAAATCAAATCCAAGACCTGGCATGAGATGTGGCCAAGCCGCGGGCAGCAGGCATGGCGGAAACGAGTCACTGGGCTAATGAACTAGACGTGGACATGGAAGCAAATGAGTGAAGGCCAGCTCACCTGTGAGGAAGGCTCGGACCTGCTGGATGAGAAGCCGTGTGCGCTGGACATCTTCTTCCATCTTCAAGCGGCTGGTGCTCACCTGGGTCTCAAGGCGCTGGGCATCTGATTGGACCTTTGATGCTGCTTCCTCAGCTGCCCTAATCTGTTAAAACGCAACATGATTCAGAAAAGGACAATGCCTCCAAGGACTCTCTTGGCAGCTCCCAAGGAATCTGTGGGGTACTCTCTGGCCTGGGACTTGCAACCAACCCAGTTTGCAAATGATGTTTTATGTAGGACTTTAAAAGAAAGCTCAAGATATCAGCTCCAAAAATTCTACCTTACACTTGCTGTGAAGCATTAGACAAATCACCAGAGATCTCTGGGCTTTATGCTCCTGACTGTAAAATGGGAACTCCGAATTGCTCAAGGGACTCTGTACCCTCTGCCTCTTGCTCACGTACTTTGTGGTACCTACCATTTGCCTAGTCTGCTGAAGTTGGGAGTTGAAGCCCCGTAATTGGTCAGCAACCTGCCCTGCCATGTGGAAGGCCCCTCTGGCTCTAGGCAGGGTTCCAACACAGTGAGAGTTACAGGCTGTGCCATTGTCATGGGGACACAGCTCTCCAGGGCATGCTCCTGGAGTGCAGCCTGTCTGCCGAGAGCTGCCACAGAGCTGTAGAGAGATGAGGGTGTTAAAGAGGCCCCTCCACAACCACTTTCATCCCACACTAAACAGTCACACATCTCCATGGCAACAAGGATCATGTTTCCTTGGCAACCCCTGAGTGAACAGCACACATATGGGGTCAGGAGGAGTTGGGTAGGTTCTGAATGGGGACGGATTACAGGAATGAGGGCTTAGGACACTAGGCTCTCATTCTCAGTCACCTTGTTGATGGTGGGTGTCAAGTCAGGCAGTGAAGCCATCTCCAGGCGCAGGGTCACAAGCTGGGCTCCTCCAGCTCCTCCTCTGCCAGCCTGATTTTGCAGCCCTTCTACCTCCCTACGACTGTCCCTCAGCTGGCTCAGAAGGCTGGAACTGTCGGACACCTGCTGCGCAGCCCGGGAGGATTGCTCATAAGCAGTGGTCAGCATGCGGAAGGCTCCTGAGGAAGAAGGAGAAAGATTGGAGGCCTTGGGTAGGGGCCTTTCTCCCTAGGGAGAGTAGCCTGTGCCCCTGTCCTCACCTGAAGGGTCTGCACTGCTTAGCTTTTCAAATTGCTCCTTCTTGCTCTGGTATATAAGGAGGAGGCGATTGAAGCTTCTGTCCAGATTGCCCAGGTCTCCAGAGAAGGATTCCATCTCCTCCTCTAAGGGTAGGTCCAGAGGCAGGTCCTGAAGAGTCCGCCTGAGACAGAAGAATATAGGGAGATGCTGTAACCGAGTCAGGAGAAGCAGACTGCATGAGAAAGGACCTTCTCCAAGGGAATGAGAGGGGACAATCCACATGCTACAGAGGCATGGACAAGCTGGAGTCAGGGCACAGTCTACCCCATCTCTCTCTGCAGGTTACTGAATGCTCTCTCTCCTTGACTTCTGCCAGTTGTTCCTGGGTTCCCTGAAGAGAGCCACCCAGCTGTTTCCCCTGCCTCCTCAGGCTGATTTCAGTTTTCACCTTACATGAGGGATGGTTCCCAGTCTCTTCTCTGTAGCTCAACCCTTCCTATGGAGCTCCAACTCCATTGTGTGCTCATTGGCCATTTCCATCTGACACATGCTCGGGTGTCGCTTCAGGCCCCCGGGTCCTGAGCTGACAGCCAGCGACTCTCTTTCTTCATGTCTCACGCCCTCTGCTACACCACCATGCTTTCCCTCTCCTGTACCTCTACCACACAGCCTTACTCAGGCATAGCATGCCTTTCGGGGTCTACCAAGACACAGCACATTCCTAGCTGACCACCTGAAGACTGGTCCCCTAATTCTGAAACTTAGGTCACCTTTCTCCTGTGAAGGCCATCATGACCTCCCATGTGAGAATCTTGGCCTCCCTAACATACCCCTTGTTGCTATTTACAGGACAGATATCTTAACCCTCCACATGTGAAGACCATGTTAATATTTTAATGTCCCCTGTACCTTGCACAACACTTGGATCCTATTGGGTACTCAAAAGCCTATTTGGAAGGGCTGGCTGGGAGATGGCTCAGTGAATAGGAACACTTGTTCGGAAGTATAAAGAGCTGAGTTAAAATTTCCAATGTCTACATCAATGAAAGCAATGAACTTCTGAGTCAGTGAGAAAGCCTGTCTCAAGGTAGTAGGCATACACTGACAGCCGGAAACACCAAATATCATGCTCATGTGCACCTACCCACACTCAGTGTGGAATGAATGAATGAGCAAGTTCCAACAAGCTATAGCTCATCTATACAGCCCCCCATCCCCGATACTGGCAAGGATGTCCTAACACCCCCGTGGGTAACAAAGCCTCTTATTCTTTTGAGGTGGGGAGGCCTGGCACCATCCATCCACCAATGCTCAGGGAACACAAGCTAATTATAGAAGCTTCCAGAACCCGAGCTCCCAAAGAAGGGCCTCTGCTGGTAGGAGAGGTTGTGGGTGGGACCGTTTCCATTCTCAAGACAAATTCAGAGATATTTTTAGTGCCCTGCCTTTTGGGTGCCCTCTGCCAAGGTGACCAATCTGGGGCTGACTATCCCACTGGCAGTACAGACCCAGGAAGAACGCTGGGCTTAGGCTCTGAGACTGTGTCTGCATAGCTCCTCACATCTGTGCCTGTCTCCACATCTGCAGAATATGATCGACAACACCACTCTGCCTTCATAGCTAAGAGAAGCTATACATTAAAATGTCCTATAGACTTCAATTGACCAGTGAGGACCTAACCAAATCCATGGGTACAATCCCTCTAACAGCTTGGTGGGGAAAGGACCTACCTGATAGACAAGATGGCATTTGCCACTTGAGCCACATCCTGCTCTGTGACAGATGTGCCCCCCAGGATCTGTCTGATCTGCTCAATCTTGCTCTTGGCATCTAGTAATCGAGAGGCCAGGACATGGTCTTCCAGACCTGTCCTTGCCGACAGGCCTTCAGTGGCATTACGGAGTCCACCAAGGCGCCGAGCCTGCTCCTGGAGATCCATGTCATAGATCTGGAAGCAAGAGTGGCAGGCCACACATACTGGGTAGCGGTCGCAGTAGCCTCGCTGGCACTGGTCACAACGGGGTCCTGTCACGCCAGGGCGGCAGAGGCAGCGTCCTGAGGCTTTGTCACAGCCAGGACCCTCGGTTCCTCTGAAGTCACAGTCACAGGCTAGAGTCAGGAGAAATGACACTCAGAGGCTGGCATCAGGAAAAGGAAGGAGCACAGAATGAAGAAACTGGGTCTGCTTAAGTAACATAGAACATCAGATGGCAGCAGCTAGAATAAGAGGCGTGTCATTAGTGTCCATGGCAGGCCAGACATGTTCTTAAACATTCACATGCATGTGAACCCATCTGACCAGCACACCCAGTGTGCGTTCACTCTAACTTCCTGCTTCTGCTTAGGAGGCAACCAAGACATAGAAGGGGTCAGTACACAGCACCTCCCTCTTAAGAAATATGGAAGGGGAGCAGCTTGCTCAGGCCATGCAAGGCAGAGCTGAGAGAAATGCTGGTCTTTAGACTCTAGCCCTATGCCATCACTGATATATAAGTCTGATGTGGGAATGTCTTTCTGTATGTTGTGAATATCAATCTTTAAATAAAGGAGCTGTTTTGGCCCATGACAGACATCATAGAAAAAGTAGGAGGGGAAATCACAACATAGGCAGGAGAAGCAGGGCGGGGTCAGTCAGATCAAGCCAGCCTCCCAAAGAAGAAACATGTAAGGAACACAGGTGAGTCATGGGTCACGTGGCAGACAGTTTAATGGGAATGTGTTGAGTTAAGATGAAGGAGCTAGCTAGCAATGTGCCTGAGCCATAGGCCAAACAGCATGAAGCTAATATAAGTGTTTGAGTGATTTCTGGGGGCCTGATCAGCTGCGGGCAGCTAAGGGGTCTGGGGCTGCAGGTCTGTGGGTCTGGACCTCTGGCCGCCCTGGGCCAGGAAACCCTAATGCAACAGATGGCATCCCAACGTGGGGCTAAACACCCACATAAAGCCTGAGAAAGATTAGAAAGGGCTCTAGATCACAGAAACTGAGCCAAAGCAGCTTCCAAATTGTGTATCTGGGTCATTGTATAGAGAAAGCGCAGTGTCCCAGCCACATTCAAAATGGCAGCAGCGGACTGATGGCAGGCAGTGTAAGCTCCAACCAGGCTGGTTCCTGAAGTCTCACAGAAGACTCGGTAGCATGTGATTGATTTAAGGTTTCTGTTTACTTTGAACAAAAAGGAAACAAAGACAGTTTCTTAGTGGCAGCATTTCTTGGGTCTGCTCTGTTTTTTGATAGTGAACAGAGATGTGGCCCCTTTAAGAGAACTTCCTGACTCAGCTTTTTCTACAAAAACTATGTCGCTCTTTAAGAGAGTGTTAGTATTTTAACAGCTCTTCTGGTTGGAAAATGATTAAGGATTCAGAATAAAACAGATTCAGGTGAAAAAAAAAAAAACACCTGTAAATGGGTTACAATGTGTGTAAAATGTACATAGGCTTCAGAGATAAAAGAAAGAAGGTAGGGAAAGTCCGTAAAAAAGAGAAATAGAGTAATAAAAATATAAGTTATGCAAAGATGTAAAATAGACACAAAATCTGGATTTTGGTTATTATTGTGTTTTCTTTTAATTTTTTAACTATTAATGAGCTAACTGCAGAAAGACAATGGATTGCCAAGGCTGCTAAGTTAAACAAGAATATATATTTTAAAGGTATCTTGATTTTGAAATTTGTGTTTAAGGATTTATTGCTTTGGAAGAGTTCTGCTTTTGTTTCCACAGAAGATGAGAACCTGTGGATTGCTTCCAGGCAAATATGGTTTCATCAACCAAGACCACCTGAAAATTCTCTGATGGGAAGAGATGTTCACATCAGCTTCAGGGCTGCAGTCTGAGTGATCCAGTCTCAAGAACAGTAAGATTGACAGCGCTCTTTAATCAGCAGGAAGTAGTAATGGAAAACTACGCCCAAATTCCCAAAATAGTGTTTATAAATGTTTGTTTTCATTATAAATGGTTAATTGTCATAGTTAATCTCTTTCTAAGAAGAAAAAGGGGATATGGTATATGAGTGATTTTTTTAAAAATTAGATTATTGAATTTACTTTGATCAGAAAATCAGCTGTTAATCTCAAAATGTTTTGCATTGCTGTGGATTTTGGTTTATTGATACAAATTTAAGGTCAATTTTTGTTATGTTGTATGTATTTTTCTACTCTTGTTTAAGGTATGATGTTTATGTAACTGATTTAGAATTGTAATGTATAATTAAGAAATGCAGGTTAATAGTCACCTATGATAACCAAACTTATGTTAGTTAGATTTTTAGATATACAAAGATATATTTCAATTAGGTAAGTAATCTTCAAACATTTATAAGACCTACAGAATATGACATTTAAAATTATTTTAATAACTTAGACTTTTCTGGACAGTGAGAAAGATCTGCTCCTGGCAGCACCAATCTACTTCAAGAGAAAAAATGGGTATCGAAGAAACTCCATATGGAGTCTACTTTCTTTGTGGCATTGGTTAGCCACTGGACAAGAAACTATTCGTGTATTGACTGCTTGACAGTATGCTGTTTAAACTGGACATGCAGGTTCTATAGGAAGGTGACCTCTGAGCTTTGGCAAAACAAGCTGAGATGGTCATTCAGATTCCTGCTTTGAAGAGAAAATTGTCAGACATTCTTCGGGACTCAAGGAGAAGTGACTGGTGAATTATACCAGAATGGGCAGAGCAGATTTCCTGCTTCCCTGAAAAAAAAAGAGACTCTGGGCCTGTAGGCTGAAGATGGATGCCCCAACTTTATAAAGGAACCTTGGGTGACTGTCCAGGCAGACAGGTGTCATCTCTGTCATTTCTATATTTTGGAAGTTGCTTGTACTTCCTGTTTATTTGGGTAAATATTATATCCTTCTGTGGTCTTTGACATAGTTGAAGATTAGATAGTGATAGGTATAGTTTTTCTTAGTTATTTTAAAAGGTATATTGGATATGAAACTTTAGATTCACAAGGATAAGGTAGATGATAGAGTATTTTCTTTAATTTTGCTAAATACAAATAGACTAGATATTGTAACTGTAATTCTTGCTTGATGGCTATTTTGTTACATGTAATTTTGCTATGTTAAAATTGAAACCTTCCTTTTTGGTTAGACAGAAAGGGGGAGGTGATGTGGGAATGTCTTTCTGTATGCTGTGAATATGCCCGGGGCCAGGAAACCCTAATGCAACATAAGTCCTCCAGGAAAACATTCCAGTCCTTCTCAGGACCACTATTGATCTCAGGGAGTGGGGGCAAAGTACCCTTGCCCCATCCTGGACTGTGAGGACCACCTTAGTAAACCTGATTCAGACACAGGTAAATCAGGCAGTTTCCAAGTGTAGATGCTCACAGAGCTGCCCAGGCCATCAGTATAGGAGGTCCAACCACCTCGATGCCCTCCACCAAGCATCCCTCATCCCACCCTTTACATGTTTCCTCCACAACCACATAATAAGCACGCACCTCGGCACCCTGTAGCTACATCTCCATGGGTCTGGTCAGGACACTGACGAATGGCTGCAGAATTGCATGTCAGACCACCAAATCCTTCCCGACAAGGACACTGCCCTGTGAACTAAATAAAGAGAATGTCATGGGAGGATCCTTCCAGTCTTTTCCTGGCCTTCCTACTGGGTACTGTGCCCAAGATACTTGTTCTAGAGATCTGATGTTCCCCCAAATCAGGGCTCCTACTAAAAGACAAGCCCAAAGTCAAGTCCCAGCACTGAGCTGCAGACGGTGTAGGGGACAAGAATGGCCCAAGGCTAAGGACCACAGAGGGAGGGACATCTGGTGGCCTCTCCCAGGGGGAAGAGGACAGATGTAGCCTTGTCTGACTGTAGGAAGGCCAGAGAGCAGTGAAAGAGATAGAGACAGTAGGCTGGGCACCTCTGCGACTAAAGAGTCCCTGGGCCAATGTTATTCATACCTGGTTGCACTGGGGACTGAGAGAGTTCCGTGGGTCACAGGCACAGGGCTCACAGCCCCTGCCACTGGCCAGCTTCCAGTAAGAAGGGGCACACTGGTCACATTTGGGGCCCACCACATTGGGCAGACACAAGCAGCGTCCACTTTCCTCTTCACAAGGCATATCTCGCCGGGCGCCCAGGATGCTGCAGTCACAGCCTATGGGATGGGACTGGTGAACATAGATAGGCTCCCACAGAGAGGGTGGTCCCAGAAAATATGCACCAGAGAGGGCTCAGCCCTGGAAAAAACACCTGCCCTGTTTCTTAACAGAGAGCTTACCCCTGTTTCTGAGGAGTGTGTCCCAGACTCCCACTCTGTAGACAGAATCCAGGGCTCATGTACAAAGAGGGTACATTCCCCCCAAAGCTGAGCTCTGCTATGAGACCAGCTGAAGTCATAGGGCCTGACCTTGTGCATAACATGGCTGAGTCATAAGGCCACTATGTCTTCCCAAACCACCTGGCAGTTTGGCAGCTTGTCCGCTCACCCTGGCACAGACTAACTCAAACCCAGCTTCCAAGCCAGGCTTGTGCTGCCACTTGCTGGAAGACGGTGGTGCTACACACCATGCCTGGGGTGGGGTTTCCCCTGTCAAGACCACTCCAAGGCCCTCTACTCACGGTGGCAGCCCTGTGGGTTGGCAAAGGTGAGTCCAGTGAAGCCAGGCTTGCAAAGGTCACAACGCTCCCCTTGCACATACTCTTTGCATACACACTGGCCAGTCAGTGGGTCACAGGGAGCTCCCGGCACTGCCCCATCTGGATCACACTCACAGGCTGAGAGACAGAAACAAGGGAAAGTCAGAGCTCAGAGGAGGTGCCAGGATGGTCGGCTCCAAACCCCCATTCAACAATGGACTTCATGACCCCAGCCAAGCTTGGAAACCTCTCTGCTTGTTTCCCTATCTGCCACATGAGGAAAAGAAATTCCTTCTGAGTAATAAATGATGAGCACAGAGCAGGCAGGACAGTGCTTGACTCCTGTTAAGTACCACACTCTTGCTTCTGTGGTCATTGCTAAGAAGGCACCCTCACAGACTGTCCTGCCCAATCCTGTGACAGTCTCAACAGGCAAGAGTTGCTGCTGTCCAGCTGAGGAAACAATGCTTGCAGATGTCAACATACTGGACACTGTACTGGGAAGGGGGAAGCAGAGTCAGACTCAAGTCTATCTCACTCTCCAGATACAAACACCAGCAAGCAGCCCAGCTCCTGCCTACTCCTTGACCCCTTCATGTCTTTCAAAACTCAAGGATCCTTTGTCCAGAGGTTTTTCCTGCTCAAACTGGCCTTGGACCAGTTGAAGTCACAGGGCCTGTCTATCCTGTTCTATCCCTTCTCTTAGATCAGCGGTTCTCAACACATGGGTCACAACCCCTTTGGGGACTGAATGATTCTTTCACGGAGGTCACACATCAGATATCCTGCATATCATATATTTACATTATGACTCATAACAGTAGCAAAATTACAGTTATAAAGTAGCAACAAAATGATTTTACAGTTAGGGGGTCACCACAAATGAGGACTGTATTAAAGGGTGGTAACATTAGGACTATTGAGAACCACTGACCTACATTAATCCAGTAGCTTGGTGGGCAAAACCAGTAAGGCTTTGCCAGTCATTGTGTGGGGGCCAGAGGATTAAGGTATAATCTGATAGCCAGGCAGTGGCGGCACATGCCTTTAATCTCAGCACTCAGGCGGGCAGCGGCAGGCAGTTCATTATGAGATCTAGGGCAGCCTGGTCTACAGAGCAAGTTCTAAGACTTGCTACACAGAGAAACCCTGTCTCAAAAAAACTAAAACCAAAAGGAAGAGAAAGATATAATTTTATGATAAAGTTCTTAGCATTGGGGAAATGTAAAACAAAACTGTGCACATGACACCCACAGCCACATCCCAGACACAGCGCTTATACCCCTCAGTTTCACAGTGTGTGTGCACTGCAAAGACAGATTAGACTCTCTTAAAAAGGCTGTATGCTGACAAGCAAACTTGTTGCCTGATTGGTCCAGAGCCAGAGAGGGTAAGTGACTTATTCAGTAGAACACAGTTAATTTAAAACAAGCCCCCAAGTCCTTCCTTGGGACCAAAGCTTCCTTGTTCTTAATGGCCCCCATGTCCCCAGGGAGAGAATGAAGCTGCTACTCACGGATACAGGTCTCCTGAATTGGAGCGCCAGGTCGTCTATTCCGGAAATAGTGTAGCTGACAGCGCTCACAGTTCTTGCCCTCAGTGTGGTGCTGGCAGTTGTCACACACACCCCCATGCATCCCCTGGCTGGCAGCAAATAGAGCTGGGTCGAAGTGGCAGGTTTCTGAGTGCCCGTTACAGTCACACCCTAGGTGGGGAGATCAAAAGCTGACTTTTTACAGTGGGCAAAAACAGACCACCATGGCCGGCACCCAAGTAGCCCTTGGCACCCCTATCAACATGCAGAGCAGGGAAGTGGGGCCCAATTTGAAGAAGACTGGAGAAGGGCTGCACAACCAGGAGGAAGGCTGAATGGACAAGCACTTCCTCCCTGTATGGGGTGACTTCAGAAAAAACAGAGGTCCTGACACGCACTCTAGCGCTTAGGACAGTCACAGATGGGTCCCTGCTACTTTGTGATCTGTGTAGATGAAGGTTCTATATCCAAGGCTGTTAGGTATAGGGATATGATCACTGAAAGTCAGATGTTTTTGACACTGGAGGATCCGCAGTGGCTTGGGAAGCAAGCACATGGCTTCAGCAGGGACCAAAGCCTGGATCTTCCAGGGCGGACAGACAAGAGATAGAGGCAGTGAGGGGATTCTAGCCTCACTGCAAACCAAAGAACTGAATGCAGGCCTGTAGTTCAGTTATAAGCAACAAAAGCAGATTTCCAGTGTTCAGAAACAGGTAAGCCAATGCCCATCCCAGTTGCTATGGTCAGGGGCTGATCCCAGGCTCCTACTTTGGCACTCATGGGCATCCTGGCCCTCTGCAGGTCTCCATGGCCGGTTGTTGTAGAAGGGTGCACAGCGCTCACAGTTGGGGCCAGCTGTGTTGTGCTGGCAGATGCAGACATCATGGACCTGGGGGAGGGGGCAGTAATTACCAGAAAGGATTTATACAGGAAAGCTTGAGGGCTGGACCTGCCTACTCCCAGAGATCAACCTGCCTTGCCTACCTAGACCCAAGCCCTTCCAGGATACCACACCTAAATGCCTCAGCTTTTACCAGTTCTTATAACACTGTGGTGTCCTGGATATTTATGTGAGTGCTCATGCTGTGTGCCTGTGGAAGGGAAGTGTGAGTAAGTGTGTACATGTGTGCGAGCATGCATGTGGCTTGCATACTAGCAAGGGTTCCACAGGCTTGACACCTGTGATATACAGGTGGACATTTTGCTAATGAACTGTGGGACTCTGGAGTCTGGCGGGCTGTGTGCAGCTTCATTCTGGCAATCCGTGACTAAGCTGTTTGGCTGTTGGAACATGCATGGTGAGTTGTTACTAGACTCATTAAGATATAAAAATAGAACTACTATTGTATGCTAATTACTTCCCCAATTAAGCCCTACCTCCACAGCCTGGCATTCAGGGACCTGTTCACTCTTCCCTTTCTGCCTTAGCTGAACCTCTAGCCACTCTCCATGCAAGCTGGCATTTCCCATTGGCCAATTCTGATGTTTTTCTACCTACCATAATTAATTTCTGCATTTACCAGCCAAGCAGGGCATATTTATTTCCCCTTCCTTGGCCTGGCCAGGTCTCTTTAACTCTGTAAACTGCTGTGCTGGGCGGTGGTTGACAAACACCAGAGCTCTAACCAAGTTCCCCCTGAACCTTGAACCTCAGGGACAGAGCTGAGGCATTGGTGTGATCCCGTGATTTCCTCCCCACATCCCTGCCTTAGGTTCCCCCAATCTCTCTCCTATGCCCTAAAGGTCATGCTCCCTCTGGGGTCGTTTGCAGCCGCCAGCAGAAATTGTCCCAGACACGGGCAAAGTGGAGACTGGGGTGCTCTCTCCAGGAACCTCCCTCCTCAGTTGTCTGCTGTGACTCACTCCTGCCTCTCTGCCACCAGATTGAGCACCATACACCTTAAGTTGTCAGGCAAACCAACATCCCGGCAAAGGTGAACGAAATGTGTTGATGTTCCTTCACCACAGCCTCTCTCTCCTCTTCCCAGGGGCTTCCTGTTTGGGCTCACAGTGAACCCAGAGATCTTGCTAAATTGGAGCTTCTCTGCCCAACCCTGCTGCCTCAGGGTGGACTTTGTGTACATATTAAGCACTGACCTCTAACCTGGCCCCACACGTTACTGTCAGGTGACTAAAACCCAAATCCAGTGGCTCTCAACTCCACAGGACATTACAACAGCGTGGAACACCAAACACCAGTAATGAAATCAGAATATCCGGGAGTAGAGAGCCAAAGAGGTTATTTCGATGCTCACATCTTATAATTCATGATAATATTTTCATAGGTACACAGCAATTTCCATATTATATAATGCTGTGAGACCATGGTTAAGAGACTTTGTCTCAGCTTCCCTTGTACTCACAGGTCTATATGCAGTGGAAGCTGAAGCCATCCTCAGCTATAATGCAGACATAAAGAATGCAATTTGGATTTCCAAAACAGTAGGTTTACAGACTTACTAAATACCTATATATTTTTATTTTATCTTGTTTGCTTGTTTGGAGCTTTTTTAAAAAAACAAAACAGGATTGTGTGCAGCCCAGCTAGCCTCAAACTCACTATGTATCTGAAAATGACCTTGGATTCTATTCCTCCAGTATGCTGGGCTTACTAGGTTTATACCCCCACGCCCAGCCCCTGCATCCTGACCTCTCTCCCTACCCTGCTTTAGCCTTTCACCTGCTAGGCAAGTGCTCTATCACTGAGCTATGTCACCGGCAACATCCACAACCTAAACTGAGCAGCTGCCCTGCTTCGGGAGAGGTTCTACTCTGGCCTTGCTCTTTCCACTCTGTCATCCCGCCCTGGACTGTCACCTGCACAGCAGCGGTGGGACCTGTAGGACCTCCAGAATTGGAGGCACAGCGGTTGGCATGTCCATGACAGAAGCAGCTCCCCTGTAGACGTAGTTGTGACACTGCAAAGTAGGAGCTGGGCGGATAGGCGCCCCTCTGATGCACAGGGGGCAGCTTGGTGAAGTTGACTCTTAGGTTTGTGATGTCCCCTAATTCTGAGAGGCACCAGCACGGACAGTGGGGGGGGGGGGGCAAAGACAGGACGTTAAAGGCCAATAGAATTTCCCTCTTTCCTACCTTCCCGTTATAGCACAGACATTCCAGCCCTCAGCCTCCCCACGCTATGCTACTCATATTTGGGGATGAGTGGAGCAAGCGCTACTTCCCAACCACAGGAATACATACAGGAAGGAACTGTAAGTTTCCATGTCCTACTAACAGTCCCATGGGAAGGGGGAAGAAAGGCCAGACCAACCTTGAATCTTTCTACTTTGAGATGCAGGGATACCCGATGCCAAATCCATAAGGTTCAGCTGAACCTGCTCAGAGAGAAGAAAGGTCAAAACTGCAGCGGACAGAAGTATGCACCAAGCTCACTTTCCTTCCCTTCTGCGCTAATTCTCCTCAGATCCCTTCTCGCCATGGCCACCTGTGCTGGGATAGTAGATGACCCCAGGATTCTAAAAGAGCATGCACAGGTGTGTGTGTGTGTGTGTGTGTGTGTGTGTGTGTGTGTGTGTGTGTGTGTGTACACATGCATGTTTATGTATGTGTGTATATGTGTGCATGCATGTGTATATGGTGTGCATGTGTGTATATGTGTGTATGTTTGTGTGTGTGCGCACGTGTGTGTGTACATGCATGTTTATGTATGTGTGTTTATGTGTGTGTGCATGTGTGTGTATACGTGTGCATGCATGTGTATATGTGTGCATGTACGTGTATGTGTGTGTTTGTGTATATGTGTATTGTGTATATGTGTGCATGTGTGTGTTATGTGTGCATGTTTGTGTGTATGTGTTTGTGTGTGTGTGTGTGTGTGTGTGTGTGTGTATGTGGTGTGTTTTGGAAAATAAGGCCTACCTGCCATGTCATCTATTAAAGAGAAAGACTTTGTAGATAGTAATTTTTATTTTTTAATTTTTCTTTAATGTGTGAACATGGTGTGTGGGGGAGCACACAATGTGCTGTGGCATGTGTGGGGGTCAGAGGACAACTTTATAGCTTTGGCTTTCTGCCTTTACATGGGTTCTGGGGATTGAATTCATGTCATTAGGCTTGCGCAATAAGCACTTTACTTGCTGAGCCATCTCACCAGCCCTATTGGTTTTTTTCTACTTTAGTGACATGATGATGGGTTTTGTCTGTCATTTTCAAATGCATGACAAGGTGTGGTGACTGGATAGATGTAGATTAAGTGAGTGCTCCGTGCTGGCTACCCTGATCACCATCAGTTTTGAATAGGCTTTATTCTCCAAACCTCTCACCACATGTGACTTCCTGGAATATCCCACCAAGTTTTTATCTCAACCCCTTACAAATAAAAACCCTGCTGGGGCTAGGGACAGGTGGACACACAGGCTGGGTAAAGACTTAACCAAATAGCAGGTAGGTGGATGCAAGAAGATACGTGGCCACATGGGGGCAGCACTCAGCCTGCCTGTCCCCAGAGCTACTTCTCAAAGGGAAGGGGAAGCTACAGCCTCCTCCATGTGGCGTGGGATATGCTTTGGGGAAGATTGTGACCACACAGGAAAAATTCTGAGAGGAATTTTGGGGTGTTTCTAGAGACAGGTTATAATTTTTAATGCATATGCCTTCAGAGCTCTGGATTATTCTTGAATTTCTCTCCATGGACCATGTCTGGCAGACTGACAGATTAAACCAAAAAAAAAAAAAAAAATTAATATTTGTGGTAAATCCTACGAAAGTGAAATTACTTGTGCTCTTTGCTCACTTATGTGTAAGTTTCATTCACAACAAAATTCACAGAGGGATGCAGCCATGAGCCCTCTAAGAGGAAGCTGGGTGGTGTAGTGAACCCTTAAGGTATTTCTGGACGGTCCACCAAAATGATCTGATCTGGCCTGTTCCCACTTCTTGACTAAGAGACCTGCATGGGCTTCCTCCCTCTGCCTGCTGGCTCGGGCTCCCTCCCTACCTTTCCTCCAGTTAAACGTCCATTAGGCTTCTGGGGCAGGGGCTGGCAGCGGACATCCTGCCAGTTCTTGGGCTGGCCCTGGTGGACCTGGGGAAAGGTGCTGGCGCAGTCTGTAGCTAGGTACTGGTACACTCTCCAGGTCTGGCCAAAATCAGCAGAGCGCTCGATCAACATGCCAGCTGGCATGGGACTCTGGAGAGACACGGGGCAGGGATGTGGAGTAAGATTCAGTGACTGACAGAAAGAGACACTTGTGTTCGGTGCGGACACAATTGCAGAAGGAGGCTCCTTAAGAGAGGAGAGGGAGATGAGCCAGGAAGAGCAAGGAACGTGAAAAGTGGCAGGGACAAGTCCTATGTTCCAAGACAGTGGTCAGCACTCCACCCCCCGTCCCAGCCACCCTGAGAGGAGAAGCCCTGACATGCTTAACTTCTCCATGGGTCCCAAAGCAAAGACCAAGTGAGAGTGGGCAGAAACCTCTGAACCTGTAAGCTGAAACATTCCCTTTCTCCAGCTAAATTCTTCATCTTGGGTAATCCTGCCACAGTGACAGATGTTGGCTAACACACCCACCTTTCTTAAAATCTAACTTGACCTGGTGTGCAAAGACTCTGCACTTCTTGCTTGCCCCTCACTAGCCCCACCTCAGTGAGCTCGCTCCCCAGCTTTCCCACCTGTCCCTTTTTCAGAACATTCCTCCGGTGGGTTTATTCTCATCTTTGGTTGGAAGTCTAAATGTTAGTTCTGCATGGAGATTTTTTAAAATTACCTATTTAACTAGAATTCTCCTGCCCAGCCCATGGCACCATCTCCTACTCTTCCATCTGGCTTCCCTTAAAAATAGCACCACCATTCTAATTATTTACTAGTCAGTACCCTGCTTTCTAGGCAGGATTTCTCAGCTTCCTATTTGTGGTTGGACAAAGGAACCACTACCAAGCTGCCCTGTGAATCACAGGACACTTACCAGCATCCCTGGCCTCAGCCCACTGATGTCACTGTCATACCCACAGCTGTGACAACCAAAATGCCGCCAGAAAGTGCCATATGTCCCTAGGGAAGGGGGAGGGCAGAGCTAGCCTAGGTTGAGAAACAGCGCTCTGAACTATCCCCTCTCCCTTCCCTGCTTGGTTCCCAGTTCTTCCCAGCATCTAGTGCACAGTGGGTGCCGAATACACACTGTTGAGTGAGTGGTAACTTACAGCCTTTCACCAACCATAGACACCGTCTGGACCCTCCGGGTTCTCTTGTCTCCTTGCCTGCCATAGGCTTCCTTGTTCTTTAGTCCTAGTTTTAGCTTTGAAACTTTGAAAGAGCCCTTTTCAGGACCGAACATTGCCCTTCACATGGCTATAAGGTGGATTCTCAGACAGCCCCACCCCTAGGCTAGCCAAGCTAGATACCCTACTGCATCCCTCCCCAACTTACTCGGTCTTCTCTGATACACTAGTAACAGCAGCTTTTTTGTGACTTCGTTTTTCCATACCTTTCTATCCCTAACAATGGATGCCAGTTCTACCATACTGTCGGTGTTTGGAATGTGTGTGGTCAAACTTGACACATGGACAGCAGACCGCTAAGTAACAAAAGCGTTTAACAATATCTGAGCTATCGCGGCCTTTCAAAACTGTCACCTTGAGGGACTGGGCATCTGTTCAAACACTGCTGGCATTTCTCATAATACTTTGACCTTTTGTAGGGCAGGGATCTCAGAGCCAACTTTTTCAGCCAGGTAAGAAACTGGGTCCTCTTGTGTTTTGGTCCACACCCCTCTCAAATCTTAAAGGTCTTACAGATTTTCCTGGTCTTCATGCTTGACTATTTCTGTAGAAAGAATGTAACTAAATCCTCTGGTGGGGAAGCACAATGACCTGTCACTAATGAAAGAAACTACTGAGTCTAAGGGGGTGGGGATCTGAGAGGCCTTAGTGCTGATGGGAAGGATGTTCACCAAGGGAGGGGTGCCACGGTATGTCCTTTCTCCTTCTTGTGGGTAGGTAGAGGCCTCTTGGCCACCAGTTAAACTCCATCTCATCTTCAAAGTTGCTAAGTACAGTAACCAGGGGCCGGGAGGATGACACAGCTGTGCCTGCTGTATAAGCTGAGGACCTGAGTTCAGTTCCCAGCCCGGTTTCTGTCATGAGTGATCCGCTCCACTCCAGTCCACCTCGAGCTTCCTACCATGACGTTCACCCTCAACTCAGTCAGGGGAGCAGCTACGCTGTGTTGAAATCTCTGGCACCCTGAGCCAAACAAGTTTCTCAGAGGTTTTAGTCACAGCAACAAAGCCCGACTAACAGTCATTTACCGCACAGATCTATATTCCTGGCATATTCTAGTTATTTTTGTGTATATATATGTACATGTGTGCACACATGTGAGAGGGTTGGGCACGTGTAAGCAAATGGAGGCTGAAGTTCAATGTCTTCTGAATTACTTCTTCACCCTGTTTTTCAAGGCAGGCATTGTTGTTGAATCTGGAGCTCACTGATTCAGCTAGAATCCAGCCAATTAGCTCCAGGGATCCATCTGCCCCTGACCTTGTTCCCTGATGCTGGGATTATAGATACACTCTGTGGAATGGATTGCTATTAATGGACAGAAAGACAAGGGAGAGAAAGAGAAACGGGACAGATAGGCCCCCAAAGGTATGCCCCCAGTGACCTACTTCCAACCAGACCCCACCTGGAAGGTTTTCATCACTTGGAAATAATGCCTCAGAGCAACAGTCCATCAATGGATTAACCCACCAGTTATATCAGAGGCTTCATGATTCAATTACCTCTTGATGATGAGAGCCACTGGGAACCAAACCATCAACACATGAGCTATTTCTGGGACATTTCATATCAAAATCATAAAAAGCAACCAAGTAAAACTGGTATGGGCCAGAGTACAGTCTGTTTATTAGACAGATTAAAGATATTGGCCATAGAAAGGACCAGGGTCTGCAGCTGCAACATGGCCAGGACAGGGGGCTGGGAAGGAGTCCTCTTCTGGTGGACAGCTGTCTGTGGTCACCATGATGTAAAATCATAATGGTATCTCTACTCTGAAAGAAGAGGACCCCTGGAATATGGTGCCAGCACATCCCACCCTAAAGAGACAAAATGCTATTCTCCTCTCAGCCCAGGGCCCTCTCTCCTATCTCCTGGGATCCCCATGAGCACACCTTAAAATCTATCATGATGTCCTGAAGCTGCATTCTCTTGTCCAAGTCCAGCTGCAGTGAGACAGGGTTCACATCTGGTCAGACAAAGAGCAGAAATGTTAGACAAGATGCTCTCCACAAAGAAGTCCTTGATATCGCCAGCTCTGGGCAGTCAGAACGTCTCCCGCCTTGACTCTGAGTGACCTGTGGGGAAGGAGTAACCCTCTATGTTCCTGCTTGTGTTAACTATTCGAATGTGTCCTTGGCAGATGATGATGTCCTACCATCCCTGGAGGCTTCCAGCCTGTCTGTCACAAACAAATTTGCTCCGAAGGCCCAAGTCCTTTCACGCACCCACTCACAGAGGCAAGGTAAAGTGAAAGAGATGTGGCCCTCTCCCAGCATGCCTTCTCCTCAACCTAAGTATAAGTTGCCTGTGGTACCCAACAGACCCTAAAGCAAAATGACAAGGTTCTCCTGCCCCACACCGCTATTACCACAGAAACCCCAACCTCCACGTGCCCCAGTCTGTGGAGCCTCCATAGTCATGAGCTCCTGCAGGTCACAGGTCCTCACCATTTTGTGACTGCCACCAGCGAATGGGGCCTGAAGATGATGCGACATTCTCCACTCGGTGACTGTTGTAATTGTGAGGCAGCCTGGAGTCACATTTGCAGCACTTCATCTGCCACTGTGGGGAGAGAGACGGCAGAGCTCAGACTGGGTCCCCGTGGAGCTCTCCTCTGTATCCTGGGATCTGTTTTCACCTGGAATCCTATCCTCAAGGGACCTACCAATGTCACCAACACACTAAGAGAGATAGATTTCTTAGCCCAGGGGTCCTGGTCATCTCTTAGTTTAATTCTGCAGCCTTCCTACTTACAGTAAAGCAAATCACTGTTGGGGTTGGGGGCTGGAGGAGGAGTACCCGGTGGTGGGTGGTGATCTTGGCTCATGTCCCTTAAGGAGAAACTGCAGAGGTGTGAAATGGGCAGAGGAGAAACCCACATTGACTTAGCGCCCACGGTGTTAGGGAACACTAGGAGAGAGTGAGGAGATTGGAGGTTCTGGTGCTAGCTCCGCTGTTCCACCTCCTAGGCCCAGTGTTGTTTTTCCCAATAAATTAAATGAGGGTTGAGTTAGAATCACCGTGTGTATTTGTTGAGAATATCTTATGTGCCCGGCATAGCCCTGGGTCCCACAGGTTAGGTTCCTCTCTAAGGAAGCCCATGCTTGGTTACCATTTTCCAGCTCCAGGATACTCTTGTATCAAGAGAGAAGCTAGAGCTATCTTAGCTTTTTTTTTTTTCCTGTTGCTATAATCAAATCTCTGACAAAAGCAACTTAATGGAGAGAGGGTTTGTTCAAGATATACTCTGTCCTGGTCAGATTTCCTCTGACCTTCACTGCTGCCTCTGCCACCTCAGAGGGTTTCAACCTGCCTACACCAAGACCTGTTCCCAATGTGCAAGTCCCTTCAGGCCACTCACTCACGGGGACTAAGGAGACTGTAATAAAAGTGAGCGGCCCTCCCCAACACACCACCTCTTCCAACCTCAGTGAGCCCTTACAGCTCCATCATAGCAAGGAATCAAAGCTGCAAGAGCTTGAGGCAGCTGGTCACATCATGTCCACATCTGCTACCCATTACACTTACATAGTCAGGATCACAGCCATACCCAGAGCTAACATAATCATGGTAATCCCCCCAGGCAGGTCCAAAATGAACTTATTTATGCCATCCTTAGTATGACATAAAGTTGGGCATACTGGTATAGCCTTGTAATCCCAGCCCTGAGGAGGCCTAGGCAGGAGAGCCAGAAGTTCAAAGTCATCTGCAGGTATACAGTGAGCTCAACACTAGCAGGTCTTTGATGTTGATAATGCTACTCATCACAACTGACTTCCTAAGACAGGCCTAGCAAACAACATCCACATTTTGTACATTTCTGAGTGGGACAGGGACATAACTACAGAGCTGCATGGATGGACCTCAGGTCAAGATGGAGAAATTGCAGAAATAAAGGCGATCAGAAAAGTAGTTTATCTCTGAGTCTGTGCCTATGAGCATACATGCAATGCATCACATTCCCCATAAGCACAGCATGGTCCTGTCTGACTTACTGGGGTTCCACATATAAACATCTGCTCTCTCTAAGTAGCTATAACCCCAAACCCTGACCAAAATTCAAGAGCACATCCAGAAGGCTGAAGGTTTCCTCACAAGCAGACAGAAGGCTTGGATGAGAACCTGCTGGTTCTCCACACACACCAGGCCTCTGCTTCCCCCAGTTGTTTCTTATCCACAGCCTTGCAGCTGCCCAGTCTCAGCTGCGTGCAAGGAAGGCCACATGATGTCATGGGTGCTCTGCTCAGGTACAGAGACGCTGTGACTATGTTGCACCTACCCATACATAGGCTGTGGATGCTCCTTGCCCAATACCATTTTCCCTCTCCATGGAAAGAAGGAGCAAGTCCTGCTCTGGGGCCTCTGCTTTCCTCCCCACTTCCCAGTTCCTAACCTTAGTCAGCAAAGGAACATCACTGTCATGCTTCCTAATCACAACCAAAAATGCTTTTGTAAACACTGGTAGCTGAGCCATAGACTGCCCATCACTTACCAACCAGTCTCCATCCTGGCCAGATCACCCTCCCCTGCTGGATTTCCCTTAACCAGGCATCTCTGCTTGCCACGCTATACACTTCCTGTTGATTTTTCCACCAACAATGTACCTCCTCCTTCCACAGTGCATTCTGCATGAGGACAACAGTGTGGAGAAAGTGCCTGGCACACCACTGGCTCTAGCTAAGTACTCGCTGAATCAGCGAATGACTGAGAAATGAACGGCAATGCTCAACATGTGCCAACTGTTTTCAATCACATGATCAATAACCGTTTCTTTCCGGAACTCGGCATCTTTGAAAGGACTAGAGAGGAAGGAAGGAAGGAATCTAGTAGTAACATTAAGCAGTGTGCTCATGGTGCCAGCTCCTTAAGGGGCTGAGGCAAGGGAATAACGGAGACTCAAGTTTGGTGTCAGACTGGGCAACATGGTGAGTCCTATCTCTTAAGAAAACAAAGTTAAGTGGTGGACTTCTGGCCAGGTACCAAGAACTGTATTAGATAATCCAACATAAGAATCTATTTAAGGGGTTGGAGATATGGCCTGGGTAGTAGAACGCTTGACTCTATACACAAAGCTCTGGATTCTCATCCCTAGTATGGCATAAAGTTGGGCATTCTGGTAAGCGCTTGTTAATCCCAGCCCTGAGGAGGTAGAGGCAGGAGAAACAGAAGTTTAAAGTCATCCATATGTATATAATGAGCCCAACACCAGCATCCCTTTGACGTAAATAGTATTTTTCTCCTATTTTTCCCCGAGAAGGCTGCTGAGTGACAGAGATCACCTGAAGCATGCTAAAGTTTACCATCTCTGACTCATCCACACAACACCAAGCAAGGCCTGTCCTGACCCTGAAGATGACCTTCAGGGAGCCCACAGCACAGGGAGCACTTTGGGAAAGATTCAGTTTCACCAGCTCACTCAGCTCAGCTGCCATGGAGACCGGAGATGTGCCACTAGCTGAAATGCCCGGGCATTTAGCCTCATCTTTTCTGGGCAGAAGAAGACTAGAACAGGATGCCTCTCTAGACCCTATTTTGGTCTTTGGCAAGTGAGTGTGCCCTTCCCCATGTTCTGCCTGGACTCATGGGCAAATTCTTCACCCCGATCTGTCTGCACTCAGCACATGCCGGGAGAAGAGAAGAGGCCAGCTGCCTTCTGGCAGATATTGTCATCAGAGCTCTCTACCCCAGGCTCTGCTGGGAGCTGAGCCCAACTCTTGCCTGGCCAGGACAGCACTCAACACAACGCTATTTCTTTCTTAACTTAGGGACCAGAGATGGTGGCAATGGCCTTGGTACTCCCAAATGGCAGAATATTATGTAACCATTAAAAACCGTTTAGACAAACTTTTAATTGCATGGGGAAGGAATTACAGGATAAAGTTCTATGGGTGAAAGTTAGGCTTAAATTTGAATATACAATATGATCTCAAATATGTTTTTTAAGGAGCAGACTATGTTGGGAAGGAAATATCCCAAAATAGTAAGAAAGAAATTTATCAAATTGGTGACTTCACCTATTTTGACCTATAAGCATGATAGCGACATATAGCTCAACCCAGTATCTCTATGACAGGATTTTCGATGACTTTTCCCTGTTAGTAAATTTCTGATATGTTTAAACTTTTAATATATTGAATGCTAGTTGACTTTTAAATGTAGAAATAGAAAGGATTATAAAACAAAATAAAGATGTCCAGTGTCGCTGTGGGCTCATTGCTCTGAGTCCCCCTGGGTCATACAGACAGGATGGGGGTCTGAAGCCAGCTCCACAGTCCTTCCACATGCACAGGTGCTGATGAAGGATCGGATGGCCTCATGGTCTCAGGCTACGTGCTCTGTGATTCGTGTGTGGGAACATAGCTCAGGAGGGAATTGGCTTAGCCGTCAAAGGGAAGCTAAGTCCTAGCTTCAGACAGGTATTTTAAGTAGCTCTGCTGTCAAGAGGCCAGCAGGATGACGGACCTGAAATAGAACAGCTCCATAGAAGCTCAGCTGAAGATAAGCTGTGTGCTTTCCCTCTGGGCCTCAGTTTCCTTTTCTGTGTCGTACGTATTTGTGTGTTTGTGCATGTGAGGTTCTTCTCACAGCTTCAATGTGCCCCTTTTCTACAGCAACGACTGTTCTCAGCAGCTGCTGCCTCCCTCCTCGGGGTCATCCAGCCACCAAGCTTAGAGATTTACTAAGAGATGAAGCACTCTTATCAGTCCAGCCTGTCAGGCCTCCAGCCAGTTTGGCTTCTATTTGCTCTCCAGCTGGAGAGGCTGAGCTTCCTCCTGGAGCCTTCTAGAATCTCAGAAATCTGGCTGAAAGACAACTCTTTCCAGAGAGCTTAAGTAGGGCAGAGGAATGAACAAGAGCCTATGGGTAGAAGAAAGGAGCATGCATAGGAAGGCTCTGGAGAACGGGGGGACGGAAAAGCAAGCTCTGGTTAGCCATGATGCAGCTCCCTTCAGGGCTGGTCCCGGGAGCTGTCTGTGATTATCTAAGCTACGTCCAGGGTTATGGTCATCAGCCAGGGCCCAAAGGAGGAAGTCAGGAACAAAATTAAACAACAACAAAAAAAAAATAGTCTTGCTGTCTTCAAGAAAAGTAATTTCTACAAAAAGTGAAAAAAAGAAAGAAAATAAAATACATGTCTCCATGTCAACCTCCCCCTCGGTAAAGCACAGGACGGATTCAGTAACAGTTGGCCCTGTCCTCACATGGGTTAGAACTCCCTGGATTGGGCTTGTCATCCCAGAACCACAGAATCACGGGTGTCCAGCAAGATGAGAGAATCAAAGGGGGGCAGAAGACACCAACCAGAGGCATGCTGGGAAACCTGGCTCCCAGAAGAGAAAGAATTGTGGAAGGTCAGAGAGGGTGGTCTGCAGCCCTTCCTCAACAGGGGGTTTGTCAGCTCCCAGGAGTAGACTTCCTAATCAGTAAAAGGTTAGGGTCAGCCTGCACCAAGTTCTGGGTGGGAAGAGGCCCCCAGAGCTCAGCCATTTTCAACTTCGTCTCCCTTCTGTTTAGACAGCTCTGTCTAAACTAAATTGAGAAAGGCAATTTTCCAGAGCTGATTATAGAGCCCAGGTTCACCACACACCCTAAAATTACGTATAATGTACAGGCACACCCTTGGCTCACCCTTCCAAGACCTCTGAGGCAGGTATACTGTACTTGACATGGTAGGTATCTCCAGCCTACTGGTCTGAATGCCATAGGGATGAAGCAGTGGCTCACACATCAGACATCTGACTCCATATTGGCCCATGCCATTCCAGCTGAAGGTGTACAGAGGTCATATGGTCACCACTACACATGGCGGAGACTAAAACTTTTTAGACATTGCTGTCCTCTACCCCTCACACAAAAGGGGCAGATCCCTCTAAAAGAGAAGTTTTTGACCTATGGGGCAGGATTGCATACCAGATATCCTGAATATCAGATGTTTACATTACAATTCCTAACAGTATCAAAATTACAGTTATGAAGCAGTAACAAAAATAATTTTATGGTTGGGGTCACCACAACATGAGGAACTGTATTAAAGGGTCACAGCACTAAAAAGGTTGAGAACCACTTTCCAGAAGCAAAGATGCCCCTTATTCGTGAGTGTGGGGAGGCAATTCTATCCATGACAATGGCTTTCTGAGTCCATGACCACAGACGGAGGACTTAGCTGGCAAAGATAGACCTGTCAGACATTGCCTGAGGCTTCCATGGTGTGAGGTGAATTTCCTAGAAATCCCAGACCCATGTTGAAGAATCTAAAGATAATTAGAATTTCACGACTTCAGAGAGAGTATTACAGATTCAGAGACAGAATGGTCTTGGGTTATCATCCATCATCCTCATCTACCTGCTCGTTGTGGCAATGTCCTCTGACTACCAGGAAAAACTTTCAAATGCATCACCTTAGCAGACAATGAGCTTGCACCAACCCCAAAACTGAGAGCATCATCAGACAACATCTGAAACCTACCTCAGAAGTCGGCCTTTTGCTGTAACCAGCCTGGAGCCTGCTGCCCCCACTGATGTACTTTGTAAAGACACTGATCCATAGGTGTTGTTTGCTCTGTAAACACTATCATGTGCCCACTTCCATGGTGTAACTGTTGCTTGCAATGACCTGAATCTGTGTTCCTGAACCATAGCAACTCATGCGACCAGATTAAAATCTCTCTGATTCCCTTTGAAGCAAGAGCTGTGCCCAGCGTTGCTAGGGGCCCGGACCTCAGGGACAGTGGCGTGAGAAGTCAGCCATAGCTGTGAGGCTGCCTGGGTGTGTCTCAGGACAGCTCTAGCCTTTCTCCTCTTAGTTCCACAAGCCCCACTTCCTTGCCTATAATAGCCATGACCTCACAGTCTCATACTGGGTCATGCTTCTCTCCCACAGGAAACTACCCTACTCCAACAGTCCTTTTAATTTCCTTCACCCCTCCAAGGTGACATCTCTTCCTCTTGAGACCCTCTGAAAAGTCTCCACTATGTCCCTGATATACCAACCTGTGCAGAGGTCTGAATGGATGACCTTTTCTGGGGGAGATTACATTAAAATAAGGATGTCTGCAGTGCACACCCAGAACAGTAAAACTGCATGGAAGCCTGAGATTTGGAATCACCTAAGAAATACACCTATGGGTATGACAGTAAGGGTGCTTCCCGGGCAGTTTAACTAAAGCAGGAAGACATTGGTCATGTCATTCTATAGGATAGTTTTCAAGACTAAATGAAAAAGAAGCAGCAAGCTGAGTATCAGTGCTCTCTCTCTCTCTCTCTCTCTCTCTCTCTCTCTCTCTCTCTCTCTCTCTCTCTCTCTCTCTCTCTCTCTCCTTCCTGACTGTGAGACTGTGGATTCCATGTGACCATCTGCTCACTCTCCTACCACCATCATCTCCCAACCAAGACACACTGTGTTCTCAAACTGTGAGCCAAGATAAAACCTTCCTTAAGTTATTCTTGTTAGATAACACTCCACAACAATGGAAAAAACCAGTACTAGTGCAGTGTGTGTGTGTGTGTGTGTGTGTGTGTGTGTGTGTGTGTGTGTGTGTGTGTGGTGTTCTTGTTGTGATTTGAATGAGAAATGTCCTCTACAGGCTCACATATAACCACCCAGCACCCAGTTGGTGCTGTCTGTGAGGTTAAAGAACTTTTAGGAGCGGTCCCCTTGCTGGAGGAAGTATGTCACTGGGGTGGGGGTGGGGATTGAGAGTTTGTAGCCTTTTCCCATTTCCTGCTCTCTTTCTGCTTCCTGTGTATGGATGAAATTGTAAAAGTAGGGTCAGGAAACAAGGAGATATTCCTGCTCCTGTTGCCATGCCTCCCCCACCATATGGACTTCTCTCTGGACAGAAGCTAAACTAAACCTTTTCTTCCTTAAGTTACTTTTGGTCATAGTATTTTATCATGGTAACAGGAAAGAAGTTAATCCAGTGAGTGTATACACACACACACACACACACACACACACACTCACACACACACACAAACACACACTCATGTATACATGCACACCCACATGCACAACCTCTGCCTATACACTAGTCTTTCAGAAGGTCATAAAATAGACCATTTCCAAACCAAGAAAAGCAGGGGTTGGTATGGACACAGGTGGGCATGTAGGTGCTTGTGTATTTATGTGCTGAGGAGGAAGGGATAGCCAAATGGATACAGATCTCTTCTTTGCAAGAGATTAAAATAGCAGCTGTTTGATTTACACAGATAATTAACCAGGGAAATGTGCTGTGCAAGGCCATCATTAAGACAACGCAATGATTAAGTTTCCCTCAGAAAGGGAGGAAGCAGGGGTAAGTGAAGCATTTGAGAAACAGAGCAGACATGTTGTCAACATCGTTAGGAGCAGAATCCAAGGCTGGAAACATCCAGACAAAACCACGGGTTCTGGTTCTCGGCCTCAAAAAGCCTTGTGCATAGGCAGCCCTTGTGGCATAGTCCCAAAACACCATGCAGTACTTAGGGGGTCTTTGAGAAACAGGTCAAGACACCAGGGTTGAGCAAGCAGTAAATTTCCAGTGTGGATAAGTGAGGATCCAGTGAGGAGCCATAACTTTCCCAAAGCCACGACTCTATTCTGAGAGTCAGAACCAGGACCACAGGCTCCAGTCAGGGTTGGCTGACTAGCTTCTCTAGCAGTGCCCCATAGATCAGACTGGCAGCAGTGACCTTAGGAGGCAGAGAAGGCAGGGGGCCAGGATTGTTTGATGTCCACGGGAGGTGAGTGGCCTGAGGAGGAAGATATACGCAGGAGATCTGTGAGCAGAAACAGTTCCCAGGAGACAAGAAGGGATAGAAAGAGGGAAATGGAGTGGAAAGAAGGAGGGGGGCAGAGAGGGAGAAAATGGAGAGGGGAGGGGAAGTGCTCTGAAGGAGCATGGGCCTCTGTTGGGGCTATATCCATTTTGGACATCCTGCAACACAGCCCTCACAACAATCCCTTGAACTGACTGCTCCCTCTCATCGGAGGCTCAGAGGTAGTGCAGAGGAGCATTAGGGTGTAACGGTGTCACACACAATTTCATCCAGGCCTTGAGACTGAGGAATATCTGTACAGTGGGCCTTCCCAGAAGACAGCAGGAAGGGGGAAAGCTCAGAGCAGGCTGGCTAGAGCTAGAAACTGTAGATCAGGCTGTTCTGGTAGAGAGTAGCCCATATACAATGCCAGACCATTAATGGGTCAGGAAGGCAGGCTGGCCCAGAAGGACAAAGTTAGTGCCACTGAACATGGATAACCATATCCAATGTCCATTGCAAGGGTTGCAACACGCACGCAGCTGAAGTCCAAAGAAGCCAGCACTGGGGGGCCTACAGGACTCAGCCAGGCACAGAGGTAGAGATAGGGGTGGCTGAGGAAGGATCATGCAGACAGGCCAAGACTGGCTTGCAAAGGAGTCATTTCTGGAAGCCAGGAGCTGGAAGGGACACTTTTGGAACTGGACAGAGTCCCAGAATGCCTACAACTCCCTCCCATCCACCCAGACCAGAGGAGGAGGGTGTGTGAAGAGAAGTGAGACTGAGACGCCTGGGGTCACAAGCCCCTCTACCTCTCCCTCATGCCACTTCAGTAGGCCACCACAGTCACCCCTATATAGACAAGAATAGAAGCCTCAACTCCAGAGATATGCAGAAAGGGATGATGAGACGCTAACTACCTAGTACCTCTCCCAGCAGAACCACTCACGAAACTCAACACTTTCTTGTTCATATCTGGAGTCTGAACTTTCACACAGCTCATGGTAATAACCACAACTGTTTTATAAGGTGCTATGACAATTACTTGACATATTTATATAAGATTTTTAGTATGATGCCTTCCACGAATTCCCCAGGGGAGGGCTTGAACACACCCAACGTGGGACTGAGAAGGGAGCTCTGAACATTCAGTGTGTGTGTGTGTGTGTTGTAGCTTTATCACTGAAAAACCACAAGTTTTGAGGAGGCACAGGAAGGAGGAGAGAAATGAGGAGGAGGGCAGGAGGCACAGGAGAAATGGTGCTGTCTGCACCCAACTCATTCTCAAAAATTGAGGTGCAAGGAGGGACCCTGCAGACCACTCTGTGCCACAAAGGCTCATGGAAGAGAGAGAGAGAGGGGGGGGGGGGGAGGGAGGGAGGGAGGGAGGGAGGGAGGGAGGGAGAGAGAGAGAGAGAGAGAGAGAGAGAGAGAGAGAGAGAGAGAGAGAGAGAATTCTTGCCCAAGGTCATACTGAAGTTAGCAGAGCTGGAACTCTACACTACCCACAAGGTGTCCCATTCTCTACTCTCCAAAAAGCTTCCTATATTTATCTCTCCCTTAGAAAAAGGGAAATCAGCCAATGCTTCTTAGCTTTCACAGCAGAAAATAGCTAATATTTATCTATTCCCAGATTGCAACAGTCTAGACCTCTCTTTTGCAAGCCTACTTTGTTCTCAGGAGACTGATTATAAGCAGGAAAGGAGGGCACTTGGGGGGGGGGGCAGCTGAAAGAGGCAAAGGGCAAGCCAAGACGAAGCCAAACATCCAGACCAAATGGAAGAGAGGCTTTTTCACAGGCTGGGTGGGAGGATATGTGCCACCATGGGGTCTCAATCTCTCCATGATCAGTCCCAAGAAGAAAGCAAACATGTTCCTGAAAACTGAGGCCTGGGCTTAGTGGCACATAATTTGGGGAGTCTGTAGGTGGGCATCTGAGGTCTCTCTATTGCCTAGAAAGCTTATTCCAACCCTGTTGTCTGACCCACAGGGAATAGCCTATTACCCAACCTAGTCAAGCAGGCTTCCCATATCCAAGAGGGTAACATGCAAACAGCACATCCATCTTCTCTCAGTATTTCCAAATTCCCCACCCAGTACCTTCTATGATTAAAAATGGGCACAGGAATGCCAGGGTTGGAAGAACAGTGAGAAGACAAGCACGTTTCAACTGCCCTCCTTCATGACCTGAGGACAGAGAAGCCTGGAAGGTGTATCCACAAAAACCCTGCTGCTTCATCGGGGTCATAGGTAACTGTCCACTTCCCTCCCTCTTCCCATGAAGGCTGGAGACACTCTTGGCAAACCTCTCCCAGACATTCTCTTATATAAGCCCATTTTGAGGGAAGCAAAGTGGCTACTGATCTAGCTACTTAGGAGGCTGAGACATGAGCATTGAGTGTTCAAGGCCCGTATGAACAACTTAGAAAGACAGCCTTGATATAAAAGGTCAAAGTAAAGCTAAGTGTGATGATACATCAGGAGCAGGTGATCTCTGTGAGTTTGAGGCCAGCCTGATTTATATAGTGAGTCCCAGGACAGCCAGAGTTACATAGTGAGACCCTGTCTCAAAAAACCAACTCAGAGAGTTAAAGTAGAGCTGAGAATGGAGCTCAGCAGAAAAGTGCTTGCTGAACTTGTATGAGATTCGATCCTTGACACCACAAAACAAAACAGGCCAGTCAGACAACCGGGAGACAGGAGAAACAAAGATTTAAACACATGTAAACACGAGAAACCAATAAAATAAAAACAAACCCAGACTCCAACTTGTTGAGGGGAAAGAAAAAATTCAAAAGTTCCTAAATAAAAGGTTCAGAGGCATTGTGGGAGAACACCACAACCCTTAAAACATCCAGCTGCTTAAAGGTTGGCAATTACTCCTGAGTGGAAGGTCTGCCTGCGGCGTGGTTGTTACGCTGCTGAAGAAAACTGATTTTTCCTCTTCCAGCAGCTAATTGTTTTCATGTGGCATTTTTTAAGCCATAAAGAAGAATAAAATTACATCATGTGAAGAAAATGAATGGAACATGAGATAATATATCAAGTGAACGTAGCCAGTCATCATATCAGATGATTTCTCTCGTTTGGGCTCCTAGGTTTAATATACAACCAGATGTGCATATATGAAATGATGGTCCAAGTTAAATTGTCTAGGGGAAGGAGAGTGGCAAACGTGACGGAGGAAAGCCAAGAAAAGAGAGAGCATTGGAGGCAGGGACAGCAGTATGCAATATATACCTGCTTAAAATGTTGCATTGCTGCGATTAAAACAATGAAAACAAAACAACCCTCCTCCCCAAAAAATAGCAAATAGCACTGTAGGAGAGGAAAGAGTTCTGGCTTTTAATTGCAGGTTACTGTGCATCATTTCAGGGAAGTCAAGGCAGAAACTCATTCAGCGCATCACATGACACCTATAGTCAAGAGCACCTGCTGTCTTGCTTAGCAATCAACTAGCTCCTTGGTTCTCAACCTTCCTGATGCTGCCACCATTGTTCCTCATGTATTAAAAGACGCCTGTTAATTCTTCCTGCTTCTAGACTCCCTGGAAGCAGGGATCTGGTCTTACCCCATCTGCCCTTATCCAGAGCATGGCCTTGGCCTCCTATACTTTATCCAGTGGCCCCATTCTGTCTCACTCTCCTCCTGCCCTGGAGGCCTTGAAAGGAGAACATACCTCTCCATACTGGGTGCAGTAAATCTCTGGCTTAGTCAGTCCACAGGTAGATGAGGCTTGAAGAAGCTGAGTCCTTCCAATGAGCAAGTCCCCAACAGGTGGATAGCAGGCCCCTCGGGAGCAGGCTTGTTGGGCACACAGGAGGCCAGGCAAGGCTGAAATCACAGGGTAATGTTGGAATGGGCCCAAAAGATGAGATCCAAGCTGAGTAGCCCAGCATTCCCTCTGTGGAGCTGACATCAGCAATATCCAGCCCTCTTATCACAGTCCTGACTCAGAAAGTTGAAGGGGCTGATTTCAGATCTTATAACCCAAACTTGGAGAGGAGAGGATGGCTGCGGGTTGTAGCACGGTTACTAGTCTTTGCCTAGCATGTATGAAGTCCTGGATTCAGTCCCCAGAACCATACATATATTGTGCACACCTCTAATCCCAGAATTCAGGAGCCAGCAGGACCAAGAGTTCAACATTTTCCTTAGCTCCATAAGGAATTCAAGCCCAGAATGGGTCACATGAGACCACATACATATATGAAATTGTCAAACTACTTTTTTTTTTAGTTAATGAAAAAAGGAAAAAAAAAGAGAGAGAAATGTCATAACCAGCAACGATCCTAACACATGACCTGTGCCATCTATATGTGGCTTTTAAAACAATCTGAAGATACACCCTGGGCCATGTAGAGCCTGTGACAACTGTTTGTGCCCGTCTAGTGTCCTCAGGTCCATTCCTAGAGGTGGCGGTTGGCTGAGCCACTGGTGGAACGCTGAGAAAGTACCTGTTACTTCTATTCTATCTGCACAGGTGACCAATCTAGCCATTACCTAAAAGCAAGCAGCCCTGACTCCCCAGAAGACAGAGAGGTCAAACCATAGGGCAGCCACCTTGAGACGGGAGAGGATGGGGAATAAGTGGTAGAAAGCACTCAGGAAGCCACATGTCACCGTTGGTTGAGGACAAGAAGACACAAGGAGCCTTCTGAGAGAGAGGCAGAGAGGTGGGAGACCCACAGTAGTCCCTCTAGACAAGGTTTCCAAACCCAAGACCTACAGATAGCAGGCTGTGTTCACACCTTTGGCCAGACCTTTTCTGTTGGTGGCCTAGAAGAGGGGAAGGGATGCTTACCAAAGCTCAGGAGCAAAAGTGCAGTCATCATGGGCCAGTATAGGTCCCCAGAGAGGTCACCTAGAACAAAACAAAGCCTGGATAGTCAACCTCCACCCACCCATCCCTGCTCCGTGCTAGACTTCTATCCTCACCAAGTTCTCATCTTGTATCTTCACAAAGAGGCTTCTGAGCAGTGGACACGTTTGTAACCAATGGCAAGAGCCTGAGATCCCTGCCCCAGAAAACAGTGACACACAGGGAGTCCTGGGGGAAATCCAGATTCAGCTTCCTCCTCTGAAATGGGTGGGAACATGGGGACTGTGCAGGAGGAGAGCTAAAGGAAGGTCCAAGGCTTTGTTTCTGCCTAAGGGAGAAGACTTGGGCTTTCTCAGGACTGCAACCCAAGCCAACCTATAAGCCAAAGGCACATAGGCCAAAGATGCTGAGGGCCGTGGTCGTTTCCTGAACTGACAGGGTCTCTAGTATCACAGGGCCACAGTGAGGTTGAAGCTGTGGTGACCACAACTCTAGGCTAACCAGGAATGCTATGGGGGATATGTAGGATCTTAAGAAGATAGGTGGGTACCGCAATGAGAGGTGACCTGACAGTTTTAAGAAAAGGCGAGAGAAGATTGTATCTGCACCAAAACCAGCTCAAAATGTCTCCATTTATGGACAGGGATGCTTAAGGCAGCTGGAAACAGCACAGGAGGCAGGTCTGCCTTAGCAGCATACGCAGCTCCACCTGAGATAGCACACAAGGTCTATCCAAAGCAGCTGAGAAGGGAAGAGGGGGTGTGGGCAGGCAGAGGGGAACCAGGCAGCCTTTCTGCCACATTTACATCCCAACCCTTCAAAGTACTTCCTTTCGATCGCCTCCAGGGCAGTCAGGAGTCCAAACTGCGGCATGTGGCCTCAAGTCTCAGGGCCACTGATGGCCAAAGACAGAAAGCATCTCTGCCCTCCTGCCCCAGCTGAAAACCCGCCAAGAACGATGCTGATTGAGGCCAAGCATTGCTCCTACCTTTTCTTTGTGCTAAGCCTGAATCTTAGCTGCTTTCTTCTAAGTCTCCAGGTGCTTATCAGATGTAAAAAGCAATTCAAACAGCCACAGACATTTACCCAAGTGTACTCAGGTGAGCTCCCAAGGAGAATGCTGCATTGGGCCCTTCACCCAGGCCTCAGAACCTGGAGACACGGCCGGCCGTTCTCCACCCTCGCCCACAGGACAGGTAAGGCAGATAACCTACCTCACCCTGAGCTCCTATGCGCCCCTGCCTTTCTCCAGTTCCCTCTCAGAGGGCTCCCTGGACCCCTCTCTTGGCTCCAAGGTTTTAAACAACAGCCTCACCTCAGGAGACTCCCTGGCTGGGTGTAGCCCCAGTATAGGGCGGCCTCAGGAATCTGGCAAAGGCCACGCCCCTATGACGTCACGCCCCCCCACCCTCAAGACAGGACTAGGCAAGTGGGTTGGTCTTGGAAGCTGCCTGCCCTTGGGTGTCTGGAGGGCTGAAAGGTTCTGGAAATGAGATGGGGGGTTGTCCCTGGGGCAGGGAAGGGCCCAGGTACTGGATCTGGCATCTTCCCAAGCATAGTAGGTGTCAGCTTCCTCTTAAGTCCTAGACCACCCTGGACAGAAGGTCAACCAGGCTGGGTACACACAGCAGACTGTGAGGATTGTGTTAGGGTTTGGGCATGTCACTGGGTTGCACAGTGAAGGACCCAAATATTCAGAACCCTGGAAAGCACCAGGCCCATCCCAAAGGAAAAATGTGGAAAATCCCAATGTCCTGGGAATTTGGGGGGGGGGGTGTCCTTAAAAGGCTCAGGAAATGCTCAAAGCTCAGTTCTCCCGCAGAAGTTGAACAGAGCAGCCGGCACACAGTGCCTCAAGCTTCTTTGGCTGGGCTGGCAAAGAGCCCCAGGACAGGTAACTGCCTGTGAGTCACTGTCCCAGCTGCTCATGAGCCCCACCCTCTTGGGCAGGAATGCCAGCCTGCAGGGCCAGAAAACATACCTGACCGCAGGTAGAAGAAAGCTAAGGCATAGCTGGGCTGGTAAAGCCAACACAGACTTCCCATGGCACCCACCAGGGCCAGGAGGAAAGGCTGGTCACTTCCCCATCCAGATTGGGTCAGAGGGCATCTCATCAGACCTGGAAGATCACAGTCTCTGTCCTGGGCCTGAACACCTTGACCTTAAAGCCCTTGACACTATTTTGGAACCCTCTTGCCTCAAAGTCCTTGAAGGAGACTTTTTCTTGTTGTTGAGACAGTGTTTTATATACCCTAGGCTGGCCTCCAAGCCATTACAAAGCCAATTATGGCCTTAATTTTCTGATTCTCCTGCCTCCACCTCCCAAGTGCAGTAATTACAGGTAGCTCAACCATGCCCAGTTTATGCCATGCTCAGGGATTCATGCATGCTGGCCCAGCACTCTACCTCTGGCTGAGCTACATTTCCAGCCATAAGCAGGACTCTGTGACTCCCTATTCCAGTGTGCCAATGTTTCCTCTAAGATCCTTAAGGGAGAAGCAGACCATCCTGCAGACTGAACTGGACATATCTCACTCCAAGCTTCAAATTTGGTCCAAGATCAAACAGAGGAATACTGCAGCTTGCAAATGGACAAGAGACACACTGATGGAGTCTGGGTTAACTCTGCAAGTGGGGTCAGTACACACAGCTTCCTTTCACTAGCCCCTGCGAGCACAGGGCGACCCCCATCAGTTCTGGCAGAGAAGGGTCACAATGACACCTTGAGTTTTGAGAATCCATTTTTACCACTTGGTCTGTTTCCAACCAACATCCAGACTTCCGGAAATCCCCCCTTCACCAGAGGATGTGACAAAGAGCTTGATAATAGTTAACTCAGCCTGCTGAAAAGCCTAGGTGTGGAAGCCCCAATCCCAGAAGGGAAGTGGGATGGGCCTCACTAGGAGTGGACCCTTTAAGCACCTCTCCCTTCTTCTGAGCCTAGAAGCCCAGGTAAACATGCACTTGGTATCTCAGCCCCTGCAAGCTGGGGCAGGTCCTAGGTTTGGCTTCACAGGAGGCAAACATCAGCTGCCCTGCAGAGGCCTCCCACACAGGAATGTTCTAGAAGACATTTAGGCAGCCCTCTAAGAGTAGCCCAACTCTTCACAGACACCAGTCATTCCAAAGTGCCCCCAGAAGGCCAGGTTACCTGGCACAGGCTTTGGAATATCAGAGCCCAGTGTATCTAAAGACCAATGGTGTAAAACAGAGCCCATAGCTCCGTGTGGGTCTGGCTGGAGCTACAGGGAAGCCAGGGTATGGCCTGAGCACTTCAGCTTCCCTCTGTGCCCACTTTGCCCTGACTTTGCCAGTCAGCCTCTGCTTCAGAACAATTGTCTGCCCTAGAGCTGGAGCTGTTAGAACTTTTGCTCAAGCAAGTGCAGTTATCCTGGGCTGGGTATTTTTTGTTCTGTTTTGTTTTTGCATCTGTACCAGCAACTGCTAATCACAAATTCTGCTGGTTCAGTATCCAAAGTAACCAAAGCACCCCTTTCCTGGACTGGTCTCCTGGCTGAGCCATTCTGTCCTGCACTACACAAGCCTCGAGCCTGTTCCACAGTCAAAGCCAAGCACAGGAGGTCTGGGGTCAGGGCTGAATCCTGCCAGGCTCCCTACTGCTCAAGGCCAAAGCCAAAACTCAGGCAGTCTGTGAAGCCCTCTGTGCTTAGAACTTCCCTAAATTGACTCTGCATTCTTACCCCCTCCCCTTCCTGCCCCCACATCAGTAGCACAGCCTCCTGGCTAGGTCTCCAAGCTTCAAGGTCTACTCTGACTTGTAACCAACCCAGTTGCTCCGGAGGCTTGGGAGGGTTATGCCTCGGACATCTGCAAAAATATCTCTTACCATTTTTGAGTCTTTCTTCTAACCCTGACTCCTTTACAAGGCTTACACTGACTCTGACACTATATTTAAAATTACAGTCATCTTCCTTGTCTTGAGTCGGCTCCAACCTCACCTGCCCTATTCTGTCGGTAGGGTTTTTAACTTTTCTTTTTAAAACATTTGTTTGTCAAGACCATCTTCTGATCCGCTACCTAATTTACTCAAGGTCTCGTGTAGCCTAAGTTGGCCTTAAACTTGATTTGTAGCCAAGGATGACCTTGTGCTCGGGTTACCGACATGTAGGAACACTCCAGGTTCATATGGTGCTGCGATCATGTTCAGGGTTTCAATCATACTCGGCAGGCATTCTGCCCACAGCACTATAGCTTCCCCCTGCACATTTCCTTATTGGTCATATTTGTTTTATGCCCACCACTAAGGTATTGTGTTGAGGAGACTCAAGTTTCTGTCTACTTTATTATTTTTTTTTAAGTACCTGGAAAATTGTAGGAAGGAGTTTGACGTTGGTAGAACCTATTCCTGTTGACATCAAAATAATTCATTCAGTTTTCCGAGTCTCACAGGTCTGTTTTCATCGCTGCATTCTCAGAGGCCATGGTGCCTGGCTCATGGTCCCCATGAGTGATCTGCTTTGCAGATGGCAGTGGGGGCTCTTTGGAAACACCTACTTCAGACTGACAAAATAATTCCATATAGGCAAGGGTGTGATATCATTTGCCTGCTCATCGAGCACCCTTGGCAATAATTCCAGTGAGCAGAGCAGAGACCCTGGAAGTCAATGTCCCCATGATCCATCTGTTGGGCTCAAACTATGCGGGTAGCTAGGAAGAAGCTGCTCCCTGAGCAATCACAAGAGAAGGAAGAAAGGAAGGGAAAAAAATCAGAAGAGGAAAAAAAGAGTATGATTCCTGATCTGACACTCGGGTGTGGTGACTACGTCTGGGCACCACTGGATTATAATGAGTAATGGCTGAGTCCTTGTCTGCGAGGCAGGATATGGCTTCCAGCAAAGGCTCTAAGAGTTTATAAGGTGACTAAACTTAACGTGGCCCTGTACACGGGAGAGAGAGAGAGCTGTTGAAGGACAGGTGTCTCTGGCAGGGGTCAATGGACTCTGAGCCTGCCTGTCACTGACTGACTGCTTCACAGCCTCTTATCCTGCACCCTCATCTCCCCAAGCTGATTGTCCTCATCTACCTGCAGGACAGCCATGTATATTAGCTAGGTTCTGAGGTGTTAGAAAGATGAGGATGTCAATCTAAAATAATCATAACTAACAGTTTCACTTTCTGTATGCCTCCAGAGGGCCTGGGGCTCTATAAGCCCTTTCCATGCATTAGCCTACCCAATACCTAGCACAGCACTGTGGGGAGCACTTGGCTGGCCTTACTTCTCACATAGAGAAAATGAAGCCCATTTTCAATGGCTGAGTCCCAGCTGGTGGGCAGCGATTGGAGGCCTTCTTGTTTGTTTAGGCACCCACATCCTTAACGATCACCAAGGGTCACAGACATGCCATGTGACCTGAGAACCCTCCTTCTATCCTTGCTGATCCTCTGGATTCAGGTTTCCTAGGCGGTCAAGGTCAAGTAGAAAAAAAAAAATCATCTTTAGGAGTTAGGGAGCAGGCTTAGTCAGAAAAGCGCTTGCTGTGCAAGTGTGGAAGAAGCCTGTGTTGGATTCCACGAACCCATGATTAAATTAAATTTTTTTTTAAAAGGCAGGCACAGTAGCACACACTGAAAATCCCATATCTGAAAAGATGCAAAGAGTTTGGGCTTTCTGGCCAGGCCAACTGAATCAGAGAGTACCAGGTTCAACGAACAGCCTTATCTTAAAAACCAAGGTGAATGGTGGCTCACACCTTTATGTCCAGCACTCCCAAGGCAGAGGCAGGTTGGATCTCTGTAAATCTGAGGCCAGGCTGGCATACACAGTGAGTTCCAGGACAGCAAGAGAAACCCTATCTCAAACAAAACAAAACAAAGGATTGGCATCCAAGGTTGTCATCTGTAAACACACATGCACACACACACACACAAACAGAAGGCATGCACATGCACCTGCACACAGACAGACACATAGACATTCACAGAGGCACACAACCACCTGCACACACACAGACACACACTCACACAGATTCACACACACACAGAGTCACGCACGCACCTACACACACACACACATACACACACAGTCATGCATTCACCTATACAAACACACATACACACAGACACACACACAGAGACACACACACAGAGACATTCACACACACCATGCATACACACACACACACACACACACACACACACACACCCTTCCTCTTGTTCTTTGTTTCAACCTTGAAGCACCCACATTGGTTGTGGCCCCCAGGTGATATTGCTGTGGGTATATCAAAAGGGGCCGTTTTCCTGACTGTTAGAAGCTCTTCCCAGAGGATCCCCTGCATCAGCTGGGAGTTCATGAAGTCAGGGGTATGCAAAGGAGGAAAGACAAAGCAGGTAAGTAGGCAGGCGCCAAGCTGACATGGCCCACCTGGGTATGAGTAGAGGATACCCATCTCCACTCCAAAGGACAGAGTCAGGCTCCTGGGCCACTCTCTGGACACACTCTCATATATGTGTGTGATGTGTGTGTGTGTGTGTGTGTGTGTGTGTGTGTGTGCACACGCTTGTGCGTGCATGTGTGTTTACAGATGACAACCTTGGATGTCAATCCTTTTGTTCTGTTTGAGACAGGGTTTCTCTGTGTAGTCCTGTGATAGCTTCAGTCTACAACAACCCAGAGCCTAGGAGGAAGGTGAGAAGGAAGTGAGGAAGCACAAGGTGGCCCCTAGCTAGCTGGATTCCATAGGAAGTAGAATATGACTGTATGTTCCTGTCATGTCCATCCTCTCCAACATCCCCGATGTCCTGGACCTGATAGCTTGCTCATTGCCACACCTCTTCCTTCACCCTGATCTACTATTGACCTCTGGGAATTAGGTTTCTGGGGACAAAGTCCATCTCTGTGAACTCTGGCCATAGACTTGGCACCTAGAGCTCGGCACCAGGCCTACAGGGGAGAGCTGGATACCTTTCTGAAAGGGTAGCCCACAGCCACTTGGGCAGTTTGGTATAGCTGTGTAGCATAAGATAGGACATAAGCATATGAAGATCTGCTCTCCATGCTGTAGCAGACTGCCCATAGAACTTTAAGTCTCTAGAAACAAGCTTAATGTTCACTCTAGCAGAGGGCTGAGTATGGAGAAGTCAACACTCTGTGTCTGGGGAGGACGGAGCAGGGCATTCCTGGCCTGTCTGGAGCAACACCATTCAGCACCTGTAATAGCATTTCTTCGGTGCCTGCACTACACACATCTGTGTATAGATTTGACTCCTGCCCTGCTACTTAAACATGAGAAAGCCTGGAGCTGTAGGGCAGTGTAGATGGATGTTTCTTTGGGCTTCCAGCTCACAAATAATAACACAGAGACTTATTATTAATTATGAAAATTTAGCCTTATCTTAGGCTTGTCCCTAACTATTCTTATAGCCCTTATCTTTTAATCTATGCTAACAGAATCACAAGGGTAATTCCTGTCTTGTCCCACCTTATATTTCTTTCTCTGCCCAGCCATATCACTTCCAGTTTCAACCTTCCTAGTGCTGGGATTAAAGGTGTGTGATCCCAAGTGCTGGGATTAAAGGCATGTGCCACCACTGCCTGACCTCTATGGCTAACCCTGTGGCTGGCTCTGTCCTCTGTTCTTCAGGCAATCTTTATTTGATACAATATATCACCTCAGACCCTCTAAAATAAAGGGAAGCGGGCCAGAGCTACTTCCCTCAGAGCTGCTGAGGCTCTGCCTGGTTTTATTCTCTGGGTTTCTTTCTCTGTTTTAATAACTTTAGGGTCTGCTTGTAAGGTCTTGTTAACTGCTGGGGTGGGAACAAATTACACAGAACCAACTCAACTCAAGCAGAAGGAGAAGATCTCATAGAGCAAATGGAGAAACCAACGTGTAAGGCTTCCATCTCTCTGTTTCTCTGCATTCTCATATTTCAGTGGCATGATCTACAACTGGAGAAAACAGATCTAGGGGAGGAGAGTGACTTGTGTTCAGAACCACAAGTCCCCTGAGTGCCCCCTCCCCCGGTCCACACTTGCTGCTTTATGTGGAGCCCTTCCACTGAGCCCCAGGCTCACAGTTTGGGGTGTGGATTTGTCAGAGGTTGTAGATTTGGTGAGATCTGGTTTCCCATCTCTGGTTTTGTTTCCAGGACTGAGAAAGATCATTAAGTCATCAGAGCCCTTAACACACTTCCTGGGTAAACACGGGAGCCAATGAGAGCTGGTGATAAAGAAACAAGGAGGTAGGATGCTATGCAATCTCTCCGAGGCTAAAAAGGAAAACCTTGGTGAACTGAGAATTTTCAGGATTCTGCTGTTCTTAGTGGGACTGACATTCTGAATGTTCCATAGCTCAGAAAGCCCCTCAGTTTGGGAGAAGTTGGTGACTCCATTATACATCAAAACTTTCTCCTCAGATAGATGAAATTTTACCTCAAATGGTTTGTTTGTTCAGTAGGAGGAAACTAGGCCTGAATCCAAGAATAGTCTGGATGGAAAAAGCCCATAGGAAGTAGGGTATGGTGGCTCTGCCTGTAACTCCAACATTTAGAAGGCTGAGTAGGTGATGGGGGCATAGTTGCCATGAGTTTGGGGACATTGTGGGCTACAGAGTAATTCTGAGGCTAGTGAGTTACAGAGAAAGACCATGTCCAAAAAAGGGAGGGAATGAGGGAGGGGGAGGGGAAGAGAGAAAGAAAGAAAGGAAAGAAAGAAGAAAGGGAGGGAGAGAGGGAAGGAAGAAGGGGAGGAAGGAAAAAGGAGGGAAGGAAGGAGGGTGGGAAGGAAAAAGGAAATAAACAGTCCGCAAATAGCCCACAGAGTAAAACTCCCACACAGGAAGGGGGTCCTCTTGTGGATCAGTGTCCGAAGAGAGTGTGGCAACCTGCCTTGTCCTGGAGACCACCCCAGGGTTGCAGTCAGCTACAGGAGGTTTTTCCCACGGGTGTCACAGCACCAGTGGTGTATGACAGACACATTAATAACTCATCTGCTTCAAGTCAAATGCCATCAAGGCAGGTGGCGCCATCTTTAATGAGCACTGCTCCTACGTGTGAGCACAGATACATGTGCAAACACAGACCTTTGTCTCTTCCCAGATTCACCTTATTGGTTTTGGCTAGCACTCCACTAGTGAGCTGGATTTGGTGTAGACTTTGTCCTGAGTATACTTCATCATCTCCACGTTCAAGTCCACAAAGTCCCCAGGCAGTTACGCAGGCTCCACCTGAAAGTCACCTTTCGGTGCTCGAGTCACACGGCCCTTCACACAAGCCCTCTGACCCTGTCACCTTTGACCACATTTGGGCTGGATTGAGCTTGGCCAAATCCTAATCCAAGACTCGGTTCTGATTTCTGGATCTGTGGTGGCTTTTCTGATACTTTCTGTCAATTCTTCTCACCTCTGGCCGCAGAGTTTCCTACAAAGTTCAACAGAAGCCAGTTCTGTTCCTTTTGTATGTCCTTTTGTAAACATCAAATTTGTATACTTACCATCACTCACCTTTGATTTCTGTAAGTAGGCCTAAAGAGTGAAAAGTACAACTCTCAAAGTCATGTGTCCCCAAGTGGCTTAATGTTTCAATTAGCAGCTGTCAAACAAAATTACTAGATTCTTAAGAGTTGAAAATAATAAAGTATTACTTGAAGGGAATTTACACACCCACCATGTCCCACTCAGAACTCCTCCTGCTAAAAAGAAAAACATTTCCCTCAGCCTAAGGCTTAGGGATCATTGTAGAAGAAGCAGAAAGATGGGCAGTGCCAAAGGAACAGGGAATTTGCTGCAAGATTATGTCTCCTAGAAATTTCAGGCTCACCATCGTGACTGCCTAACCATGTGAGGGTAACCATGTGCCTAACCTGAGTGAGGGTAACACCCATAAACATGCAAATGTAGACGTAAGAAAACTCATGAGGCCTCAACCCTAGATAAAGAGCTACAGGTAACTAAGGAATGCCAAGAGAGCACTAGTCTCCAGGAAAGAGCACCAGCTGGTGATCCAATTCAGCCCCCCAAATATGCATATAAGTAACATTATGTTGTGTTTATGTATTTAGTAACATATGCATGAGTGTATATATGTGTATTGTGTTACTAAATACATAAGCACAGGCTACTTGTATATATGTATGCATATATATATATATGTAACAACAAAGAAAAACATTATAAATGTGTAAGAGAGTTGGGGTAGGGTATATGGATGGCTCTGACAAGTGAGTGCCAATCTAAATACAACACAAAGGCAAATGGGGTCTAACATGTTTTTATTTAAGTCCATTGTGCAGACATAGTACCCCAGAGATGAGCAGGTGTCCTGAGGGAATGCCTATGTCCTCCACAGCCCCTCGGTATGTCCAGTCTGTTGTGTTTCAGGACTCTCTGTGTAGGTCTTTTACAGGGTGCTAGCCTGATCATGTTTTAGGTGCCTGGAGCTACATTTTCCCAGTACATTCAAGCACATACAATCACACCCACTTTCTGCCATCTCCAAGACCTGAACTTTTCTTCTAGCTCATCACCTGTCAGCAGACCCTTCTGACTTTTAACCCAGAAACACAAAAATACCTGGAAGAATTCATTCACCCAACAAATATTTATTGAGTACATGCCCAGTGCCAGCCACTCAGACAGTGGTAAGCAAACCAGGCACAGTCACTGTTAAGAGAAAGATTTCTGCCCCATAGGGCACAGACATTGCACATGTAGTTACTAAACAGTTTAATTTTGTAACTGACATGACCAACTTCCTCAGCTGTCCAAGAGCCTCTATCTTCTGCTGTCCCAGAAACAATGACCCTGAGAATCCCAAAGCTAGATGTTCACCCACAAGCTCATCCTAGCTATCCAAAGCCCTGCTAGTTTTCCTACAGCCATTTCTCCACGCTGGCCACAGACTCTTCAGCTCCCAAGAAAATCAGGAATACACAGTCCTTCCTCCATTCCCATAGACCAAGACACACAGCTCTTCAGCCAATGAAACTTTACTGAAAATGAGGTGGTAGTGACAGCCTGAGAGGAAGCAGTAGCTTCCGTGGTCTCCCAGAATCCATCCAATGCTAGCATCTCCCTGCCACCTTCTTTCTTGACAGCTGGTGTGGTGCTATATTGTATATTTAATAAAAAATAGTCTGAAATATCATAGGACAGAACCACCCACTGAGTCAAACCACGAAGGTCAGGCAGTGGTGAGCCATGCCTTTAAATTCATACAATAGCTGGGGACCTCCTCCTTCCTTCCCCACTCAAACTGAAGGCCGCTTGCGGGGTAATAACTAGTGATTACTTTTCTTGTTGCTACGACAAAAATTCCCTGACCAAGCAATTTCTGGAAGGAGAGGTTTGTCTTGGCTCATGGTTGTGGGGATGGAGTCAGTGATGGTGAGGTTGTGTTTGGGAAGATCTAGAAAGGATTGATGAATGCTGGTGTTCAGCTCATTTTCTCCTCTTCATTCTGTCTGGGACCCCAGCTCACAGGATGGTGCTGCCTTTATTACCCAAGGCCGTTCTTCCCTCTGTAATTAATCTTCTCTAACCACCCATTTTTATAGACAAACCCAGAAGTGTCCCTCCTAGGTCCAAACAAGTGGACAGTGAAGAACAGTCATATGATCCAAACTGGCCAATCTGCCTGGAGATAAATCTGCTTGCTACTATGACTTGGCAAGAGCCTACATTCATTACTTCCTCTACTAGAAAGTGCTTGAGTTCTTATATTGACCCAGGCATTACCTAGATGAAGAGAACCTGGTATCCAACAAAATAAATGACAATTCCCCCTGCCAAGAACACAAATAATGGACAGTAAAACTGGAAACCAAATCTAAGCATTGCAGGTTTAAATACTATAAACTACTGAAGGGAAACAAAAAACGGTATCATAAGACAGGTAGGGGTTCTCAGGAAAATAGAGGCAGGTGCTACTTCAGAGAGAATAGAGATGGGAGGAGGCAAACCTTGGGGCTGGATTCTCTGGGACAGTTAAATGTGTATTTTTAGTTAGGTGCAAAAAATAGAGACACCAACATCCCATTTGAAATTTTTTCTTTTCATTATTTTAAAACAGACAGTAAGTTGATACCTTTTTAAATATTAGGATGCTATAGGTCTCTCCCTATACATATTTTAAAAATACATACACATAACTTCTTGTATGCATAAATTTTTATTTGCATATTTGTTCTGTGTATCACTTGTGACTCTTGTGCCTTCAGAGGCCAGAAGAGAGCATTGGATCTGCGGAACTGAAGTTATGGGAGGTTGTAAGCCTCCATGGCTGTGTTGGAAATAGAACTGAGGTCCGTGGGAGAGCATACAGTGTTCTTAACCTCTGAACCATTTCTCTGGCCCAAGTTTACTATTGTTTTTATCCTTACTTACCTGGGAAAGAAGGACTCTTAATCCTTTGGGGGATTAGAATGTCCAAATTAATACTCAAGGATCAGACAACACTAGAAAGAGTTGTTCCAGGCAGGAAAAGAGCCAGCCCAAAAGTCCTGTGGTAGGAAAGAGCTTGGGTTCTTCTGAGGTAAGAAGACAGAAACAGTACAAGCAAAGGTTGGAGAGGCAATCATGGGACAGGTCACACCACCACATTAAGGAATGGTTCTTGAGTGGGCATGCAGCATTCTGTAGTCAGAAGTTACTGGATCATCTAGCCTGGCCTATCCCAAGGGTCCAGACCCACCTGCAGCTGCTTAGTCCCAAATAATATAAATAATCTTACAAAGGCTTATGTTAATTACAAACTGTTTGATCTATAGCTCAGGCTCATTACCAAATAGCTCTTACAGCTTAACTCAACCCATTATTATTAATCTATATATTAGAACATGGCTCATGGCTTATCTGTGTTCTATTACATCTTGCTTCCTTGGGCATCAGCCTGCAGCTTCTCCTTGACTCTGCCCTTTTTCTCCTATATCTGTATTTGGATGTCCCACCTGCCTCTAAACTGCCCTGCCATAGGTCAAAGCAGCCCCTTTTTTAACCAATGGTAATAAAACACATTCACAGCATACAGAACGACATCCCGTATCAGCATCCTTGGAATGTTTTTAAATTTTCTGAGCTTCCACCTTCCTTTACATGATTTTATTTGTCTGGTGTGATATGGAAGAACTGATATTTTTTAAAGACTCTCAGGGGATTTTAGTATCACTCATGTTAACCACAGACATGGTGCCTCATGAGCAGCCAGAAAGACAGGGCACAAAATTGTAAAGAGTGTGGTGCTGGCATCAGTTTTTCTAATGTTCACCTCTGCTGCTCACTAACTTTGTAGTCCAGGGACCTTGATTAAGCCTTTTGTTCCTTGGTTTCCTAGTCTCATAGAGTTTTTATTCAGGGTTAATTTTGATGTGTTAATATATATCTAGGTCTCAAGAAGCATATGTTAGGGAGCAATAGCCTCTGGCTCTGACCACTTGTGTGGCCATGGTGGCTGACTGACTTGGACTGCAGGCAGAGGAGGTAGAGAAAAGTGAACAGAGTCAAACTCTTCCTGTGAAGAAAGTTTGACAGGACCTGTTGAAAAACTGGGTAAAGGCAATGTGGGGAAGACGGGACTAAGAGATGATTTCCATGTCTGGCCTCTAGCATTTAACTATAAAATTGTGTTGTCTCCCAGCAGGAACATTAGTAGAACATATTCCAAAGGGGGAAAAAATCATAAATTATAGTATTTGGGAGATAATGCCCCCTCTTCCAAGCAAAAGCCACAGACTAACCAAAACCCTAGTATCAGAAATGAGAAATTGCTAAGCCGTTGGTCAGGGGAGTCTAAGAGGCTCCCCCAAATGATGTGGGCTATTGTCACTGCTCTTGGTTGCCTCCTAGAGGTTGAAAGTAAGTCCTTATTGCTGAATGCGCCATGAACTTCAGTCACAGGACTAAGAAAAATCAAACTGAGGCTACAACCTTCTTCCTGAAGACTAGCTTTTATAGAATCAGAAGATGCTGTGCCAAGGGACAAAAACAGGCAATTGTTCCACCCAGCTCCGATGCCTGTGAGCTACAACGATGACCAGTATAGTAAGACCTAGAGGTGCAATGGTGACACATCTTGGCAGTAACCAACAGCTGTCTAATTGGACTTGAGGTCCACGAATAGTCGGAAGATCAGGCCTGGTATTGGAAATCTAGCTAACTACACGTTGGTAGTAAAGGTCATAGATCTTAGAGAACTCACTACTGCCGGTTTTCTATACCAGTCTAATTCCCAACTGCATTCTAAATATGTGTCCTTACACTCACACCCTTCATCAGAGAAGCTTCTTTGCCTTAGACAGAGATCATTACAGAGAGCCACAGCTGGTCAGAATGCAGAGACCTGGGAAGCTAGCTCCTGATGGACACAATAACACAATCCCTGCGCCCAAGGCTCAGAGAACTCTGAGAACATGGAATGGAAAGAGTGTAAGAACCAAAGACCAGGAAGTCTGCTGTGAGGCTGTGTCCTCTAGATGTAACAGGGGAGCCACACTCATGAAATGTCACCAATGTGGCTGTCTAACGGAGACCTAAACAATGACAATACCAGTTGATGCGCCAGTGTGAATGGGAGAGCAGCTGCAGGCAATAATAACTGTTAAGATATAGAGAATTAAATCTTCCCCAGAGATGAGTCCCCTAATTGGTTATCCATGACTAAATAGTCAATTCTAAAAACATACACATACAAGCAGCCCTAAGCCAACCCAGCAGGTTCTATTTATGTATTTATTCACTTATACATGTAACATTAATAATTAAAGGAGAGTGGGTGGGAACTTGAGAGAGAGCAAGGAAGTTACAGGAGGGGCTGAAGGGGAAGAAATGTGGGGGTAAATGGTGTAATTATATTTTATTAAAATTAATAAAAAATAGAATAAAATACAAAAATTTCCATCTGGTGTGTGTTCGGCTAAGGACACTTGTGTTGCTTTTCTCACAGCTGTTATTTAAAAAATACCTCACAACACCACCTTGAAAAGGTTTAGTTGGCTTAGAATTTGAAGAACTGCTGCCCATCATGGTGAGAACTGCAAGGCAGCCGGTATATGAAGCAGCTAGCCATATGCCTCTGCAGTCAAGTAGTAGACAGCAGACAATTAAACCTGCATCCTCAGAGGCCCTCTTCCTCCACCCGAGGAAGTGTTCAAACACCCGAGACTATCTGGGACATTTCACATTCAAACCTCAGCAATGCCTATTAGATAGCCAACATGAGGGAGATACCTGTCAGAGTCATTAGCTTCTAGAACCATGTTTGCCAAACTAGTAGTTACTACACATGTATTGGGGGCTATCTTGTATAAATGAGAGTAAGTGAGACTAATTATGGCCACATTCTAAGAGAGTGACGCCCACAGATAACTAGTGGTAACTTGGACAGCACAGACGTGAATCAGTTGTGACTGAAGACACTTCTCTATGGAACACTGAGTGAGCAACAAAAAGTAGCCGAGGTCTTGGTTCACAGTTCTGGGAATACACTAACATCACCCCAGATAGTCAGTCAGTTCTGGGGAGCTGAGATGGTGACTGATCATGAAGGGGCGATGGGGCTGGGGACCACTAACCTAGGGCAACCGAGAGAACCCAGGGTTCCTCCAACATTCAGAGCAATGCCTTTCACCCTCGGTCACATGATAACATCACCAGCAAAGCTAGAGAAATCACTGATTTTAATTGGACGAAGTCCAGCTTTGGGAGTTTTAGGAGCTTCTCAAAGATGAGTGTGAGGGAGAGGTTTAAAGGAACGAGACCAGAAAAGGTAACGGGAGGAGGAAGAAGGCCAAGGTATCAAAAATTTCCTCTAGAGAAGCCATATTTAACCGTAGAAACACATATGTATATATGTATATGATAGGAAAAGGGGGGTACCATCTGGGAGAGGAAGGGCCAACAAGAGATGGGGGTGAGGACAGTGTCAAGGATGCGTGTGAGCAAAGTCAGTGATATATATGTATAAAAATGTGATAATGAAGCCTGCCATTTGGTACACTAAAAAAGTTATTAAAAGTTCGGTTCTTTTTAAAAAATGGGGAACTTTCCAGAATGCTCGGTGGGAGGTGGAGGAGCAGTGTCTGCCCGAGCTGTACTGTGCTACGCTTCTCTTTCTGCTCGCTCTCCGGCGCCGGCCCACTCACCGGCTATAGAAAATGGTGAAAGAAGGCACTTACCGTGATGTTTTGGGGGTCAAACCCCACGCCACCCAGAAATAACTGAATAAGGCCTACAGAAGACAGGCATTGAAATACCACCCTGATAAGAATCCAAACGAAGGAAAAAAGTTTAAACAGATTTCTCAAGCTTATGAAGTTCTCACTGATTCCAAAAAAAAGGGGGGGCGTTATATGATGGAGGAGAACGGGCGATTAAAGGGGGTGGAGCAGGTGGTGGTTTGGGCTCACTCATGGATATCTTTGATATGTTCTTTGGAGGGGGAGGGTGCAAAGAGAAAGGAGAGGTAAGAATGTTGTGCGTCAGCTCTTGGTGACTTTCGAGGACGTGTATAATGGTACAGCAAGAATACTGGCTCTGCAAAAGAATGTGATTTGTGACAAATACGAAGGCCGAGGTGGAAAGAAAGGAGCAGCAGAGTGCTGTCCCAGCTGTCGGGGGACTGGCATGCAAATACGGATCCATGAGATCCGGCCAGGAGTGGCTGAGCAAATCCAGTCAGTGTGAGTGGAGTGCCAGGGTCGTGGTGAACGCATCAGTCCCAAAGACAGATGTAAAAGCTGCAATGGAAGAAAGCTAGTTTGAGAGAAGAAGATTCTAGAAGTTCATACTGATAAAGGCATGAAAGATGGTCAGAAGATAACCTTCCATGGTGAAGGAGTGGAGCCAGGAGATGTTATCATTGTTAGATCAGAAGGACCATGCTGTTTTTACATGATGAGAAGACCTTTTCATGTGCATGGACATACAGCTGGTTAAAGCACTGTGGGGCTTCCAAAAGCCACTATCCACTCTTGACAACCAAACCATACTCATCACCTCTCATCCAGGTCAGGTTGTCAAGCATGGAGATATAAAATGTGTGCTAAACGAAGGTATGGCCATATGAAAAAGGATGTCTAATCTTTGAGTTTAAGGTAAACTTTCCTGAAAATGGTTTTCTCTCCCCTGATAAGCTCTCTTTGCTGGAAAAACTCCTTCCTGAAAGAAAGGAAGTAGAAAAGATTGATGAGATGGATCAGGTAGATCTGGTGGATTTTGATTCAAATCAAGAAAGATGACATCATTATAACAGAGAGGCATATAAGGACGATGAACCCTAGAGGTGGTGTTCAGTGTCAGACCTCTTAATGGGCCAGTTACTCTTTGTCATTCTTGTGGGGTAGTGAATGTGGGAAGGACCGTAATCAATATGCTCACTATTTGGCTATTGTTTTGTTTTAACGTTCAACTATAGTAGTGTTTAAAAGTTAAGTGAAGAATAAACACAAATATAAAAGCTCAAGCTGAAGAGAGTTCAGCAGCTAGGATCCCTCAGAGCTCTCGCCAAGGACCCGAATTCACCTATGACAGGCAGAGGAAGTTCACAGTCACTTGTAACTCTAGCTCCAGGGGATCCACATCTTCTTCTGGCCCCTTCAGGCACCCCACTTGAATGCACATACCCTCGCACAGACACATGCACATCATTTAAATTTTTTTTAAAAAGCTCCCCAAGTGATACTAATTGCTTACAAGGTTGATAAGCAGTGACTGGGAGGGAAAAGAAACAAGCAATGAACTCAGTAAAGATAAACTACAACAACGAGCCACAGGAGAAATAAACAGATGAGCAGCTGAGAAGGAATAAAGTCTCACTCGGTATTGGAAGGGATGAAAGATGTAATGCGTACAATGGCTGTGGGGTCCTCCACTGACACACACATCCAGTTATTAAGAGATCACAATTCCAATCTTTAAATAAAAGAGCTGTTTTGGCCCATGACAGGCACCATAAAAAAATAGGTTAAAAAAATCAAAATAAAATTAAAAAAGACAAGGTCAAAGGCAGATCAAGCCAAATGCCCCCCTCAAAAAAAAAAATATATAAAAAACACAAGTGAGCCACAGGCACGTGACAAAACTGATTAATAAAAATAAATTAAATTAAAATTTAAAAACTAACAAACAATATGCCTAAGCCATAGGCCAAACAGCATAAAGTTAATATAAACGTCTAAATCATTTTTAAAAGACTAAACAATAGACGACTAAGCAGTCTGACACTCCAAGTCTAAGTCTACACCTCTAAGCCCAAGGCCAGAAAAGACCATATAATAACAGACGGTGCCCAACATGGGGCACCAGATATGGCAGTAAATCTTACTTAAAATACATCAATATAAGATTAATATTTATTGGAAAACAAATTAACACTCACGATAACAGGCTACAACTTAAAAATACACTTGATCGATTAAGTAGGTCTAAAGGATAGACATTGATCCAGTCTCTCAAAAAGACAAACAAGATCCCAACAGCCCCTCTTGAACAAGAGCCCGAGACCCTGGATAAGTGTCTCCCGACCTTATCAGCTGACACCTGAATCCCACAATGTGCAGCCATAGATGAAGTTTGGAGTTTGAGGAGGTTGTTTGTTCCTTGATTTTCAGTGCTGAAGATTGAGTCCAGAGCTTCATTTGCGATAAACACACAAACACACACCACAATGCAGATATCTTTTTAATATTAGAGTGTCTATGTGCTGGTGCAATGACATAATATTCTAACAGAGAGAAAACAGCAAGGTAAGGTGAGGTAAAAACCATTTTGTTTTTTAGTCTGATCTTTTGGTACCCAGTATGGAAGCTTCATTCTCCAGCTTTTAGCCCACATAGAAAGGCTTCCATGCTGACACCGAATAATTTCTTCTTTTTATTGGATATTGTCATCTTGAATGTGATGCTTGAAGTTATTGCACTGTATTGGAGTGTTGAGAGCGAGGCTGTGACAAGCTGAGGTACAAACCCCAGGAAGAACCTAAGTCTTGAGATGGCTCCTAAAGTAACCAATCCTAGAATCCATAGTTAATGTATTTTTCTTACTGCTCAACCCAACTTTAAATGGGTTTTCCTAACTGTGGCCCAAAGCATCCTAAGTCATTCATGAACTCCCAAAACCACGGACAAAGCTGAGGAAGGTTGAGTTATACAGCACAGAGACCTCCTTCGTGTCAGCAGAGAGAAGGCTGGATACACGGATCCTGTCAGATTCTTAGAATTTTAGAAATTCAACACACAATGGAAAAGAAAAGGATGTAATCATTTTTGGAAGAGGGGAGAAAGTGTGGGTAGAAGTGATTTTTGGAGAACAGTAAAAGTGACTGGCTTTGGAACATAATAAATTATGACTAAATACCTAGTTAACGTATAGTTTTCTGGGTACTAGGATACATGTATAATCCCAGCACTTGGGAGGTAGAAGCAAAAGGATCAGGAGTTCATGGCTATCCTCAGCTATGTAGAGTTCAAGGCTAGACTGAGCTACAGGAGACACTGTCTTAAAAAAAAAAAATTATAGCCTCAAGTTTAAAAGTAGGCAACCTGGTTAGGATGTGGGCCTGAACTGCTCAGGTGGGGGGTGTGAACTGCTCAGGTGGGGGTGTGAACTGCTCAGGTGGGGTGTGAACTGCTCAGGTGGGGGGCGTGAACTGCTCAGGTGGGGGCATGAACTGCTCAGGTGGGGGGTGTGAACTGCTCAGGTGGGGGTGTGAACTGCTCAGGTGGGGGTGTGAACTGCTCAGGTGGGGGCGTGAACTGCTCAGGTGGGGGGCGTGAACTGCTCAGGTGGGGGTGTGAACTGCTCAGGTGGGGGTGTGAACTGCTCAGGTGGGGTGTGAACTGCTCAGGTGGGGGTGTGAACTGCTCAGGTGGGGGTGTGAACTGCTCAGGTGGGGGTGTGAACTGCTCAGGTGGGGGTGTGAACTGCTCAGGTGGGGTGTGAACTGCTCAGGTGGGGGTGTGAACTGCTCAGGTGGGGGTGTGAACTGCTCAGGTGGGGTGTGAACTGCTCAGGTGGGGGTGTGAACTGCTCAGGTGGGGGTGTGAACTGCTCAGGTGGGGGTGTGAACTGCTCAGGTGGGGGTGTGAACTGCTCAGGTGGGGGTGTGAACTGCTCAGGTGGGGGTGTGAACTGCTCAGGGGTAAGTTTGCACAGACTGGGTATTCAATTCCTGCATGTCTGCATTGTCCAGGGTGGATCTACAGGAAGCATAAGCAAGTAAATGAGTGTCAGCACCAAGAAGAGCTTAGAATGAGGACTGACCAGTCTGAGCCAGGCTCTCCCCATCTGATTATTTTCCTGATCAGTCCTCGTCAGGCTTGGAATTTATTTTTTCCTCCTCCGTCTTGCTGCTTGGATTCTGTTCTATTGTCACACAGCAAATGGCCACAGACTGAACAGTTCCAAACTCTGAGATACGCCTGGCTCCCGTTCCTGTGGGACAGAAGTCTGGCCACAGCGGCCCGGGTGCTATGCTGAGTCTTATTCAGTCTTTTGTTGTGCTCTTGTGGCTATGGATAGACAGCCAGTTTTCTTACTAGCTGCTAGCTGGGACCATGCTGCCCCTCTAAGCGAGGGGAGGGAAGAAGCCATGTCGCTTGGGACCCTTCGGGGCCTTTGATGTTCTCCTTCAGGAAGGCCAGGCCCCATCACCTGATAAATTTGGTCCATCTGGTGACTTCCTTTTGCTCAAACCGGTTGTGTCATATAACAGTCTGATTTTGAGTGACATCGCAGTAGTGCATGGTACACAGGCACAAATGTGCACAAAATAAGAAGGCTCCAGGCCATATCCTGAAAAATCTGGACAATGATAATGGATGGGAAGGAACCTTGAGAGGATAATGTGTACACAGAAGACAAGGAGATGGTGTTTCTAGAATAAGAGTGCCCTATGTTTCCTGCGTGTGACACATGACGCACATACGTTCCTCTGTACATGACTTGTACTTTATCTGGTTACTGCCCATGATTTCTACCTCATTTCCTAGAATTTCTGAAACCCTCTCTTTATGCTGTAATTCCTCTTGCCTAACTACTCTTGACTGATCACTGACTACACAGACTTCCCCACCTTTCTACCATTCAAAGTATTTCCCAGCCTCAAATTCTACCCGCTCCCTCCCAGCATCACCTGGTAAGTCCCTATCAAACCCTTGACAACCTAAGCTGCGCAGAGATCTTCACTCTTGTGCCTTCTGTGGCTACCACAGAAGTGATCTGTTCTTCAAGTGTATGTCTCCCTGACACCCATTGTTGCACGGTGCAGTCCAGAGTACTGTGCTGCCTGTATGCATGTCCCTGTCCTCTGCTGAACTGTGAACTTCTGGAGAGCAAGAGCAGTCTGTGTCTTGCTTCCTGTAACTAAGTATAAGGTGGTGTTAGGTATGTGAACAGCTTCAACAAAAGTTTCTGGAAGCTATGTAAAATTCACCCAAGAAGTGAAGGTGTACTGGGCTTGGATAAGGGATTGTGGGACCTGCAAACCTGCATTGCTTCAGACCTCTTAATCCCCCATCTCCTTCAGCCCTCACCACCCCCAACTTATCAGGCATTATCTTCACACTCACTTTACAGACAAGAAAATAGAAGCTGTGAAGCTTAGTTAGTCACCTGTTCACGGTCAGACTCCTGTGAATGGAAAAGGCAGGGCTTGAATGAAGTCAAGTCTGCTCCACCTCAGACCTCCATACTTTACATCTAACTCCCACTCAAGTTTAGGGAATTTATTGGAATTGGTTCATACTTGTAAAGCCTCCAATTGCCACCCAAAATATGCTGGCAGCAGGGGCCAGCTGATCCTGAACAGCATGGGGGTCCCAGAACAGCCTGTCTGCTCTAGAAGCTGGTGGCTCTCTTTGACTTGAACTATGAAGAACTGAAGCTCAATGGCCGGTATATCCTCAGTGAAGAGTCCCAGAGGCAGGCTGGCGGCGTCCCCCAGAGCGATCCAGTGAAGTGGATGCCAGACAGTAGGCTGGGCATGGAAGTGAAAGGTGAGGAGGCCAGGGTTGAGGGCATTATGGCAAATTGCCAGCTCTTGAGCAATTTCAACCCCAAGGCTGTAAGCCAAGGACGGGCCACTGAGCCTAAAATAACCTCCCAAGAGGGTCTAACAGGTCATTTTGCAATCTATTCCAGCACTGGCTTCTAGGTCAATGTAGCTAATATTGATTAGGACCCTGTTATAGGTTCTCACCATGAAAAATGAAAAGGTTTTGTCCTATATACAGAAAGGAGGCAAAGTGACAATAAACAATGAGAGCTGTATAAAGCAGTGTGTGTTCTAGTGCCAAGCTTTGCAGTCAGAGCCATGCAGGCAACTAAGATTCACAGAAAAGATGGAGCACGGTGTGCTGGCAAGGGAATGAGTGGCTTCTGGGAGCTCCAGAGAGAAGGCAGACTAGAAGGACTCCAGCTTTGATTCAAGAAGAAAGCACTGACTGTGTGTTGGCCTGAGGAGAAATCTCTCTGAGCGCTTTAGGGGAGCGCAAGAGGTGAAGTCAGACCAGCAGAGAGACCACATCGAAGCGATCCTGAGAACCATGAATATTACGACATGCAAAGTCAGCATGCAGAATCCAGGCATTCACTAGCTCACACTTTAATCGGGCACCTAAAAATAAAAAGTGAGTGTGGGAAAATTATTCATTTGGTGATCATGTTTGGGATAAACTAAATGCACTAATGGCAAAAGCTATCTCTCCCAAACCCTAAGTACTGGCCAAATGTCTGACTGTGTGTGAACTTAATAAATGTAAGGCCTTCCCTGCTGAGCTTCATAGTCCACGAGAGAGTATTCATAAACCCACATTTACCTAAGGACCTACTGTGTGCCAAAGGTTGTTCTAAGCATTGAGGATTTACTGAAGAGTAAAACAGAGCTCCGGCTCTCATGAAATGTGTCCTCCAATGGAAGTGAAAGACAGTACAAAACTAAGTAATTCTATCAACCCAACAAGCAAAGGCACGGAGTGGGTCTCGTGAGATGGTGCGCTTGAGGAAGGCCTTGGCAAGGAACTGACAGAGCATTTGAAGCCAAAAAAGCAGTATGTTGAAGTACATCTGCTGGGAATATAGATTCTGAGAATGGGCTGGGTTTAGAAGAGTCTGGAAGGTGAGTGTATCCCATCAAGTATGCTAGGTAATTGATGTAGGGAATCCACACAAAAATGTCTGAACTGTACAACTCTCCTGAAAACACCCAGGAGATTAAGGTCAGAAGTATAAATTTAAAAATTGCTTATCTGGACCTATGGGTAAATAACAAGACACATGTTCACCCCACACAGGAACCTGGGTTTGATCCCAGTACAGCAAAACAAGTCCTAAATAATCACGGAGGCTTGAGAGCCAGGAAGCCCTCCCTCTAAAACTGATATAAAATGATGGTGACTGAAGGAGGGCTGGAGGGACAGCTTAGTTGGTAAAGTGCTAGATTTACAAGAATGAGGACTTGAAATTGACTCTAGACCGTTCTAAGAAAGAGAAAGAGAGATGGAGGAGGAGGAGGAGGAGGAGGAAGTAGCTGCCAGTGTGGTGGTGCTCTCACATAATCTCAGCGCTGGGGAGACAAAGAGAGGTGGCTCTCTGGAGCTTACTAGCAAGCCTGTCTGATAGAATTGATCAATTCCAAGCTAATAAGAAACCCCATCAAGGAAACAAAATGGATAGCATCCCAAAGAATGACACCCAAGGTTGACCTCTGTCCTCCGCATACACACAGCACACACACACACACACACACACACACACACACACACACACACACACACACACTGTACTGGGGTGGGGCTAAGACTCAAGGACTACAAAGGTTTTTTAAGTTGGGTGTAAAATACAAAAATAGCTCAGACAATCCATTTCCTCCAGGCTTCCAGAAACCCAGAGGCAGACAGTGATTTTGTGTAGGGAGCAAACAGATGGGAAATAATAACAATGATAATAGCAATCATAACACAGTAGTCCATCTGGAAGACTGCTATCCTCTGCCTCAGCAGTGGAGGCACAGTTGTGGAGAGGGCTCTTGCTCGTTGGCTCACCCTTGGGTAACGTGCTGCCCCTTTGTAGGTTTTTTCCTCACTGGATGCTACTGATGTTTCAATTTATCTATGAAGAAAGGGGTTTGGAAAATAAACCAGATAAAATTTGAACTGCCTTTCCTAACTTCCTTAGAAAAGATAAGAACTGAACACAGTGGTAAACGTGAGGTATGAGTGACACCCCAGGACTCTAGGTATTGAAATGTAACCCCATTTGAGAGCTTAAGGGAATGTAGCATTTAAAGAAGTGATTAGGGTTAAGACACAGTTTATAAACAGAGTAGAGATACAGAACCTTGCGAGTACAAATTCACAAAAAAAAAGCTATTATCCAGACAGAACTACATGTGGCTGGTGTCAGCCCAGCTAGCTCACTTGGAAGAACATGAGACTCTTAATCCCAGGGCTGTGGTTTCGTGCTCCATGTTGGGCACCGTTTGTAGTCAGAAGTTTCTGGCCTGGTTTTAGCTCAGAGGTCTGTAGTTCCAGAGAATCACACAAAGGCTTATATTAATTACAAACTGGTTGGCCTATGGCTCAGGCATATTACTATCTAACTCTTAGACTTACATTAACCCATGTTTCTGTCTATGCTTAGCCACATGGCTCAGTACCTCTTTGTTCAGAGCAGCATCTCGAGAATCCCACTTCCTCTGCATCTCACTGTCATCTCCTCTCTTCTCCTAGTCTGGTTGCCTCACCTCTACCTCTGTCAAGCTACTTGACCAATCAGCATTTTATTAAACCAATGGAAGTGGCAAATACTTAACGATGTACAAGAGCATAGTTCCATAACACACACATACACAGTCACACCTTCTATTTTAATCCATAATCTACCACACACACACATACACACACACACACATACACACACACACACACACACACACACACACACACACACACACACACACAAACCAGAAGAGGCCCTTGACCTTGGACTTCCAGAACCAAGAGCTAAATTTACCTACACCAAGGTACTACATAGTAGTAACAGAAAATGAACCAGTTCAGAAAGGGGGATAGCTGTCCATCCTGTTCAGGACTGTCTCAGGTTTAACATGGGAAGTCTTCATCAACCCTCAGCCAAATAGAAGGTTCATCACCTTTGGCGTGGTTTGATCTCAACTGTAATCTGTGTCTGATCCAAATACGGCAGAGACTTGTCCTTCTAAAACTGCTATCAGCCAAGTCAAAATATACATTTCATTCCCAAGCCTTGCCTAGCTTCCTCACCTCCATCTAAAAGCCAAAGGTCTTTCTCCAGCAAACAGTTGTGCTGAGAAGCCTCTAGACATGACTGACTCTAAGTTCTTTCTTTTCTAGCCCTGCGATCTGCATCAGTCTCTGGTATTTCTTCAACAGGCACCACCAAATCCACCAGCGACCCCAATCCCTATGACTTGCTGCCAAGCCACTGACAACTAGCTGATGGGGTCAGGGGTCAAGGACAGGTTATTTTAGAGAGAAGAAAGATGTTCGTCTGACACCGGCCTGGGAAAGAGGAACCTCAGCTGAATTACGACTTTACTGCTGAGGAGGATTGCATTTAAGGTCTAAATTACAGAAACACAGGAAATACTTGCTGCCCAGTCAGTTTTGGAATTTTGGGTCAGGAACTGGGCTGACTCACCTTCCTAGGGAAACCAGGGGGGTACTCTGCTATCAAGGTATACATCATATTCTTTCCCAGGAGCCACGGTGTCTGAAACCCTATGGTTATTGAGAAAGCTCCATGGTTACTGCTGCCAGCTATTAGGAGTGCTCCAAAATTATCAGGAAGGCTTAAGAACAATGCCACGACTCAAGTTAAACTTGGCTCAGGCTCTCCTCACAGAACTTTCCCACTTGACAAGGTTATAAGGATAATAAGCCAAGAAAGGCTCCTCCAAGAATAATTCCCATTTGGCCTGTAGTTACCTTGATCACTTATGTATCAACTAAAGCATGAACTTTAATATCACGGCCCAGGCCAACCTCACCTTTCAAGTCCTTACCTGAAAGACTTGTGGCAGACCAAAGGATGGTCATTAATGCTGCCTGCTGAGTCTGGACAATGACCTAGGACCCTTGAGAATGAATGGCACCCTTCCCCCTGTCTCTGGGCTCTAACAGGGAAGGCTGAGCAGACTGTTGCAAGATTGCGTCAGTGACCTTTGCAATTTTCTGGCTAGCTGGTTCCCCTTCCTCCCCACCCCACCCCCTGCTTCAAGCCCTTTGGCCTACCTGCCTCTCCTTTACCCTTACATTGCTAACTCAGGTACACCAATAGCTAAAGCTAAATTAGAGCCACCCTTGCCCAGGGGATCATGTTTAATCTTAATCTAACCAGCTTCCAAGAGTACTCTATCCTGGAACCTCACTCTAGGGTCTACAGCACACTCTCCCAAACCTGAGCAGGCCAGCATGGAAGCATCAAAGGAAACTTCCCTTGCAGATCAGTTTTTACCACAGGCCTTCCTCAAGACTTGCCCCCAACTTTTTAAATGAATGTAGAAGAGGTGTGTGTGTGTGTGTGTGTGTGTGTGTGTGTGTGTGTGTGTGTTATACAAATATATATGACCCACACAGCCTAACACATGCTAGGCAAGCACTCTACCAGTGAATCATATCTATAGTCCTCTTTTTAAATTTTATTTTTGGCACAAGGTCTCAGTAAGTTGCCCAAGCAATGCCAGTAGCTGGGATACAGGCCTGTGCTTTGGTTTCAATGGCTTTTCTCTGAAATACACAGAAATACCTATGGAGGCACCTTATAGATAGGTTAATTCTCATTCATATTCTCTCTCTCACACACACACACACAAATACACACACACACATATACACGCACACACTCCCACACACAGACCTATGCGTTAGAAGGAAACCTCAATGAACAGCTTTCTATTAGGTGATTAGTAATGTTCCCATGTTTTAGTCACACCACCAGCCATAAAAGTAGAACTCCAGAAGAATGAATGTTCAGCCTTATCTACGCCCTGGAGATGGCTTTGTTGTTTGGTTTGTTTGTTTGTTTTTAACCTGATCATTGCAGGGGTCTCTTCTGTTCCCTCCTGCCCATTCCTTCCCTAACAGGAGAGGAGGTGAACTTTCTGAATGAAAATGAAAGCTTTCGATTACATGGAACCCCAGATTTCGCCATTAGGGTCTTTCTCAGGTTCCTCTGAGACTATGGGAGTTGGGCGCCTACAGACAAGAAAAAGAGTGTCGGGTCAGGAAAGCATGCCATCACTTCCCTGGTGTGTGTCCTCCTCCTCCACTGAAGTGGTGCCTTGGCTCTCAGCCTCTGCAGCACCGGCTGCCTAGGGTCTTAGGGCGCACACCGCAGGGGCGTGCACCGCTCGTGGCTACCTCCCCCCGAATCCCCTGCTGCGCTACAGTTCTTCCTCCTCCTCCCCCTTCTTTGCCCGGCGGGTGCAGACCCGGCTCAGGTCCCCGAGCCAGGGGGCGGATCCCAGGCAAAAGATATAAGGGCTCTGGAATCTGAGCGCTGCAGCTGCGGAGTGTCCATCCCGAAGAGCAGACGCAGAGGGAAGAAGGGCGCCAAGGCCAGCCTGTGAAACCTACTTTTGACCAGCGCCAGCAAGTGCTGTCCCTATTCCCGCCGCACCCCAGGTGAGCCTCCCGGCCGGGAACCAAGGGAGGGCAGGAGACCGCAGGTACCCTCACCAGCTTCCTTCTCCCCTCTGCCGCCGACCCCCTCTCCTGGCTCAGGATCCCCGGTTCGGCTGCTGTACCCCACCCGAAGGCTTAACCCCCTCTCTTCTCTACTACGACTGCAGGCCCCGCCACCCGCAGCCCGGAGTCCAGATGGAAAGTGTGCAGGAGCTGATCCCTCTGGCCAAGGAGGTGATGGCGCAGAAGCCCCGAGGGAAGCTGGTGAAGCTGTACGTGCTGGGCAGCGTGCTGGCGCTCTTCGGCGTGGTGCTCGGCCTGGTGGAGACCGTGTGCAGCCCTTTCACAGCGGCCAGCCGCCTGCGTGACCAGGAGGCTGCAGTGGCGGAGCTGCGGGATGCTTGCGAGCGACAGTCCCTCCACAAGCAGGCCCTGCTGGGCAGAGGCAAGGCTCAGGAGGCGACCCTGTGCGGCCGGGCCCTGTCCTTCAGGCAGCACGCCTCCTAAGGCGGGTGACTGACAGAGGAGGGGGCGAGAAGACAGAGAGACAGACATAGGGAGACCGTGACTCCGGTGGAAGAGAGCAGAGTCACATGCTGTTCCGAGAAGCCACCTAATCCAGAACTGACCCTGCACAGATCAGCCAAGGGGTCTGGGATTGATTGACTTTTGCTGCTATGCAGCGCGCATTGTGATTTGCCCAAGGCTGTGGGAGCGATCAAGGAGCTATCACTTTGCATTAGGGAAGGAGATGCGCTTTTTATACAGTTATTTTTATTGTTGTTATTATTATTACTATTACAATGACGACCATTTTTTTCATTTTAAAATAAAAACATTTTATACTCTATCTTACTATTTAATTCCTGAGAGGTGTGGTGACTTTTACCCAGCACTGTGGATAGCCCCACTTCCCACATGCTGTCTGGTACAGGTCTGCTCACAGAAGAGTGAAACCTTCAAAAGTCCTAAAGGTTTTAGCACTTTTTGGATCCAGTTTAAACCAGTTTCTGACCTAGAATGTGTGTGTGTGTGTGTGTGTGTGTGTGTGAGAGAGAGAGAGAGAGAGAGAGAGAGAGAGAGAGAGAGAGAGAGAGAGAGAGATTCAATTTCTAGGGCAAGGAAAAATTGATTTGTCTTTTACGCCTTTCTGCTGCGAGTCCTGTGGCTGATCTATTAGGGAGGGGAGGGGAGGGGAGGGGAGGGGAGGGGAGGGGAGGGGAGGGGAGGGAGAGGAAGGAGGAGGAGAGGAAAGGAGTCTTGAGGATGAGAGGGGGGAGCTGGAAGAAAAGAGAGAATGAGTAAGTCAGAAAAGGAGAAAGTGGAGAAGAGAGAGGAGAGGTAGGATGGTGGAGGGAAAGAAACCAGCGGTCTGGTGGGAGCAGAGGCTCTGACTCCAGTGAGAAGTTGCAGCTCAGAAAAAGAAAGGACCATTGTCACAGAACCTGAGTCCTCTCCCTGGAGTCAGAGCTGATGGGTGCCAACAGCTGATTTGGTAACTCAGTGGGACTCCCCAGAGGTAACCCCGCCCCGCGCCCCCTCCCCAAAGACCAAAAGGACCGCCTGATGCCACGCCCTCAGGATCTTTAATGTCACGTACTCTAAGCCTATGTGGGCATGTTATGCTGACTCTGTCCTGCCAAGCTACCCTTACCCACAGACACCTCCACTTCATTAGGTCCACAACCCCAAACTCTCTGGAGCTTCTTGCTCTGATCAATTGTCAGCTCTTCCTAAAATCTATCCTTATCATCCCCAAAGAGAGAAAGTGTGAATGTGGTGTGATTAACAAATGAAAGGGACATGTTGGAAGCTTCAAAGGAAAAGCATGTCAGTGACACCAGTGTTCTTCCTGTTTCCAAATCCTGACATTTGACCCTGTGTTAAGGCAGAATCCAGCCTTAACAGGCCCAAAGCTCCCAGAAGCTCACCCAATCCAGGCTTCCAGTCACTCTTCTAGATGCCTCTTCCACAGGCTGCTAGCTCCTCTGACCATTCAACACCTTGTCCAGTTCATCTCCTACATCGCCTCACAGGCTGGTCCCCTTCAGTACTTCTCACCTTGCTGTTCTTCCATCGTTATTGGCAGACACTAAATTCCTGCACAATTCTAGCATCTCTGTGAACTCTCATCTGCCTTTGCAGGCTGCCCAGCAGGGATACTCTTACCCTCAGGTTCCCTTTCAATCCTCTGATAGTATTGCTTTCTTTGGTAATATCATCTCCTCCCACATTCTCTATATTTCTGAGAAAGATATACCTCAATGTTCTAAGGATTTAAAACTTTCTGCTTATCAGTAAACTATGTATCAAACTGTGTGTTCTGGTGATGGTGGTGGTGGTGCATGCCTGCATGGGTGCATACGTGCGCGCGAGCATGCGTGTGCGTGCGCATGCGCGTGTGCATGTGCGTGTGCGTGCATGTGCGTGCGTGCGTGTGTGTGTGTGTGTGTGTGTGTGTGTGTGTGTGAAGGTTATATTGTATCTGTATTCAGAGAGTTTGAATATGTGTAAAAACACAAGTATCTCAGCATCCAGATAACACTAATTTATTCAGGTTACAGTGTAACATCTCTTGCAGATTCTCCTTCACCCTATCCAGCTGGTCAGCCTGAGCTGCTGGGATCTTTTCACCTCTTGGAGTTTACACTTGTGAAGTGTAGGCCTCATGCTGGCCCATGCTAGAACATTCCTCTCAGCTGTGTTGTGGACAGGTCATGTCCCTCATACACTGACCTTCCTGAGGGAAAGGACCATGTCTTCTTCATTTTCACACAAATCATCAAGGTCTAGAAAATCATGACTTTTTCATAGATATCTGATTTAGTGTCTTGACCGTACTAAGGAGGGGAGGTGTGTCTGTCCTACAAGGATGCTCACAGAGGGAACAAGGAAAGGGTGTTTCATAACCACAACAGAGCGGAGTTTTGTGATAGTCTCATGAGAAATTTGGTCAATCAGAAGAAGCTTCTCACCCCACACAGAAACAAAATTATTCTTGATCTTATGCTATTTGGCAGTTTCAGCACCAACATAGGGAAGGTGACAGACAGAAGAATGGCTTGTTGGTTCTGTTGATAACACAGGACTAACATAGCAGAATCAACATTAATAATTAATAATAATAATATTTCACCAAACTGGAGCCAAGCACCGAAGCAAACTGAAACTAAATAGGAAAGAGTTGTTGGATGTTTTATCACACTGTGTGAAGATATGTCAGTTTTACCTTGCCTGCCTAAGATACCTGATTGGTTTATTTAAGAGCTGAATGGCCAATAGCTAGATAGGACAGGTTAGGCAAGACTTCCAGGTAGGAACAGGAAGAGTTAAAATCTGGCAAGGGGGATTTCGCCAGACATGGAGGGAGTTTGACACACCGAATGGAGGAGAGGTAGAGATGGCAGGACATAAGTGAATAAAAACTTGTTAATTTAAGTTATCAGAGCTAGATGGGAGCAAGCCTAAGCTAAAGGCCAAGCTTCTATAATTAATAATAAGTCTCTGTGTCGTTATTTAGAAGATAGTGGCCCAAAGAAAGTCCAACAAGAAAGACCTGCTACATTTGACATCCAATGTGGAGCTCAGCCCATATATCCAAACACAGGGTCTTTGAAAGCTAAGAAAAGTTCTGGACACAGAACCCACAGCTCATGGCATACACAGGTGCTGCTCCTCTAAGAGGCTGTGCTATGCAGCTGAGCACTTAAATGGTAAATACTGGATGGAATAAGATTCTCTATAGAAATGCCTGCCTGCCACAGCACAAACTCAGTAACTTCCCAGAGCTGAGACAGGTAAATGTGGTTCCCAGCCAAGGTCAAAGGATATGAGGCTCAACTGTACGGGGAGGTAGGGCACAGAGCCAGTTGCCAGTGCTATGTGCTAAGTAAAGCCTCATAGCAAATAGCCTACCAGCTGCCAGTGCTATGTGCTAAGTAAAGCCTCATGGCAAGTAGCCTAGTATTTAAAGTTTAGCTCATGTGGTCAGAGAAATGCATTGGACATGCAAGGAAAAACCAAGTCCAGGAGAGAAAAACATCTAAACAGGTACAATATGCTTGAAAATATGCTTAGGTGCTGAATTTAAAAAAAAAAAAAAAAGGAAAGAAAATGAGTATAGATAGTCATAGAAAAATAGTTTAAAAATAATAAAGTATAATCTTTAAAGAAAGAGTAAAGTAATATAGGAAGAATAAAACACATAAAGATGAAAAATACATATGTGTTTGGGTCCTGTACGATATTTTGCTGATTTTGAAGTTTTTAAATGCCAGTGAGCAAAAAAAATGGCAGCTGCTAAGAAATACTGCATTGTTAAAAAAAACCTACTAACTTAAAGCAGCCTATAAAATCTAAGGATGTCTTAACTTTAGATTTGAAGTCAGAAAATGTGTTGCATTGTGGAAGAGGTTATGCCTTTGTTTCCACAGAAAACCAAAAGCTATGGATTCCCTTCAAAATTAATGAAGATCACATTTAATTAAAGGAGACCTTTTGAAAATCTTAGTTACAGACATTAAGAAAGAAACCAAGAAAAAAACTACAAGATAGATAGTATATAAGCTGATCACTCTACTAGGGACTAGATCTGAGACTGGATGAGACATGATAAATCTTGTCCAACTGAACTTACAAATTTGACAGATGCTTTTTACCTGCTCAAACATAAAAAAGAAAATCATCTTTAGTTGACTTGTGTCCACTGCACATTTTATGCTTGTTAATGTAGATAAGATGTTACCTTTGAAAGTTTATGTGTTTCAGAAAAAATGAACCAGACACCAATGTAGACAATTAGCCAGGTGATTTAGCCTCTCAGAATACCTCTGTAGCAATTGTCTCCAAAATGTGTATCCAGAACAACTTCAAAACTGCCAGCTGAGAGGGTCTAGCCTCATAGGCCACTCTAGATAGGACTTCAGACTTCAGATAAGTCTTGCACTTTCCAATTACACAGAGACTGGACAATAAATGATACAGCTAGCTCTCCCAAGACTTGAGCATTCTCCCAATTTTCTCAGGATCCCCAAAGATGCTATCACCCCACACAACAGGAAGCAAACTAGAAAACATGACACCCTGTAGGCAAAGTTTACTTAGAAGGCACCATTGCAGGATAGATATTTATTAAAATATAAACCAACACTCACGGTACAGGTAACAGTTTATAGTAGCACCTGAACAGGGACTGGAGTCTGGAACGGTGGACGAGCGATGGACGGACGATGGATTCTGATCCTGTCTCTCCAACAGCCAGGAACCAGGAAGCGGGCCCTCGTGTCCCAGAAGCCCCTTATCAATGGGGTTGGCCACACCCCCTCCAGGTTGGCCACATCCCCTCCAGGAGCTCGGGACCCCGGATAAGCGTCTTAGGACCTTATCAGCTGACACCTGAATCCCACAACATCTCCCCCTTTTGTCTAATTAAGAAGGTTCTAAACTAAGACTATGTACAGTAGGAATTATTATGAGGTAGTATCTAGGAGAGGATAAAGTACAAATTCTAATCAAAACCTAACCTATATAAGGTACATCATATATTTCTAGAATATTTGTAGATGGTAGGGTGTATAAATTACTTCAAAAGGTTAATCTGGGAAAGTGAAAATTCAACATCTGAGTGTTCTTATCTAAGGGATAATAGGGTGATAACCTTACATACCCATTCTTCAACCTCTTCAAGACCTGAGAAGGAAGGTGAATCACCTGAAAGTCAGAAGTACATGGAAATAGTGGCTTCCAAAATTTGGGAGAGGACAGTAACACAGCTACCTGGACAATCACCTCTGGATTTGTGCACCATTGGAGCATCTATCATATTGGCTATAGGCCTGTGGTATCTGACAGATCTTTTCACAAGCAGGGCAATTTTGGAGAGACTGTCTTATCCTGTCCAGGCAGGTTTTGTCAGTCTCTATCCATCAACTTGTTCGTCCAGCTTGACACCATGTGTGTACTGTCAGCAATCAAGGTAAAGACAGTTCCTTACTCAACCGGCCATTCTCTGCCAAAAGGACAAACTCCAATGGAGTATCTTCGATGCTCAACACCATCTTGTGAAGGGAGCAGTGACACCAGGAGTTGTCGTGTATCTCGTGGCCAAATTTCAAATGTTAAATGCTATATTCTCTGGGTCTATGAAATGGTTGAAGATTCTTGTCTATCTATGATATTCTAACCTGTATCTGATATGACTGGGATATAATACCTTAAGTAATGTTGACTGCAGTTCTTATCATCTTAAGGAATAAACTCTGTACTAAAAATTAGAATACCTATATAAGGGATGTACAATCCCTGAACAATGACCTTTAGTAGGACTATCAAACATTAGCCAGGGGTATATTACCAGGTAAAGTGGCCACAGCATTTTAGACATGTAAATACATATATATATATATATCATCTAAACAGAGGTACATAAAACATCTTGTGCATATATCATAACTAGTGCAATCATACATTATATCTAGTATAGTTATATGGAGGTAGTAATTACATAATATACATGACAATGATATGCAAATATTTTAAACAGAGGTAGAAGCATACATAAAATATAGCAATTTCAGATTTAGTTTTACATAATAGTTACAGATTCAGATTTATATCGAAGTACAAGTTGCTTTGGTTATATAAAGCAATCTCAGATTAAACTTTGTACCAATGTACAAATGATCACAATTAAACATATAAAATGATTTCACATGTGTATCAATATACAAATATCTATGCCAGTGCAAATTGTCTTTAGCTTAGCCCATACATTCAGCTAGAATGGTGTATAGGTATGTATAACAGTCTACCTTTATCTATCCTATCTATCCCCCCTCTCTTCTTCAAAAGAGATCTTTGATGCTATATTATAGTTCTGTCCTTCACCCAGTTTTAACTTATAACTATTCAATTAGAATAAGAATTACCCACAACCCTCAGAACACAAAACTTATTGGGAAAGGGGGCGTAGTCTTTCATAAGGTTGCTTCCTGCTGACTTAAGGGTGATGGCATCTCTTTGGGATCCTGTAAAAACTAAAACAATGGTTAGTTCTTAACGGACTGACAATATACATCTATAACCATTCTTAGAATAGTGGTTAACTCCATCTGGAATTCTAATTAGAAGTGTGATCTGAAGGATAATCATAAAGAGCTATCTTGCAGCTGTTTTTGAAGAAGAGTCTGAGTCATTTATGGGGGTCTGAGTGATGGTGGCCAGGCAACTAAGGGGTCTAAGGAGTCTCGGGCGGCAGCTCTGTGGGTCCAGGACTCTGGCCGCCCAGGACCGAGAAACCCCACTGCTACAACACCCACATTCACAAGAGGTGAGGGGAGTGGTTATAGATGTTTGTCTTTTGGGGTGGTTAGTTATAAGTTGTTACTGGTCATGGTCAGGGAGAAAACTAAACAAAGAAGGTTAGATCAAGGGATCTCTTTCTCAAAAGCGGTGTGTGTGGTGATTATTTTATATTTAATAAAATCAGCCGGGAATATCAGAGAACAGAATCACCCACAATCAAGCCATGAGGGTTAGAAAGTGGTGATCCACGCCTTTAGTCCCATCACGTAGGAGACAGAGATCTTTCTGTGTTTCTGTAGTAATGTTAGGTATGTTTTCAAGGTTAAACAGATATATTTTAGATAGATAGGTTGTCTTCAAACCCTTCAGGGATATACATAATATGGCATTTAAGATGTTTTAATAACAGAAGTCTTTTCATGATGGTGAGACATGTCTGCTCCTGTCAGCACCAATCTACTTCAGAGAAGATGGGCATCAAAGAACCTCCACATGGAGTTTGCAATCATTATGGCAAAGTTGGCCACTGAGCAAGAAAGTGCCTTTGCCTCAACCACTGATGGTATGCTGTCCAAATTGGATAAGAAGGACACAAAAGAAGAAAACTGATGAACTTTTCCAAGACACGGTGGGTTAGTCCTTCAAAATTCCAGCTTCACAAAAAAGTCTTCCAGCTATCTTAGACCTATGGACCGAAGATGGATGCCCAAACGTTGCAGAGGAAACTTGGGTGACCATCTGGGCAGCTGGCTGTTCCTGTCATTCCTAGTTTTAGACATTGCTTGCTCTGCCCTTCCTCTTTATTCAGGTAATAAATACATCTTTCTTGGATCTTTGATAGGATTAGATAGTTATACTGTTTTCTTTGTTACCAAATTTAAAAAAGAAACTTATAAAACAGATATAAAGTTTATAAGGTTAAGAGGCATAAAAGCTTAAGTTGTTTATCTAAGAAAAGGTTTTAAGGTCTAAAAAGATATTTTTAGGATGGTAATACAAGTTATAATAGAAAGCGGTTTAGGTATAAAACTTTGCACTCATCAAAATAGAATAAATATTAATTTCATCAAATTTGCTGAATACAAATGAACTGGACATTGTAAATGTAATTCTTACCTGCTAATTGTTCTTACTATATATAGGTTGTGCGCTATCCTATCACACTATGTGAAGAAATGTCACTGTTTTACCTTGCCTGCCTAAGACACCTGATTGGCGCAATAAAAAGCTGAATGTCCAATAGCTAGGCAAGAGAGGTTAGGCATGACTTCTGGGCACAGACAGGAACTCAGAGTTAGAATCTGGCATGAGGGATTTTGCCAGTAAGACATGGAGGAAAGATAGAAGGCCATGTACCAGAGCATAGATTAAAAGAGACAGGTTAATTTAAGTTAAAAGAGCTAGTTGGGAACAAGCCTAAGCTACCGGCCAAGTTTTTATCATAAATAATAAGTCTTCATGTCATTATTTGGGGGCTGGTGATCCAAAGAAAGTCTGACAAGAAAGAGCTACTACAGAGCCAGGCATTGAAGCAAATAAATGAAATGGGAAAGCGTCAAGCCCAAGAGATCAACTTTATAACCACAGGAGCAAGAGACACATCGCAAACATTTCTCTGAAGGAGTTTAACTGAGGTGGACTGGATATAAAGGAGAAAAAAAGAAATCCAGCAGGACACTGGCATTCACCTCTCTGCCTCCTTACTGTGGATGGCTTCCCTGCCAAGATGGATTGCATCATCTGACTGCTAGTCAGAGTAGGGCCCTTCTTCTCTTGGCTTTTGTCAAATATTTTGTTAGGGCAACAAAACACGTAATTAACACCCATTTGTGCCAGGAAAGGTATACCAGTGCCCAACCTTCTCAGTTTCCAAAGTTGTAGTGTTAAATTCAGCAGTCTGCTCAACAAAGCTCATTCTCATCGTAAGCAGCAAATAACTCACTTTTTAAACTTTATTTCATACATTAAATGATGGTTTCACATTATTCGACAATTCTGGAGAATCTACCCATTTGAAAGTGTTTCAGAGGAACCTTGGACCACTTGGCATATTCTCTGGGTTTCTTGTGCCCGAATTACATTTGTCTTCATATCTACATCTGGGCTATTAAATCTCAGTCTGAGTTCGACTGGTCAGCTTAAGGGTATACTTTCTGATAATTAACACCTAGACCTACATGTAAGGTCCTTAGGCATTTCCTCTAGGAGGTACCCCCACTGAGTAGCCAGACAGAGAGAGATCTCTGCATAAAAGCATTTGACACTTTGTATGAGAAGTATGTTGTCATTAGCTAATTCAACATGGGTCTTGGTATATCATCCCACTCAACTTTTGGCTTCAGAGGCTCACTGCCTGTTTGAGACAGTAACTCAGTGTGGCCTTGTGGTAATTTTAATGATAGTCTCTGGGCGTCAGAACACAGAGGCACTGTTTGGGAAGGTTTAGGAGGTGGAGCCTTGCGGGAAAAAGTTTGTCACTGAAAGTGGGCTTTGAGAATAAGAAGCCTCACCTGTTTCCCATTTGACCTCCTTGTTTCTTGCTTGTAGTTAAAGACGCTTGCTTGCTCTTTGCTTCTATTCCTGCCATTCGGCCTGGTATTGGTTGTTATCATGGATTTTCATCCCTCTAAGAACCCTGAGCCGCCTTAATATACCCTTCCTTCTGCAAACTGCCTTGGTCATGCTGTTTCCTTACAACAGAAAAATAATACAGGCATCACAATAGTTGTGTGGCCAGGTTGACCTTGAAGACTAGTATTGAAGGTGTGTGTCCCCACACCTGGCTAGAAGTTTTCCACTTGATTAACTCTTCAGCCATTAATTAACCTCTCTTCCTCTGCCACTCACTTTACTTTTTGTCTCTATTACCATTGCTGGTGCAGCTAGTAGGGGTCAGGAATTGAGTTTGTCTCTACGCTCAAGATCCTGCTTTTTCCCTTGGTGGAGGGGACAAGATGGCCCAGAAGCAACAAGCCAGCCTCTGAGAACAAGATGAAGTAAGCAAGTTCAAATTTATTATGGAGGGGAAAACCTTAAATACGTTTTCCCAGACCCTCCCCCTAGCCAGGAGAAAGCTCTTTGATTTGTTTGTATCTGCAGCTTCCTGTGGCCATGGTCACTCCCTGGTCTAGGAATGTCTTCAAGGCTCCAGACAGACCCCAGGTTGGCTTATGAGAAAGTGCTTTGGCTGAGGCCGGGCTGATCTCCAGGTCCCTGAGAAACCCATACATTCTACATATTGCTAGGTCTTATTTTTGTTGTTTTTTTTAATCTATTCTTTGCTGCCTTAAATCTGATATATAAAAGTGGGAGTGTTTGCCAGGAATGGATGAAAATAAGGGCAAATAAATGACCAATCTGATCTTCCTGGTCCTACCCTAACTGGTGACCATCTGAGCTTTGGGAAGCTCCTGCATCCATGTGTGGAAGGTCATTTTCATCTGTATCCCAGGAGCACTGGATGGAAAGTTCTTCCTCACGTGGATGGTGTTCATCTGCGTTCCAGGACTGCTGGGTGGATGATGCCTCATCCACATGTAGAAGGCAGGGTTCATTGGTATTTTAGAGTACTGAATCAGGGTTTTTTTTTTTCCTACATTTTTCTCAGAAATGGAAACCAACATGCCATGCTGTGGGATAATGCTCCTGTACACTGTAAATATTTGTCTCTTGTATTGGTTTAATAAAGCACTGATTGGTCAGTAGCTAGAGAGGAGGTAGAGGCAGGGCAATCAGACTAGGAGAATTCTGGGAAGAGAAAAGGCAGAACAGCAGAAGCAAGATGAGAATTCGGCACTGAAGCAAAAGTACCAAGCCATGCAGCTAAACATGGATAAGAATTGTGGGTTAGTTTAAGTGTAAGAGCTAGATAGATGCTTGAGCTACTGGACCAGCAGTTACTACAATATTAAGCCTTTGAGTCAATTATTTGAGAAGCAGCTGTCAGGTATTTGAGAGTTTCTAGTGGAACAGAAATTGATGTGGGAATGTCTTTCTGTATGCTGTAAATATCATCCTTTAATAAAGAGCTGTTTTGGCCCTTGGTGAACACCGTACCCAGAGACAGCATAGGTAGGAGAAGCAGGGCAGAGTCAGAGACAGATCACCAGATACCCAAAGAAGAAACATGTAAGGAACACAGGTGAGTCACGGGCCATGTGGCAGACAGATTAATGAAAATGGGTTGAGTTAAGATGAAAGAGCTAGCTAACAAGGTGCCTGAGCCATAGGCCAAACAGTATGAAATTAATATAAGCATCTGAGTCATTTTGGGGGGGCCTAAGCAGCAGTGGGTGGCTAAGTGGTCTGAGACAGCAGGTCTGGGGGCCTGAACCTCTGGCTGCCTGGGGCCAGAAACCACATTGTAACAAGAAATTCCAATTGCAACACCACTCATAGGCACATGCTCTGCCTATGCCTCTCCAGCTGGCTCGGTTTCTTCTAGGTACAAATCTTGCCTCTCATGGAAAGCTGCATGAGTCCTGATTCTTGCCCCCACCTTGGTAAAGTAAAAATTTTGAGTCAGAATATTGATGGCTATCCCATAGAACAGTGGTTCTCAACCTGTAGGTAGTGACCCCCATAGAGACCCCCTTGAAGTCACATAACAGATATCCTGCATATCAGATACTTACATTATAATTCATAACAGTAACAAAATTACAGTTATGAAATAGCAGGGAAATAATTTTATGGCTGGGGATCACAACAACTTGAAAAATTATATTAAAAGTTTGCAGAGTTAGGAAGATTGAGAGCCACTACTACAGAACTTTTAATCTGTTAAAAAAAATCAATAAATAAATAAATTTAAGAAAAGCTGAGTGGAGACTGGTGGTATATACTGTTAATGGTGGTGATTTGATGATGAGGATGGAGGCATGTAGATCAAGAGTTCAAGGCTAGTATCTACGAAGTTCAAGGGCAGCCTGAGATACATAGAACTCCATCTCAAAGAAAGAAATGAACGAAAAAAAAGAACAAAGATGGTGGGATTTCAGAATTAGGAAACTAAAACCTCAGAGCTCATTATCCCTTATTGTTTTAGCAACAGCCTCTTGCTGTGGCCTCATTACCACTGAAAGCCCAGACCATTCTCAGGCGTTTAACCGTCCAGCCTGTGCCTTGGCTGCACACCACCACACCTGGCTTGAGGTCTTTTATCACAGAGGCCCATTGCCATTTCACGTTTGCCTTTACACCTTGCTTCAGCCACCTCCCTGGAAATGAGCAATTATTAAACCAAAAAGTGGTTCAAGGAAATAGAATTTAAACCTATAATTGTAGGTTTTTCTTAATCCTCGGGACAGGCAAAAATTTGCCTCTCTGTTCTGTGTGCAGCAGACTGCAAACTGAGTTCCAGCCAGCAAAGACACATGTGCCAAGGCGGTCCCAGAACCATAACAGAGCCTAGCCCTTCTGCTAGTGACACCATGTACAAGGCCTTGGACTCGATCCTCAGCACAGAAGGACGGCAGTGGTTTCAACACGGTTTGGCCCTTTAAATCACATGATAAAAGTCTGCTTGGCATTGTAGCAATGCTCACTTGGGACTCAGTGGGTGATTTCACAATGCGATGTCCCTCCCCATGTGTCTTTCTGGCACATGCCCACTTGTCACCTTGCCTTGAGACAACAGGACATCCACCAGAAAGAAAGAATAGGAAGCAAGAAAACCAAATAAAAATCAAAATAGTCCTTGAGCAACTTTCCAAAATTGTACTGGAGTAAACCCAACATCTGAAGCACAGGAGACCTTGTTTGACTCCACACACACAACCCCAACCCATTTTTTTTTTTAAATTCACTCAACTATGAATAAGGGAATTTAATTTAAAAATATTGAGATGTGGACCTGATGGAAAGTATCCAATACATGGTTTGAAGTTTTCAGGGTGCTGTAGAAAAAAAGGCAAAACTCAGTAGAATCCAGAGTTCTCTGGAGAAAGTAAGTAGCCCCTGAAATGAAAACAGGACAAAGTTTCTTCCCCCTCAGAAGTGTCACCGAGAAAAGTCATGTAGGCTAAAAAAGAGAAGGGGGCTGTCCCATTCCCCACCATGCCCCATCCTCTCAGTGAGGTCAGGGCCCCACACCTCAGCATCCAGTGTGAGCCACCATGCTCACTAACTCCCATGCTCAGTGTACGAAATCACCCCGAAGAAAAGAGCTGATTGTAACGTGGCTTAGGCTAAGTAGGTGCTCTTGAAATATCTGCTGAATATGTGAATAAATAAAGTGATAAAATGAACATTTGTGTGTGTTCCTGCATGTATGTATCTGTATGTCTGTGCATGTATGTGTATGTTTCTGCATATGTATGTGTCTGTGTGTACTTGTATGTGTCTGTGCATCTGTATGTGTGTCTACATGTATGTGCGTATCTGTATGCGCATGTGCTATTTGTGTGTCTTCGTGTGCATGTGTGTGTACATGTATGTGTATCTGCATGTGTGTATATCTTTGGGTACATCTGTCTGTGTGTGTCTCCGTGTGTATGTGTGTGTGTGTGTGTGTGTGTGTGTGTGTGTGTGTGTGTGTGTAACTAGGGTTATTTGTCTCTGTGAATGGAGCTCCTACTCCTCTGGGTCTCCTTCATCCATTCTAACCACTAGCTGTTTGTGGTTATAGTGATGGTCTGAAACTCACCCAGGCCTTATGAAAGCATTGGGTCACTAGCATCTCTCCTGGTGGGGAAGAAAAATCTGCCCAAACCCAGTTCTTGTTTCAGTAACTTCCTTGAAGGCAAAGCCAAGTCTCTGAATTGAGCACCTGCTTGGGTAGAACACGGCTCTATTAAGGTTGTTTCCACCGAGTTCAGAGCTAACAATAGTAATGGGAAAGTTTCCAGGCAAACCAGGACCACTTCCAACATCTCCCATCTCCATGTCAAGCAGCCTGGGGTCCCCCGGTCCTTTGGGGAGCCTGATGCTTAGGCTTGGATTGGCTCCCTCTTGCAGGTGTCTCCCTGCTGCAGGCTGGGTCCACAAAGTGCCCTCTTCCTGGGCGGGGGTTTCACATACACTGTATCATGTGGCAGGACCAGCTGGTTTCAGTCTTGAACCAGGTCTTTTGACTCCTCCCAGAAACAAACCAACTTGTGAGCAGGATTTCCTGCCCCTCCCCAAAGAGTGGGAAACCACAGAGGAAGAGAGATGAGACAGAAGGATAGGAAGAGAGAGGGGAGCAACAGGGAATAGACAGCCAATAAGAAGCAGCCGCATCTATCTGAAGCCTCAAGGTAAGACTTTATAAAACTGTACGTTGTGTGTGATACTATCACCATTCCGGTCTTTATACACAGTAGGCCCTCAGACACACACACACCTCCAAAACATAGTGGGTCTATTGAAACAGTATAGAAGGTCTGAAAATAAACGGACGTCAATGTCATTTTCAATTGCTGGTCCAAAGAGCTGAAAAAATACTGGAGGAGTTTTTGTGTATGGGAGGGACAATTTTAAAATGCAGATGGAAGGAGACATCTGGTGCTGGCACCAAGAGCAGCCCGGTCACTTGGGAGCAGACCCTTAGCTGGAATAAAAAGTTACTAGGGCGGTGGGGAATGAAGGCACCCGCGTGTCCTTCTGGAGCCACACAAAGCCAGCAGGGCGTAAGGACTTCTGAACTGATGACAGACACAAGCACTATGCCGCATCTCCTCTGGAGGCTTGTTGAAAGGTCTGTGATCCCACTGCAGCCAATCCACGGGGCCTCTGAGCCAGTGGTCTGAGATCTGAGCTGTGAGAAGCGAGGTTCCATGGCCATGGGAGGTCTCCTGAAATCCCAGCCCAGCTCAGGATACTAACCTGAGGCTTCACACAACCTGTTCTGAGAGCATCCAAAGGTACTTCTTTCACTTCGGGGAGTTAGAGAACCCCCAACAGGAACAACAAAATGCCATTCTTACCTCGCAGTTACCCAGGTTTCCTAGCCATCACTTGCCAGCCAGTCCAGAGGGCTTAGGTTACTGCTCCAGTCACTTGAGGGTGGGGCCAGGGGAGGGACTCAAAATACCTAAGTGCTTCAGAAAACATCTAGACAGGGTATCATTGTTTTCACGGCAGTTGGCATCTTAAAAGGCCCGTTTTCTCGACTTTTTCAAAAGTGTGACAGAATCTGATATATTTTATAACTGTGTGTGTCTTGTATTATGTTGTTCCATATAGTGTGTGTAGTGTATGATGTATGTGTTATATGTTAGTGTGGGGAGGACTACATGTGGGTGTGGGAGGGTGACAAGTGTGTGCCTTCGGTGATGTAATTCTCTCTGGAGTTAACAGAATGGGAGAGGTAAGGAAAGATGGAGCCAGTTCCCTTCTGCTTGCCTGTCAAGAGGTTAAAGGAACTGCTTTTCTCTTTTTTATCATTATTTAAAAACAAAATAAAGTAAAAACCTTACCTCTTTCTTAATGTTCATCTTTGTAAAGGTAAGGCTGTCTGCATCCAATTTCTGTTTGGGAACAAATCTTGAAGGTAATCTAATTTAAATCCTCCTGTTTGCCAAGTGAGGCAACGAGAGCCAAGACAGGGCAGGGCCTTACCGAAGGCCACATTCGTGCCTGTGGCAGAAGGGCAACTGGACATGATTCTTACCGAGGATCTGTCAAAGCATCACCCCCAAATTCATGTTTCCAGAGCTGGTGAACACTGCATCTGCTGGTGGGGTAAGAGACCCAGTTATGATGTGTAAGTAATCTGGCTGGCAGGAAGAAGAGAAAAATATTTTCTAATGTGATCTTTTCCAAGGCCTGTTTCATAACTGTTTGGACACGAGAAGATAGAAGTGGACAGGAAGTGGCTTGTCATTGGGAACTAGAACCATCCCATTCTTGTCATTGAACCAAAATCAAATAAGTCTTATCTCTCTGCAATCACCAAAGGGCCATTGCTTTATAGTGTTTTGAGTTGGCCCAGCTCTTCAGAGGGAACAGGATGCTGTTATTTTTGTTGGTACTGGCCTACCTCACATGCTACCCTACCCTGGACAGTGACAACCGAGCAGCTTCCCCACTCCCCCCTTGTTCTGGACACTTTGATCCACTCTTCAGTCTCTAGACTCCTGCTCTGCACCTGCAGATCTCTCGGCTTGGAATGCCTTTCCCCCAATCTCGCATCCAGAAACCACAGCCTCTAAAACCTTAGCTCTCAGGATACATCCTCCTGCCACCCTGGACTGATATGAGCCACTGTGTCCTCTGTGAGGACTAGTGTTCCAGGCTGTTATCTCACCCCTGTGAGCTCGGACCCACTCACACACTTCCAAGACACTGGACTATAACGTCCTTTGGAGTGGGTGCTACACATCACAGTCTTACAGTCCCATCACCAAGCAGTTTCAGAAAGGTCATAGGGCTCAAAAATGTTTCAACAACAGCAACGAGATGAAGACTTTTGGGGGCACTTGTTAGGGTATTTGTCTGCTATGCACAAAGCCCTATGTTTAATCCCCATCACAACATAAAGGGGGCAAATGTGTGTCTGTAATCCTAGCATTTGACAAGTAGAGGGTCAGAAGTTCAAAGTAATCCTTGGCTACATAGAGACACAGACTCTCTTCTGTTGTCTTCTTTTCAAACTGTGGCTGTCTTTTTAGCCACAGCTGTCCTAATCAGCAACTGTAACTCCAATGCCGGTAGCAGTGGTTCAGCTGCAAGGGCTGTAGCTGGAGGGAATTCTGTTCCTTCGGGCACTGACTCGTTCAAAGCTACCAGGTTCTAAATCTCTGTCCCTCTAAAGGACTCAAGACTCAAAGGTTGAGGGGAATTCTGTTCCTCAAAGAGGCTGAACAGCAAGTTGCTCACCTTCCCTCCCTCCTTGCTCTCCCTGGAAAAGCCCTCCTGTGTCTCCTCACTGGCACTTAAAAACCCTTCTCCACCTGGTTCCTCCCTGCCACTACCTGTCAGCTATTTGCTGATGCAGTGTTCTGACCACAGGTGAATTTTATTTAATCAAACATAGGCAACACATGTTTGCATCATTAAACAAATGTTCCAGAGCGTAAATAAAAGTAACACACCTTAAAATAATATTTTTATTTTATTCTACACTTTTCTTCTATCAATGCCATTGTATCAAAGTCCCCTTCCCGTGCTTTTGATTTATGGGCCCCTCACACATATTTGTCTGCCCTCTGAGCCTAAAAGGACATTCAGAAAAGACCACTCAAGATTAAACATGATGTCGTGAACAAATATTCTACAACCTTACAAAATGCTCTGGTTACAGAAGAACGCTCCTGCTGCACCACAAGATAAAAGAGGAAAGGAAGTGGGGACAGAGATAACAGCAGTTGAGAAAGTTGACACCTTTCCAAAGATGCCTGAGCCTGGGAAGCTCAGATACTCATGAAGCAAAAGTGTCAGGAGAGGCACCCTACAAAACAGAAACAAAATCCCCACCAAATGTAACACTGGGAATGTTCAACCGGAGGAATGAATGGAACTGAGAAGTCCTAGAGAGAAGCAACCCATGATCTAACAGCTAAGATCAACGCTGAATATAGCACTGCTCAGTGGTGACACCTCAAGCTAGAAACTGAGGCAGCCTAGAGTGCCTTGCTCAGCTAAATACAGTGAAGGTGAGTTAGGACAAGGGTTGGGATGATGGTAGCTATTGCACCAGCTGAGGATGAAAGATTTATGGCACAGAGCAATGTAAACTACCACTCCCCATTCAGAGTCCTTTTTACATAAAAATCCTTTGCATCTCCAGGAGGTATACCAAGAAAGCAGGGATCCCCAGGTATCTGCAAAGATAGGTCTCCATATCACCAAGTTGTAAAGCACTGCCCAGGCTGGAAGAGAAGAAAAGCAGACTTAACAATGTGCTACCTGTTGAGGGTCTGGAGAACATGATTAACAAAGGGGATGGAGAAATAAAGATGGAGGTGTTTATTAACTACCCCTAATGACATGAGTGTTGACTGACAATCCATGGAGACTGTGAAGCCATTAGTATTAGAGCCTGGAAGGCACAAATTAATGTGTTGCTAGAAAAAAAAAACAGATGTTACTTATGGGAAATCAGCAAATAACTTTAAAACAGAGATTGATTTATTAAGTATAGTGTTCTGCCTGCATGTGTGCCGATACACCAGAAGAGGGCACCAGATCTCATTACAGTTGGCTGTGAGCCACCACGTGGGTGCTGGGAATTGAACTCAGGATCTCTAGAAGAGCAGCCAGTGCTCTTAACCGCTGAGCTATCTTTCCAGCTCCAGTAAATAACTTCTAAATTTTCAAAATCAAAAAATACTTAAAAGTATTATTTAACAAATATATTGTTGAATCTTCCTGGGGACAGGGGCTGTAATAAGTTTTAAAAGCTATTGCCTGTGAGGAAATCTAGGAGCTTCAAGAGCCTTCAAAGCCCATGAGGCATTTTAGACATTCCAATGCATTATATTGATAAATACAAATTTATTTACATATATATACAAGTGTGTGTGTGTGTGTGTGTGTGTGTGTGTGTGTGTGTGTGTGTGTAAATATGGGTTTGGATCACTCTGTGTGCATGCTTGTGTAAAGGCCAGAAGTCAGTCTCCAATGTCTAAGGAGCTGTCCATCTTATTGTTTGAGACCACATCTCTCGCTGGGACTGGGGTGCTATGGAATCATCCTCTTGTACACTGTAAAGAGTTGTCACTAGAATTGATTTAATAAGACACTGATTGACCAGTAGCCAGGCAGGCAGTACAGCCAAACTGAGAATGCTTGGAAGGATAAGGGCAGAGTCGGGAGTTGCCAGCTAGATACAGAGGAAGCAAGACGAGAATGTTGTACTTAGAAAAGGTACCAAGCCACATGGCTAAAAATGGATGAGAATTAGGGGTTAATTTAAGTGTAACAGCTAGTTAGTAAGCCTGAGCTACCAGGCCAACCAGTTATAATTTATATTCAATCTCTGAGTCAATTATCTGGGGCCTGGGACCAGGCAGTCGGAACAGGAAACATCTGTTTACACTAGGGCGCTTGATGGTTAGGCTAGGCTGGTGGCCATCAAGCCCCAGGGATCTGCCTTTGTCCATCTCCCTAGATCTGAGACTGCAGGCACACACCACCACACTCAGCTTTCTATGTGTGTGCTGGGGACCGAGGCTTTTTACCAACGGGCCACATGCTGATGCCTGGAGTCACTAAGTTAAGCCTCATACTAGCTATATAGCTAAGACCCTGCCTAATTACTGAATGCAGAGTTCAGTTTGTTGAATGGGCTCCTTGAACTTCATTGGACAGTATTACAGGAAGCCGTAACTAGAACCTAGTTAAAGGGCTCAGATTCCCATGCAGAACTAGGGAGGGAAGAACTGCACAGAACTGGGCTCAGCTCCAAATTCAGACCAAGTGAAGGTTTGCAGCCAAACTGCAGGATGGCGATTGGTAGATGGAAAATCACTAAGAGGAAACATCAGGGTGAGGGATGAGAGATGGTTCCAATGGAAGGGACCTGGCAGACATCTTGCTGAAGGCCAGCCAAGGTGATTGCCATCACCTGGGGATGGAGGAAGATAAGAAAGCTGATCAGATATCTAGGTTGAATAGATATTGGGAGAGGGCAGGGTTCTTGCCAAGTGAATTAGAAGGATCTTGCTAAAGCTGGATTTTGCAAAGAAGGGTGCACAAATGGGCCTTGCAGAAAGCCCAGGAGCCTGCTGGGCCAAACAGAAGCCGCTTTGTCAGGAACCTTGAAAAAATATGCACTCCTGGGTCCTACCCATGGCTAATATAATTCAGCAGGTCTGCTGGGGTCTGAGAATATGTCCTCCATTTTCCAAAAGACCAGGTGTGGTGTGATGTGGGTTATCTGGTTTGGGGAGTGTGTGTGGTGTGTGTGTATGGTGTGTGTGTGTGTGTGTGTGTGTGTGTGTGTGTGTGTGTGTGTGCGCGCGCGCGCGCATGTGTATCTGTGTGTGAGTGCATGTGTGTGTGCATGCACATGTGCATGTGCATGTGTGTGCGCACATGTGTCTGCATGTGTGTATGTGTGTGTGAGTGTGTGTACATGTGTGTATGTGTGTCTGTGTGTACATGTGTGTGTGCATGTGTGTGTGCATGTGTGTACGTGTGTGTGCGTGTGTGTGCGCGCGCGCGCGCGCGCGCGTGTGTGTGTGTGTGTGTGTGTGTGTGTGTGTGTGTGTGTGTGTGTGTGTGTGTGTGTGTGTGTGTGTGTGTGTAGGGAGGGGTCAGAGACACTGGTCCTGTGCACATGGCTCTTTCTGAGCATGTTCCAGTTTATGAGTCTTTCTCCTCTCTCTCTTCCATCTGCTTTTGTCCTGACTTAACCCGAAGGTCCCTCTGGATTATAAAACATTACCAGAAATTAAGTCTCAGCGTCTGTCTCTGGTTTTAAATTACTGCAGTCTTTTTCTTCTTCCAACCCTTGGGCGCCCTCTCCTGTCAAAACGCTGCTAAAACCTTCAGGATCCAAAATCAACTCATAAAAAACAACCATTTTTGATATTAATAATGAACTTGCTAAAAAAAAAAAAAAAAATCAGAAAAGCAAAATACCATTCACAATAGTTCCAAAACATTAAACAACTAATAAAAACAAACCCATCCAAAAAGATGTGGACTTAATCACACTGATGATGTAACTGAAGGAGACCCTAGAAATGGACTGGCACAATTAATATTGTGAAATGGCTCTTGCACTCTTACCAAAAAAAAAATCTAGAGGCTCAATGCAGACCCCTGCAAAATCCTGATGACATTCTACATAGAACTAAGAAAAAAACCCTATAACTCAAACTCATACAGAAGCACAAAAGACTCCAAGAGAGCCAAAGCAAACCAAGGCAGAAAAAGTAAACTGGGAAGCACCGTAATACCTGATCTCAAATTATATCACAAAGTCACATGACAAAATTAGCCCAAAGGCAAAGATGCACCGGTGGACTACAAGAGAGGGCTTTTATATAAACCCACACGGCTACAGCCACCTGGCTTTTAACAACTGTACAAAAAGGAAACGTGGATGAAGACAGATCTTCAACAGACTGTGCTCAGGAAACTGAATACCACACAGAGAAGAGTGAAATTAAATAGGCTTCTTCCTTGCCGTGCACAAAACTTAAAAATGGATTAAAGACCTGAAACTCCAAGAACGCTCAAGAAAAAACATAAACAAAATTCTTCATGATATAGGCACAGGCAATCTCTAAAATAATAACTATCATAGCTCAAGAAATACTTCCAAGATAGACATGTGAGGCGGCATGAAATTTCAAAGCTTTTGTATAGCAAAAGAAATATTCAGAAAAATGAAGAAGGAGCCTACATAATGGAGAGAATCTGCCAACTACCCATTAGACTGGAGGTTAATGTCTAGGATGTACAAAGAACTACAAAAATAAACAAAAAAAAAAAAAACCAACAAGTCATCTAGTCAATAAATAGGATAGTGAACTGATCTTAAAAGAAAAAATACAAATGACCAATCAATACTTTTAAAGTCCTCAACATCCTTATCCATAAGAGAAATACAAATTAAAACAGCTTTGAGAGTTCATCTTGGTCGTATGAAAATGGCTATCAAAATAAATAACAGAGCAGCAGTTCTCCAACCATCCTGCTCCTGTGTATTTATCCAAGGACTCTAACCAACAGACCATGAAGATATATGCATACCCATATCCTTTACTGTACCATTCACAATACCCTGAACCAGCCTAGATGTCTGTCAGTGATAAATGAGTATATGCACATGACATATACTCATATAAATTATGACATCTACAGGAAAACAAGTGGAACTGGAGAGCATTATGAAATAAATAAACCATCAGAGAGACACAGGTTTTCAAAACCTTATATGTGGGTTAGAGAGTTAGAGAGGGAGGGGGAGAGAGAAGTGGGGGGAGGCTGTGAGGGGAGATAAGGAACTGTAACTGGAAGGAGAGGCTGAGAGAAGGAAGGGGGGCATTTGGGAAATGGAAGGGGCAGAGAAGGGAAATAGAATAAGAATAAACTATAGGGCCAGAGATATGGCTCAGAGGTTAAGAGCACTGACTGCTCTTCCAGAGGTTCTGAGTTCAATTCTCAGCACCCACATGGTGGCTCATGGCCAACTGTAATGAGATCTGGTGCCCTCTTCTGGTCTTCAGGGACACATGCAGGCAGAACACTATGTATATAATAAATAAATAAATCTTTTTAAAAAACGTGCAGGCAGAACACTATGTACATAATAAATAAATAAATAAATCTTTAAAAACAAAAGAATATACATATTTTATACACATATAAAATATGTATAAAAATGACCCAGTGAAACCTATCTCTTTGTATACTATCCCCCACAAAAAAATCCCCCAGCATCCTTAGCCCAGAACCAGCCCCCACTTCCCTCCCTATTAGGTCGTTTCTGCCAAGCCCTCCAACTTCATGAACCTTCCTGTCAGACATAAAATGGAAAATTAAACATGGGGAAGATTCTCTTTCCAGATAAAGCACATTAGCATTGGAAAGGCAAGGCAGGGCAGAAACAAGAATAAAAGTCCACATCACTGTCAGGGCTGGGGAGACCACAGGAAAGGAATCCCCTCCCACCTTTTCCCCACCCTCCCCCAGGATTTATGGGTGTCTGGGGAAGCTGCATTCATCTGTTTTCCAAAAACAGAAGGAAGCAAGTGAGTTAAGCCAAGAAGCTCCCTAGACTTGGAAGCAGGCACAGAGGGTAAAATATCCACACTCAGTTGTTTTCCCCGACACTTACAGTGTACGTCTTTGCCAGCGCCGTGCACCATGTCAACTGGATCAGACCCATAAATCATAACCATGGTTTCTGACTTCACTCTCTACAAGGATCCTTCTCCCAGCTAAGAAGATGCTCAGCGTGTGGCTCAGAAATGTTCACATGAAAGCCTGTTACTGCCTCTTGTGTCTGAAGGACCCTTAAAGGGCACACACGCACATACACACACACACACACACACACAATACACACATATACACAACAAACACATGCTCATACACACAAAACACACACACACAAAAATACACATTCCTATATAAACAATACACAAACACTCATACTATCATACACAGATACAAGTACAAGGCTTGCACACAAACTCCTCACAGGCCTCCCCCCTCAGCTCGGCATGCCTCCTTTAGTGCCTTCAGAATTCCCCTCACAGATGCTGTGACCACTGTCTGAACTGTGTAACTCCTCGAGATTTGTCTCCATTGGTCTCTCCCCCTCCCCCCAGTCCCTCTGCTCCTGGCCATCGCTTTATCCTTCACTGGCTCTCCTCTCTTCTCCGCGACGTTAAGTGTTCATGTAATAACCCTCCAGCCTTATCTCTCTTCCCGTTAGTTGTGGCTGTGCCTATAGTTTACACTTCCGCTGGTTAATCCTTTCTCCCAAACTCACATCTGTAAACTGAATCTTTGTTAAACTCAAAATATCTACCAGAGGCCTACATCTGAGCCACGTCATACATTAGTACACCAAAGATGCTTACTAAGCACGTGACAAGCCTAAGCAAGGTTCTGACACTGGAGATGCACTGCTCCCAAGGTGGGCTGAGCAAAGGCGAGCTGGGCATTGCAGGGCTGGGCATTGCAGGGCTGGAAAGGCAGGCTGGGCATTGCAGGGCTGGGCATTGCAGGGCTGGGCATTGCAGGGCTGGGCATTGCAGGGCCACCAAGGCGAGCTAGGTATTAGCTCTTTGCTCTCCCAGAAATTCAGCTATCAATATGAAGGAAAGCTCAGAATGAAAGGAGATTTGGCTGGCAAGAGAAATGGACAGTTCTGGGCATATCTTGTCTGGTCTCAAGAAGGGTGAGACAAGCTTCCTCACGGAATTTTGAGGTAGGATCTGAAGAACAAGACTGACTAAGCAAAAAAGATGTTCCAGGAGAGAAAATGGGGTCTTCTGGACTTTTACCTGAAGGACCACAGGAATCACAGGATCCTTCCACACAAAGAAACATGTTGATGGGTCATAGTGTGAACTGGGTAGAGCATCAGAAAAGTGCCAGTGCCCATGCTGCAAGTTGATAGGCCCAAAGGGTTCCTTTGCATTCTCAGACTTTAGAAGGTATGATTTTATGTATCTTGGGGCAAGGAGAAAGAGCAATCACCATGAAGCAGGAATAGAAGGTGGTTCTAGAGACAGCTGGGAGGCAGAGTTGGCAGGAAGAAATGTGGAACTATGAAGAAGAAGGAGGTATTAAAAGGACTCAGGGAGATCCAGATTATTAACTGTATGGATGGTGGAACCGCCCATCCAAATAGACATCACTGGGAAACCGAGAGCTACAAGTTCATGGAGAGCAGGCTTCTGCTCTCAAAACATTATACATCAGTTGGCCATGCTGCCAACATCACTCCTAGATGCAAACCAGGAAATAAAACCAAATGGCCACACATGTCCATGCCAAGTCCCTGCTGGGCTGCTCCTGACAGGCAGAAAGTAGATAGCTCCAACTATCAAGAGTCTCCACGGCACAAAGGAACAAGGGGCTGAGCCCTGCAGCCTCAGAATATCAGACACGGTGAAAGAGATCAGACAGAAAGGACCTGTCTGGTGGCCCTGCTGCCACTGCTGGGGAAGGTCCAGAAGAAAAGCCTACAAAGGCAGAAAGAGGGGCCCTGGTCATCCAGGCTGGGGATTATCAGCCGACTGGCAGGCGAAAGCCTGTCGGTAATAGGAATGGTCTAAAGTTGGGTTGTTGCAATAACAGTTTTTCTGTCTGTCTGTCTGCCTGTCTGTCTGTCTGTCTGTCTGTCATTTCCCCCTCCCTTTCTTTTGTTTTGTTTTTCAAAATGGGGTTTTTCTGGGTAGCCCTGGATGTCCTGGAACTCACTTTGTAGACCAGGATGGCCTCAGATTCACAGTAACCCTCCTGCCTCTGCTTCCCAAGTACTGACATTAAAGGCGTGCACCACTGTACATGCCTTTACACAGGAAAAGCTTAGAAAGAACTCATCGTTGATCCACAGTGAGTATGTTTCTGCACCAGCTCAGTGCTCATACTTACCCTTCCTCCTTTGCCTACACACCATTCAACGTGAATCAAGCATGAGTTCTTTCTAAGCTTTTCCTGTTTGCTAACACCACAAATTTTGCACTGCAGACTGTCCACGAGTGTACATGTATGACTGACTTCTGCATTATCTTCTTGTAAGGCCTGGTCTTTCCATTCATAGCACCTAACTAGTGGTGTCTTAGTCAGGATTTCTATTGTTGTGAAGAGACACCATAATAATGGAAACACTTATAAAGGTCTGGATTAAAGTTCACATTTAGTTCATTATCACCGTGTTGGGAAGCATGGTGGTATGCAGGCAGACATGGTGCTGGAGCAGTAACTGAGTCCATCTGAATCAGCAGGCAGCAGGAGGAATGAGCCACTAACCCCGGATGTAGCTTCTAAAACCTCAAAGCCCACTCCCAGTAACACATTTCCCTCACCAAAGCCACACCTACCACAATAAGGCCACACCTCCTAATAGTGCCACCCTATATGGACCTATGGGGACCGTTTTCATTTAAACCACCATATCCCACTCTGCGACACCCCCCCATAGGCTTGTAGCCATATCATAATGCAAACTGCATTGAATCCTACATCAAAAGTGCTCATGGTCTATCACAGTCTCAACAGTGTTCAAATCCACAGTTCAACATCTCTGATACTCATGCAATCTCTTACCTATATAACTCTCTGTAAAATCAAAATGAAGAAAGCATATCATAAACTTCCAACCTATATGTATTACCATTATTATTATAACATATCATATTATACATACATGGGATATATATTACCATTTCAAAAAGGAGGAAAGGGGGCATCATAAGGAAATTCTAGACCAAAGCAAGACTAAAAACCATCTGGGCAAACTCCAAACACTGCATTTCCATGTATGCTGTCAAAACGTTCCGTAAGTCTCCAACTCCTCTCAGCTTTGTGGACTATAACGAACTTCTTTCTCTGGTTTCATTCCTGATTAGCAGTGCTTCTAAGCAGGTATCCCACAATTCTGGCATCTCCAACATCTTGGGATCTCCAAGGCAATCCAGGCTTCACTATTACAGCTTCATAAAGTAGCCTCTCTAGGCTTCCATGCAGGCCATATGCCTGGCCTCAGTAGCTTTCCTTAGTCACAGAGAAAAAGTCCATAACAATTTCCTGTATCCTTGACTCTAAAGCCATAACCTGTTATGAGATAATGCTCTTGTACACTGTAAAGATTGCCATTTGTACTGGCTTAATAAAATGCTGATTGGCCAGTGACCAGGTAGGGAGTAGAGGTGGGGTGACCAGACTAGGAGAATTCTGGGAAGAAGAAAGGCAGAGAGTTGGTTGCCGGCCAGACTCAGGGAAGATGACAATGCTGGATATATTGTAAATAATAATATAATTATATATAATTATTAATATGATTATAATAATATAATTGCTAAATATATTTTAGACAGACAGGTCATTTTTAGATACTTCAGAGATCTACAGAATATGGCATTTAAGATGTTCTGATAACATAGGTTCTCTTTATTTTTATGACAATGAGACATATCTGCACCAATCTACTTCAGAGAAGATGGTGAGCATTGAAGGAACTCCATATGGAGTTTACTTTCTTTATGGTAAAAGTTATGTCTTGACTTCTGACAGTATGCTGTCCAAATGTACAAGCAGGACACAAAAAGAGAGACTATGAAATCTTGCCAAGACAAGGTAGAAGGCCCCTCAGAGTATCCTGCTTCTCAGAAAGGTGTCAGATATGCCAGGCTTAGAGGCTGAAGATGGCTGCCCCAGTGCTGCAGAGAAAACTTGGGTGACTATGTAGGCAGCCAGCTGTTTCTGTCATTTCTCACATTTTTTGGAAGTCACTTGCTTGCACTTCCTGTTTACTCAGTTAATATTATTTCCTTCTCTGGTCTCTGACAGAGCTTAAGACTAGGGAGTTATAATTATAGTTTTCCTAGTCACAGATTCAGAAAAGAAACTCATTAAAGAGGTGAAGTGTGTAAGTTTGAGAGACATCAAGAGATAGTTTTCAATTGGTGATGCAAGACAGAAAGTAAATTAGGTACAATCCTTTGGATTCACCAAGACAGGATAGATAATGAAGTATTTTCTCTGAATTTTCCAATTGTTAATGGACCAGACACTATTGATGTAATTATTACCTGTATTATTATAGTTATTGTACTTATCATATATGGTTTTCTTATATTAGCTATAACCTTTTTTATTTTTGACAAAAGTGGGGAAATGTGGTATTTTGTGTATCAAATAAAGCTTGCCTGAAGATCAGAGGACAGAACTAGCTGAGTTAACCATAGAGGTCAGGCTGTGGTGTCACATACCCTGCCACTCAGGAGGCAGAGGCATAGATCTGTCTGAATCTCTGTGAGTTCCAGGCCACACTGGGCTATGCAAGATTAATCCAGTCAAAAAAGAGAAACAGCCAGGTGGTGGAAACACAGAACATTAATCCCAGCACTTGGGATTCCACATCATTGCCCTCAATACTTGAGAAACACACACTTTTAATCTCAGTACTAGGAAGTTTGAAACAGGAAGTGATATGGCAGAGAAAAGGATATAAGGCAGGAGGAGGCAGAGGTTCGGCCGCCTTCTATTCAGGCCGTGTGCTTCCCTTCACTTCTTCTATTCAGTCTGAGGATTCATGGAGACATGTGGGGTAATGCTCTTGTACACTGTAAAGATTTGTCAAGTATATTGGTTTAATAAAATGCTGATTGGCCAGTAGCCAGGTAGGAAATATAGGCAGGGCGACCAGAGTAGGAGAATTCTGGGAAGGGGAAGGGCAGAGACACAGCCAGATCCAGAAAAAGCAAGATGTGAACACTGCACATGGCTAAACATAGACAAGAATGATGGGTTAATTTAAGTGTAAGAGCTAGTTAGTAATGAGCTTGAGTGAATAGCTGAGCATTCATAAGTAATATTAAGCCTCTGAGTCACTTATTTGGGAAGTGTCTGCTGGGTATTTGAGAGTTTCTGGTGGGATAGAAACTTCTGACTATAAGAACCATGTGTCTGAAACTGCCAAGTTCTGCTGCCTGGTAGATCTGGAACATGTTGTTCCTTTTCAAATACAGTTTCATTGCATATCTGTGTCAGATAATGCCACACAACACAGTCAACGCTAGGTTGTCTGGAAATGTTCTCTGCCAAAGCTGTTAATATGTGTCTTCAACTTAGCCTCAGGTAGATTTAAAAAAAAAAAACAAAAACAAAAAACAAGGGCAGAAAGCAGCCATATTCTTCACCAAAATGTCACAAGAATGATCTCTAAGTCACATATTCAAACTCTTCTCCTCTGAAACCTCTTGAGCTAGGCCTCACAGTTCAAATCTCCCTCATCATCACTGTCTTCCACGCTCCTACTAGTATGGCCCATTAAGCCACACTTAAAACATTCAAAAGTCCCAAAGCATGCATTCCCTCCAAACAAGAATATGATACAGCATATCACAGCATACTGGAGTCCCTCGTCCCAACTTATGTCAGTGCATTTAATTATGACTGACTTACACTTCAGAGGTTCAGTCCATTGTTGCCATAGTGGGAAGCATGGCAGTGTGCTGACAGACACGCTGCCAATCTGAATCAGTCGGCATCAGGAAGAAAAAGTGAGCAATTAGGCCTGACGTGCACTTCTAAAACCGCAAAACCCACACCACAATGACACACTTTCTCCAGCACAGCCACACCTACCCAAATAAGGCCAAACCCCCTAATAGTGCTGCCCTCTGTGGACCTATGGGGGCCATTTTCATTCAGACCGCCACACATGGTAAACGCCTTAAATGTCACAGACGAATATTCCCTCAGTCTCCATGGGCAATGTGCCCACTTCCATTTTTCCTACTGAGACCCTGTCTGAGGCCATACTGTTGGGCTCTACTGTGGTGAAGGTAACTGAGACGTTCTTTGAAGCCACGGCCCATAATGTTTTTTTTGTTTTGTTTTGTTTTGTTTTGTTTTGTTTTGTTTTTTGTCTGCATCTAAGGCATAATTTCAGTAATTAAGGCGTGGCCCCACCACACCTGCTTGGGAGCCTGGAATTCCTTCTATAATCTGAAGTGACCTTGACTCAGTTAGGATTAAGGGTGTAGGTCACCACTCCCAGGATACTCCCTGTGCTGGGATTAAAGGTTTGAATCACCACTCTGATTCTCCTAGACTGACTGTGGTTAGAGCTCTGGGACTTCTGGAGCTTTTACTAACCCCCCCCCCCCACACACACACACACACATAGACTGTGGGTAGATTCCCTCTGATATCTCCAAAACTTCTGAAACTTTATTAAATCCCCACACTCTATCACTTGGGAACAAGCCAAAGAAATTGTAAAAAGGTGTCCCACCTGTTCTTTCTATAACCAAACTCCATTGCCAGCAGAAACTAATCCTAAAGGTATACATAGAAATGAAATCTGGCAGATGAATGTATTTCATTATACAGAATTTGGGAAATTAAGATATGTCCATCATACAATATATACATTCTCAGGATTTCAATGGGCAACTGCTTTGAGTTCAGAAAAGGCTGATTCTGTAATCACACATTTGCTAGAAGCTATGTCCATCATGGGAATCCCTGCACAAATAAAGACTGACAATGCTCCAGCATATGTCTCTACTAAAATGAAACAATTTTTTGCTTTTTATAATATAAAACATATTACAGGAATACCACACAATCCTACAGGGCAAGCAGTCATAGAGAGATCAAATCGAACTTTAAAGGATATGTTAAATAAATAGAAAGGAATAACAAAGACCCCCAGAGATAGACTACATAGTGCTTTGTTAACTTTGAATTTTCTCAATGCCAATGAGAAAGGAACAACAGCTGCTGAAAGGCATTGGACCCTAGAAAAAACAGCTGAACTAAATCAGCCTGTTTACTTCAAAGATGTACTAACCTCTGAATGGAAGCCAGGGTATGTGCTCCGTTGGGAAAGGGGTTTTGCATTTATTTCCACAGGTGAGGAAACGATATGGATACCATCAAAATTAATAAAGACTTTAACCGAACTGGAGATACTTCATGAAACTAAGAATTGATAGCTCATCAACCTATATTACAATTCTTTCAGTTGTAAATAAAAACAAAGGGTTGGGGCAGGTTTCTGTTCTTGTCTTTACAGGAAACTGGAAATACCTATCTTCAAGAAGTTAAAAGGCCTTGGACATCCAAGCAAAAAAGAGGCTATCCAGGAAAATTTGCAAACAAAAGAATATGATAACTATTGGTACCAGTATACCTGATAGGGTAAAATCTCATTACTTAACCTTTACAAAATTTTTTTATTAGTTAAAGTCCCAGTTTAATTATAATTTAAAGCTGGCTTTAGAGTTGGAATGTGGCTCTCTCCTTCTCTAAACTCAAGCATACTTGTTAAAGGAAAATTAAAAAAAATCTCTGTATCATATCAGAAGAGCCACCTGATATGGGACAGAAGAATAACAAAAATAAGGGACTATTCTATTGTTACTAATCCTATGCTTAATAAATTGTTATATGTTTAGCTTCCTGTACATTGTGTTGGTTTTTAGTCTCTTATCAGCTTTCTGCAGTGATCCAGGACAAGGCCTAATTGTGAACTTGAAATATCCAAAAGGAAGATGGGGCCCCACAACGATGGTTTCACATGAACTCTGACAAAGCCACTAGGCTGACAAACACCAATCAAAGATCAGATTTGGACTACAAACTGCTCACGACAATATTGTAGCAGCTCTCTGAGATGAACCAGCTTCACAGACTACTATAGCCAGGACTTGAGACAAGCTGTGTGCTTTCCTGTTATGCAGAGACTGGACAACAAATGACACAGCTACTTATTTCAGGACTTGACATTTAACAAAACTTTTCTTTTCAGGATCCCCAAAAGATGCCATCGCCCCCAGTCAGCAGGAAGTAAACTTAAGAACACAGTGCCCACACTCCCAAGTGTTGGGGTGGGTTGGTTTTGTTTCCCAAGTGGTGGGTTGGCTTGGTGTTGGTTGTTCAATTGGTTATGGATGATTGTCATTGTTTAGGTTAATTGGTTAAAAATTGTTCATGGTTATGGTTTAAAAAAAGTTAAACAAGAACGATTAGATTCAAGATTTGTGTTTAAAAAAATATAAAGAAAAAGCAGATACAGATATATAGGATATAAGGATAGATTATGGAATATTCTTTTAAAAGGATTTACTAGCTTTAAATATTTTACATTGCATTGGTTTTCTGTATACAAATTGTGTATTTTGAGATTGTGTCATTGTAAAAATATTTCTATGCTTGTTTCAGGTAGTATACTTAATCAGTTTATCTAACATTGTAATCCAAATTGCTAGTCCATGAAAGTTTTTATTTCCAATTAATTAGAATATAAAGCAATGCAAGTCAGTAGTTAGACATTACATTCAGACATAGTCATGTTAGATATATTTTGAAGGTCAAACAAATATATTTTAGATAAACAGGTCTTCTTCAAACACTTCAGAGATCCATAGAATATGGCATTTAAATATTTTTAGAACTTAAAGACTTTTCTGGACAGTGAGACAGGTCTGCTCCTGGCAGCCCCAATATACTTCAAGAGAAAAAAGGCCATTGAAGAAACTCCATATGGAATCTACTTTCCTTGTGGCAACAGTTAGTCATTGGACAAGAACCTGTCCCTGTACTGACTGCTTGACAGTGTGCTATTTGAACTGGACATGCAGGTTCCCTCAGAAAGTGACCTTTGAACTTTGACAGAACAAGCTGAGATGGTCCTTCAGGTTCCTGTTTTTCAGAGAAAATGGTCAGAGATGGCCCGAGGATGGTGAGGCCAGGTGAGGCCAGTAGAGGCCCCTGGCACTGGGCCTGGATCTTCCTGGAGTTGGGTTGCTTGGGAATGCAGTCAAAAGTTGTGGTAAACTTCATCTAAAGCTAAATACCGGCACGAGACCAATAACCAACAAGTATCGCAAGGCAAAGTTGAAAAGAACTTTGAAGAGTCTTCAATCTTCAGGACACAAGGAGAAATGACTGAACTACACCAAAATGGACAGAGCAGATTTCCTGCTTCACTGAAATGAAAAGAGACTCTGGGCCTGTAAGTTGAAGATGGATGCCCCAACTTTATAAAGGAACTTTGGGTGACTGTCTAGGCAGATAGGTGTCATCTCTGTCATTTCTAGTTTTTGGAAGTTGCTTGCACTTCCTAGTTATTTAGGTAAATATTATTTCCTTCTTGGGTCTCTGAGGTATTTGAAGATGAGATAGTTATAGTTACAATTTTCTAATGACAGTTTTAGAAAAGAAACTTTGAAGTTAAAGCTTATAAGTTTTAGAGACATCAAAATAATATCTTAAAAGCTTTCTAACTAAAGTTAGAAAGGAAGTGAATTAGCTATAATCCTTTGGACTCATCAAAATAGGATAATTAATGAAATATTTTATTGGAATTGTCAATTGTTAATGGACCGGACATTACTCATTTATTGTTTGTATATATTGTATATAATTATTGTACCTATTGTATTTTGTTTTTCTTATGTTAGCTATCACCTTCTTTTTTTTTAATTTGACACTAAAGGGGATATGTGGGTAATTAATAAAGTTTCAGAAGTTTTGGAGATATCAGAGGGAATCTACCCACAGTCTATGTGGCAGAGGGGGGGGGGGTGGTTAGTAAAAGCTCCAGAAGTCCCAGAGCTCTAACCACAGTCAGTCTAGGAGAATCAGAGTGGTGGTTCAAACCTTTAATCCCAGCACAGGGAGTATCCTGGGAGTGGTGACCTACACCCTTAATCCTAACTGAGTCAAGGTCACTTCAGATTATAGAAGGAATTCTAGGCTCCCAAGCAGGTGGGGCCACGCCTTAATTACCTATAGAGTGCTTAAGAGGGGATTCAAACACAGAAAAAGTCATTCCAAGGGAATCGAGGCTGAGGAAGCTAGAAGACAGCTGGGTAAGATTTGACTGTGGTGTTTATTCCCTCTAGTATCTCCAACTTCTTCAGAGATCTATCCCTGAGTCTCATTCATTCGTGCGACAATAAACAAATGTAACACATCTTGACATAAAGTCTGATCTCTGAGGATTTGGGCAGGGCCTCCAGAAATGTTGTGGGGTATTCACCAGAAAATACCACCTGAACATGAGTTTAAGTCAACAGAAAGTCTTTGTTAGCCATCCAGCAACTACATGCATGTTTCCGATCCCACTGTAGCACCGAGCCTTTCTCAGTGTGAGCTTTTAAGCACAAGCCCTTATCTTGTGTTGATAGTTCAGCTAACAAGAACAGTTAGCCAGAAGCATAATTACAGAAGCCAAAAATCAAAATTGGTACATTTAGAGACTTTCCCAGAACTTGAGGGATCAGATCTTTGTTTTCATTTTGGCAGGTGGTACTGTCTACATGCTAAGTTTTATGGCCAGAATGGTACTTCCATCATGGAGTCTGTTATGCAAGGGTCTGAGGATCTCTTACAATGATGAGACTTTTCATTTTTCCAAAGACTGCCAGACATGTAACTTCCCTGACTGTGAGAGGAAGTTAGCCTTGTTATTTTTTTTTTAATTTTAAACAACACTGACTAAATTTCTGCATCAATATCAATAGGTAAAAATACATGTGAACATTCTTTGACAAAAAGGACTTGTGAGTTTAATTAGGTAACATGCTTGACATGAAAACATGGGAACCCAAGTATGATCCCCAGAACCGACATAAAAATCTTGGTGTTATGGCCTATGTTTGTAATCCCAAAGCAGGGAAGGCAGAAACAGGAGGATCCTTGGGGATCTCTAGCCAAACTGTTGAGTTCCAGGCTCAGAGCAGGACCCTGTCTCAAAAAACTAAGTGGACACTCCTGAGTAAGGATCTCTAGCCTTCATGTGAACCTGTACCCATACTCTTCTATGCACTCACACCCTTCTTTGGCCCCAGATGTGGTTGTATATAATTATATGCCACCCCATACTTAAGAAGCTCAGGTAGAAAAATAACAGATTCAAGTTCAGTCTGAGTTGCATAGCAAGACCTTGTCTCAAAATACCAGATAACACACACAAACACACACACACACACACACACACACACACACACACACACACACACACACACACACACACAAATAAATAAGTAAAAAACCTTCTTTGCTAATTTTTGGGGGGTGTAAAGAGGTCCTTAGACTCAAGTGTTTGAAAACAGCTAAGGGCTGGGGAACCTCTATTGTTATGTATTCTTTCTATTTAAAGCATTTTATATAACAACTCTTTATTCTAAGCCACAAAAACCAGAGCACTGGGTGTTTTCCTGTTTTCACAGCACAGTAGCTACTAGATTCTCTGATGATCCAATTGTGGCCTGGGGCTTTAACACGTCTTCTGAAGGTGTTGAACTTTCACTGACCTGAGCCACCGATCAGCTAGCCCTGCTGCAAAGCTGGATGTCTGCTGCCCTCAACCATACTCCTAGCTTTGTTTGTGTTTTATATATGAAACTACAACCCTCTCCTTTCTCTCCCCTCTCTCTCTCTCTCTCTCTCTCTCTCTCTCTCTCTCTCTCTCTCTCTCTCTCTCTCTCTCTCTCTCTCCCTCCCTCTCCCTCCCTCCCTCCCTCCCTCCCTCTCTCTCTCTCTCTCTCTCTCTCTCTCTCTCTCTCTCTCTCTCTCTCTCTCTCTCTCTCTCTCTCTCTCTTATTTTTCTCTTTTTTTTCAAACGCCTCATGTTCCTTTTGTATCAGCAATAATGATATTTTAAGGCAGCTCTTCCTCGTTCCCTGTAATTCACTATTAAAATATTTTTAAAAATACATTATCTTATTTTCTACATCCAAGTCAATGATATCACTGTCAGTCGTATGAGGCTATGAAATCGGCCTTATTTTCTCCCCATAGGGAAGAGAAAGGAGCCGTGTGTCGTGTGTCTTGCTAGCGTAAGGCTTCTCTGAAGGCACTGGTAGACCTGGTGGTCCTGACAGCTGACTGCCTCTCCCACTTACATTTTAACCTTTCCATTTTTGTCTGCCACGCCCTCGGTTCCAGCTCTCTGCTGTTCTCAGACCATTATTGTCTTCTGGAAGCAACTCTCACAGCTGTGGCCTTTGTTGACAAATTGTTTCATCTCCTCTGGGCCTTAAATTATTTTCTCTGAAGTGAAAAGTCACTGGATATTTCCAGAGTCTGTTTTAGGGGTCAAAACTTGGTCTCTCCCATCACTGTCATCTCCTCAGAGGACACTCCTCCTAGACACTAGCTCTCCTATAGCTATACCTCAGAGGACACTCATTCCAGACACTAGCTCTCCTATAGCTATACCTCAGAGGACACTCCTCCTAGACAGTAGCTCTCCTATAGCTATACCTCAGAGGACACTCCTCCTAGACACTAGCTCTCCTATAGCTATACCTCAGAGGACACTCATTCCAGACACTAGCTCTCCTATAGCTATACCTCAGAGGACACTCCTCCTAGACACTAGCTCTCCTATAGCTATACCTCAGAGGACACTCACTCCAGACACTAGCTCTCCTATAGCTATACCTCAGAGGACACTCACTCCAGACACTAGCTCTCCTATAGCTATACCTCAGAGGACACTCATTCCAGACACTAGCTCTCCTATAGCTATACCATAACTTTCCGAGTTCAGGAATTGCTCTGTCCTGGGGAGACTTCCATGATACATTTAAAAAGCTTAACAATGACAGGTCTTAAATTCTTTAATAAAGTCTCGCTGCGGATATACAAAGGTGGTTATACCTGCCTTGTCCTGATAACCTATTCTGAATTGCTGGGGTGTCTCCCCTATTGGTCCTTCTCTTGGATCATTTTTACCTGGGACCTGGATGTTCTATGTTAGTTTGCTTCAGGCACACTGGACCTCTTAGGACCTTGTGGCAACAGTCTCGAAATCCCATCTGTGTAGAAGGCTGAGGTAAGAGGGCCAAAGTCTGAGGCTACAGAGTGCCAGCCTGGGTGACTTAGTGAGACCCCATCTCAGAGTCGAGGTAGAAAGAAGGTTGGCACTGAGGCTTACCAGAGAGAAGTTTAGCTGTAGCCAGGGGTAGTTCAGATCTTCTGGTCTGGCCTCCTTCCTCCCAGCATCCTCTTGTGCTCTTTGCTCCTCCATAGTATTTACATAACCCAGTTTAACAACCTGCTGCCTTTCTTCCTGTTTTGGCACCCACTGTCCCATCTTTATTCTCTGTTAAAGTAATAAGGGTACGATCCATTGCACTTGCCTGAGAGTCTTGAATTGAGCTTGGGTTTCCCGCCATCTGGGTCTGGCTGGGTTGCAACTTCTCTTTGATGTTGTAATGCTTTTTCACTGAACTTGACTGAGGCGCTTATATGGCTTATTTGCTTTATTTTTTTTTTTCCTCCTAAGATGTGCACATTTTTTTTCTTGAGCTTATTTTGCTGTTTTGTGCTGTTATTTTTAATTGCTTCCGACTGGGAGGTGGGGCTGAGGGTGAGATTTGGCTTGAGTTTGCCTCTATTTGGTATTAGTCACATTTCTCCCCAAAGTCCCACATTCTTAGAAGTTTTTAGGTGCATGCTCTCTCTCTTCTCTCTGTCTCTCTCTGACAAACCACTCTTGTAAGGCCACTGACACCGTGTACAGAGGATGTCAGTAAGAGATGTTCAGGAACTCAGCCTTGTGCAGTCATGAGCCTGGCCATCTGGAAGTCGCCTCTTACTCAATGAAATGGAGTAAACATTGTCCATTATGAAATCCACCACACAAGCTGCCAGGGACGAATGGGATCCCACCCAAAGCCAATCGCTGCTCTGACAGGGAAGTTGGCTAGTGCTGCCTGAGACTACTCCAGCCTCCCCCGTCCCTGATGTCACAATTCAGAGGCTGCTGCCTGCCTGGGAAGTTGTAGAAAGCTCTGCTGGTTTTCTCTGTGTGTCCTACAGGGCTCCCTGAGCCAGGGCCTTGTCTGATGGCGTTTATGAAAAAATATCTCCTTCCCATTTTGGTGCTCTTCTTGGGCTACTACTATTCTACAAAAGAAGAGTTCAGACCAGGTGAGTACCAATGTGTCTCTTTTGGAGAAACAAGCTTAAAACACAGGGTGCTGGAATGTTCCTAGGGATCTAGCTATGTTCTTGATCCTTAAGTCACTGAGTAAGAAGGAACCCTCATGTGGGTCTGAAACTCTGTAACCTCCAGCTACAAGCTATGGGCAGGAGGGGGCAGACAAGGGTAAGCCGCATAGCCAAGTAGGCCATGCTTTGCTTGGCACCCAGCATGGTAAGCAATTTCATATCTACAGAAGGGAAGGTAATACTGAGACCAGATACTCAACCAGATAGCTGTGCTCCATGGAGAGATTGATAGCCAAGGGACCAAAAGAAAAAATAAAAAAGGGGTATAACATTGATGACTAAACGTAAGGGTTGAGATCTCTCTGAACACATTACATGACAGTTTTTAAAATTCCATTTCAATATAGCAAAATCAGATCATGTCAAAAGTGTCGAACTTGGGCAGTTTGGCCAAATTCTGACCTTTCGAGCCTTATTTTATGATCTCAACACTTGGAGGGTTTAAGAATGATGGCAGAAGGTCTGGGCTCTGGACATCCAGGACAAGCCATTTTAAGAGCCTGCTTAAGAATGAGTCCAAGTGGTTCAACATGAGGCAAACCGATCTGGGCTCACAAGCTTTAAGTATGGACAGTGAAATAAGGCTTTTGGGGTACTCACAACCTTTGTGGTTCCCAGAAATGCTCCAAGGGAAGAGAGTGATTGTCACGGGGGCCAGCAAAGGGATTGGAAGAGAAATGGCATATCACCTGTCAAAAATGGGAGCCCATGTTGTATTGACAGCGAGGTCAGAGGAGAGTCTCCAGAAGGTGAGCATTCTGTACCCACAGATAAATGTGCCTTCCTGTGCCCAGCTTATAGCCTCACAGAAAGGACTGGTCCCCTCCTTCATGGCCTGCACTCTCATATGCAGGTACAAATACCCACAGGAATATAAAACTGCTGCTTTTAAGCATACACTCATGTACACATGCACGTGCACAAGTTAGTCACAGAGTTCTTTAGTTGTATATGTTCATACTCATACCTGTTCACACACATTTCCCATGGACCTGTACAGATGCATATGCTCTGGGACTGAAAATCCTATACCTGCTCATGCGTTTATGTTGTCATGCCCCATAGACCCACAAATTTGAAAGCTCTAGGTCATACCAACACTCACAAACCACAATCTATCCCCATAGAAACCTGCACCCATGCCCACAATACATTTTGAAACATCTGTTCATAAACTCTGCAGAGATGAATCATGGACTTAAACTCTAACACAACAATGATTTATCCATTTACGATATGCCAGAGAACAATGAATATTCAAGCACCCCCAAACAAACACACAAGATCGCGCACGCATACATGCACACACCATTTCTGCTATGTCTCTCCAGGTGGTGTCACGCTGCCTTGAACTCGGAGCAGCCTCAGCTCACTACATTGCTGGCACCATGAAAGACATGACGTTTGCAGAACAATTTGTTCTCAAAGCAGGAAAGCTCATGGGTAAGCCTCCCCTCTCCCCGCCCTTTGTCCTCCTCTGGTCTTAGAATGCTGGGGGGGGGGGGGGGGTGAAAACAGGACTGGTCTCTCTTAACCCCACCATCTTTTTGCAGGTGGACTGGACATGCTCATTCTCAACCACATCACTTACAACTCTATGAATTTCTACAATGGTGATATCCACTCTTTGCGCAGTGTCATGGAGATAAACTTCATCAGCTATGTGGTCCTAAGCGTAGCAGCCTCGCCCATGCTGAAGCAGAGCAATGGCAGCATTGTTGTAATCTCCTCCGTAGCTGGTGAGTGAGTGGGTCAGGGGCCAGGGTGGAAGCTGGGACTATGCTAGGCTCTGCGGTGGGTACAAGTTTGTGTCCGTTTCCATGCAAGGAAGTCACACTGTATGAACTTGAAAGCTCACAGTGACATTATGCAAAAGCCAATAATACATAGACAGGTTCATTCATGGGGAGTTGGGGTATAAACTCAGTGCGGGACATGTCTGCTGAAGAAAAGAGACATTAAGGAACTAGTATTGTAGGAACACAAAGTCCCTGAGAGGAAAAGACAAGAACAGCAGTCTAGGATGTCCAAGGCAAACCTGATATGTGAGCTGTGCTTGGCAGAGACAGGGACAGGAAGGGCTGCTGGGCACAGCCTGGCCCTAGTCTCTTCATAAGAGAGACCTGGTCATACTGGATGGAAAAGGCTTCACACAGGGTGGTGAGGTCAGTGGATACGAAATCAGAAGAGCTGAATACCTTAGGACATCCAGGAAGATGGTCAGCTGGGGAGAACAAACTGGAGCAACACTGGAGAGAACTGCTCTAGAGCGGCGGTTCTCAACCTTCCTAATGCTGCAACGACCCTTTACTACAGACCCCCACCATAAAATTATTTCTTTGCTACTTCATAACTGTAATTTTGCTACTGTTTTGAATAGCAATGTAAATATTTGATATGCAGGATATATGATTTATGACCTCTGTGCCCCACAGGTTGAGAACTGCCACTCTAGAGTGTTGGCCCAGCACTTAGCATGCATCCCTAATATGCACCAGGCCTGGAGTTAATCTCCAGTACTGCAGGGAGGGTCCAGGGATATTGGTGTATTCTGAGGACATTTTTCTAAATCTCAATTTATAGCATTAAAAATGAGATTTAGGCTAAGCTTGGCGACACACACCTTTAATCCCACCACTTGTGAGGCAGAAATAGGGTCTCTGTAAACTCAAGGACAACTTGGTCTACAAAATAAGTTCTAGGCCAGCCTAGTCTATAAAGTAAGACCCTGTCTTTAAAAAAAAAAAAAAGTGATATTTAAACAAGTAGGAAATATGTGCAAAGAAACAATGTGATGGCTAGAGCTCTGTGACTCAGATGGAAGACCCCAGTGTTTTGCATGGTGGCAGCATCCAACAACATGATTGAGAGCCTCCAGAGGTGAGGATTCCTCCTGGGTTCAGGTGCAGAAGTTCTACATGTTTGCTGATTAGTAAAGATGTGGTTGAAAGGTCAGAACACAGAAATATAAACCAGCCTTAGAAATATATTTCTTAGGGGATATATATAAATATACATATATATATTTATTAAGTATATATATAAATATATATATATTAAAAAATGACCTAGGAGACCATGGACTGTTAAATATTTTACAAATGTCAGTTCTCCTGAAATGAGTAAGGCCATCGATGTGGTAAAGCACCCTTCTCCCTGGCTGAGGAAAGGCCTGTGTGGTGTAACAGGATAAAGGAACAGTGTGTCTGTGCCACCCTCAAGCAGAGTGATTGATATGCACCCCTGTGCTTCCAGCCAGCATAGAGTCTGGCCTCTCCTTGCCCACAGACTTGCTAGGCTGAAAGCAAAGGAGAGCTTCCAGATGCATATTGAGTGGGAGGGTGCTGGGCACATACCCAGTGAATCCTCTGCACTGGCCAGAACTCCCGAACATGGATCATGGTGTGGGTGGCTCTAATAATTCCTGATTCCATGGATGAATGGAGACATATAGTGCAGGCAAAAGCTGTTTCATCTTTGCCTAGAGAATTTAACTTTTATAATGTATATAATCTAAATGTGCTTGGAAGAAGCAAGGATTACTGTAGACCCTAAGGGTCTATTCTGATAGTCCGTGTCTCTGTACATCATGGGCATCTATGGAATGGCACAGTAATTTCCATGTGGTCTGTGAGGTAAAAAGAGAGTTGTGTAGCTCTCCCTGTGTCTGTCATTTGTGTAGCCTAGAGTTCAGCCTTCTTGTTCTAAAGCACATCTCTGAATTTACAAATTAATTTCTCACCTAACAGAAGTGCTCCATGGTATATGGTATATTGTGTGTGTGTAATATTTATGTACATGAACAACTGTATGGATGCCAGAGGCTGACACCAGGTACCTTCTCCAATAACTCTCCACCTTCTTTTTTGGAGGCAAGGTTCTCTCAGCAGAACCTGTTTTTCCTGTAACGTAGCTGGGGGCTCACACTCAGGGTATCATTCTGAGAACTTATGGAGATGTCTCCCCAGCCCTGCTGTCTCCTTTTAAGGAAGTGTGCTCGGTAATCTTTACTTCTAAAAAATCTGACTCTCACAAAACATCAAGTTGATCCTGAGGTCAAAAGAAAGATACTGAGTTATAGTTGTAACCATTTTCAATGCATTTGAGTTTTGCTGAGTTACAACACGGAAATATTGTCTTTTTCCTAATGCATTTCTGAGTATTGTACTTACTTCACAGAGGGTTTGTACTCTTTTTTCAAGATTGGCTACCTCCTTGGTCCTCTCAGAGATGGTGCCGATGCTTACAGCCAAGGCTCAGCACCTTTTCTGGCCCTAAACAAGTTCCTATATTTATCACATGCTATTACATTGATCAGTCTTCCTTCCTCCCACCATGGGCTCTTAGAACATCACTTTTGTTCCTATAACTAAGGCCCAAATTTATCATACTTTAAGCAAATCTAAATTCATTTTCTTCTATGAACAGCCTAGGGTAGGCAGCCAAGGCTGATGGGAAAGTCCTTATTCCATAAATCTGCCCAAGAGCCAAGACAAGACCACCAGTCCTGTGGTGTTACATTTACCTGCATGCCCAAGAAGGTTGCTGTTATGTTTGAATTTTAACTATAGAAAATGAAGGACACATTCTGAAACCTGTAGTCATCAGTCACAGCAGGCTGCAGAGAGATCTGAACAATATTCAACTAAATCCAGGGCTTCTCTTTCTACAAAAGAACACAAAAACTGCTGAATCACTCCCTCCCATACCGTTCATGCTAAAACAAACACATGCAAGTAGAATAAGATGATCCAAGTATGCCTGTAAATCCCAGCACTCAGGACACGTAGGCAGGAGAATTGCCGTGAATTCCAGGCCATTCTGGGTTACAGACTGAGACTTGGTATCAAAAAGAGAGATAGAGAGCAGAGAAAGAAAAGAAAAAAAAAGGGAAAAATAGCCTACAAGAAAATGTCTTCCCACACCCATGCTATTGTATTCAAGGCTAACACATGGATGAATCCCCTACCACCAACACTGTGCAGAGGACAGGCAGACAGAAGAAATGGAAAAAGCATGCCCAGCTGGTACTTCTAAAACTGAGATGCTAGTGTTTGAATTTTACTTTTAAAAAATTCACTAGGTTTGAAGATAACCCTAGAAAATATTCAGAAAAAAATCTATCTGCCCTTGGTTTAAATGGCTCCTTTATCTTATGTTTTGTTCTAGAAAGTAAAATTGATTCCACTTTTGAGTCCCCTGGTTCTATGGACTCCATAACCATGACCGATTGTGCCAGTTACATTCATGGCAGTTACATTCACTGGGCATAAGTGAGACTTTCCTACCCCTCCTCAATGTGTGGTCCCTCCAAAGAATCAGAAACAGGTCTGTCTATCATTCCCTCCCTCCAATCCTCTGCTCCCTAAATCTATCTGCCCCGTGTCACAGGAAAGCTTTTCAGGCAGCACCAGAGAAAGTTAAACAAACCCTCTGTCTTCACTGCATTCTACAAGTTACCTTCAAAAGTTAAAGTTACGTTCTCTCTCTCTCTCTCTCTCTCTCTCTCTCTCTCTCTCTCTCTCTCTCTCTCTCTCTCTCTCTCTCTCTCTCTCTCTCCCATTCCAATACCACTAACCATAAAGCAAAGGATAAGCACCTTAGTACATATAAATGGACAGTTACAAGTTCTTCCATATCAAGGAAACAAAGGAAGGGTTTGAACTGAAACCAGACATGATTTTAAAAAAAAAAAAAAAAAAAAAAAAAAAAAAAAAAAAGACTGGGTTTCTTAGAAAAAATGAAAACACATTAAAAGAACTTTGAACCCTGGCACCCTGGCCATGACCTCTAAACATTCAGATCCTTCTTTCAAAGCTCCCTAACTGTTAATTATTAAAAGGTCAATTTTTTAATATACCAATAGATGAGTACTATTCAACTGCCTACAGAGATCTGAACAGTGTTCTAATGAAGCTGTGCAGTGCTGCAGGCACACTGTCAAGGTTAAATATTCCCCAAGTCAGTGCATCAGTGAGAATGAAATCACTTGCTGGAATGTAACCTTAGTGTCAGCCTGTGTGGTCTAAACCCAGCTCAAGAATTTAACATTATAGGGAGGGAATGAATAAACAGGTTTCACAACTGCACAAATCAGCTAGCAGGATTCAGGATCTCCATCATATTTTGCATAAAGAGAAGAATGTACAGATGTTAATCTCATGCAGCTCTGGTACTATAGCTTCCAAAAAGGAAGCCACTCCTCAGTGTGGTGCTGTAGCTCAGGAAGGTGGTAGGGATCCAATGGAGGATGTGTTGAGGTGTGGGTGCCAGAGTAGAAAGTCATGTTTTCCCCTCACCCATCCTGATGTGTCAGCTCTAAAAAAGTGTCCTGCTTACCTTTCAATCCAATTAACTCAGATATAATTGTCAAGATGAGTGGAAGCATTTATGGGATATTTTAGAATTGGAATGCTGTGGGGGCTAAAAATATACAAGGTGAAGTATATGTACAGTAGCTAGGTCACCTATAGAGCTTGGAAGAATGCCAAGGAGGTCACAGCGAGATTCACCGAAGACCTGAATTCTCAATTCTCCAAGCGTCACTGGATAGACTTTAAGGCACCGCACTTGGGTGAGACCTGAGGATTGAGGCAGCATCTGCTGAGTTGTGAATTATGTCCTATCTGCCCCTAAAAAGAGACAAGGAGATTTGAAATCAGAAAGTCTCCCTGATGAAAATAGTAATAATTTTTTTTTTTAAGGTTAAGGACAATATGACAAGTACTTCAGATTTCCCTTTACAAGGCTGGGTGGCCTTGGTGACACATTCTGCAGTCTCAGACTTTGGGAGGCGGAGGCAGGGTGTGTGCTCTGCTCCAAAATACTGTGAGTGTCAAGGTCAAAGCAAATAAAAGTATGGTGATTTTGAAACCCTCAAAGCCGCCTCACTGCTGGCCATGGCTTTATTCAAAGTCACTTCTAGGTGAAAATATCAACTCCTCCTCAGGGGTGAGGAGTGTGATAATGCTGCCAGCAAGTACATCTTATTGGAGGTACACAAATAGAAAATCAAGGCTTAGAGAAAGAAGATGCATGTGCCCAAATTAGACTCAACACAGATGCATATTTAGGTATAAAATATGGCCCCCAAATTTTCTCAACAAAACATACGCTGTAAAATAAGACAGTACTAAAAATTGGAGTACATAGGGGAAATAAATGAGTTCTTCATGAAAAATTAAGCACAGAAGGCAAGAGCAATGAGGAAGTTTAAAGATATTCCTACAATGTAGAAGTGATGGCATGCACACAAGGAAACTCAAGTATATGTTGGCATTGCAAATACAAGTTAGTGGTGGCCTTGAAGCCTCCACAGTCACAGAGAACAACCGTAGGTGCTATAAAGAGTCTGACAGGTCACAGCAACTCGGATTGTCCTGACTGTCCAGATGGTCCCAAACAATCTACTCCTTTCTCTGGCATCTTAAATGTGCTATAAGAGCCACAGGTAGTAGCACTAACCTATAACCCTTAGCCCTGAGAAGGCTGAGGCAGGAAGACTGTGAGTTTGAGACTTTGGAAAGGACTATGGGGCTTTTAAGGTTGTGAGTGTTTTATATTTCTGTTAACCTGAGATCTTTGGGATGAAGAAAGGAAAGCTTATCATTTAACAGAGATGTGTTTGTGTGTCCAGTTGATCTTGTCTCAAGAAAAAAAAAAAGAGAAAACCAAAACTATGTCTAGAGTTGTAACTCAGCAGAGTACTTGTCTTCTATTTAAGAAGCCCTGGGTTTGATTCTTATGCTGCAAAAAAGTCAGTGTAGGCTGCATGCCTGTAATCTTAGTAGGAGAATCAGAAGTTCAAAGCCACTTTCTGCTACACAGGAAGTATCAGACCAGGCCAGCCTAGGCTAGAAGAGAGAGAGAGAGAGAGAGAGAGAGAGAGAGAGAGAGAGAGAGAGAGGGAGAGGGGAGAGAGGGAGAGAGAGAGAGAGAGAGAGAATGAGCTTGTCCCTAAACTGATGATTAGTTTTTGATAGACTTGTGGCACTCACCTGAGTGGAACAATGGGGAACATTTTAAGGTCATTTATATACATTATCAAACTGCTTTAGAACAACAGAAAAGTAGACATTTTAAAATAGAAAAAATAAAGCCCAACTATGAAAAATAACAAAAATGGATTATAGTCTATTACACGCTACAGAAAACAGTGAGTTAATAATGATTACATAATCACATGAAAAACAAATAGAGAGAGGAAGCAGCTCCCACACGGTGGAAAAGCCAAATGATTAACATGATGGAAACAAGGACATTGAGGAATCATCAATTAGCAACCATTGTGGTCATCATCCAGGACACATTAATGAATGTTAAAACCAGAGGGTAAAGGTTTAATAACCAACAGAGCATTTGCAGTAATCTCAAAATGCTACCTACTCCACAACAAAAAAGCAAACAATGAATTGAGTTGGCCAAAGGACTTGAAAAGATACTTCTCTAAAGAAGATACTCAAGCATCCAGTAGAAACATGCAAAGACATTCAATATCTCTAATCATAGGGAAACCCCACGTATAAGGAGGCACGAGGCCATACACATTCACATGTTGCTATCATGATAGGCAAGAAGGAAGAAAAGGAGAGATAGGCAGAGGGAGAGAAAGATTGGAAGCCCTGTATAATAGAAGTGTAAAATGGTACAGCTGTGTGGGGAAGAAAACACAGCCACTCTCCAAAACATTTTTTAAAAATAGCATGACAATAGTAATGATTTTTTTTTAGGTTAAGGACAATATGACAAGTACTTCAGATTAAAGGTTAGAATCAGACTTACTAAGAGATGTGAAAACAGCTAAAGGCAAGAACAACCCAAGCATCCATGGAGAGATGAGAACATGGCAGAACAACAGGATGGTGCATGGTCCTGGCCTGGAGGAAATTCTGACATACACATCAGACAGCAACAAATAAGAAATCAGTTACTGAAAGCAGACTACTGGCAGCTAGGATGGGGAAAGGAAGTTACTGTTTAATAAGTGTAGACTTCAGTTTGCAGCATGAACAGTTCTGGAGATGATAGCAGAAACTATTGCACAATAGAAATGTGCCAGATGCCACTGAACAGTGTATTTAAAGGTGATTAATATACTTTTGAAAAACACACAACATAATTACTAATTAACAGAGCAAACAACAGTTCTATGCTAGAGAAACTTCAGTGTGACTCTTAAGTCCAATGACTCCTGATTCATATCACCAGCCATGGAGGGACCAGAACCACATATCAGTCTGGTGGGACAGAGTATGAAGACCATAGAATTACTCCTGAGATTACCAGAACATGCCAGAATATCAGACAAATCTAAATGGCAGGGAAGTTGCCAGAAATGTGCTGCTAATGTATGTACAGCTTCCCAGAAATGAAAAATTTTTTAAAACCTGAATTGATAGCATTTCTCTAGTGAAAATCATCCATGACCTTCATAGGCTGACGTCAACTTGCTTGCAAAATTTGTAAATATTGACCAATCAGTTTCTAGTATCTGGAAAAAGCCAATCACAACACACCGGCACAGGATAAATACTTGTATTTCCCAAGTGTCAAAGCCATGAACTTCAATGATTCTGATGAATTGTTTCAAATAGAAGCGGACTGACAAGTCCCAACATGCAATACAACTTGTGGTCTTTGCGATGTTTTTGCTATAAAAGATATGGTAAAGACAAGCATCAGCACCCCATGTGGATCTAGGGATTATACAGAAAGAATCCATTAGCATTCCTGAAATGAGTTATATGATACCTTCCCAAAAGACATCCACATCCTAATGTTATAAACCTATGGATATGACCTTACTTAGAAAGATCTTTGTAGGCTTAATTGAATGAAGGCTCTTGAGCTAGAATCACCCTGGATTATCCACATAAGCACTTCAATCCAACAATAAGCACCCCACAAGAAACAGAGGACAAACGATAGAGGAAACAGAGGTCACATGAATATATATACCATCTGAGACTAGAGCAGATGTTCCATCAGCGATGCTGACATCCAGGAAGGGTTCTCTCTTGGAGCTTTTGAAGGGAACACAGTCCTCTCAACTGGTTGATTTCAAACATCTCCAATCCACAACTGTGAGGATAAATCTACTATCTTAACTGGCCCACTTGGTCACCAATTGTCTCAGAAGCCTTAATTGGATGGATGACTTCCTTCATTATCATGCTCGTACCATGACCAAAGACAGTGTTCCTCTGTGGAAGAAATAGACTCTTGAGTATTCAAGGGGGTAGAAAATGGATCAACACTGACCACATTTATAGAAATTACTCTCAAAAAGGCTTGTGGAAGTCATGTGTGGTGGTAAACACCTGTCATCCCAGCGTAAGGGAGCTGGATCGGGAGTTCAAGAGGTCACTCCCAATACAGAATAGTTTGAGGTCAGTGTGAACTATGAGACACTGTCTAAAAGGAAGCTCAGGGGAAAAATAATTTCTTTTGTGTACAATCTCTCAACTTGGCTAAAAATTTAAAATTATTTCAAAGGAAAAGCATTCTCTATCCTAGGAACCCAGTGAGGTAGAGAAAGTGTGGGGGGTGAATTCTGGAGGATCTTCTCTTGGACTCCTTGGTGATCCTCATGGGAAATGCTTCCATTTCTAATGCTTCCCAGGTGTGCTTTGGTCTGACCACTCCCGCCTTCCATCACCAACTGCCTTGCTGGATTTTCAAATGATTTCCATTTCAGGGCAAATTTTTAACTGCTTTAATTGAATGCTCAGAAAGAAAAATAAGTAAGTCAAAAAGCTCCATTCCTATCCTTCTTCAGACTTTTACAGGGCACATGAGCCACAGTCACTTGCTCAGTTACCAGTCACCTGAAGTCTACTGTGTTTCCATGGCCCAGGCTAGAAATCTCCCGAGGCTCTGTTCTCCAAGTGTCCCTTTGACCTGTAGTGTTCAGCCCATGAGCCTGTGTACACAGCTTGTCTTGCCAGCTTACCTGCTCTGGCTGTTCTGCAGCATCTGGAACCCAGTGTTTAAGGGGACAGATCTAATCACAGACATTCTGTTCCATTTACCACATCTGCATCCAGACATGCCAGACTCCTCGTCCCTTATTTTGCTTCAGAAAATATGGTCACACAGCTTTCCTTGTATCTAAACCTTTCAGAAAGAGAACCAACTCCCTGTGTGTGCATGCATTTGTGTGTGTATGTGTGTATATGCATGTGTGTGTGTGTTTGTCTGTGTGTGTTTGTGTGTGTATGTATAGTGGGTGTGTGTCTGTGTGTGTGTATGTGGTGTGTGTCTGTGTTTTTGTGTATGTCTCTCTGTGTGTGTGTGAGTGTGTGTGTGTGTGTGTGTGTGTTCAGCTGAGGAGGTATTTTTTTTGTTTTGTTTGTTTTTCAAGACAGTGTTTTATATAACAACTCTGGCTGTCCAGGAACTCACTTTGTAGACCAGGTTGGCCTCCAACTCACAAAGATCTGTCTGCTTCTGCCTCCTGAAGTGCTGGGATTAAAGGCGTGGGCCACCATTCCCAGGTTCATTCTTCTGTCATGTTAAGTAAACCTTGATCTTGAGCAAAACACTCACAGGCGTCTCAGACCCTCACTGTTACGATGCTCCGAGCCTCTCAGAATGAACTCTTCACACTTGGTGGTGATATATTGTATATTTAGTAAAATAGTCTGGAATATCAGAGGACAAAGCCATCTCTCCAGCCATTTTTGTTTGTTCTTTGAGACAGGGTTTTCTGTGTAACAGTCCTGGCTGTCCTGAAACTCCCTCTGTAGACCAGGCTGGCCTTGAACCCACAGAGATCCTCCAGTCTCTGCCTCCCAAGTGCTGGGACTAAAGGCCTGTGCAACCACTGCCTTTTGTCTGTTACCCCTTTTGTTTGCTTACTTATATCACCACAACATATTACTTCTTTAGCCTGATTCTGGCAGGTTTTTAACTGGAAATTATATGAGAAACTCCTATAGGGTGTCAGTGGGAACAATGTGACCCTTCCCTCTACTGCTTACCCAACCCTATTCTGTGGGAACTTGTCCTTCCCAGAACATGCATAACCTGATGACTCTGACATGATAAAGTCCTTTCTCTGGCTGCTTCAAGTCTCAACAATGGTCTCACTTTAGTTATAATGTCAAGATACGTGTAACTTTAGCAAATGTCTTTCCCACACGTTAACCAGTTTATGTGAGGAAACGCCCACATTTATATCTAGTGTAATATGTTCAGACATTTCCAAAGGCTAGAAAGGGCAAGACTCCTTTCAAATTCCAGATTCTTACATTTTCTTTTGAGAAAGGGTCCTGTGTGACCCAGAGTAGCCTCACACTTGCTATGTAGCTGAGGAGCACCATGAACCCCTGGCCTCCTGAGTGCTATGGGCTGCATGTATGCAACCACATATGATTTATGTGGTGTACTGCATGGGAAAATATTTAAGAATAGTTCCTGGGATAGAAAACAAAGTTTATGAGGAAAATTCCCACAGAGGTGGCTGGAACTCAGGGAGTTGAGTCAAGATCAGCCACTGGGGTGGCATCAGGAAAAGGAGCTGGGCCCTCCAAGGGTAGGCAACTGTGGATTGGTGTGAGCAGTATGTGGAGCCTCAAGGGATGGGATCAGATTATTCCTGTGCATGGGCTGGCAGCTTGGAGCCCATTCCCTGCAGGGAACCTAACCCAGTCCTGATATTGGGATGAGGAAATCAGACCTGCCTAGAGTGGATGTGCCAGGCTGAGATGACCCACCTTGGGACTTCTTGCCCTTTTGGGGGAGGGGATGGGGGATGGTAAGGGGGAGGCTGAGGGCTGACTGGGAGGGATTGGGAGGAAGAAACAGGGGAAGCAGGGAGCTACATGGATTTTAAAAAAAAACACTTCATGTAAAAAAATAAAATAAAATGAACATACAAAAAAACAAAACAAAACAAACAAAAAGAAAAAAGAAAAAGTAAACAAACTTTGATGAAATGCCCGAGGTTGTGGTGATGTGCTGGGGGTGGGGTGCTTGTCTTCTCTTTTCCCAGCTTGGCTTTGATGAGCCTCTGGCTCACAACCGTTAACAGTAATTCCTAAATCAACAGTCTCTGGGAAAAAAAAAAAAAAAAAAAAAAAAACAGCTCTGAAAATCAAGGGTTTCTTCCCTGTAATTAAACTTACTTGAAGTAAGTGCAGCAATAATAACATTATTTTCCCAGGTGTCTCCAGCTCCTCCGGGGCAGGGAGCAGGGGCTGTAACACTCAGTGTACACCCAAGACACCTTCTCAAATGCAGACACTTTTTTTGATTGTCATAACACATCGGGCTGAGAGTTTCAGGTGTGTACTTGGTCTCTCGAGTGTGGGAGGTGCCTGAGGTTCCCCCCCCCCGTCCCCCCCGTCCCGTCCCCCCCCCCCCCCCCCCCCCGTCCGTCCGTTGTCGTCGTCGTGCCCCCCCCCCCCCCCCCCCCGCTCTTTCTTAGGCTCACAGCCCTCCTGACTCCTCCAGGTGGAGTTTCCTGGCAATCTGATCCTGAAGAGTCCTTTAGATTTAGGACACAATGGCCCAGGACAAACTTGTCTAAGCTTGAAAGAGTCTTACCGACTGAGAACTCTCTTGGTTGGCATTGCAGCCCCACCCCAACCCCCACCCCGGGCCTTCTTTGAGGGTTTCTTTCAGTAGTGCGTAGACCAGGTTCTACAAACTTATGCCACTGTGGCCCATGTCTGCCCTCTAGACCCATCACAACTATGGCTCATAAACAAACTTCACTGCCTACAGAAGTGTCCAACATCACCATTCCTCCAGAACACTGAAGAATCAGGGGAACCATGGCTTGAGTCCTGGGGCTAAATGGCTCCAACCCAATCTATGTGTGCAAATACTGAGTTTGAGAATTGTTTAACACAGATCAAAGGTGATCCATGAAACCTGAAAGGCAAAATGTGGTTATAATAGAGGCCAGTGACAGGCGCAGCCACTGTAGCCATAGCACAAAAGAACCTTGTGTATACTTCCCGCCATAACGGCTAAAGAGCCTTTGGTAATTTACACCTAATCTTGACCTTTGCTTAATAATTTTGTATTTTTTGGTTAAAGGCACCTTATAAATCACATGTTGTAATAAATGCCAATTGTTGTCTTGATAGAATCTAGAATTACCTGGGAGATAAGCATATCTGTGTGGGATTGATCATATGGATATGAATTGTGGGTGAGAAAATTCTCTAGCCGTGTGTTCTGAATGGCTTCAAATGAAAACACAGCTGACTATGGATGCAATGTTCCCTCAAGTTCCTGTCATATTTCCTAATGTGACAACTGTCACCTTAACTGTGAACCACAGCACACCCCTTCTCCTTTCTTCAGTTTCATCTCAGCAGCAGAGAAAGAAAGTGAGGTACCATAAGTGATGCTGTGAGTCCTTCAGGAAAACTTGGGCCACTTCTGACTCCTTCCCTATGTCTCTCCTTTCTCACCTTCTTCCTTTTCTCTTGATGTGGGATGCAACTTTGTGAGTATAAGTTATGACTTATTAAAAGATGGGGCATGAGATGAAAATGAAGGAAGTTTCATGAATAAGGCAAAACAGCTCTCCACGGCTTCTTGTTTCTATAGCTTAATTGTTCACACCCAAGAATAAAGACAAAAGATGCCACAGTCCGTATCCTACTTACACTAAGGAAAGTATAGTGTGTGACAAGAATGTGTCCCCAGAAGAAATGTTCCCTTGAAACTTGGAAGCCGGACCTTACTTGAGCAAGTGTCCATGAGAATATAACTCAGATATCTAGATGAAATCATCTCAGGTTCTCTCAGTGAGCCAAACTCCAATAATAAAAGTCCTTGCAGAAATGTAAAAGAGACAGAGGAAGAGGAAGCTTCACATAGGATGTGAAGACAGAAAAAATGAGAACAAGGTATGTAACAAGAGCGTCTATATAAGGGGCTGGATATGCAAAGAATTCTCTGTTGAAGTCCACATCTGGACTTTGGTCCCCTGAGCTGTGGGAGGGGGCGTTATACCAGCAGTTCTCAACCTATGATGGGTCATGATCCCTTAGGGTTGTTCACAGGGGTAGCACATCAGATACCCTGCATATCAGATATTTATATTATGATTCCTAACAGTTGTAAAATTATAGTTATAAAGTAGCAACAAAAATTATTTTATGGCTGGGGGTCACCATAACATGAAGGACTGTATTAAAGGGACACAGCATTAGGAAGGTTGAAACCACTGGATTATACTGTGACCACATGATGCTTATGGTGGCTGATTTGTTATGGTACCCTAGGAAACAAATATAAAGAGCTAAGAGTGACAAGCCTGTTTGTGGACACCTTCAATCAGTCAGAAAGTTAAAATAATACTGGTAGTTAGAAAGTTTGCCTATTTGAGGTTTGAACATCAGACCAAAGAGAACTTCAGCAATACAGGGAGGTTGAAACTGGATTTGACATGATTCCTGGAAAATGTGAATATAAAGAACAGAAGGCCCAGCAATGACAATAATAATAATAATAATAATAATAATAATAATAATAATAGAAAAATAGAGGCAATTGTAGAGGAAACTGTAGAGTGTAAGAGTGGGCAACTGGAAACAGACCTGAATCATGCTTTTTTTCCACCAACCTTTATAAGTTTTAAAGAAAGTTAGCACCTGTTTAAGATCAGTTTCTGTGGTCCTCTGCTACACATCTCTGCCTTCTGCAAGAGCGGCCCTTGTCTGTAGAGTTGTCCCGTCTCTGCCACCTGTTCCCAAATAATTGACTCAGAGACTTCAAATAAATTATAAATGCTCAGCCAATAGCTCAGGCTTGTTACTAACTAGCTCTTACAACAACCCATTTTTATTAATCTATGTGTTACCCTGATGCTTACAGCTTTTACCTCTATCCCATGTTGTGTCTAACTCATTCTTCTTCTAGCTGGTGACTCTTCTCTCTACCCTTCCTCCTTCCATCATTCTCACGTTGGCTTTCCTGTTCAGCTACTGGACAGTCAGTTTGTTTAATAAACCAACCATAGCAACATATATTCACATACAGTATACAGAAGGATTGTTCTACAACATTTCTCCCTTTTGTCTAATTAAAACAGAAGATTTTTAACATGAAAATAGTAAAATTATATGCAATAAAAACAGTTATCAAATAAGAATTATAGTTACAAATTCTGTCTATTTGTATTTGGCAAAATTAGAGAAAATATTTTATTATCTATCTTATTTTGGTGAGTCAAGTTTTATACCTAATTTGCTTTCTATTATAACTAAAAAGCAAAACTGTAAGTTTAATCCATCAAAGACCCTAGAAGGATGAAATGTTACCTAATGACAGGGACATCAGGCTACCTGGATAGTCACCCAAAGTTCCTCTGTTTAGCCTACAGGCCTAATATATCTGATAGCTTTCCTGTGAAGCAGGGAATTCTGAAAGATTGTCCTACTTTGTCTTGGCAAAGTTTGGCCATTGTCTTTTTTGTATCCTGACGGTCCAGTATATTTTCAGCAACTGAGACAAGGGAAGTTTCTTTGCTCGTATGGCTAGCTTTTGCCATAGAGAAGACAAACTCCATATGGAATTTCTTTAGTGTCCATCATCTTCTCTGAAGTAGATTGGTGTTGCCAGGAGCAGATGTGTCTCACTGTCATGAAAAGACTAAACATATTAAATGCAATATTCTGTAGGTCTTTGAAGTATTTGAAGACCACCTACCTATCTAAATGTATTTGTGCATGACCTTGAAAACATACCTAACATGACTATAAGTTTTATTATTACAGATAACTATTAATCTGTATTTTTAATAATACATTTTTAAAATGAGCTGCATAAACACAATACCTTAATCAAGAGTAGAAATATACATACAGCATAACAAAATTAACTTTAAATTTGTATGAATAAGCCAAAATTCAGCTTGGCAGTGGTGGCGCACACCTTTAATCCCGGCACATGAGAAGTAGAGGCAGGTGGATCTTTGTGAGTTTGAGGCCAACCTGGTCTAAAAAGTGAGTTCCAGGACAGCTAGGGCTGTTACACAGAGAAACCATGCCTCAAAAATCCATACCAATGCAAAAGATTAATAGTTGTTTTTTTGGTTAAAGTAGATTCAATAATCTACCCTTTCATTCTACCATTTCTGTATTTTTCCTTTTCCTTTTAGAACAATGTCCCTGGATCTAATCTCCTTTTTTTTTTTTTTTTTTTTTTAACCAGTAACAACTTGTAACTAACCCTCCTAAAATGATAATAAATGTCCATAACACATCTTTTGGGAATGTGGGCATCATTTTCTAGATTGCTTCCTGTTGTTTTTAGGCACTGTTATCTTTGAAGGACCCTGAGAAAAATTTAGGATTATGGTCAAGTCCTGACTGGAGTATTCTATAAGGCTGTATCATCTCGGCCAACAGCTTTGAAGCTGTTCTGGATGTAGAATTCTGAGGAGAATGTAACAGAGGCATTTTGAAATGCTGGATCACCTGGGCCATTTGTTTTTACTGGTGTTTGATCCCCTTGCTGTAAAAATACATAAACTCTTAAATATAGCATACATATCTGCACTAATACAAATGTAGACTGTATAGTGTGCCAAGTCAGCCAAAGATGATTTTTGTTTTATGTTTGAACAGATAGAATATACATCATGCATCTTGTAGTTTTTTAGGTTTTGTTTATTGTTTGATTTATGTTTGCAGTCAGATTCTTCAGAGAGTCTTTCTCAATCAAATCTGATTTTCCTTAGGCTAGAATGGATCTATAACCCCTCTACAGCCTGTTTCCTGTGGAAATAAAAGCATAACCTCTCTGCCAAAGTAACACATCTTTTGACTTAAATTTTGAAGCCAATATATTTTTTAAAACATATAGGTTGGTTGAATCTAGCAGTTTTTATAATCTATATCTCTTAGCAACCAAAAAGTTCAAAAACAAGACATTAACATATAGGATCCAGGCTCTCTGTATATTTCCCATCTTTATGTGGCTTATATATTTTTATTACTCTATTTCTTTTTTAAAGAACTTTCTCTAAATTCCCCACACACACAAGTCTATGTATATTTTTAAACACACTGTAGCCTGTTTAGAGGGTTCTTTTTTTCATCTAAATGTCTTTACTGTGTATCTGTAATCTTTTCTGTCCATATGAGTTGAAACCTCAAATCTGCTGGTAGTTCTTGCACTGGGAGCTTAAGCCCACAGAAACTGGCTGGGAGATGCCTCTCTGTACCTCTGCCCATGTGAGAAACTGTGGGAACCTGCCATTTGGCTTAGCTCAAGGCATACTGGTAGCTGCCAGGAGATGTGTCTCTGTACTGGGGCCAGCATGGGAGACATGAGATTAGGAAGCTGAGTTTGGCTCTGTTTGGTGTGTTTATAAGCTTTTTTAGATCTTACGTGAATCTATGGCCCATGCTGGGCACCATTTGTAGGCCGTTTTTCTGAACCAACAACCAACCTGTACCCAAATAACCAGCAGCTGCTTCCCAAATGCCTGACTCAGAGACTTAGATAAATAATAAATGCTGGTCTAATAGCTCAGGCTTGCTAATAGATTACTCTTACAGGCCTTTGCTGACTTAACCGTTTTCACGCCTGGAAGTGAAATTTCTCAGTCTTAGCCTTACGTAAACTTTTAGCTCAAAACCAAATGGCAGTAATTAGAATCCATCTGTCATTTATTTCAGTTTCTTGAAAGAGGCCGTGGCACGTGTTCAAGCTGGTGTGCACGTTTCTGTGGCTGGACAGCCCTCTAAAGCTAGAAGAGGGGTCTCTTTGAAGGATGTATATACAAAAGGGCAAGGTGGGAGTCTCCAGCACCAGGGCAGCGTTTCAAGTCTTGCATCCTATTCACCTACCTTTTCTTTCATCAAGTGCGCCCTTGCTCCTGAGTCAAGTGTCTCTTGACATGATAAACTCACCCTTCTCTTATGGTATTATCTTACTCTCCACACATATTCTCTAATGTAGTTGGAATTAATTTATTAGAGTGGCATTTTTCTGCTCCCCTGAGTAATTAGCTATTTATCCCAACATGGCTTTTTAAATAGCTCATACACTTCTTTCTGATTTGAATACTAATTCTGTTGACAACAACAGCATTCTCTGAATGCCTTCTCCAAGTCAGAGTCTGCACTAAGCATAATATGTGGTTATTTCAGCTTGATAATGGTATTATCCACAAACTGTTGCTAAGAAATGCCCAGTTTAAGATTTATACCCATGCCACCTATCTCTAATATTCATATTTTAATCATACACAATTCCTATAAATTTTTTAATCTGTTTTTGGCTTATCAGAAAGTATTGACAGAATTGAAGTTCTGACGTAGGGAAGGCTCTGCTTGCCTCCCTCTGTGGCTTCCCATTTTGATGACAATGAGCTAGCTAGCAGCTAGCTAGCTAGCTCGCCCCATGTAAATGTACAAAGTGCCTGTCAGGAGAGAAAGGATGGCTGCTCTCAGGAAACTCCCAGAAAGGAAAGGAATTTTCTGAGACACTCAGCAAAAATCTCCATGTCTTATTAGTCCAAACTGGGTCACATCCCCATTCCTGTAGCAGTCCTGAGTTAAAGGGATGGAGCCACATGGATGTCAGGTTTCTTCTCTATCTGGTCTACCCATAATAAGGTTTGAGTCCAGCTCTCATGTGTGGAAAGTTAAAAACAGTAGCCTAGGCAAAGGAGAAGGTAAATCAGGGCTGTCTGACAGTGGGGTAAGGCTGGCAAGGCCGCTCCAGGCCACGTCTCCCATGTCTCCACACTGCTGTCTTCAATGTGTGCCTGCTACCTCGTGGTTCCACAGCCACCTTTAAATTCCTAAGAAGAAAGAATGAAAGGCAGAGAGACTTCCTTCTGCCTCTGCTTACCTACCACTGTACAGGGCTTAGCCAGTCAATAATTGTGGGGATATTTTGTAATATAATAAAGACAGTCAGAGATATCAGAGGATAGATCCACCTTCCAGACAGAGTTTTCTGTGTAACGGTCCTGGCTACCCTGGAACTTGCTTTGAAAAGACCAGGCTGGCTTTGAACTCACAGAGATTTTCTTGCCTCTGTTTCCCAAAAGCTGGGACTAACAGTGTGAGCCATGGCTTCTTCTGCCTGCCTTGGAGCCTGGAATTCCTTCTGTAAACCAAGATGACCTTGAACTCGGATTGGATTAAGGGAGTAGGTCACCACTCCCGGGATATTCCCCCGTGCTGGGATTAAAGGTGTGAATTACCACTGTCTGATCCTCCTAGACTGACTGTGGATAGATCCCTCTGATGTCTCCGGCTGTTTTTATTATTTTACAAATTATCCCCACAAACAACAATTGGCTGAGAGGAGTGTGAGGCATCCACTGTGTGCCCAGAGAGAAACTGGGGTTCCACAGCACTGAGAAAGCAGCAGTACGGCAAACAGTCTATGAGACAGTCAGAGAAGCAAACTGCCTGCTGTCAGTCACTCACTAACGCTTTCAATGGCTGCATTTTACATGTCAGAAGTCTGTCTTGTTAATAATTTTGGAAGAAGAACGTGAGTATTTTTTAGAGAAACACCACAAAATCCTGGATCTCTGTAATATATTACCTTCTCTGCATTTCTGATTGTTCATAGTGTTGCAGATACCAAGTGGCCAGATATATATTTCAACCAAGTCAACTGCTCACTTTAACAGAACAGAATGAGACAAAATCCAGAGACTCTGTGATGCATTTCTCAGTTTCCAGGATACAAGGGAAAAGTGTTACGGGCCCCAAACTGGCTCAGCTTCCAGACAAGGATTATACCATTTTTCTGTCAGTGTTCAGAACCACATACAGTCTCAGTTCTGTTCTATCCATAGAACATGGGAAGAGCTCGTTATGTCTTTGCCCACATATCCCTCAGCACACCGGAACAAGTCTTAACTGGTGTAAAGAACGTTCAGGATTTGTGTGAAACTCAAGCACAGGCATTTTATTCCGTTCATGCAGAAAGAAAACAGGCCACTGAGCTGGCCCTCTAGAATCAGAGCTGGAGCAGCAGATGTGAGAACATAAGGCTGTATGGAAGGAAGCCTATCTCACTTTCCACCATTGCTTAGCATTGTTGTACCATGTCAAGGGACCTCCCTCCAAGGACCACTAGGGAGCTGGATTCCTATGCAAACACATGAGTGTCAGTTTATTCTTTTAGACAGGTTCAAACCCAGGCTGAAACCCTATGTTATGACTCAGCACAGGGAATTTGGCCCAGAGTTCTAGGGTGAGAAGGTTTTTGAAGGGAAAATATGTAAGTAGGGTCTTACACGTCTTGGCATTTCAGGGTTGGGTAAAGGAGTGTGAGGTAGAGTAATTCTTGGAAACTATTGGTTAACCTCTCAGCATGAAACCAAGTTTTGAATCTATTGGCTGTCAGGCTCATTCCTGAGAATTTTCTAGATTCTTCTTAGACCTGAGCCCTGTCCCCAGGCACTAGATGTTAGAAAAATGGTCTTTCCCTGAGATAAAGTTTTGCAACAGTAAGTCTATGCCTTCACATTTCCCTCTCTGACTGGTCTCTGAGAGATTAATCATGGGACTGTCTTGTCCTCTAGTTCTATCCATATCTGATTTTAACATGCATTTGGATTTCCTGAGGACCCAGTCTCAGCAGACAAAATAATCAGTAGGAGCCACGCTACCACTTTGAGGGGGTTGTCTGGATCTTTCAAAGCTTCGCATTCTTCAGTCCGGAAATCTTCCTTGAGTGTGAAGGGGTCTGCTGGCCTGGCGTGGGAATGGTGGACCCAGGTGGCAATGCCGGCAACCTTGATGGCTGTGGGCATTGTCAGCAGAACAATGTAGGGAACAATGTAGGGATCTTTCCATTTGTGTTCCAATGACCCTAGGCAATGTCTCTTAATGTAGACCCAGTCCCCTGGTTGAAATCTGTGAATTTAGGGGAAACATCGGATTCATAGAGGGCCCTGAGCTTGAGCCACATTTCCTTATAGGCCCACTAGACCCCTTGTACAGACAGTATCAAGAATATCTTGGTCTTCTAGTTCTGCCAGAAAATCCACCTGGAGGTTGGGGGTTATAGGGGAGGGGATGTCAAACATAATTTCAAATGGGGTTAGCCCCATCTGATAAGGGGTTTCCTGGTCCTATACAAGGCAAAGGGAGCCACCCAGTCTGCACCAGTCTTTACGGTAAATTTAATTAAGGTCTCTTTTAGAGCATAGTTCATCCTATACTTGTCCCTACTCGGGGGTCTAAATGCACAATGCAACTTCCAATCACTCCACAGAAAGGTGGCTAAACTCTGACTTACCCAGGACATAAAAGCCAGCCCACTATTTGACCCTCTCATGGTTGGAATCCATACCCGGCAGGATGTCTTCAAGTAATTTCCTTCCCACCACTGGCACCATTTCATATTTGATGGGGAACACCTCAGTCCATCCTGAAAAGTGTCTAAAAAGATGAGCAGATAGCTCTAACCATACTTGCCAGGTTCTAGCTCAGTGAAAGTCTCTTTCCCAGTAGAGCTCCGGGCTTCTTCCCCCTGAGTCAAGACCCAGGGTTTTTAGGTTGGCAACAGCATTTGTGAGCTGACAGGCTTTGCAGTGGGTAACTGTTTACAATTTTTTGTTGTACATCTCTGATTTTTATTCTCAACTGTCTACCCAAGTCCTGCATTCTCTGTGTTCCCATATGAGGGGATCAATGAATCTTGGTAAGCAGTCCCTTTCCCAGATGCTCAGGCAAGATGATTTTATTGTCTGCAGCTCTCCACTACCTGTCTATGTACTGGGCCATAGGGAGGGTCTTGACCCAGGAAAGATCTTCCTTTGTATACCTAGAATTTTCTGGTAGATTAGGTGCCCCCAGGTCCACCAATACATGTGCAAAAACTATATCAGTCTGGAGTGCCACCTGCCGAGTGGTTTTGTCTGCCAGACTGCTCCCCCTGGGGATAGATCCATCCCTCTCTGGTGCCCTGGGCAATGGATGGTGGCCAGGTTCTTGGGTAGTTTAGGGCTTTAAAGAATCCAGGATCTCATCTTTATTTTTGATACTTTTTCCTTCTGCAGTCAGCAGCCCCCTTTCTTTGTATATTGCCCCATGCACGTGTACCATGGCAAAAGCATACCACTGTCGATGTGGATGTTAGCCTTCTGTCCTTGCCAGAATTCTAATGCCTTAGTTAGGGCTATCAGCTCTTCCTGTTGGACAGATGTCCCAGGTGGCATTGGCTCTGCTCATATTAACTCTTCTGCAGCGGTTACTGTCAATCCCACATACCTTTGACTGTCCTGCACGAAACTGCTGCCATCATTCTACCGGGTAACTTCTGCATCAGGCGATGGGATTTCTCGAAAGTCTAGCCTAATGCTATGAGCCTAGGCCAGGATCCCAGAGCAGTCATGCAGTGGTGCTTCCAGGTACAGGTCAGGCAGTAGAGTCACCAGATTCAGAGCTGAGGGCTCCTAGAAAGTTATTCTGGCAGGGTTAAGCAACGGAGTCTGATAATGAGTTATTCTGGCTTTGCTCAGACACCCATCAGGGGGCTGCTTAAGAACTCCTTCAAGTGTGTGTGGGGGGTCAAGTGTGTATGTGGGGTGGTTATGGTCAACTTGTCAGCATCCTTGACCAGTTGGGCCATGGCTGCTATTATGCAGAGGCAAAGTGGTCATCTGAACTCTCTCACTTGCCTGGCAGTAGTGAGTGTGAGAATCTTAAATACTGTCTCCTATGCATCTGAAAGCCACTGCTGCCCTTCCTTCAGAGTATACCCCAGGTATGTTACCTGCCGCTCGCGGATTTGGGCTTTCTTGGCTGAGGAAAGGTCCCCCAGGGTCTGCAATAACTGCTCAGTCCTAGCCAGGCAAGTCTCTTGGTCTGCGGCTGCAATCAGCTGCAATTAACAACATACTGTAACAGATTTCTGGGTTCTGTGTCCGGTACTCACCCGAGTCCTCATGCAGAGCTTCATGGAAGATGGTGGGGAGTGGTTGAATCCTTTTGGTAGTCTAGTCCAAGTCAGCTGGCCAAATGCTGGGTCGTGCCATTTGAAGGTGAAGTACTGGTGGCTTTGGGGGGCCAGAGGCAGGCTGTCAAAGGCATCTCTTGGTTTTGCACCTTCCTCTCAGGGTTGCCTTTGGCACTCTTCTGGTTTCACAGTAGTGGCCAGCAGCACGCTAATGACGTGCTGATTCTTATGCTGCTCTCTTTTGATTTCTTTTTCCTCTGCACCATCCCTTCCATTATGTACTTTCTCAGCCACCTTTACTAAATCTCTAATACTCTTTCTCCTAGCTGCTCCAGCCTCTGCAGTTTCCTCTTTGTGTCAGGAGCTGTCTGGCTAATGAGAGCCAAGGTCATTGCAGCAGCATTTTCCTGGCCCCAGGATCATAGTGCGTATACCTCCCTCCCGGAGACTTCCTGGAGACCTTCCAGGAATGCTGCTGGGCTTTCATCTGCTCCCTGCCTTACATCATAGACCTTACTCAAATTCTCAGGCCCTCTTACAGCTGCCTTGAGACCTGCCAATAGAGTCTGACGATAGACCAGGAGGCTTGCCTTACCTTCAGCCGTATTACAATCCCAAACTGGGCAGATTAGAAGGAAGGCCACATCTATGAGAGCCAGGTCGGCTGTGGGCTCTCCTGTGAGTCCCCAAACCAGCCTTTGATCCTTGGTCTGTTATCCGATCTCTCTCCTCTGTTGTAAAGAAGACCTACAAATGTTGTGCACAGTCATCCCACATAGGGATGGCTGCACCAGGATTGGGAGCATAGAGGGGAGAAATCTCATCCTCTGTGTTGCTTCCTTGAAGCCTTTCTCTGTAGCTGACAGGACCTTAACCTGTTGGAGCAAGAATGGTTTAATCCAAGAAGGAAAGCCCTCTCCTAAGTCTCTCCAAACCACTACGAAGGCCAGGTCAAAGGTTCCATCAGGAGGCCAGTTGACGCTTTGTGCTGGCTATTCTGGCCTTCAAAAGATAGAAAGTTTAGACTTTTTAAATGTGACCAAAAGATTATGAAGATTATGGGCATGTGCATTAACATCTCAGTAATGGGTTAAGAGTAAGTCCAGAGAAGAAGTTGTCTGTCCCATGGCTTTCATCACAATCAGGAACACAAATACAGAGAAACACGTTACCATGTTGTAGGAGCAACCCACTTGAGCATCTAAATACCATCAGATCTGAGACTCTCTGTCCTCAATCAAGCAGATCTGGGGCTCTTCATCCCCATCACCAGGGTCTGGAACATTTCCAGCCTCTCATGACCATGGGACTCCAGTGCATCCACTCTTAACAAGGTCTGGTCATGATCACTGATTTGAGTGCACTCCAGAAACTGTAACAGGCGGGCGCCCCTAGAGCACCCCTAGACACCCCAAGACCATGCCTAATGACCACTGTTAACTTTAAAGAAAAAGAGAGTTTAATGAATATGAATGATATTCCGGTACACACATGTGTGGGCTCAAAGCACTGTGGAAGCCAAGAGCACCGAATGCTTTCAGGGTAGAATTCTTATACCGCACTCTGGGTAGGGGAGGGGGTACGGGTGGGCTAGGTGTGATAACAGGGTGGGGCCAAAGGTCAATTTAAGATGAAGTTTAGGAATGCAGGCAGGCATATTTCCTGTGAAACAATAGAGTCTTGGGCAAGCAGGAGACCATCTGAGGATATTCATTTCCTGGAGCAATGGTCACAATGGGCACATTGTGCAAGCTTCAGAAAGTTCCTGCCTCGGCAAAACAGCACATGGTTAACAGTTCTCATGGTAGGGCTTTCCTGGGTGGCCCCACCCAGGTCTTGGATGGTCCTGCTCGAGTGAAGCCCAGAAGGTCAAGCTGCTGACCAGGTGTGTCCCAAGTGTGCAGTTGAGCAAGCAGCCATCAATCCTGTGAACAAAGCTTTTCCGAGAAGCTGCCATCTAATTTAATGATACAGTGGAGCCGAAACTCTGTCAACCTTGGCTAGTTTCAGGGACCTCAGGAAGAGGGGAAAGAATCAAACAGGATTTTTCTATCTTCACAAAACAATATCAAACACAGACAGACAGACATGATACTAAACACGGACAGATAGACACCACTCAGTGACACTTAGTAGCCAGTCAGACCCTCCAGTCCAGTGTCCGTGAGGGCCATGGGGGTTCTCATCCAAAGCACCAGATATTGTACCATGTTGAGGGACCACAAAGACCACCAGGGATCTGGATTCTGGTGCAAACACATAAGGATCAGTTTATTCTTTTAGACAGGTCCGAACCTGGGTCAAAACCCTATATTCTGACGTAGTAGAGGGAATTTGGCCCAAGCTCAGGAGTGAGAGGGTTTTTAAAGAATGCCTAAGTAAGGTGTTATATGTCTTGGTGTTTTAGGATTGGGTAAAGAGGTATAGGTAGAATAATTCTTAAAAACTATTGGTTAAACTTTTGTCGCAAAACCAAATTTTAAATCTACTGGCTGAGCTCGGCACGAACCCAAGTTTTGAATCTATTGGCTGTCAGGCACATTCCTGAGATTCTTCCTAGATTCTTCTTAGACTTGGGCCTTGCCCTCAGGCACTAAATGGTCTTTCCCTGAGATGAAGTTTTGTAACAGTAAATCTATGCCTTCATAAGCATCTCTCTCCAGTGAACTGTCTTGAAGCTCACCCCATACGCTATTGCTCTAGTCTTAGTCACTGCTCTATTGTGGTGAAGAGACACCATAACTAAGGCAACTCTTCTAAAAGAAAGCACTGAACTGGGCGCGTGCATACAGGTTTCAGATGGTTAGTGCATTATCATTATCATTGGAAGCAAGCAGGTATGGTGCTGAGGCTGAGAGCTTTACATAGTGATCCTGAGGGAGGGGGAGAGGGGAAACCTCAAAGCCCACCCCTGCAACAAAACACTAAAAGGCCACACCCCCTAATCCTTTCAAGCATTTTACCAAGCTACCACACCTCCGAAATCAAGCTTTCTATCCCTTCAGAGATGTAATGCCATAAGTTAATGAGTGGGTAAGGAGACTCCCTCGGGGGTTGTCAGCCCTCTCCAAGTCAAGCCCTTCTCCGTCTAAGGCCAAACTAGATCCTTATTAACAAACTCTTTAAATCTGTCATTTAGGGAAAATGGCTCAGCCTCTTCTTGCCTCCTACTCTGCAAGCAAGTTTGCTCTGGATGGCTTCTTTTCTTCCATTAGAAGAGAATACTCAATGACTAAGGTCAATGTGTCTGTCACTCTCTGTGTTCTTGGCCTCATAGACACAGGTAAGGAAAAGAACCTGGAATAAATAAACTTAAACTGGTCTGCCAGCTTTACCATGTAGACAAAGAAGGGTTCTGTCCCCTAAGGGACTGTCCTCAGTAGCAATGCACAGGAGACCATAGCTAGAAGCCCCAGCCCTTGTCATTTAATGAAGCTCCGCTGTCCCTGGTAGAATCTAGTCAGCTTTGACCCTCCTTTCTGTTCTGAACACTACATCCATATGCTCCACGTTTAGCTCCTTAGTCCCACATGAAGCACCTGTATACTTTTCTTCCTGGACTCAACAGTGAGAAGCCATTGGTTCTATCGGCCTCTCGATGTAGCACACAACTGAGAGGCATTCTTTAGAAACAATAGTCAATACTCTTCAAAGAATCAAGGCTGTGAAAGACAAGAAAGTAAAAAGAAAGAACCTTCGCAGACTAAGAAGAAATAGGAGAAATTAGTGTGGAGTGTACTACTGAACACAATCCCAGAGCACAAAGGGGACACTAGTTTAAAAAAAGAAAAAAGCCAGTAACACTGTAATGCATCATTTCTGGCTGTCACGCAGGGTTATGAGTGATGTGACATTTCAGGAAAGGTGAGGCACGTAAGGAAACAGTGAGAACGGGGTTTACACGTTTATCTGAAACGTACATCTAAAACTATGAGGCACTGTTGTTTAAGGAGTGACTGGGGATTCTGGGCTGTAGCTTAGTTGTCAGAGGACTTGCCTGGTACTGGTACCCAGGCATATGGCCCCGGGTTTGATTCTTAGCACTGCATAAGCTATGTATGATGGAACATGCCTGTAATTCCAGCACTCAGGAGGTAGACACAGGAAGGACCAGAAGTTCAGTCATTCTCAACTATATGTTTATTGAGTTTGAGGCTAGCCTGAGCTACATGAGACCTTATTTTTTTTTAAAAAAAAAAAAAAAAAAGTAATTAAATAGTGATTACAGAATAAATCTGGAATAGCGTGAATATGAAGGGAAGAAATCACATCTGGAGGGCATGGCCATGAAGAAAGACAGCGTGTAATCATTTCCAGCTCCTTCTCTGTGGCAGTGGTCAGTGCTGGGAGAGAGCCAAAGCCTCGCTCTACTTTCCCGTCTGTAAAGCAGTGACACCACATTTTCTTTTGCCATCTATACTTTACATCAGCTGCATAGTCCTCAATCTGCACCCCCCATGTTAATGTGTCACCCCAACCAAAGCACCCAGAGAAAAGCATTTGGACCCCCAAGCTGTCATTTCCACTGCCACCCACATCCTCAAACAGGGGGGGCAGACCTCTGCCAGCCATTCTTCTCCTGTCCACACTAGACATATCCACTTGTCCAAGGTCCCCAGGGGGCCTGTGGGGGCTCAGACGTGGGCACACGGCACCTAACATCTAGGGGTCTGGGAGTCACACAAGCTCTGCTGACCTTAATAACTTCAGTCTTTTCTGCGATCCTACAGATACAGCCCTGAAGGCGACCTCTGGAATAATACTCATGCAAGCTTCTCCCAAGGAGGAATGTGCCCTAGAGATCATCAAAGGTGCAGCTCTACGGAAAGATGAGGTGTACTATGGTACTGGGCTATGGACCCCTCTCCTACTTGGGAACCCAGGAAGGTGGTTATTGGAATATCTTTCGATAAGTAAATATATATTAGACAACATTGAAACAACTAGGAACTCCTGAGGCCTACTGAGCCTGATTGTTCTGTGAGCCCTACCCTTGAAAGCATATTCTCAAAGATACACAAATCATGGAGTATCCCTCATCACGAGAAGAAGTTCCTCTGACACTTCCACAATGAAAACATAATTTTAATAAATGTCACAAACCACTTTGGAGCCTGCAGTTGTGAACTTGATAGTAAACATGGATATACACAAGATACACAAGTAGTCACACCTACTTTACCTCACAGAGAATGATACAGTGGTACCTAATAATAAAGTTAACTCTAATAAAAGTAATGTCGACTTTATAAATGCAAATCTTGTAACTATAAATTGAGTTTACTCAACATGCTTCCTTTAAAAACCACCATCTAAACAAATGAAAATTTCCAATTTTCACGTCTGTTTTTTTGGTCTGGACTTTTGATCGGAGTTAGGGAAGTCACATCATCCTTTGTTTGGCAAGCTTCTTATCTTTACTGTCTCTGTGTATTTCAGATGATCCTCATATATCCACATATAGCTCATTTGAGGCATGAACCACTGAGGTGACTGGGGAAGCCAGAGCTCATAGGAAATATGAGTCTCAGGCTTAGACTTCTCTGTACTGCAAAACCTATAGCTACTAGAGTTTACTGGGCATCCGTCTATAGCATGGGAATGCTCAAGTGAATATCAGAAGATTGGAGAGGAGGGGCTCAGATCCTTTTATTCATTCGACAAAAATTCACCAAATACTTACCAAGCATTGTGGGCCCACAGTGAAGTGGTAAAGAAAACACCAGGCATATTAATGATTCCACAAAGCCCTCAATGGTCAGGCTACCACAGGTAAAAGACAGCACCTCATGGTGGATAATTTAGTGGCATCTAACAAGAGGGGCCAGGAGGCTGGTGGGGTAGCTGAGTGGGCAAAAGTGTTTACACACAAGCACCACAACCTTAGCCTAATATTCCAAGCCCACAACCGAAAGACTCTCAAAAGTGGTTCTCAGGCCAGGTGATGGTGGCACAGGAGGCAGAGGCAAGCGGATCTCTGAGTTCCAGGCCAGCCTGGTCTACAGAGTGAGTTCGGGGACAGCCAGGGCTACACAGAGAAACCCTGTCACAAATGGTCAAAATCAAACAAGCAAACAGACCTCAACACATATGCCATCACGCACACATGTGTACACACAGAGAAGATTTTTAAAAACCAGCTTTAAAGGTTGCAAAGGGGGATTGGCTTACAAAACCCAGAGCCAGAAGTATCAAAGTACAAACAACTGAGCAGAGTCTGAAGTCCATTCCAGCTAGAAGCCTCTCCCTGTCACCCATGGCTGGTGCTGACCATTGGAGACAGAGATAGGATCCACTGAAATACGATCTGCCTGGAGATAGAGGAAAACTCTTTTCTTTTAAAAGTAATTTTGGGGTGTATTTATCTTATGTATGTAGATATTCTGCCTACATGTATGTGCATCATGTGCACGTGGTGCCCTCTGAAGCCAGAAGAGGGTGCTGAATACCCTGAAACCAGAATAGCAAATGGTTGTGAGCCATCGTGTGTCTTTCTGGGAACCAAGCTCAGATCCTCTGCAAGAGTAACAAGTGTTCTTCAGGCCCCTGGAACTCTTCTTAATTTTGAAACATGTGTTTTAGACTTTATTTTTATTGTATGTGTATGAGTATTCTGCCTGCATGTATGTAATGTGCACCACACACATGCCTGGTGTCTGCAGAGGTCAGAAGTACTTGGATTCCCTGGAACTGGAGTTATAGATGTTTGTAAGACATTAGGGGTGCTGAGATCAAGCTCAGATCCTCTGGGAGAGTAACACATGCTCTTAACCACTGAGCCATCTCCTCGGCTCTTTGTTTTACTTTGTTGTTGTGTTTATGTTTGTGTGGGATACAGTCTTACGATCCCTGACACATAGGTGGTCCCTAACATACCACCCTTCCACCTTTGCCTTCTGAGCACTGGCAGATGGGCTCTACACCTGTCAGAAGAAATTTCTTTCTTAATAAGCCTTTTCCTCAGAATCCAGAAGGAAGGGCTCAAAAGTGGGTCTGAGAACGAAACCATCCACACCCCATAACTTGATGTATTCATTAACATGCTATTAAAATTCCACCATCTTTATCAATGCACTTTCTCATACCTGGACACTCTTGTCGAGGAAGATCAGTGTTGCAAACCCATTTTCAAATGCTCAACTTTTCAGTGGGAAACACTGAATGACTGTCACTCCCAGAGATGCTAGCACCCTCAGTATTGGTGTGGAATACCTTCGTGTGAGTTGTTAGTCAGGAAAACTCCAGAGGCTCCCCAAACAACACAGACCGTTTCTGTTGCTTATGTTGCCCACCAGAATTACATGGGAAGACTCTATCACTGAAGATATGACACTTTTGTGTGCAGGATACAGAAAAATCAAGCTGTAACTGATCTGGAGGCTTCCTCCCTGCCAGCTAGCCTTCAATAGTGCCAGAAAGTGTGAAGCCCACAACTGGGGAGAGAAGAGAGAACCATCAATGTTCCTATCTGGCTATGGACCCTGGAGGTTACAATACTGGCCTGCCAGGCAATATGTGCTCCCGGTGCAATACAGACATGACTGTTGTAGAGGTGACCAACCACTTCCTGGTTGGATTTAAGGCCTGGTCCACAGGTAGAAATTCATACCTGGTACTGTGAAGCTGGTCAAAAGCCTATGGCTAGGGAGATCATAGGGTCTATGGAGGAACATACTACTGTTGTTTTGTGAAATGAACACACTGTCAGACCTCCTTCTGGATATTTATATTTACATCCGTAGATTAGTGCTGATTTCAGCCTTTGTAAAAGAAGCTTCTCTCGAGTGAATAATGTCTAAGCCAAAGACTCATAAGTGGTCAGTGATCGTAGTAAGTGGCTGCTAAAGGCTCAGCCTTAAAGGGGACACCTCTGTGACCTCCAAGGCTCAGGAAGTACAATGGAAAATGTAGTAGAAAAATTGTAAAAACAGAGGACAGCAAAGAGGGCTGTGAAATGCCACTTTGTGAGCGTGACATGGCCACTGCCCTCATGAACACTGAGCGGCAGCAGCTGTCTGCACAGGGCCCATACAGGACTGGGTCTATCAACATCCAGACACGGGTTGGGGATGGGGGTCATGGGGGGATCGTCGGCTGCTGATGGGAAGAGTCAACTGTCTTCAGTGTTATTGCACTACTGAATACGCCTTACTTACCCAAGTCCAGAGCTCCACACCTATGGCCATGTGGGCAACGAGGCTCACAGGACAAAACGAGAGGGGTGGACATGAAAGTGGGGAGAAGGCCTGCTGGGCAAGGACGTGACTGGCAGAGATCTGGAGGAGGAAACGAGAGGCTTACACACGCATGCAAACCTCGACTGCCCTGTGCCCATCAATCCCAACCTACTTCATGGCGATCTGATCCAATCCTCACATAGCCTCGAGACCAAACCTTGCCTTAAACTTTCCTGGGCATGCTTCCCTTGCCTGTCAAAGCAATAGACCAGCTATGCTTGGTCAGTTAGTTCACTTCTGTGTCTTCTTAGGGAGCAGGCAGTCCCAAGGCCTTCCCAGGAGGCAGTAGTGGTCTTCCTCCCCCTCCTCCTCCTCCTCTTCTTCCTCCCCCTCTTATTCCTCCTCCTTCTTGTGGCAGGTTCTCTAGACCAGGATGGCCTCAAACAGGCTCTATAGTTGAAGCTGACGCTGAACTTCTGATCCTCCTGCCTCCACCACTGTGCACCACCATTCCAGTGTATGTGGTGCTGGGGTCAAATCCATGGCTTCATGCATGTTAGGCAAGTATTCTACCACCTTAACTATATGCCCCAGCATCTGAGACGTCCTCAAGGGTCCTCTCTCAGTTCCTAACTCCCAGTAACTATCAGCCCCATCTCTCAGGTCCGGCTGGAAAAGCCTGTCTTTCCTGTCCTTGTCACCATAGAGACCAGTATGTGAGGATGCTGGTTTGCACCTCACATGGCACATATGAAACCTTGATGTTAATCACTCACCTCTCACCTACACTGGCATAAAAACTCAGCCTCATTTTGAAATTTGAGTTTCACTGAAATTACCAGTGAGCAATGCAGCATCTTCCTAGTATTTCAGAGAAAAGGAAAAGTGAGTTTGCCCGCATTCACTGCCTGTGAGATGCATAAGACAATGTCTCATGGGCCATGGTGCTCCCTCCTGGCTCCACCTCTCAGAGCCCAGCTTCCCTTCTTCCCCCTCATTTACCAAACACAGTCAATGCTTATTATACTTTGAGGCCAACCATAATATCTTTTAACAGAAATAGTTTCTTTGCACAAAGGAATTATTGTGTTAACTATTAATAAAATAACAGTTTCACCAAAGATAACATTTTCTTTAAATAGGAGACCTTTGCACTCTTGAGTTTGAAAGGAAGCTAAGAGATTAACAGGCCCTCAGAGGTCTCTTCACATCCTGGCCTTTGAATAAGCCTGTTTCCTTCTCACCTGCTCTCATCTCCCAGGATCAGCTGGCCAGCTGCAAGCGTTCCTGGCTTAGAGTTCATCACTGCCACACAGCACATGATAGAAACAACCCCAGAAACCGGGTACAGTTGTACATGTTTGTAATCCTAGCACTCAGGTGGAGGGAAGAGGATCCTAAGTTAAAGGATCCTTCAAGGACAGCCTGGACTAGGTGACCTTGTCTCAGAAAGGGAGGAGGAGGAGGAAGGAGAAGGGAATGAAGAAAGAGGTCCTCAGGGTGGGAACAGCTGTTCTGACCACAGCTTCAGAGACTCACATTTATAGCTCTTGGCCCACAGTGCAGAGCTGTGGTGAAGTGGAGCATCATGTGTAAGTGTCAGAGGCAGAGCTGCCCACCCTCTGTGAAAGCTCACATAGGACAAGAGGCCAGGGACAGGAGGTATCCTTCAAGCCAGGCACACATGTCATCTCAACACTTGGACAGGTGAGGCTGGAAGGCCGAGAATCCAAGGTCATGCTTGGCTATGTGGCAAATTCAGACCAGCTTGGGCAACTACATAAGACACTATCTCGTGTACCCAAAATGACCCACTTCCTCCAACCTATTCAAGATTCCAACACTTCCCAGAAAAGCACCAGCAGCTGAGGAACAGTTGGTCAGAAAGAGCCTATGGAGACATTTCATACTCAACCAATAACAAGCCTGGACCTATTTCACAATAACCACAGACACTGAGATACTGTCAGAGCAGGACAGTGTTTAGGATCCTAACATGTCAGACACACAACAGCTGTCAGCACATGCTGGGAGCTGTGCTAGGTTGGAGGCTGCCTTTGGAAAACTGGCTTCCTTTCCCCGAGGAGAGAGTGCCATCACAGGCCCTACGCTTGGGTAGAAAGGGAGCCCTGAGGGGGAGACTCACAGCTCCCCACTTGCTTCTCACAAACAGCTACTCCTCAGGACAGTGAGGTCTCACCTGACCACCAACCTTTCCCAAGAGCTTGAGCCACCATGGTTTTACAGCCACCCCATCAGAGCTGCTACACTTTCAACATGTTTCCAAAGCCGGAGTGTTAATACTGGCATAGCGGCATACATTTCTTCAGTCCCAGTCTTGTGGGGAGGGAGAGAGGAACTCAGGGTTGACCTTTGTGTAACTGTTGGTCCTAGAGCAGCAAGGCTGAAGTGAAACATGTAAGGACATGAGGGCATTAGGAAGTCTGTGCCTTTGTGAATCAACTTTGTTTTTAGTTCAAGCTGGGGTTCACAGCACAACTCCCACATCTTCACATGCCCCAATGCACAAACCTTGCCTCTTAGGAGGTTCTACCTCAGAGAGGTCCACTTGACACAATCCTACGCTGATCACCCTACAGCAGCACATCCAGAGGCCAGAATTCACACTTGGACTTAACTCCTTTATGGTATAGTCTGTGGATCTCAACAAATGTGTGATGTGTGTCCACCATCGCACCACCATGTGGTGCTGACTCATTTATAAATGCCCGTGCCCCATACAGGCACCCCTTGCACACACACAAAACCACTGATCTTTTATCTTTGGAGACATTTTTCAAAAATGCCTTCTGAGCAAGTCACAGAAGTTGGCAAAGGATGAGTCTTGGGAAAGAAATGTATGTATAAATTTTGCTACAATTTGGACTAGAGCCTTGTCAGATGGATGGGGCATGAAGCCGCCCACACGCCCATTTGCTAGAATCAAAATCAAGTCATTTGTGCCAAACCAGAAAAAAAAGTAAATAAATTGGGGAGGACCGTGGGTTTGCAAAGATCACAAACTTGTATGAAAAGCGATTCCATATGGACTTCTGCCTAGCAGCTCAGTTTTGCCCCACGCTGACACAGGCGGAAGTTGAGGGCACAAGATTCAGTTATGTGGCACGGACAAGCCCGAGAGCTACCACACCTTGAAGCTCAAGGGGTCCCTGCAGGGTCATGGGGCAGACTCATGGAAGAAACACACACCATTAGACTTAGCACGAGCTTTGTCTGCACAGGGGCCTCTGGAAGAAAGGACAGAGTCAGTCCGTCTGCACTGAGTTGATCAGTGAGTGGAAGATGTGAGCAAAGGGCTCTCTAGCTGGGTAGAAAGGCAAGGGAGAGGGTGTGGGTAACAGGAATGGTCTGGTTTGCATGTTTCCCATGATCTTTCTCACTGTTTGGGGAGAGTGGTTTCTTCCTAGTACAGGCAAGCTGTCTTCTGCACAGGAATAGCAATTGTGTTCAGAGAAAAGGCACAAGGCCGAGAAACCAGACGTTGAATCTGTAGAAACTGTGAGCCAAAATAAACTCTCTGAAGAGAGAAGCTCCAATGTCAGAGTGTTTTCCCTACCTCCCTGTTTGCAAAGTATCTTTAGCTGAAACCGTCAGATGCAGACAGCATATAACTGCCTGTTTTTGCCCTTTTTTGGAGGGCAGGCACCATCACACCTGGCTTTAGGCAGTGCTAGGGGTGGAATCCAGGGCCTCTGGCATGTTGGGCAAGCATTCTGACAACTAAGCCACATACTCAGCTAATATACAATGCTTAAAAAAAAAAAAAAAAAAGTGCAACAGATGTACAGGAGCTGATTGGAAAGACCGTGAAGACAACATTTCAGGATGTAGGAGTCACAGAGGAGGACCCAGGGGCATGCCAAATGATCTGGAGCGAGAGATTAGAAACTGGACAAAAGGTCCCCCATATCGTATTACACAAGACAGAGGACACAGTAGTATGAGTCTCTAGTGGGTGACTGCCTGGTGAGTGGCATATTTCAAGGTTCTCTCACTGTCCTTGCACAGATTTGCAGAGAACAGGTTCAAGAAAGCACTCCTAAATCACCATCATGCCTAAAGGCGCAAGGCATTAACCACCAAGGCTACACCAGCCTCCTGGTAGCAGACAGTGGCAGCAGCGCCACCCAGTGGCTCCACGCAGGTGGGAGGCTTCGCACCCCATCCATCCTGACAAGACTCTACTCCAAAACCATGACCATTCCAGCCAGAGTCTTAGATCCTGGTCTTTGGGTCACGACCAGACCAGGAGAGGGGCGTCGGCTCACACACCTTGACACCCTCTCCCTAGCCCCCCACCCACTCCCGCCCTCCCTGTCTCAGCCACCCAGGAGATTGGCCTGGAGCTGTGGGAGCTGTTCAATAGCGACCCTTAGTGGTGTGCTCGCAGGAAGGCGCGCTGGGCCTGGCAGGGAATGAAAAACCAAAAAGGAAGGGGCGGAGAGAAGAACCAGGTTCTTTCTCTGTGGGAGAGGAAGCTGGCTTCCACCCAAAGCCAACCTTTTGCAAAACGGAACTCTGGGTACTTGTAGTCACATCCCAGGCCGCCTGCTCTGCTTCTGACTCGCCAAGGACATGCAATTGTGTTCTTCTGTCAGTATCCCCCACCCTCAACTCTTCTGCCCAAAACCCTCTCCACTCCTGTTGCCTAGCCGAGTTATTTGGGCACCTTCCTATCAAGATTCCGGGGATTTGCCTCAGTTGACTCCTGCAGATTCTTCTTTAGAAGACACTGGAAAGCATTTAAATCTTTCTCCCATACACAGTCATATGACACGCTTCCTTTAAAGATCTTAGCTAGGGGGCATATAGAAAACCTTGGAGTTCCATGGCCGCACCACATAAACCCCGCTGCAACGCCCACACCCTCATCCCAAACTCAAGCCCTTGGTGATATAGTTAAGTATGAGGCTGTCCTGGGGCACATGAGACCCTGTCTAAGAAGAGAAAATAAACTTGATTAATTGAGTTGTGTTAGATGAACTTAAAGAAGTATGTTTTAACTTTCGCTATCATCCTATGAAATGACAGGCCACATTCTTATTAACCTTCCTGGTGATTGGTTCTTTTTATCTACTGTGGATATAGTTGCAACATTGTATCGAGTAGGAACAAAGCATAAGTATAAAGATGTGTGCATGTGTGATTTAAAAAAAAAAACTCATTTCTTTATGAACTAATTAAAAATAATTTTTAAAACATATCAGAATGCACTAGTCCCCTGGGTGCCCCTCCGGTGTCACAAAGATATAGATCTGAAGGAGGATCTCTCTCACTATGACTGTCAAGCCACGAGCCAGTAGTCTCAACCGCAGGCATCACTACAGCAATGTGGCAGTCATGTCTGACTGCTGTTTGTCTGGTTGGTTGGTTGGTTGGTTGGTTTTTTGAGACAAGTCTGGCCTTGAATTCATTATATATCTAAGAATGACCTTGAACTCTGATCCTTCTTCCTCTCTCTCCGGGACTTCTGGAGCACAGACCACTACCCTCAGCTCATATGTTAGAGCTGAAGTGTAGACATCAAGCATGTTAGACAACCGCCATTCAACTGTGCTACACCCCAACCCTACTGAGTGTTCTATAAGAGGTACCTTAGTAACACCCCAACACTTGGTACTAGGAATAGACCCAGAGCTTAGCCCACAGAGCTGCACCCCAATCTACGTCAACATTATTGATATGACCAATTAACAGTGAGGGAGTCAAACAGCAGGAAGGTTTGATACCTCTGTGAATGAGCCTTTGGGTAGCCAGGGCCACCCAACTTCCCAGTTCCCCTGTACCTGTGTCTCAGGCTAATGCTGTGTAAGACCTTGGGGAGCAGGTTACAGAGATGCTCTGTAAGGGAATCCTGTAACACTGTGGACAGTTATCTCAGCTCTGAATTTCTGTACCCTTAGAACAGTAAAGCTCATGTTCACCTTAACTGTGTGAATGAATTAAGATGTGTTTGTGTTGGATTCACCAGCAGTTAACGGTAATCACGAATGATGTAGGGTGCATGATTGCTGCCCAATAATAAAGAAATCATTAAACATTCCTAAAAGTGAAAATCATGAAGACATCGAATATATTTAAAACTTAGTGCCAAGTTTAACAACAAACACAAGGATGAGTCCCAATGCATGAAGACAAAAGACAGGTGACTGTACACAAAAACTAAAAACAGTGAGAAAGGCATGGAACTTTCTATGTTGGATAGTAGGATTTTTAAATTTTTTCTCAAGACAGGGTTTCTCTGTATAGCCCTGGCTGACCTGGAACTTGCTCTGTAGATCAGGCTGACCTCAAACTTAAAAGATCTGCCTGCTTCTGCCTTCTGAGTGCTGGGATTAAAGGTGTGCACTACCACAGCCCCACTTAAAATCTTTTAAAGACAAGCATGGTGGTATAAACCTGCAATCCCATTGTTTGGCAGGATCAGAGGTTCAAGACCAGCTTGGGCTATATGAGATTGTAAAAAGGAATCCTTTAATGCTGCTACATTATACTTTTGTAAAACTGAAAAAAGAGAGATTCTGAATGTTTCAGGCCATTTTTCAGGGTGTCTGCCTTCCTCCACAGGCTGACAGGCTGTGCTTTGGTGGGGTCAGTTCGCAGCAACACCCCTTTTTTGCTCCCCATGACAGATCATACTAAGAACATGTTTAAAAGGTGTGTGTCAAAGGTGTGAAAGGCACAGAAAAGGCTCTGGGGAGGGAAAGTCCATCTGGAGTGGGGCGCCATCCGTGACATTAGGATAGTTTAACTCGAGGAGCCTGGAGCCTGTGAGATAAAATAGCAGTCACACTATTGAGCAGCCATCACACTCTAGAACCCACATCTCCAGCATCAGAAAAGACATAAACGGTCACCTTTGCTGAGACTGTGAGCTGAAGCTACCAGGAAGGCTCTGACCACAAAGGCCGTATGAGAAAACAGCTCGTACGAGACAAGTGAAAGCCCTTTATATCTTTGATTTCTGATTAAAGGATGATTTGCTAACTTGGTGATTTATATGAATATGTTCTTAAATAATTAATGCCATTAACCCTGATGTGGGAATGCTTTTATGTATGCTGTGAATATCAATCTTTAAATAAAGGAGCTGTTTTGGGCCATGACAGGCACCCTAGAAGAAGTAGGAGGAGGAATCAGAATAGGTAGGAAAGGAAGGGTGGAGTCAGAGCCAGAAGCCCAAAGGAGCAACATGTAAGGAACACAGGTGAGCCACGGGCCACGTGGCAGATAGATTAACGGAAATGGGTTGATTTAAGATGTAAGAGCAAGCTAGCAATGTGCCTGAGCCATAGGCCAAACAGCATGAAGTAAATATAAGCGTCTGAGTCATTTCTGAGGGCCTGAGCAGCAGTGGCAGGCAGCTAAGGGGTCTGGTGTGGCAGGCCTGTGGGTCTGGGCCTCTGGCCGCCCGGGACCAAGAAACCCCACTGTAACATAACCCAGTCTCCAATTGCTGCTGGTTAAACAGCTCACACAGCCCTGGAGAAGAGGGGGTACATTTTCCCATGAGGAGGATGAGGAGGATGAGGAGGATCACTTAACTCGTGTTTTTCTGTCAGACACTGAGCTGCTCTGAAAACAGACAACAGCTTTGCCCTGTGGTTCCCGAATGGTTCCTGGAAGGGCCTCTTTAGTCAGCCTACCTTACACTTTGCTTTTCTGTCAGTTACTATACATTGTGTCATCACTACATATGTGTGTCCCCATCTATATATTACAAACACTATCCCAGGCCTGAGGCTGTATCCTGCAAGATACTAAAATTAAAGCCTAAGAATTCATCCTTCTTATCAACCTAGGACAAAAAGTGACTCATCTTCTGCGGTGCTGGACCCTAAGAACAGACCTATTATTGGTGCCCTGTGGCAAGCCTTCAGGCCTTCCTACTGCTGAGCTAAACAGCTGAGAGAGAGAGTAGTTAGCAATGCTGATTCAGGACCAGCACTGTGGCAGGAAAAGTAGATCATGCAAATTGTGAGGTAGTTGGAGAAGAGGCAAATACAGGCTTTAAAAGAAAAATGAGGGCTCGATGAGATTTCTGAAAAAATCCTAGGTGTGTGTGTGTGTGTGTGTGTGTGTGTGTGTGTGTGTGTGTGTGTGTGTGTGTGTGTGTGTGATTCCAGTGGACTTTGTGCACGTTTGGGCCCTGGCTCTAATGTAGTCTTTTTAAAGTTGGGTCTATGGGCTGAACTCCTGATACTTCTGACTCCACCTCCAGATTACATGCATACACCACCATGCCCAATTTATGTGGTGCTGCTGATGAAACTCGGCCTGGTGCATGTTGGGTGAACGGTAAGCAGTCCCTGTTAACCAGAAATTGCCTCCTTCAGTTTCCCAGCTCCCAGAATCTATACAACAAACATGGCTCCTGTTTATATTGAACTTCTCTTATATAGAAATACAAGGTTTTTATATCTAAGAGACATTCCACCAACAAGGCCCATAGAGGGCTGGGTGTCTGTTCTGCCACAGATGTGGAATTGCAGCAACCTTGCAAATGTAGGAAATAAGGAATATTACCTCCATCCTGAAGAGTGGAAGCTGGACCGCTTCAAAAGTGTGGACACCTGATTAAACTGTGACCAGAAAGACCCTTGAAAGACCAAAGAGCCAACTGTGAAAACCTGACAACAGTCCACTGAGGCCTCCTTTGGGACTCAGGGTGTGTCCATCAGCTGCCCCTTACCTTAATCAACTCCCCCCAAAACCTGGTTATGAAGAGACAAGAATTTGGAAGGTTCAGTCTATGATTAGTAACCTCAGACATTTCCAGAACTTCATGACAGGGCAAAAGCTCCCCTTATGACAAGGAAGTGAAAGGTGGAGCCCACATGGCTCTCTCACCTCCAAGGACGCGCTAACTTCCTCCCACTGAGCCCCTTCCTAAGATTCTACCCACTTCTAACAGTGCTGAGGTAGGGAGCTAGACCCTGAGATGCAGGCCTCTCAGGAATTCAGACCACAGCCAGTGCCACAGGTCCCACTGATAGACTAACGGAAGTGTCTGGGCTTTATTACAGGATAAACTACTTGGACTTGAGAACACGTTGCTGAGAAACAGGAGCCAGATGGGAGAATCTCCGAGAGAGAACAACACTTATTAGCTGTTTTCCAAGAAAGAAGCAAGCAGCTGGCGGAAGGACGAGTATCAGAAGTACCCGAAAAGGAAGCCCCCCATGGCAATCTGAGAGTGTCCCGTTAGCACGGTGCAAAGCTTTTCATGGGTTTCCTTTAGCCTCCTGAACCACACCATAAGATCTCACGGTCCCAACATGATACCCAGACTATTGCAACAGGTCTGTAGTCAAGTGTTGTGAGCCTTGTGTCTTGTCTGTGGGATTGCAAGCAAGTCCCAGTGGCAGCAGCTGAGATCCCAGTGACCCCAGAGAGGCGAAGGCACACACTGGGCTCTGGAGTCGCTGATTAAACCCACCCTTTCCTTCCTCAGAGGCCAGCGCGGATGAGACGATCTCTTCAGGCATCTGATTTCCTTACATCCATTTGACTCTGATTTTCAAAGCCATCAGCACAGTTATGCAAAGACTCATGTCGTTTGCAGGGAAACTGATGAACCAGGGATCATCAGGTCAAGTGAAAGAAGCCAGACTATGTGTTTCTCTCCTGTGAGGCGGGGTCTTACTTTGTATCCCATGCAGGCCTCCAACTTGTGCCAACCCTCCTTGCCTCTACCTCCCAAGTGCTGAGAATCCAGTGTGAGCCACTGGCTCACCTGGCTTTGGACAGACATCCAGGCATGACAGGAGAGGGGAACTGAGCAGGAGGAAGTGGGACTGGAAGAAGGGGGCACAAAAGGGGGGCTTTCGAAAAAGGAAAGATGAGTATCATGTTTTCTCTCCTACGTATGATCTAGACTTAACAATACACACACTCTACATAAGAGCAGGAAGGGGCTATTTCTGAGGAAGAGGGGGGTAAACCAAGGAGGAGTCATCAGGAGGTTTATGTGAACAAGCGGGAATTATAAACAAATGAAAAATGTTATAATGAAACATCATTCTGACTAACCAAAAGGTTAATAAAGTAAGATGAAAATGACTCTGTGTATTCATTTCCACCATATTGTGGTTGTTTCTTAGGGTCTTATATATGTTCTTACTTTCGTTTTCACTGAATGGACCTGGCAGTAACTCGGTTTTAAGTTTTGCTTTCTGTTGGTACTTTATACTACCACCCCTTACACCAGAGCACCCATGCACCCAAATGCCCAAGTATCCATGCACCCATACACCAAGGCACCCATGACCTATCCATGCATCCACACCCATGCACACAAGCATCTCTGCACATATGCACAAACTTCTGAATTCCTATCATACCTGCTCAGTATTCTAACAACATTTTTTGTTCCTTTTTAATTTATATCTACATTTCTTAATTCTTCTGATCATTTTATAAGTCTTCTTGAATGTAAGTAAACTCATAAATCATTTTAATCCTATTTAAATAATAAAATGGATTACAGCCATGAAATTCTCTTGGGGTGTGCCTCAGCAATGCTTCACAGACTTCAGTTTTAATGCTCTCATTGTCATTGTGTCTACTGGATTCTTAATTTAAGACTTTATTCTCTCTAATTTCAAGGCTTATCTGGGAAAAGCTTTTCATCTATTTTTTTTTAAATTCTCAACTTCTGTTGTTAAATTCCAATTCCATTGTACTATGGTTGGAAAATCTTGTTTCAAAGGTTTTGTTTTGTTGTTGTTTAAAAAAAAAAAAAAAAATCTCACTAGCTGGCCAAGGTTATCCTCAGGCACACCTGCCTCCTGGCCAGTACTAGAATTATAGGCATGCACCACCATACTCACTAAAACATCTTTTTCTGTCAACATGGTCAATCTTGTAATGCTTCATGCATATTTTCTCTATTCTCAGGGATAGAGTGTATGTGTGAGCAACATGTGCGTGTATTCCTTTCTTTTTCAATGTGACAGATTGGGAGGCGATGGCAACTTCATGAACTGTTAATTCTTAGAGCAGTGTTAAGGCGGCACATGCCTTTAATCCCGGTTCAAGAGGCAAACATAAGCGGATCTTTGTGAGTTTGAGGCCAGCCCGGTCTACAGAGTTCCAGGACAGACAGGACTACACAAAGAAACCCTGTCATAAAAGACAAAAACAAAAATAGAGTTGTGGCTTTGATGTGGAGTAAACCTGGGTCCAGCCCTTGCCACATGACTTTCAGCACACATAAGAACCTATTAGCCCAAGAGTGTAGTACCCAAAGAGTGCCCAGTTCTAGAGGGGATTTTGATCTCTGTACACATTTCTATGTTTTTAATAGAGTCCAAAGAGCCTGTAGCAACTCTAATACAATCTCCTATCTTTCTGTATTCTCTAGTGTCTCTCACCCTGAGGATGTCCTTCATCTGGGTTCTAGAGTAAGAATCTAGCCTATGTGATTCTTGCCTTTTTCTCTTCAGAAAAAAAGGAAGTAGCAGCCACAAAGAGACTGTGATAACTTCTCCATGTTAACAAAGCTTTTCACTGCTTGAGTGTCTCACTGCCTGCCTCACATTTGCCTTGCAGATGTCAAACCTTACATTCAAAGTAGCCGCATCAGCCATGTAACCTCCTCGTACTGAGGGCTTGCTCAGAAAGTTCCAGAGATGTTTGTAAACTTGCACCAACCCCGTTTTCTACTTATCTATCCTGAACTGCTCTGGAATTTCCCATTTGTAATAGTTTCTTTTTAACATATCTGTTCTCTTTAATTTTTTCCAAAATTTCCCAGTTTAACTCACTGAGGTTTTTTTTTTTTCAGATTCTGCTTGTTATCTGCCTTCTGCCTTCTAGCCTCACTGTCACCCCTCCACACTGCTTCGTAAAAAAAAAAAAAAAAAAAAAAGGAATCCATAATTCCTGTAAAGCTGTAGAACTCCATAAAACACACAGATCCTCCAGACCACGGTAAACTCTACCCAATGTCAACATTGGGAAGAGATGTCCAAAGGAAACAGAGACTCCAAAACAGATAAGATAGATAGCATGAGGAGCATCCTTCCCGCCCAGAGAAGCTCGTCTCCTTTGAAAAAAACAAAACAAACAAACAAAAAAAAGCTAAACATACAAACAAACAAAAAAATTGAAAACAAGGTTTCATGTAGCCCAGGCTAGCCTTGATCTGAGTATGTAGCTGAGGATAACCTTGAACTCCTGGCTCTACTGCCTCCAATTCCTGCTGTTGGGATTTCAGGAATGCACTACCGGGTCTGGTTTTTATTGAGGATGTAACACAGGCACCTAGGCAGCACTCTACATACTAAGCTACATCATTGACCCCTGGAAATGGATATTGGCTTGAAATTGCTGGGGAGCATGGACCAATCAGGAGAGTGGGTGGCTGGGTGGAGTTCCTCACCAGCCCTGGAGGCCCCAAGGGTGAAGGGGCCCTCTCAAATTGCTGAGAGCAAAGAGAGGAACTGAGGTTTTTGAGCAGTGTGGCTTGTCTGTTTCCTGTTTCGTCAGGCTGCAGTACACTAAGAATGTCGGTACGAGAGGAAGATGGTGAGGGGCTCAGAACATCTGACTGACCACTTCCCTGGCCATCTGAGACTAGAGAGACCCGGGAAGGGCTGAAGGCCTTCCTGAGACACTCGAGACAGAACCGGAGACCAGAGGTAATGGTGGAGGAAGATGCTTTGGGATCCAGGTTTGGGTGGGGCAGAAGATGATCTGCCATGCCAACTTCCTACATGGCAGCAGGTGGTAGAATTTGAGTGGTGAGGTTTGTGTGACCAAGAAAACGTCCTGTGTTGGATTCCTCGGAAAACCACTGGGATATGGCTCCCAACTCCGCTTCACCTGTTAGCTTAGATTAGGTATGAATCGCATGACTTGGTGTTGGGGTGCTCAGCATCCATGCCATGAATTAAATGACCTTTATCAGACCCCTTTAAAGCAGGGATTCCTGTAACAGGCCCTTCTCCCTCAGCTCTCACTGAAAACTCTGGACTAGGAAGACCAGATCTATGCAGGACACCACACATCATTTCTTCTTCATACACAGCCAAAAGGTAGGAGAAAAGATTTAGACAAGTCTGCAGGTGGAGGACAGTGTCCTGCTGCCTTCCTGTACAGAAAGGAGAGCCTCCCCTAGCCAGTGCTACCCCTTTCTCCCAAACTCTAAGTGAATCCTCTCATGTTGTCAAGGCGTACCTCAGAGACTCCAGAAATCCTGAGCAGTGGCCTTGTGACCTTTCTCTGAACTACAGGACCACTTCCCTTTTTTCTGCAACCCATCCTTGTCCATTAGTCTCCCACAAGCCCTCTTGTGTCTAAGTAAGCCAGTATGATCACACCACTCCAGAAGGCTGTGAATGTCACATCAAATCCCACCAGTGCGGGGGTGGGGGGTGATCTAGGCCTCTCTCTAGGGGGACAATTCTACTACAACTTCCCACTTGGTGTTAAGTCCTAATGGTGCAGAGAGCAAAGCAGCCATATTTTCCGAGGACCTACAGACAAGCTAGACGGAGGGCAGGAAGAGACATCAGCACAGGCTTGCCTCAACCCCACAGACCTTTCTTCTTCCTGTCTAGGGCCCTCACACTCACAGCTCAGGAACCATTCTTCGTCCACCGGTTGTTTGCCTTCCTATCGGATCTAAGAGAATTGATGATTACATCCAGACCACAGAGAAGTGCTCTATCCTAGTAACCCAAACTCAGAGGCCACAGGGATGACAGCAGTAAAATTATTACAAGATGCAGATACAAGCCCTGTTCAGAACTGAGGGAAGGAATTGGGGAATCAGAGGGTGAAACTAGGGGTTCTCAGTCCTATAGTCTGGCTTTGCCTGGGACACCTGACTCACATCACCAATTCTCCAGTATCCAGCACCAGCAAGGATGATATTTTATATCTATTATTTTTTAAAAAGCTATCTTTTTTCATGTGTCTGGATGCTGTCATTTAATACACATCTCCCTTCAAGAGACATTTTAGCCCCATTTCATGAATGAGAACCCTGAGGCTTAGCAACACTTAACAGCTTTCCCCTCAGTTTGTCAGGCAGTGAGAGCCTGGAAGTGAGTCACAGTCTGGCCCCAAAGCAAGAGTTCCCCTCCTTCAGTGAAGATGGAGTCGTCCTGTGCTGTGGCTTCGAGCTGCACATGTGTGTTGAATCCCAAGTTCCCTCCTTCCATCACAGAACATGTGTAGGCCTTTTGGCTCCTTTTCTGTGTAATTAAATAAACAGAATGACATGTGGAGAGCCAAGGGGAGTGAAGACAAAAGCCTGAGAGGAGGCATTCAGAGGTGTTAGGAGAGGACAGCACCTCACAACCCTTGGGGTAAGCTCTGCCTAAAGCACAGGGGGTCCCTCTGCCCTCAAGAGTCAGACAACCAAACACATACAGGGCTTGGTCACATAAGAGCCCTTCAAGGAGTGAGATTACCGACCCACTGGCTTGTGAATGGGTACAGTGACTGGAGACACAGCAGGAGCTGTGCACAGAATTCTACCTTGTGCCAGGACAGGCATCAAAGTTCCAACAGAGAAGCTCGGGGCCCACAGAGTCTCAGGGGGTCAGAGCTGGCCAGGACCTGCCATTCAGTGAGGCTGAGATACTTCCTCTGACCACCCAGGAGCTGAACTCCTGGACAGTGGGATGAGTGGGTAATAGAGAAGACACAGCAGCTGTGTGAAGGACTGTCCTCATCTCCAGTCTGGCTCCAGAGGGCAGAGGGTGTAGCCTACCCATGTCCAGCCCTGACTTCACTAGGTTGCCAGAGCCCAAAATGAGACTAGCCAAATCCACAGCAGGTAGGTGAAGATAAGGGTTTGCGAGCTATAGCGATGGTAGTAAGGCACCTAGCGGGGCACCAAGGATGGCCTGTCTGTCCTGAAGGCTGTTCCTTGGGGACTTTACATTACAGGTTTCTCTTATCATGTTTCTTGGGGCTTGTCTTTTTAGGTCTCTAGTTGAGAATGCTCTGCGTGCTTGCTAATATAGATGGCAGCTTTGGAAACAGATTGAGTCTGGCAGGGAGGCAATCCTAAAATGGCAGAGCCCTCCTCTCTGAGTCACTAAGCCAGGTTCTCGGAAATGGACCAACACTAAGCATTTTGAAAGTTCTCAGCCAATAGACCAACTTGATCCACAACTAAAGTCAGAGACTAGACCTAGATACACAGTAGGTGACTGAGAGAAAGGTCGGGATGTGGTGATGGAGGAATTAGGGAAGGTTTCCTGAAGCCAGGCCAGGTCAGCCAGAGCCACAAGATGACTGCTGGGAGCTAGGAATGGGGACGGTGTCAGTCACAAACCTGATCACTTCTTGGGGTCGGGGGGTGGCCATTCTCCTAGTTCTCAAGGAGTTTCACTTAGCTATTTTAGTAATAGTGTGGGCAAGAGAACATTAAAGGTGACAACATCTTTCATTTTAGACTAGAAGATAAAGTAGACTGGGGTATCCACAGTCCTACAAGTCACTCGGATGGCTGTAAGCACATTATGACGATTATCACTTGTTCCTTGCGTTCCCTCAGTTGGGGATCTAATCAAGGAAACATGGAGGCCCCCGGAGAGACCACCCACTTTAGAGATTAGTGCTAGAGAATAGCAGAAACGTGCCATTGCTGATTCCATCAGTTCACACAGGACTGAGCTGACCCTGGGTTCTCGACACACACAGATGGACCCCTGTGCTATTTCTGCCCCGACCCAGGGAGATAGATTGTCAGTTTGGGGCCCATCTCTGACTCCTCCCTCTTGGCATCTGGCAGATCCGAGCAGCTGTTCAAGGAACTGGAAGCCAAACACAACAGGTGCTCGGGAGGTCACCATGATCAGCTCAGACCCCAAGTCTTCTCCTGGCTTGGCTCGGTGGGCTGAGAGCTACGAGGCCAAGTATGAACGACATCAGGAGATCCGAGAGAGCCGCCGGCGCCGGCGCAATGAGAACACTTGCCGCCAGCCCGGGAAGGTGCTGAGGACCCAGCACAGGGAAGAGCTTCACAGAGCTCGGCAACTCCAGTTCCTCAGAAGGAGAAACCTGGAAGAGGAAAAGAGAGACCAGGCCAGGGAGCAAGGGCCCCCCTGCAAGACAGGGGGGACACACCAGGTGGCTGTGCGTGGTGCCGACAGGACCTCTTTCCCTGGACAGCAGGTGCGATATGTCCAAGCAAACTGATCCAGGCCCAGGGGTGGGAGGTCTAAGCAGTACAGAGGCTGAAGGTTATGACAAGTGATTTCTCTAGGTCCCTTCTTCAGCAGGTTTCCATTAGCCGTCAACCATTGCCCTTTCGGAGATTCAGTTGTCTTTGTTTAACTTCTTTTGAAGTGGGGGTGGGGGGCTACATCTGCCTATCAGGAGAAAGGAAATAGTTGTACAAACAATTCCAAGCCAATAACTGGTAAGATCTCTTTTTTTTGAGATAGGGCCTTGCTATGTAATTCAAGATGACTCCAAACTCACGATCCTCCTGCCTCCCCTTCCTGGGCTCTGGGACTACAGGTGACCCAGAATTCACAAATTCTACTATGCTGCCTTCTTCTTGTTCTCCCAATGCTCACGCATGTAGGCCAGCATCTAGCCACGAGCCACATCCCCGCTCTGCAGGGCCTTCTGCAGCCATCGGATGGCATGTTTCACCACATTTACCAGAAACTTACTAAATGCTTTTGCGTGTGTGTGTGTGTGTGTGTGTGTGTGTGTGTGCATGCATGTGTGCATGTGTGTGTGTATGTGTGTGTATGTATATGTGTGTGTGTGCATGCATATGTGCATGTGTGTGTGTATGCGTGTGTGCGTGTGTGTATGCGTGTGTGTGCATGCATATGTGCATGAGTGTGTATGTGTGTATGTGTGTGTATGTGTGTGTATGTATATGTGTGTGTATGCATGTGTGTATGCATGTGTGTGTGTGTGCATGCATATGTGCATGTGTGTGTATGTGTGTGTGCATGCATATGTGCATGAGTGTGTGTGTGTATGTGTGTGTATGCGTGTGTGTATGTGTGTGTATGCGTGTGTGTGCATGCATGTGTGCGTGTGTGTGTGTATGTATGTGTGTATGCGTGTGTGTGCATGCATGTGTGTGTGTGTGTGTGTGTGTGTGTGTGTGTGTGTGTGTGTGTGTATGTGCATGCTGCTACACAGCTGCCCAGAACCACAGTTCAGGAACATAATAACTACCTGTTTACAGTGACAGCAAGGCTTTGGCAGAAGGGAAGAGGTATCAAGAATAGGCACATAAAACACAGGGAAATAACTGACAGCCCATGGTTATTGAGTCAGCCCATGATGGAATCCCATAGATATTTCTTGGCCTTTTAGTGCCAAGTTGCCAACATAGACTTTCTGATTTTGTAGAAGAAAAGATAAAAATAGCGAACCAACTTGTGACTACCACTAACCCATCCTACAGGCCCCTACTGTCTTCTTTCAACACAAAAGCCCAGTGGTTCTGTGGCTCTAAGGAGAGGCAGGCAGGTCCCTCTAGGCCCTCCCTGATAGGCAGGAGCCAGAGGCCAAGAAAAGGCCAGATCTGACCCCTGTCAATCATTGTCTGACCATTTTTCTCTAAATCACTACATAGCTGAGTAGATGAGACCAGAGAATGAGGGCTGAGGAGATATTTATTCCCTCTGTCCAGGACAAGAAAGAACAAGCACAGAGGTAACCTGGAGGTTGTAAACCCTGGAGCGGTTTTGGTTTTCTAGATAGGAAATGTCATTTGGACTGCTGTGACAAATTACCACACAGAGAGTAGCTTGAACTGCAGAAAGGTATTTCTTACCATTTTGGAAGCTCAAGTCGAAGCCTAAGGCTCTGACAAGGACACTTTTCCTGTGCAGATGGTCCTATCACTGTGTCCACACATGGCGGAAGGCAGGCAGAGAGGCAAACTCTTGTGTGGCTCTTTTGGTAAGGCACTAATTCCATTCACAAGACATTCACATTCAGACAAAAGTATTTCCCAAAGGCTCCATCTCCTGACAACATGGGAGTTTCAGGAAAACCACTCCGTCCACACAGATGGGATTAACATTTTGCTTTTTTTTTCTCATTTTACTTCGGTTTGCTTTTCCAACTGAAGACATAACCCAGGGCCTTGTATGCGCCCGGCAAGCCCAATAGCACTGAGCCAGCGTCTGGTCCTTCTCTTCTGCAGTTGTCTGGGAAACTTGAGAGGCCCTTCAGAGTGGCATTCAGCAACCTTCGTCTGCTTTCCAGGTAACAGAGATGAGCTCTGCAGTTCTCCAAAGCCTACATCGTTCCTCCTCAAGCATCCGGAGAGATCTGCACGGCCTCCACTCCTCACACATGACAGCCTTTCCACTGCAGGACTCTGCCACCAAGAAGCCACACACACAGCACCGCGGTGAGAGTGTAGCCCTGACCTGTGATGGCAGTCCAGCTCTCCCATCCCTCCCCTCCTTCCCTGCATGCTGAATCAGCCCATCTGTCTCTCAGGTACTCAGACAAAGGCAGAAGAGGTACAGCCAGCAATAAAGTATGATGCCAGTCAGCAAACCAAGTGAGTTTCTTCCTGTTCCTGACCCCAAAGCTTGACATCTCATCCATTTCTCTCTTCCAAATATTTATTGGGAATATCATCACTGGACACAATGAGAATCCTGCCCACCTCAGCTGAGGAAACCCCTCCCCAGCCTACTGCTCTTCCTCGGGGATGCCAGGTGCAGCTGACACCCTGCCTGCTCGCAGGTTTCATTTTGGGGCCTATTGTCATGTTTTTCTTCTCTTTCCAGCTGTGGAGTTGCAGTCCTAGACAAGGTAAGAGAACCCTCATCTGGGGGGTTCGGGTCAGATGGCACCTGAGCTCTAGCATTCTGGGATCCCACAATAAACTCGGGCTAGGGTGGAGGGTCACCTTCCTCCAGGTACTGAGAATAGATATGAGCCTAAGAGGACCCTGCCAGAGCCAAGGCAAAAGAGATCTGCTATGTGTAAGCCAGCCAGGGCTCTGTGGTCCTCCGCTTCAGTCCTCCTGAATCTCATCTCTTTCTAGGACATCATCCAGCTCTCTGAGTACCTCAAAGTAAGTACCACAGTGATGCCTGCATGCAGCTTTCCACCTACTCTTCCTCTTTCCACCTACTCTTCCTCCAGGTTAATCTTTCTCTTTACATTTTCCCTTCTAGGAAGCCCTACAAAGGGAGCTGATCCTCAAACAGAAAATGGTGGTTCTCCAGGACCTGCTGCCTGCCCTGATCCAGGCCTCTGACAGTTCTTGGAAGGTAGGAGTAAAGTCTTTAGACAAGGTGGACAGATTTCTATGCATGCTCACCTTCTTTCTCTTAGCATACTATCTAACAAAGGAAGGACTGTCTCACTGGAAAGAGGCAAAAGTGGGGGTGCACAGATGCAGAGGCCAAAGGGTCACAGTAAGTGTATACCTGAGGAAGACACAGAACCAAAAGTAGACAGAAGACCTGCTTTTAAATTGTGGGAGGAGAAGAAAGGATGGCCCCATCCATCCTTGCTACTAAGTCACGGCAATGACTCACATGTGGAATTCTGTATTAGTCACTTTCTTATTGCTACACCAAAATATCTGACAGAAGCAATTTTTAAGCAAAGGCTTATTTTGTTTATGGTTCCTGAGTATATACAGTCCATCATGGTGGGGGGTCATGGCAGCAGGACTGTGAGGCAACTGGTCACATCACATCCACAGACAAGAAGACAAGTGAGAAAGGCTGGTACTCAGCTGGCTTCCTCTCCCCCCCCCCCCCTTTTATCCCACTGGGAACCCCAGCCACTGGAATGGCCCTGCCCATATTCCAGGTGGGTCTAACCACCTCGGCAGTCTAGATTCTCCCTTATAGACACGCCCAGGGGTTTGTCTTCAATATGACTCCAAATGTCCACCAAGCAGGCAATCAAACTTAGCCATCATAGATCCATATTAAGACTCACTCAAACTAGCCTGAACAATACTCAGCCTAGAGAGAACTTTATGGTGATCTAGGCAGATTTTCTGTTTGCCATGATGGGCCAAAACCTTGCCCATAGTTATGCAACTACTAAGCAAAGTGCAGATCTCTAGATAGCCAAAGGTCATGCTCCTGCTACCAAGCACTGCAGATTTGTTCTTTAGGGAGAGACACTTGGATTTTTTTGTAAACATCATCTTACTGTGTAGCCTGGATGGCTACATGTATGCCACCTGCTTCTCCCTTTGCCTCCCAAGTGCTGGGATTAAAGGCATGCACTCCCATACCTGGCTCAGGCTCCTGTTTTTTAGAGAGTTCATGGTTTTGCAAATAAGACACTCCAAAACAATACAGACGTGAAGAAACAAAAGAAATGCTTCCAGGGTGGAAGAGGCTACAGGAGAGAACATACAACTCCAGAGGATGGGCAGAGGCACGTGGACATCACAAAGCACTGCCAGGCAAATGAGGACATAAGGACAAGGTCTCAAGAAAGAACACAGATAGGCCAGTTTGAGAGCATAGCTCGGCTTGGTACAATGGCTCTCTAACTCTCTTTTATCTCAGGATTCTTTATATTAGTTTTAAATTAATTAATTTTCCCTGGAGCAGTCACATGTTCCCCCTTCCTTCTCTACTTCCACCCCCCAACATCCCCTCTCCATTCCCCCATCTTCTTCCTTTCTCTCCAGAAAGCAGCAGGCTCCCCATGAATATCAGCCAGACATGGCATATCAAGTCACAGAAAGACTAGGCACCTCCTTTCCTATCAAATTTGGATGAGGCAACCCATATTTATACTAATCTTTAACTAAAAATTCCAAAGAATTTCTGATGTGTACCATATTAGAACTTATCATGTTAAAAATTAAAACAGAAACTTAGAAATATTAACTGAGATATAACAATTGCTAAGCATCATAATGCTAACATTTCGTGTATTTTAATGGAAAACTTTGTTTTCAAAAGGAAAAGACAGAGAAGTAGCATGGCTGTACATATTCAACATCTAGCTAAACAAAAAGCAGCTAAACTCTATTCCCTTCAAAATGCAGCTTCTTATCACTCTTTGGTTGAAGCATTTGAAAGCATTCAGTGTCATGAAGACATGGGCTAGAAAGGAAAAGCCCTCCAGACCCCTTGGAAGAATATCTAGGTCCTCATGTGTTGAACAGACGATATGAAGGTTGATGCCACCACAGCCTAAGGCAGAGCGTGCAGTCTCACAGTCCTCTATGCATCTCAGCACAGGAAGGTTGATGCTCAAAGAAATAAACTGTTGGGGGGAGGGGGTTATGGAACACTCCGTTTGCAGTGACTCAAAAGACCACCACGTCCACCCTGCAAGCCAAGACACTCCTCCTTGATGTGTCAGTCTCTCTGGAAAGGTCCCTGCTTGCCATCTCCACAGGCAGAGCAGGAAGCCTGAGTCGGAAGCTGGACATATCAGGTGGTTTCCAGTACTGAGCTAAATTAAGATCACCTCACCCATTAGTCCATAAGATGCTTAGTAACCTTCAACTCTATTATGGGGAATCAGAAATAAAAAAGAAAACAGAGTTCTTACTCTGAAGGACTCATAGTCCAGCGAGGGAGAGAGAGGCACAAGGGACAACTCTGGTGAGATGAGGCAGCAAGTATGTGTGCAAGCTGATACAAAAAGAGTGATTCCGCCTGAGGTAGAGTAAGGGAGACGTCCCTGCAAAGAGACCTTTTCAGCTAGGTCTTAACATGTGAGTAGAAGCTCACCGGTTCAAAAGTAGCTTGGCGATGGGGGAAAGCAGAAGAGTGTTTAAGGAATTAGGATGTTTACAGGCCTGGGTGTGGCAAAGCATTGGGTGTAGCCCAATGTGATTGGACAGGAAGCCATTCTAGCTGAATAGCATCAAAGAAAGAATTTTCTCGTACTTGAGGAGACTTGAACCTTCTCTGTTAAGGTTTGCTTTAGAATTAATGGATTCCTCTTTAAAGGAAAGGTCACACAAACAGACCTGCATACATATTTGTATGTGTGTATGCATGTGTGTCACAGCAGACCTCTTGTACTGGGGACCCATGAGATTGCATGCCACCCCCATGTTGAGAAACACAGTTACAGGGGAAGCAGGGTGGAAGTTAGCATTCAGAGTTGAAGTCCTACACTCTGAAAGCCCACCTCTCTTTAGAGTAGCTTGGTCACTACAACACTGAACCAAATGAGGGATCTGGTCCCTGTTCATAGCTTCCCTAAGCAGTAACTCTGAGTGATGGGTGAGGCCCCACAGAAGCCTAGAGGAGCCTGGGTCATCTGTGCTTAGTGGGAATGAGGCAGATAGATTAAGAACTATTTATGTAGTGCTCAGGAGTCTGAGGCAGGAGCATACATGTTAAACAGAGACCTAGGTATTTTGTTTTGTTTTAACCCATTTTTCCAATAAACTTGTATGTGGGGGGAGTTATTTTACCCCAGACTCCAGATGAAGAGCTGAGGTTCCTCTGTCATTTTTTGTCCCCCACCTTCCTACCCTCCCCAGGTCTCACATTCACCCTTCTCTCCTCCTCCCACACAAGCTACCAGCTTCCTGTATTTAAGAAAAGTCATTATTAACTGTTCAGTTGACAGCCCTTGCTTCTCCCACAACAAAACATTTCAACTCCATCGCTCCTGAGAAAGCCTCAGTGTTGGTGAAACAGTGGCCCCATTTGGTGGTTTTGAGAAAATAACGGAATGAATGAGGCCAGAACTCAGACCTCAGCCAAGTGTCCACTTTGTCTTTTCCATTTTCTACCGCGTACCACTCTCCAGCTTCTCATGTGGAGATGCTCATGGCCAGATCTCCATTAGAACCCCAGAGTCAGTGTCCTCCAGACACTCCCAGGAGCTGCTGAGAACCTAGAGTTGCATCTGACCGTTGGAACAAAAGCAGCTGTGAGGAAGCTGTAGTGGAGAGCTGAGGCTGTAAGATCTGCACAGCAGAACTGAGAACATGGGATGGCATGACAGTGGAGGCAGGGGCAGGCTTCCCTCCCTATGCAAACTGTGTTAGAGAAGAGATGAGCCATGGGATAGGGCTTGTGGTGAGGTGTGCTGTTTCTAGAAATGGATCCGAAGCCCCCAGAGAAGCACCAGGTGCCTGGCCTCTCCTGGCTTTTCTCTGGGGGTTGGCCTGTCCCAGGTGCTCTAGGCTCCTGGGATAAGGTCCACAGCAGCCTATAGAGCTTCTCAAAACTCCCAACACTCGCATCAACATGGGGAGAGTGGGGGGTGGGGGAGTGCATGCTCTGCTTGCAGCAACTTGGCTTCAACTTTCCTGCTTGCCTTAGGGAGTCTGGGAAAGCAGAGCTATGGGCCAGAAGTTTTGTCCATGGCCTACTTGAAGGGGCTACCGTAAATCATCTTGTATTACAACATAAATGGAAAAATAATCTGGTGTTGGGCTGAAAAGCATAACGCTTGGGTAACACTGAATGAAAGTGATACTACAGAACAGGGAGCTGCCCAGAGGACATTCCAAGGGCACTGTCTGGAGCCCATGTTCCTTCTTTAAACTTAGTGGATGTGGCTAGCTTTGGCACAGTAAGAGTCTGGGCAAAGGATGTACATGCACTCTGTGGGAAGGAGGCAGGGTGGGGCCAGCTGAGTTCAAGGCCTGCAGACTGACAATGAGCAGGCCCCTTTGGGGAATGCAGCTGCTCTACCAGTTATGCCTGGGCCTGAACAGTGGAAGTCTTTGTCCTTCTGTTCCCCTTGCCCCGAGCCCTGTGGTTACTGTAAATGCCAAATCTCTTACTCTCTATACTTTCCCACATGCTACTGAGAAAAACATTAATAGCAGGAGGCACTTTAAAAAATTGTTTTTGGCAAAGGCCTAGCTGAGTAACACAGGAAGCAGAGAGGGAGGGTTTCCCCACAGTTAGGAGAATTAGACAAGTAAGATCAAAACAGGAGCTCTGTGATGCCACTTCCTGCCTTCCCCAGGCACCCTGACTCTCACCCCAGAGGCCTCTCCTGCCCTCCTCTTTAGAGCCTGAACTGCCATGAGGAGTATTGGAATTGTTCGTTAGATCGATGACTGGAGACACAGCATCCAGGCCTGGAGAGAGAGCCCCCAAGAGTCCTACAGGACTTGGGTAGAGAAGTCAGAGAAAGTATGAAAGCCCCTTACAAGTGTATGACCCTATCTCTGAGTAACATGCTCTTATTAATGGCGCCCCACTACTCCAGACAAATAACCTGGGGTAAAACTCAAGGCTGGCAAAGGGGATGTCTGCAGGTAGAAGGAGCTGCTAAAAGACTGAAAACTGGAATTGCTCTTCTACCCACCCTTCTCTGCTTGTTCCTAGATCAGGGAATGCCTTAAAGGCCATCAGGCACCACAGGACCTGGGGCGTGCTGGGGGAGGGGGACAGCGCTGCACAGCGGCAGGCAGACACACCACACCACACCTTTACCTGTGTGACTTTCGTTCTCTTCCTGTGTCTACTCCTACTCGGTTTAATATCTCCAGGTCCATTTCTCACTTCTTAAACTTTTATTTATTTTTATGTGCGTTAGTGTTTTGCCTGCATGTGTGTCTGTGTGAGGGTCAGATGTTGGAATTACAGTTGCGAGCTGCCATGTAGGAGCTGGGAACTGAACCAGAGTCCTCTGGAAGAACAGTCAGTGCTCTTAACCACTGAGCCATCTCTCCAGCCCTCATTTCTCACTTTTAAAGAACTTCTCACTTGAGTCCTGCCAAGCAGAGAAGAATGAACACACACACACACACACACACACACACACACACACACACATACACAAAGCTACAGGTTCTATCTACAGCCTCAGATTCAACCAAGTTGGGTCAAGAACAGTTAAAAGGAAAAAAATCCTGTTTTTCTTGTCTTTCTTGTAATTAGTTCCAACTCAATACATTACGGATGGCATTTCCATGGTATTTCCGGTGTGCTGTGAGGGAGCCAGAGATGAATTTAAGCATATAGGAAGATGTGCCTAGGCCATGAGCATTCTGAAGGGATCTAGGAACTCATCCTCAATGCATTATGAAGGGTGTGATACACAAAGGCTGCCACTCCAGAGACTGGCCTGAGACTGAGGTACCAGTCACCCCTCTTTTCTCTCTTGTCTTCAGGTGGTCTCCCCTCAGTATATCCTAGTGTTCTGATCTTGTTTTATAAAAACAAGGAAACTATAATAGGATTCACTTGACTGGATTTAAACTTCTTTGAAGGCCTCCGAATACAGTTCCATTCTGAAGTACTGCAGCTCACTGCGGCGTCCAAGCCTGAAGGGTGAACACAGTTTACGCAGCCCAGAACAAGGAATTGTAGCAAATACAGATTCTTCCCAGGAGCAAGAGAGGCAGGGAAATTAGCAGTGCTGTGGGGGCAGAGGGCAATGAGAGAAGTTACCACTTAGGACCTCTCTGTCAGTCACCTTCTCTGCTGCCTGGGCCATTTGATAGAGAAATTCCATCAAAGTACAAAGAGGATCTGGGGCCAGTCTGGATGGTCCTTGGCCTGGGGGGGGACGACGACGACCAACGTCTCCCCTGAGCTCCTAAGCATCTCTGTACCTGAAAGGGTTCATCCTCACAGCACCCCACAGCATCACACGGCACCAAGCTTCAGCTGTATGCTCCTGGGATGGAAACTAGTCTCTGTATATATTTTAGCCTTAGTTTACTAACTCGTCCTGTTTCCTTTAGGGGCAGCTTAATGAAGACAAACTGAAGGGCAAACTAAGGTCCCTAGAAAACCAGCTGTACACCTGTATGCAGGTAAGCATTCTGGAGGACACGCCTAGCACATTAATTTCAATAAAATGGCAACGTTGTATGAGGTTTCTGGCCCAGACTTTCGGGCCTAGCCTCAAGGTTTAGACCCACAGACCCGCAGAGACACACAGATGCTTACATTAATTGTACACTGATTGACCCGAGGCCCAGGCATATAACTTACTAACTCTTTACCCTTAATTTAACCCGTGATTCTTAATCCTGTCCAGCCATGTGGTTCGGTACCTTTCTCAGAGCACCATAGTTGTCCTCTGCATCTTCTGGCTTCTCTCTGGCATTCTGCCCTGTTCTGCCTGTTCCTAGAGTTTTCTTAGTCTGGTAGCCCCACCCACACTTCCTGTCTGCCTTTGGCCAGTCAGCGCTTTTTATTAAACTCATAGGCGGGACAATTATTTACAATGGAACATCATAAATCCACCACATGGCGATGTTTGAGTTTTAGATTGCCTTCTAGAAATGCTACCAAATGTAGACTGCCACCCTCCTCTCTCTGTTTGCACTTTGGTCCCTAATTTGCCACATCATCTTCCCTCATCTTCCCTATTGTCCCTTCTTTGTCCTAGCATGCACCCCTGCACCCTGGGAAGAAATCCCAGCACCAAATGTGTTGTTGGTACTTAGAGAACGGTAACTGTTTGCAGCACACAGCCAGTCTCCACAGGCCCAGTCTGAGGGCAAACGAAGGGGGCATGACAGGAAACTGTAAAACTGATTTTCATCTCAGCAAGCTGTTTTCAACAGCAACCTAGAGTCTAGAAGACAGTGAATCCTGACTTTCTCTGTTAAAATTCAGCTTCAGTAATCTCTGGATTTGGCCTAATTTGGGGGTTGCAGAAGACATCAGTTTCCCTGACAGGTGGAGAAATATTGAAAAGTGGGGGAGCAGGAACCAGCTTGGCTTCGTAGGCGGGGGCACTTGACACAAGCCTGAGCTCAGTCCCTAGGATCCATGTGGTAGGAGGAGAGAACTGTACCACTCACTGAGCTCTGCATGCTCTCTGTGTCGAGTACACACACACACACACACACAGACACACACACACACACACAATATTAAAGAAAAAGTAAGGAGAGAATGGGTGGGCTTCTCGTATTCAGAGCTAAAGGTATCCATACCTTTCTACATATCTGGGAACGGTTAACATTGTCTATAGGTTTCCTGGTCTACATATCTGCCTGGTTGTCCATGTGAGCTGCTTTGTTGGGCTCTTATTAGCTAAAAATATGCCAACCAAACTTGTAAGAGACCAGCATGCCAGTCAGAGTTCAAGACCTTGATTTGCTGTTTGAGAAAGGCCTCATTATTAAGATGGCCTTGAACCTGTGATCTTCTGACTAGGCTCCCGGTGCTGGTGACATAGGCATAAGCAACCAGGCACAGGCACTCTCCTAACTTCTACTGGAAACGAAGCCGTCAGTGACTATGACTGTTAAGTCCAAAAACTAGGACACTGCCATTTGACTTCAGCCAGTCACTCTTTGGTTTGATTTTTAATAAAAACTCCAAAATTTCAGACAGTCCCAAAGTGAAATAAAAGAGATTTATAAAGATCTCTTCCTTCATTTTAATTCTCTGCACTTACCCAGATGGGTCCAGAAAGCTTCCTGCCTCCCCAGATCACAAAGCCAAACAGTGAGACTGAAGCCAGCACTTCAGTGCATCTGCAAATCTCTTATTTGGTTTTGGGGTACTTTCCTTGATCCTAAAACCAGGGGAAACATTTTGCCAGACAGTGGTGGTGCACACCTTTAATCCCAGCACTTAGGAGGCAGAGGCAGGTGGATCACAGAGTTTGAGGCCAGCCTGGTCTGCAGAGCGACTTCCAGGTCAGCTGGGAGTACACAGAGAAACCCTGTCTGGGGCGGGGAGGGAGGGACGGATGGGACACAGGAACATTTAATGCAAATTTAGTGCTACTTTTAGAACACTAAGTCCTCAGATTCATGGGACTTTTTCATTTAGGTAGCAGTGTGCTCCCTGTTTGGAGGCTGCTTCAAGTTGAATAAGGAGATTCATCCACAGAGCAGGGCAGTAGAAGCAGGAGGGGAGGACACGAAAATTCCAAAAACATGAGTCCCATTCTCGTGAATGCTAGTACATCAGTGCTTACTTAGCAAAGCCACAAAGCTGGGCTAGGGGAGTTAGTGGAGATTCAACAGAACTGGGGTGTGTTCTGCACCTGGAGCTCAGCAGATGAAAGGACCAAGAAGGGGATGTGGCAGAAGTCCTCTGACAAAGGCAGGCGCCTCTCAGATAGCCTGAGGGATTCCTCTGCTCAGTACGAGCTTGAAGAAAAGGTTTATCTACCAGACAACGGTATTTCTGCCCTGGGGACAAAATCTACTTTCTTTTCATGTGTGTAACCCCAGCTGTTCGGTGTGCAGAGGTTCAATGTGTATTTGTTGAATTGCTCCCTGTTTACAGAAATACACTCCCTGGGGAATGAAGAAGGTGCTGCTGGAGATGGAAGCCCAGAGGAGCAATTTTGAGCAGAAAGTTAAGGAGTCGCTGCAGAAAGTGCTGGAGGAGAAAATGAGTGCAGAGCAGCAGCTGCAGAGTGCAAAGGTGGAGACACTGTGCAGTCCAGGGGCTGGGACCCTAGGGATGGTTCCCAAGGCAGAGGGCCAACTACACACTCTAGAGAGCAGGTTCCTCAAATCCATCCTGCATTTTAAACTGGAATATAAACAGAGTTTAGTGTATTCCCTTCCCTAAGCCTCTGCTCCTTGGGAACCTTCTCTCTGGTCTCTCTCAGCTGTCCCTGGCTTTGGCAAAGCAGACATGTGAACAGTGGAAGAGTCAGTACGAGGCTCTTAAGGAGAGCTGGAGGACCCAAGGAGACCAGCACAGGGAGCTGGAGAACCAACTGCATGTGCTTCAGTCTAAACTACAGGTAGAGAGCGGGCAGGCCCTGGGCATGGGAGGGGAAAGGGGCAGAAGGGGGGGGGGGCAAAGGCTTCATAATGCAACAGGAGCTTTCAAGTCTTCCAGACCCACTGTTTTGCCTTTGAACTTATAAATAATGCCTGCACCACTCATGCACATGGATTAAGTACTCACTGGAAAGACCAAATACAAATGCCTGAGTTGGAATAGTCATTGGGGTGACCAGCCTACTAACTGCACACTATTCAAACAGCATGCCAGCAGAGTACACAGTACACAAACTGCCCACTGTTTTGCACACAATGAATATTACTAATTTGTTTACAGGTGCTAACACATCCTGCCAATGTGTTTCTTAACAAATTACAGTAAACCCTTGACATATTCAAAAGTTCTACACTTTCAATCTGTCACTTTAGAAAATCTAATTAACTTCCATAGCCTGTTTCCTCATCCGCAAAATAAGAATAATAGTCTTTATATCACAGTACGGTTGCATTTATTAAATATGGAGAGCCTCACAAAGTGTTTAGCATAGTCCCTGGTACATATGAGCACTTGAAAAGGTTAGTGGCTACTTTGCAAGTGTTACCTTTAGCCTGGGTGGACACTGAAAGAGTTAATCCACTGGTCAATCATACGGCTAAAGAACCACCCTCAGGAAGGCAGAGTCACCTTAACCCATGCTAAAGAAGGAAGAATAATTACCCCTTTAATAAGACAGTTCACTCTCTCTTCCCAGAAAGCCTGCTCTGGTGTAGCCACTTATGGAGCCATAGCTACGCCTGCCCGTTTTTCTGAATTCCTCAGAAGAGTGTAACTTTTCTTTTCATCCCGGTGTCCAGTTCTTGCCAAAGCCAAGGCGTACTTCCAGAACTCTCTGGGGTTTCCTTCTTCTTTTCTCTGAAGCTCTTTTTCCTGCTCGTTTTCTCTCGTCCCCTTTGCCATATGTCTGCTTGCCAAACTGCCAGGCCTCCACCCCTGACTCAAAAGCCTGGCTTCCCTTTCTTCCTCTCCATCTCTGTCCTCAGGCAGCGGCTGAGATTTACGGTACGCTCATCCTGGTTTCGTCATCAATGTTCTTGTTTGGATTTTTTTTTCTTTTTTAGCTAAGAAAAATCTTTCTTCAGAATCTGTTCTTTTTTGATGTTAACTAGCTTCAATTTTGTTGTACTCTTACCTTCCTTTTCCTTCCTCCAAACCCTCCCACATATCATCTCCCTGAGGGAGACCACCTCTCCTGCCCCGCAGCTTTCTAAGCTTAGCTGCCTGCGGTTCTTTGTGTAGGGCTGAAGCCTCGTGGGCTTGTCCCCATGCAGTGTAGCATGTCTGTTAATGTCCTTGCTCACTTCACTTTGAACAGTCCGTCATGTTGATGAACCTGTATGGACATCATGTTTGATGTTACTAGGAGAAAGACTCTCACAGCAAAGTCTCTGATTCCCTGGCTCATTTTTTGTTATCATTTATTAATTGATTATGCATACAGTGTTCTACCTCCTGTATGCTAGAAGAGGGTACCAGATCTCATTGCAGGTGGTTGTGAGCCGCCATGTAGTTGCTGGGAATTGAACTCAGGTCCTCAGGAAGAGCAGCAGCCAGTGTTCCTAACCGCTGAGCTATCTCTCCAGCCTGATCCCCCGACTCTTACAGTCTTTCTGCCCCTCCTCTGCAGTGTCCCTGAACCTTAGTGCTGAAGTTGTTTCTTACATGTTCTCATCGAGACTGGCATCCTCATTGGTTGTGATTTTCTGTAGTGGGTTACGTCTGTTGCAAAGGACAAGTTTCCTCAATGTGTTCTTTAATTTCTTTATTGACAAAACTAAGAAATCAAGAGAGGAGACCCCAATTTCCCACAATAGCATATGGCACTCCAGGTAGGACTCCCCAAATTCTTCAGCAACACACGATTTAATTTACTTAGTTTGGAACTTTGAGGACCTGCCCCCAAAGTGGATCTTTACAATTTCCCCCAAACAGGTTTGGCGTCCACATCTCAGCCTTGGCCCTATTCTTCCCGTTATGCGTAAGGAAATTCTTAGGAAAGCGTCTTGAGATTCTTTGTGAAATTGTTCCTAGCTGCCCCTCTCCCTTCACAGAAAGTGAAGGCCAAGCGGAGCATCTAGAAAAGTTCTGACTTGGTGTGCCTTGATGTGGAGATCTGTCAAGGCCACAGGACAGAATCCCTGTAAATATCAATTCAAATGCACTGCTAGAAACATTCGGGATAGAGGACAGACAAGAGGGGGTGGAAGCAAGTTCCCAGTCTCTAAAGCTGTTTCCTGTTGGGTGGCACCTGCTCTGACTCCACCCATGCTGACCTGCGGCTGTGTGGCTCCCCCTCCTCTTCCCAGGGAGCAGAGAGCAGAGATTCACAGATGAACCAGGCCCTGCGACTTTTAAAAAATGAGCACCAGGAGCTTCAGGCTAAAATCGAGTGTTTGCAAAGCAACAGAAAGCAGCAGAACTCTAATACCCAGGACCTACAAGGTATTTATTTCTCTTCTTGGGAGTCAGAGGATCATGAGAATCACAACTGAATGAGATCAAAAAGGAGGCTAGGGGGAGAGTGCTACTACCCTCATAACCCAAAATGAACATCAGTCGGGTTTCACTAGGACTCTCGTACGCTCTCTTCTCCGTCCTGTCCCTGTGGGCCAGGTCACAAGCCATTCCTGATTTGAAAGGGATAATTTCACTGGCAGCACAAACACTGGCAGAATGAAGACTTCCCAGCAGTACCAGCGTGTGTGCACAACGCTGTGATGCCGACGTGTGGATGGTGTGCCTTCCTCTTCAAATCTGAAAGATTTGACACTTCAGAGGCCATGGAGAGGACAGGACATGTTTCTCGGTCCCGCCTTCTGGTGCTCTTCTATTCTAGTTTGCATTCTTTCATGATTTCAGATCAACTGAGGAGTTCAGAGGAGGAGAAACAGGCCCTGGTCAACCGAGTACAACAGCTGCAGAGTACGTGTCCTTTCAGTCTCAAACCTGCACAGGTGGCTTCCGGTGTGCAAGCCCACAGAAGGCACTGGAAGGGCGCAGGGGGCCCAGGCTCTGTTGTGTCCTATTTTGGCATACTCTTGAGTGCACTTCCTGCAAAGGGAGGGTCATTTGCATAGCTCTACACAAGTTAGTTATATGGTTTGTTTCGTTCCCAAGTTGTGTGTTAGCATCTGTTCTTGTGTTTCCTACTTTTCTGTTTGTCAGTGACAACTATGGTGTGGTCTGTGTAGTCTGTGTACGTATGGTTTGTAGGGAGGGCTATGATGTGAACATGTGAAGTATATTTTGGTGTGTGTGTATGCGTGTGGTATATGTGTGCAGTGTGGGATGGATGCCCGTGAAATGTGCACAGAGTTCTCTTTGCCTTAGTCCTTTGAGAAAGGATCTGTGGTTTCCCAGCTAGGCTAGCCAGCAAGCCTCAGAGATCTTCCCTTCTCTGCCCCTGGACTGGGTAGCATTAGGGTAACAGGAACAGGTAGCTCACAATTTAAATCAGGTCCTAATGTGTGCACAGCAAGAACTCTTACTTTCCCGTTGCCCCAGGCCCAGAACTGGCCATTTTGAGAGTATTAAGCCTTCCATGATGGTTCTTTTCTTACACGTTTCATATATTCACATGAACATGTTACTCAGATCGTTCTCACTAGACATGGTTCAGAAAATAAGTGTTCATTGAACCCTGACGTAAGAGTCAAACATTCCAAACATATGCACTGGGGGATACAAAAAGCAAAAGTAATAGTTTCTTAGGAAACTTCCATCCTAAGCAAGTCCAGAGCTAGGGGTTCCATGAAAAAGAATCAAAGCATGTCAGGCCACAATAACTACTATAGAGAAAAAGCAGCAGATTAAAGGAAAATGACTCACTGTCGTATAGAAGGTCATCTGAGGACCTGTTCCTTCTAAAGTAACAATTAAGCAAAGACTTACAGACATGGTAGAAGCTGACACAAGGAAGGATGGCATGTCTGTGATGAAGTTCCACAGTGAGACTTGTCTCACAGTTCTGGAGCTGTCCAGAGGGCGGGCACTTTCTGAGTGAGGGCCTGCTGTAGGCCTCTATCTTTGCAGGCGGCTGTCTCATGTCTTCACATCATTTTCTCTGGAGCACGCGTGGGTCTAAATATCCCCTCTTATAGAATACCAGTTATCTAGATTGGGGACCATAGTAGTGCCCTTATTTTTACTCAGCTACCTAAAGAAGGTCACATTACAGGAGTCAGAACTTCAACATAAAACTTTGAGGAACAATGTTCAGTCCCTAATCAATGGTAATGTCTAAGACAAGTCTTCACAGTAGATCTGCTAGCACAGACAAGTCCCTTTTGTCTCCCAACAGGTTTGCTTCAGAAACAGTCCTTACGCCATCAAGAACGGGAGAAACTCTTAAAGAAAGGTCAGCAAATTTATTCCCACTAAGTGTTGCTCTTCCCTGGTCAGCCTAGAGTCTGGGAATGGACTGCACGACTTCCTGGGGTCCCACCCACTCCCAAGAGTCTGTGAGGTCAGGGAGGTAGGGAAATGTTTTGAGAAGCGATCACTGACCTGGACAGCTCAGTCAGCCTTCTACTCTGAGAGGTACACAAACTGTGGGAGAGGGTTTCTACTTTCTCGGAAAGCACTGTTTATGTTGAACATTTCAATAAATTGATTTTTGAACTCAATTTCATGTCAGTCTTTACATAGTTGACTTTACAAATCAAATTCAGCTTCTCAGCCCAAACCGCACAGCATACCAGAGTCTTCTCAACTACAACCCTGATCAGTCTGCTGCCCCAGCTTGTTAAGGGCTCATCAGCCCCACAGGAGCCCCAGCGGCTCCTCAGTTACCCACAACACGTAGTCTGTGGCTTTATGCTCATATCTATTAGGTGCAATACAGGAGAATGTAGAAATGATTGTGCCCACATAGCACAGACAAGAAAATAAAGGTCTCTGGCCATATAAATTAAGGACTGAATAAAAATGATAACACAGAACTTGACTCTAGTCCAAGTTCTAGTCTTCTCTCCAAAACCTGGACTCCAAGGTGGCTGAAAACCTATCTTTAAAATGTTAAGAGGCGGTCTAGAATGACTTCTGTTTTCAGGACACAAAGGTGACAAGGGTGCAAAGGAGACACTTATATAGAAGCATTTGGCAGACCTACATGAGAAACTAGATACTATATGTCAATAATGAGACAATCTCAACTAGTAAACATTCACCAACCCAAAGAAAAATAAGATGTCAACCCTGCTTCAAGGTGTCCAAGCCCAGCTGTGCATCTAGGCCACAGGGTCCAGAATTCTTTGTTTGCTTGGTTTGGTTCCAATACAGTCTCATTCCATGGCTCTGGCTGTCCTCTGGCTGGAACTCACAGATCCACCTGTCTCTGCCTCTGTCTCCCAAGTGCTGGGATTAAAGGCGTGTGCCACTATGCCTAGCACATCAGGGTTCTTTGATACAGAATGTTATACTCCATCCAGAGAAGACAAGGACAAACCTGCCATCTCCCTATTCTCCAACCCCTAAGGGTTCTCAGTGACAGGGCCAGCCTTCACAAGCAAGGATCTTTCTGTCACTGAGACCCTGGCTGCTTTTTTAGATCAGGTTTCACCTGTGTGGACTCCAAAGCCCTCCCTTGATGAAGCAAAGCCCGAGAGCACAGGGGAGGAGAAAGACTGGGAGCTCAGAGACCAGCTACAAAAGGAGACATCTCAGCCCCAGGACAAGGAAAAGGAGGTGAGGAGGCAACCTCAGAATGTAAGGGCTCATCAAGTTTGTGGATGCTCCTCCAGTCTGTGAGTGCTCCTCCAGACTGTGAGTGCTCCTCCAGTCTGTGAGTGCTCCTCCAGTCTGTGAGTGCGCATCTAGACTGAGTGCACATCCAGACTGAGTGCTCATCCAATCTGTGAGTGCTCGTCCAGTCTGTGAGCGCACATCTGTAGTAGTGGGGTTCTCGGTCCCAGGCAGCCAGAGATCCGAGACCCACAGACCTGCCGCCCGAGACCGCTTAGCCACCCAGCCGCCCAGCCACCCAGGTCCCCAGAAATGACTCAGACACTTATATTAACTTCATGCTGTTTGGCCTATGGCTTAGGCACATTGCTAGCTAGCTCTTACATTTTAAATCAACCCATTTCTATTAATCTCTCTGCCACATGGCCCGTGTGGCTCACCTGTGCTCCTTGCATGTTGCTCCTTTGGGCTTTGGCTCAGTCTGCCTGACTCCGCCCTGCTTCTCCTACCTATGCTCTGATTTCTCCTCCTACTTCTTCTATGGTGCCTGTCATGGACCAAAACAGCCCCTTTATTTAAAGATTGAGATTCACAGCATACATAAACGCATTCCCACATCACACATCCAGACTGAGTGCTCATCCAGTCTGTGAGTGCTCATTCAGATTGTGAGGATTCATCTAAATCCATGGTTTTCAACCTGTGTTGCAACCTTTTTGGGTTGTACATCAGATATTTACATTATGATTCATAACACTAGCAAAAATATAATTTTAGGGTAGCAATGAAATAATTTTGTGGTTGGGGGGGTCACTGTATTAAACAGCCACAGAATTTGAAAGGTTGAGAACCACTGATCTAGAATGTAAGGAGCAGGGAAACCTTCTGGGAGGCAACTGAAAAGCAGAAACTTCCAAGCTTATATTGTGACTCAGTGCCCACAGGTGTTCATTTACCGCTACACATTTCTTTGCTCTTGAAGAGACTTACAATCTTTCTCCTTCCTAATTTATAACAACTCCTATCGAGGTTATATTGGTAGCCTATCAGGAAGTCAACAAGAAAACAGAAACATTTGGTAAACGCATTTGGTTCTTAAATCATATCCCATATTAAGTACCACAGTGCTATTATTTTATACAGTATCTTTTAAAATAGCAAACACTTTTCTAGGAACATGCTTCCAAACTCACACACCATTGCAAGTCTGCAGAAGCCACCAGCTCCAATGAATGGAGGTTTGTCCTCCAGCTACTCTAAGTCTTTTCTGCTGAAAGAACTTATTGTTTGTGTGCCCACTTCCAAAGCACATTCAGAGAGTCATAGAACAGAATTTGCATGTATTGGGGACCAGTAAGCTGGGTTGGCAGGTAAAGGTACCTGCTGCCTAATGACCTGAATTCAGTCCCCGGGACACATATGGTAGAAGGCAAGAAGGAACTCCAAGGATTGTCTTCTGACTCCAACACATGCACTGTGATATTGGCAAACACACACACACCACACAACACACACACACACACCACACTCACCATACACACACACCCCACACAAACACACTACATACCACCCACACCACACACACACTCACCACAAACACACCACACACCCCTCACACACACCACACACACATACACACACCACACATACCACACACACCATACACACACGCCACACAAACATCATACACATACACCCCACACAAACACACTACATACCACCCACACCACACACACACACACACACACACACACACTACAAACACACCACAAACCCCTCACACACACCACACGCAACACACACACCCAGACACACACCACACATACCACACATACCATACACACACACAGACCACCACCAACAAATAATGATGATGATGTAAAATAATTTCCACGTGTAAAATGTAATATTTGAGCACAACCAACTGTATAACAACATATTTCAGATAACCTATGTGATAGAAGGAAGACGGGCTAAAAAAAATCTCTGAGAAAAGCAGGAAGAACGGTTCATTCAAAATAATACTCAGGCCTCCTCTTGCAGAGTTATGTCCCAAACCAAACTGGTGACACTCTATTCTGTTACCTGGAGCTGGGAATTTTCCTGTGTCCCTCAGCTGCTTGGCCCCAAATGAACAGATAGAGGCTTATATTAATTAAAAACTGTTTGGTCTGTGACTCACGCTTATGGCTAGCTAGCTCTTAGATCTTAAATTAACCCACTTCTACTAATCTAAGTATTGCCACGTGTCTCATCATTTTACTGGGTTCCATTACATCTCGCTCTCCCCAGTGGCCTGCATCATCTGCCCAACTCTGCCTTTCTTCTCCCTGTATCTCTCTCAGATTTCCCACCTGGCTGTATCCTGTCTTGCCATAGGCCAAAACAGCATTTTTATTACCCAATGGTAGCAACACATATTCACAGTGTACAGATAGACCATCCCACAGCGGTTGTCCCAGTGCAAAGGACTATATTCAGAGCATCCTCAAAGACAAGTACCTCTCTTGTCTTCCAAAGCTACAACACTGTCAAGAAGCCCTGAACCACAGCCATAAGCCACCTCCCTGAGTGAGCAGGGTCTACTCTTCTCTATAGCCTTCTACATGACATTGGTGCAGTTCCTTTAATGCCCAGTCTTACCGATGAAATATATCAGTCCACAGCAACATCTGGTCATCCCGTCCTGTTCCACTTCATTCATATGCCACATTATGCCAACAATAAGACAATATGCACTACAAATATGTGAATAAATATGAAAGAAACGCTGTCTATGATCTTCCCAATTTTCATGCATCTCTTGAGTCTGGAAGACACTAAATGGAGCCTCCTCTGAAAACCTGACCCATTCTATATCCAAAACACTGTGCTAGCACAAGCTTGACACTCAAAAGCTGCAGATGATTTCGGAGCATTTGGGATTTGGGATTTAAGGTACTTTATTATTAGGTCCATCAACTGGTAAAGTCTATACAAATACTACAAAATTCAAAAACAAAAAACAAAAACAAAACAAAACAAAAAAACCCCACACACCCACTAAATTGGAAACACTCTTAATCTCAAGCATTTCATAAAAATGAAACTTTAACCTTTGTTGGCTCAAGTATGAAAGTGTCTTCATTTATTGTGAACATCATGACAAGGACAGGGGAAAGATTTAAAAGGCACACAAAGAATATTATTCTGCTGAATTATTTTCTACTTTTTAACATTCATATCAGCTTTTAAATATCTGTTCCCTATTGAATATAAATCTCTAGGCCTCTAGTAAAATGTTTTTATCTCAAGCATGGTAACAGAAAGTGTAGGAGACACTGAAGTAAAATGTCTTTTCTGCCATCAATGTGATGTTTTCTACTGGGTTAGAACACCAAGTATTACTCTTGCCCATATTTTCTCCAACTCATAGATGCTCTCTCCTGTCTCCACCTCCTTCTCCACAGGGGAAATGTGGCCAGTGGCTCCTGGTGCTGATGGTGGTGATTGCTACGGCATTAGCAGTGTTCCTGGCAAACAAAGACAACCTGATGATCTGAATAACTTCTGGCATCTGTCTGGAGTAAAATTAAGAAGCAAACAACTCCATGAAAGACTTGAGTTCTGGTTACAACTTGGGTTTTCCCTCCAAGTGAATCCAGGTTCCTACTTTTATTTCTTTTGACATGGTGTAAATAAACTTTATCTCACAAGACTACTCTTCAGAACTGTACATTCCTGGAAAAAACAGGACAAGTATGACACTTAGACATCATAGTCTCATATCCTAATTCAATTAGCTACATGCAAAGTACCCAGTCATTCTCCTTTCCTGTAAGGCACTCCATCCAAGGACACACTGCTTAGTCTCCACAATGTTCCTCTGCCCACTCTTCTATTTCTTACTCAATAGAAAACAGATACTTCTGCTAAATGCATAGGAACTCCTAATATAGAGAGGGAGAAGAATGATGCTGCCAGCAACTATCCCCATTCACACATGTGGCACTCCCAAGACACTTAGAATGATGCTAATTGACATCTTCCACTAATACCTTCTCAATGGGCAGAGCAGAATCAGAGGACCACAGCAGGCAGTGTGACTATTTCAGAGGAGATGCTGAGGTCACCAAAGTCATTTTGAGTCTTAAATCGGGTTCTGAGCTCCTTCTCCCAGGTACTTAGAAAGTTCCTCAGGGCTGGGAACAAACTCTCTGGAACACTAAAAGAGTAGAGCAGAACTGGAGGTTGACCAGGCAGCCATGAAATCTGGACAGTGAACACCCGCAAGGGGGTCATAGCTAAGCAGTTGCCATCTCCGTGGCTCGGGTGAAATGTATAAGAGACAGGATAGCCCAGGAGTATCCCGAATACAGTGCAGAGATTCCAATTTGAGGAACATAGCTTGCTGTAGGAGACTCCGAGAGACACATTCTTTTGCAGTCCTTGAAAATGTGTGATGATCTCAGCTATGAGAGATTTCAAATCCTGGAGTTGGTCCAACGAACAGATAGAAGGATGAGGCTGGGAGCAGGAAACATCCACTAAAGCTGTGGTACCAAGCACTACCTGCTCCAAATGCTGACAGGCATGTCTGGGACTGACAATGAGGTTATTCTCTCCAATCTCAAGAATGTGAAGTCCCGACGTCAGGAAGCCTAGCGCCTGCAGCTTCTCCAGATAGCTCTGGAGTGCCAATACTCCAGCAGAGTTGCAATCATAGAGAATAGCTGGCTTCAGCCCCCGGGCCACAGCCAGCACCTCTCCTGCTAGGTGAAGACAGACAGCTCGAGGTGGGCCCTTTCTCTTTCCCATGCCCAGGGTTTTCTGAGCAGCTGTCACCAGCAGCTGGGGACTTGGTGTTGTCATGAGATCTGGAAGTTACATGAAGGATGGCCTCTTTACCTAGCCATTATACCCTTCCCTGAGTCACGGTTCAGGTTCCAACATTTGAAGAGCCTAGAAACAACGTGGTAGGAAAAAACATTAACACTGTCAAGAGAGGGTGCTCAGTGCTACAACCCACTTCTCTGGCGGACTTAAGTTTCCCGAAACCATGTTTCTGGCCTTCTAGCCACATTTATATTGTCTCTGGCTTGGATTCTAGCTTTTATCTGGTGCAATTTACGCTCTGGGATTCAAACCTTAAGGCACGTGGAATAGTCTTTTGCAAAAGTTACCTCCATTTCTCCCCAAGATGCCCTTCTGGAACAGAGTTCTGGGCTCCAACATAAGCTTCCCACTGCCAAGTCCCCTTTTCTCCCACTAAGATAGCAGCCGTCTGATCAAACCAGCATAAGCAAGAATGCGGACTAACCACCGCCTCACCCTTAGACACACAGGTAAGTGAAAGCAGCTAGAACTGGGGCAGGGCAACTTTTAACACTGCTGGGCACGCCTTCCCTCCACCACACGTACCCACGCGTGACATTAGTAGAGACTAGTTACATAATAAAAGGTAGCGCTCTGACTCAAGACACAGGGTTTGCATTTCCGCTGCAGTTTCGGAGACGCTAGAAGTCCTTCCGGCTCCCTGACAACAGCCAAGAAGGCAACTGATCGTCCTGCTCCCCACACAAAAGTGCGGAGACCTCTCGGTTACGAGGAGCCCCGGTAAAGACAGCCTGACGCACATGCGCACTGTCCTATTCGGGCTTTCCGTGACGTCACTCAGAACGTGAACGCAAGCCGGAACCATTGAGAAGGCCGTGGACCGGAACGGAAGTACAGCCACCCTAGTCCCACCCCTTCCGGTAGAACCGAAGCCGGCTGGCCTGCCGGGCGGAAATGGAAGGTGGTGTCTGGACCTGCTGCTGTCAGTCCGCGCTTGGGCTCTGACGCCTCTTCTATGGGCAGTGCTATAAAGGCTTTTTTCTTTTCTTTTAATGTCCCTAAATCCTGGACGTGATAGGTTGAGTGCCAAGACCATGAATATTCACTCTTTTTCAAAAAAAATGTATTGTGTGGACGCGAGCTACAGCACCCAGTCAGTCCTCGCGTCCACCTTGGACATGAGTTTAGGGGTTTGAACTCAGGAAACCAGTCTGCGTAGCAAGTGCCATTAACTTCTGAACTGTCCCGTTATTTATTTAATTGTATTATTTTACTTTGACAGCGTTTTGTGTAGCTCGGGCTGGTTTCTGCCGTGCATACTAGACAAACCCTCACTAACAGAGCTAACCTCTGCAGCCCTGACTATTATTCACTGTGTGCCTAGGCGGAAAAGGCATTCCATTGTACAAACAGCAACTCCATCTCATGGACCTCAAGGCCCGAGAGTCCATTTTGCTGACCATTTTATTTTAAGAGATTTATTTTTATTTTCATGTATATGTTCGTATGTGCAGGTGCCTAGGGAGCCAGAAAAGAGAGTAGGATCTCCAGATGCTGAAGTTAAAGGTGTGAACTGCCCAACATGAGTTCTGAGAACCGAATTCAAATCTCTGGAAGGAAAGCAAACACTCCTACTCACCGAGGCATCTCTATAGCCATACTGTTGTGCCTTTTTTTGAGACAATGTCTTGCAGTGTGCACTTCAAACTTATGACAATCCTCCTGCCTCAGCCTCCAGAGTGTTGAGATTAGAGTCTGTGGCACCACATTAGGGGATTCATATAAGAAGTGGAGATCCAGAGGCAAAGTGGATCGGGTAGTAATGTACCTGTCCTTGGAGACAAAGTGCTACCATTTTCGTGAGTTCAACTGTGTGGTCTTTGTAAAAGACCATTGCAGCTAGCCTTAACTGTTGACATTTCCTTATAGAAGGAAGATCTTAGGACCCTCACCAGAGTATCCAGCCACGTCTGCATCTGTCTCCAAGCCAGTTCTGATTCTTCCCTAATTGAATGTTGCCTCAAAGAGGTTATCTAGGCTGGGAAAAAACTAGGTAGGGGAATGTCATCTAGGAAGCCACAGAAGAGTTAACATCTGTACTGGGTGCAGATCTTCCATCGAGACTGCTTTTTTTGTTTTGTTTTTCAAGGCAGGGTTTCTCTATATAATAGCTCTGGCTGTCCCAGAACTCACTTTGTAGACCAGGCTGGCCTCAAAATCACCAAAGTCCACCTGCCTCTGCTTCCTTAGTGCTAGGATTAAAGACCTGCACCCAGCTTGGCTGCCTTAAGGCCACCAACACTCCTGCCCATAACCCCTCACACACTGCTCTGTAAGTAAGCCTAATAGACTCATTGGTTGCCCAGATTGACTTTGGTGGAAAGATACTCCCATTTGTCACTGGGACCATAGGAAAGAAGGTAGATATTGACTTTTCCCATTCTCCAGAGAAAAATCTCACAACAGATGGGAAGGGCAAATGTTGACATTAAATAAATAAATAAATAAATAAATAAATAAATAAATAAATAAATAAATAAATAAATAAATAAATAAGTAAGTAAGTAAGTAAGTAAGTAAATAAATAAATAAATAAATAAATAAATAAATAAAGCCTTTTAAACTACCAGCAGTTTAATCTATATCTACATGAAGGGAAATCCTAAGAAAACTCCAGCCTGGAAAAATAATTCCAATTTATGAGCAGCAGAATGGAGACCCTGGAGGTTGGATCGACCTTGCCGGTATCTTCAGACAAAAAGGACCAATGACAGGTTAAAGACAGACAGGACACAAGGAAAGCCCATTGTAGGACCCACCAGTCTAAGGTTCTTCGCTCAGAGGGAGTTAGATACTAAAAATTGATACAACCAGTACTCTAGCTTTATTTTTTTCCTTCCCAAATTTATTGCATATCCCCATTGTAGTTAGCAATAAATCTCCAAACTGGAAGACTTAGTTCATTTATTACAGCACGAATATCTGAGAACACCATATCAGACATTGAACACCTGACTAAATCCAAGACAAACAGTCACGTCATGATGATGAGGAATTTACACAGAGCACAGTTATTCTGAAAGTTTAATGCTATGCAAACATACAACCAGGAACTTAATTATGGGGAGGAGGCCAGATTTGACATTTACCTTCCCAGTTGACCTGTAGTAGGCTCTTTTAAACTTTGAGTTAATCTAGAGTGCATATTGAGGAGGAGGAGCTATGGAGAAATCCTCCAATCCGAGGCTTGGGAGGAAAGCAAAGGAGAAGACGGCTAAGGAGTGAATGGAAGAGGCAGGAAACTGAGCCCTTAGACCTGGTATGTGTCAAACCCACAGAAAGCTTACTGAAGGTGATGGGGGAACATCCCTGATGGAATGTATTCTCCCAGCATCTGAAAAAGATGCAAGACAAGGAAGGAACTGGACTGTCCAGTTCGGACCACACAAAATTGTTTCTAACACATTCAACTTTTCATTACAGTTACATGTTAAAAGTTCAGTCCATAGCACTTCAGAACATATCTTTAGCAGTTCCTGTTTCCAGCCTTCCCTAATAACCTGTTACATATTACAGAGGGGAAAGGAAATGGCTCCCACTGCACAGCTGCCCACCCACTTGTCCTATAATGGGTTATTTTTAACTTTGAGCTCCCAGATTCCATGGAACAGCCACACATCAAGACTCCCTCACTTCAACTCACCAAATGATGTTACTTCACATTCCTCCACAAAAAAAGGATAAAGTCCCCATGCTTTGCATTATTTCTGTTCTATACAAGTTCAACTTTTGAACTTTTATGTAAATTTCTCTTTAAAAAATTTAGTTAGCATACAAAGAGTTTTACTCTGATATTTTCATACTTTGTATATGTGTGTACGATTATACAGTTATATTTGGTTTTACTCATATACACACATATACCTGCCCCCCTTTTTTGGTTTTGGTTTTACAAGATAGGGTTTCTCTGTGTAACAGCCCTGGTTGTCCTAGAACTCCAAGAGCTGAAGTTGAAGGTTCGAACTGCCCAACATGAGTTCTATAGCCACACTGTTGTGCCTTTTTTGAGACAACGTCTTGCAGAGTGCACCTCAAACTGGCCTTGAACTCACAGACTTCTGCCTGTCTCTGCCTCCCTAGTGCTGGGATTAAAGGTGTGGCCACTGCCTCCACGAGGCTCTACACTTATGTTTCCTAACTCCCCAGATTTCTCTTAGTCCTGCATTTGGCAATCTCTGAGTTTTAAACCAAAGCTCAAGCATCCTAAGTCAGTCTCACTGTCATCCAAGATTGGGTTGAGCTTGCAGACTTTGAATCCATCCCAACTTTCAGTGACTTAAAAAGTAGGAGGTGCTATTTTTAGCTTAAGGGTAGCAGACTATCCACACGGGCATGGGCCCGTTACATGAAGGCATCAGTATTCAAGAGGATCGGGGCCTATAATTGGAGATATGAATCTCGTTTTTCATTTTAGTCTTGGAATTCAAATTATAAGAAGGGTCGGGGCAGACACTCCGTGAGACACAGCCACAGTGCTCTATAATGCACAGCTCTAGTGCTCATAGCAAGGGATATAAGCAGGTTTGAGCCTTTCCCAGAAGAGCACTTCCCAGACCTCCCTTAACATATGTAACACCCTATTCTTCCTACTGGAGAAACCCAAATGTTGGGAAGACCCTTGAACCATTGCTTTTGTTGTCTGAGTATGCCCTAGATGCCCAGCTACCTCCAGGTCATCTTCAGAGAAAATGAGAAAAAGGTGAGCTTCTACCCTGCCCTGAGTCTACCATGAAGTCACACATACTCGGCCACCCCGCACAGAAGGTGGCCTGAGGGGTGACAAGATAAACTCCTACAACCATTATTTCATGGATCCATAGGCTTTCTGTGTCACCAGCTTCCCCTTTGACGCTCACTTATGAGCTTTAACTCCACAGGTTGGGTGACTTTCAGACCTTGGCACCATTTCTATTTAGATATCAAACTGGTTCCTAGGCAACCAGTCAGGTCCTCTCCCTTAACTTCCCCCAGCAGGGAACAAGCCGACTGTACTAGCAGAACAAGTCAAACGGAGCTCAGATCAGGCAGATCAGTGCTTAAGGAACTTTGATGAGAACAAGAGGGGAAAATGTGATCCAAGAACAATGCGGCAGGGTCCTGTTCTAGGCAGTTTTGTTCCAAGTAGAGGTTAGTAATCAAGTCAGAGTTTTAAGGTTGAATCTCATTGGGCATCATCCCAAACCTTATTGATTTACAAGTGATGCATCTGAAGCTCTCAACTTATATGCCCTGCCTCACGGAATCACAGCTGCAACTAGAACTCTAGTGTCTTAACTCCCAAATCAAATCTCTCTTACACCTACTGTGGAAGTTCTACACCCTCAGAGGAGTTGGTAAATTAGAGCAACTTTAAAAACTGGGCATATCTGGAAAGTCACAGACCTCTAAAGAGACATAAAAGTTGGCTAAATGTGCATTAAAAAATCCATATGTACAATATAAAAAAGAGAGAAGAGGACACACACGGCCTTCAGAATCACTGGGCAGGCAGGGCAGAGGGCAGCTGCATGCTGGCGGCAGGTTGCATGGGCTGCCAGCTCTCCTGGGTTTGAAGGATTCGGTACAGCTGCTTGAGTTGAGCAACGATGTTATCTTTGATGTCTGGAGTGGAGATCTGCAGTCGGACGCTGCCACTGTCAAAGGACCGGGTAAAATCGCCAGAAAACATCTCATAGATCATCCGAGCCACCACTGGAATGACCTGTTCATGTGACAGCACATGAGTTTCTGCTGAAGAACATGTATTTTTAAGTAGCAGGAGAGCCCTGACATTGATGAAGACTGTGAGAAGGCTCCTCCCCACCCAAACAGCTAGATACTAGTGAAGGGTTATATTTCACTAGTCAAGCTTCACCCTAGAAGTTGCTTAGTTCAAGTTGAGGAACCTGAATGCAGCATAATTCCACATACCTAACTACATGGCTGCTTACTTAGTAAAACTGTAAATCAAGTGACATCCACTGCCTATCTTGGTGCCTAACTCCATGCACAACCCCAAGTAGACTTGCTACCATCCCCAGAATGTGGCTACATCTTACACACACAGTCAAAACTTTTTATAATATGAAATGGAAAATGTTACATCTCATCAAGTGTTAACAAGACCCTAACATCAGCAGGATAACGAAAGGCAAAGTGTCCATTAAAGAGTCCACCCATGATAAGAATGTGGTATTATCCAGCACAGTCCTAGTGTGCAAAGCCTAAGTCTGCTGACTCTCCGAGGGCATTAAATCATGCATGTGCCAGTAGATGCTCAGCCCGGACTCACCCCAGAGGAAGGACTAAAGCTTCATCACAAAGGGTTGCTGACATGGTCTTATTTTCTCACCTGAACCAAGATGAGCTTCCTCTCCAGGGGCTTCCCATCCGGCCATTCTTCCCCGAAGCATAAGTAGATCTCAAATGGTGGCTGCTTCTCTATCTGTCCTTTCTGGTGGGCAATGAGCTCTACAGAAGATAGGAAAACACTTCTAGATTGTTCTCTATTCATGTCAATAAACATCATCTTTCATGCAGCCCAGTACGGTAGCTGCAAACCACACTTTAATTAATTTTAAATTAATTAAAATTAAATAACCCTTTGGTCCTATCAGTCACATTTACATTCTCACCAGACATATGTGACCAACGGTTACCAAATTGGAAAGGACAGAAATACAACTTATCTATCATTTCAGAAGGTTCTACTGGACACTTGGGATTCAAACTGCATTGTAAGTTTATATCTCAATACTTTTCCTGAACTTGCCTCCTTAAATCAAACCACCCAAATATTTTCTGAAAGAAGAGTGAGTTTTGCTTACTCTGATGAACAAGGTGAATCTTCTAAATGAAAAATAACCTAGCATTTGGAGGAGAACCAGCAGGACTGTTCCCTATAGGAGCCATAACCAACCTCAAAACCCCTTCCATGCAGACAGCCTTGGAGTGCACCTCCCTTTGTGACTGTCCGAGTCCCTGCCCTATCTTAGAACCACGGCTTTCTTCTCTCTTGACGTTTTGCTGTATCAGGAAAGCATAGGAGGGAAGGGAGGAGGTGGAGAAGGAAGGAAGGAGAAAATTCTCCAGGGGGCATCTCCTGGTATCAATCTTCTAAAATCAGACTCACCACTCAGGAATGTTTCCAGACAAAACAACTTGACCTTCTTCTGCCTCTCAATCAGGTTAGGAGCAGCAAGCGAAGGGGCACATGGCCCAGACCAGTACACTTTGCACTGGCACAGCCTGATGGCGTAAATGGCATGTCCACTGACCTCCAGGATCAGTCCCCTGTCCATGACATCCAACAGCTTACTGGTGAACAGCTTCTGCTTCTCATTAGTGATATGCTCTGGACCTGGGAACTTGACCTGCTCCAGGCTGACGGGACCAAAGAGCTCCTCCTGGTCAGGCATGGGGCCCAGGTCCCCATAGAAGAGCCGGCAGCCCTGAGGATTGCTCACTGTCATGGTTTGCCCATACTCCTTCCCACGGTACTGAAACTTGATGTCCAAGTCAGTCACTACAAGGTGAGAGATGATAGTAAGTCCTGATGCTCTGCTTTGTCTGTCCATCCCTAACTCATGTGAGTCCACCAAGATCAAGCCATCTTTCAACCAGCTCTCAGGAAGGCCATTGCCATAGTTATCCTTCCTGCAATAAAGGGAGATGTCACATACCCTGAGGTTGACCGCACAAAGGCCTTGCAGCAGAGCTTAAGGCCAAGCTGCATTCAGTTCAGTAGCCACACCCTCGGGCAAGAATCTAATTCTATACAGTGATGGTCCTGGAATCCTACATCACACCAAATTAAAAACACATTGGCAACATTTGAGGAGGAATAGGTAGCTATTGGCCACATGTATCTACTGAGCACATATGTAATTAATGTGACCAAAACTCTATTTGACATCAATTAATTTAAATTGAAAGTCGCATGCAGCTAGTGGCTAATAATGTATTTGCAGCATGGAAAATGGTGTTTATAGAACAAACATAATGATCATACCAATCATATCTCCAGAGAATAGGCAACATATGGAGCTAAAGACTAAAGTGTCTGGTTTGCATTTCACTTCTTTCCTGAGAAAAAGGTGCCTTGGAACCCGAAATAGAGTGGAACTCATTATGTAGCAATGAATGGTCTTGAATTCCTGATCCTTCTATCTGTAATTCTGAGTCCTGGTATTTAAGGTGTGTATCACTTTACCTGGTTTTATTTAGTGCTGGAAATAAAAACCAGGGTTTCCTGCATCCTAGACAAGCACTGTACCAACTGAGTCACCCTCTTAGTCCTTTTTTTTAAATAAGTGGAGAAACAAGAAGAAATACCGAGCTGTCCTCCTGAAAATTATGTATCCTGAAAAACCTGAACCTGTTCTAAACAGCTGTCCCAGGAGGCTCACTGAGAGAGTACATTTTTTTTTCAGCAAGTCTCCACTGACCACAACAGCCCTCATTGAAGCTACTCAGCCTCAGCTACTCACATAGAGTGTGAAGGATGGCAAGGCATTAATGTTGACTCTTCACCAAGATAAATGTGTACCTAATTGAGAGAGTCCCTAAAGTCCCTCAAAATCAAGAGCCTTGGGTGACCAAATCCATGCTTAGTACTTCCCTATCTTATAGCAGACCTTGTCAGTAAAGCCCCAAGTCAGAACAACAGTAATTAACCTGAAGTCCCTTGCCAATCTTAACAGCTACGGGGGCCAGAAAGGACTGGCTAGCATTTCCTTATGCCCCTGGTAACTCATGTGACAGCTCACAAGCACACAGAGAAAATACACAGGTTGGGCAGGTAGCTACACTAGACAGCAAAAAAGAAGACAGAAGAGACCTGGGGTGTGACTCAGTGGCACAGTGCTTGCCTAGCTTTCAAGACGCTCTAGTTTGATCCCTTGCACTTCAGGAAACAGAGAAGGAAGTGGAAGATGAGAGGAAAGACCACGTGATAAGGGAAGAGGCTCACTCACTGGGGAGAGAGCTGATCCACAGCTCTGGAGAACTGTAGAAGGGCTGAATGGGTGCCTGGGGGACTTCCATCTCCAGAGGTTCTGTTTTGGTCCACACGGATTCGGGGCTGCAGTTGCCCACACTGCAGTTGCCCACACTGGCTGGTGCCATGGGAGAACCTAGAACAGAACGTGAATGAGCACACAGAGCACAGTATTACCTGCTCTGAGGATCAAAGAGCAGGCAAGGTCAGTAGACAGGCGTCACTGAAGCATGACCTGGTACGATCTCCCAGCCCAGATCCCATGACTCATGACTCCTGCTTCCTAGTTATTTTATTTCTCCCACGGCTCTTTATTTGCTACAGATCAAATGGAGGCAAGGGAGCTCACTCTGGAAATTGAATCGGAAAGGCATAACTGAAAGGTGCTTTGCTGTTTAATCTGTACACAGTTACTCAAGTCTTCATAAGGGGAGCACTGCACAGTGTTCACAGTGACTTAATGTCTTCATAAGGGGAGCACTGCACAGTGTTCACAGTGACTTAATGACTTCATAAGCAGAGCACTGCACAATGTTCACAGTGGCTCAATGTCTTCATAAGGGGAGCACTGCACAGTGTTCACAGTGACTCAATGTCTTCATAAGGGGAGCACTGCACAGTGTTCACAGTGGCTCAATGTCTCCATAAGGGGAGTACTGCACAGTGTTCACAGTGACTCAATGTCTCCATAAGGGGAGCACTGCACAGTGTTCACAGTGACTCAGTGTCTCCATACGGGAAGCCCTGCACAGTGTTCACAGTGACTTAATGACTTCATAAGGGGAGTACTGCACAGTGTTCACAGTGACTCAATGTCTCCATAAGGGGAGCACTGCACAGTGTTCACAGTGACTTAATGACTTCACAAGAGGTACACAGCAGTATTTACATGGTGACTCAGTGTCTCTTCATAAAGGGAGCACTGCACAGTGTGTACATGGTGACTCAATGTCTTAAGAGGAGCACAATGTGTTTATGGTGACTCAATGTACCATATGGGAAGTGCCACTGACTCAGCCAACTGGCTTCAATCAAGTGTCACTGTACAACATACTGATCTAGTAAAACAAATGCAATTTACAATCACAAACTGTCTTCTAAAGAGGGATGGCTAGATGGTTCAGTGGGTAAAAATCACTGGCTGCCAAGCCTGACAACCTGAGTTCAGTCCCCAGACCTAAGCGATTCCTGCAAACAGTCCTCTGGCCTTTGTGTGTGTGTGTGTCCGGAAGTGGGGACAGATAAATGGCTAAGTGGTTAAGACCAATGGCTGCTCTTCCAGAGGATATGAGTTCAATTCCTAGCACCCACATGGCAGCTCACAATGTCTGCATCTAACTCCAGCTCCAGGGGATCCAACACCCTCTTCTGCCTTCCATTAGCACTAGGTCCATGGGTGGTACACAGCATGCCATCAAAACACACACACATAAAATTGAAAAAATATGTCTGGAAAGTATCAATACTGGAGAGCTTAATTATATTTGTTTATATCAGTAAGGCTTAGAGACAGGATGCAAGGAAAGCCTTTCAACTGATTATCTTCTTATACTGTTATAAATTTTAAAGCACATAAAAATGTTATTCATTCAACAAAATCCAATTACAGCTTTTCAAGAAATAGAATGGAAACCCTAGTCCTTGACAGGACGAATGGTGCATATTTGTAGCCCCAGCTCCAGGAGGCCGCTGCAGAAGGTCACTTGTTCCAAACCACTCTGAACCACTCTTCAGTGCTGGCTCATAGCCTGCAGGCTCCATCTGGGTCTTATCTCTTAGACCTTCCTCTGACCCAGTAGCTCTGAAATCAGGGGCCAATGTTCTTTGATCCTTTGTGTTAAATATGAAACCATCTTATATTTCTGCTTTTAATGTATATTCTAAACTTTTCCCAAAAAGATTCAAGATGGCCTCAAACATGAGGAAACACAGAATTAGTCTCAAATAAGAAGTCAGGACACCTGAAATAGGTTATAGCTTTTCAAGGGACGGCAAGAGAGTAAATGAACCAAGACTGGGAAAGGGCCTCACATTTCCAACGCTTTTTAAACTGGTTTGTTTGTTTTTATTGTTGTCTCTTTTTTAAAGACTGGCTCTTACTAGAGAGATCTGTAGTGATTCTCCTGCCTCTGTTATCTAAATACAGGGGTTACAAGCATTTGCTACCACAGTCACCTCAGATGTTCAACTCGTAAACATCACTAAGTGAGAGAGCGGCATGTGATAAGATATCCATGGATTCTTTTTCTTTTTAGAGATACATTTCATTATTTTTAATTGTGTGTATGTGAGAGACAGAAACACCTCTCAAAGCTCCCATGAAAGTTTTCTTAAGCCATCTCTTGTTAGCAAAGGTCCAAAAGGCACCTTTAACCCCAGCACTGGGAGACAGAGGCAGGCAGTTTAGACCAGCCAGAGAGCTACATAGCACCCTGTCTCAAAAAAAAAAAAAAAAAAAACCAAACAAAGAAAAGAAAGAAGGAAGGAGAGCAGGACGATTAAGGAAGGGCTGTGAATAAATACTGCCATTTTCTGGTTCTAGGTGCAGAGTTAGAAAAGGCAGCCCCCAAACCCTCAGGTAGCATCTTGGTTTACTGAGTTTTCTAAGTGGCAAAAGTTATCTCATCTGGCCCACAGCATGCAGACAGCTTAAGAAGGGCTGGTGGCCAGTCAATCAGCTAGCATCTCCATGGGCCTGCAGTAAGGATCCTTCAGGAGGGCAACCCAGAGCACAATAGGGACCCTCACATGAGGACCTGCAGACTCAGACCCTGCTGCCACACAGCCGTTCCAACCTCTTGACTTTGCTTTCCTGGACAGTGAATTTAGAAGTCTATACAAGAGGGTGTTGCTACAAAACTGCCATGAGGCTGTTTGGCAGGACTCGGGAAGGCTTCCTTTCCTTTTTTCTTTTTACTTTTTTTTTTTTTTTTAACTGGCCTAGGCCTAGGTATCCTCTCCCTAACACACTGGGCTTTCATACTCTTTCCTTGAAGTCCCTTATACTCCACCATGTGGCTCCCCACCATGTTTGCCTTTGCTAACACGCCGGCTGAATTCAAACAGTGCGGCTTTCTCTAGTTCTCCAGCTTTCTCCTCCTGGTGGTTGTCAAGATTAACAGTTTGCCTGTCCATGGAGTTTTCTTTTCAACATTAGCATAATTGTCAAAAAGCTTTAAAAATCAAAAACCCATAAAAGAGGACTCATAAATAAACCCACTGGAGCCAAGCACCATCAGCTAGAATCAAGTTTTCCATGACATGGCTTCAGCAGAGTGGATTCTGTTAAGGATATGACTCAGAATTCAGGCCAGGAAAACAACTGGGCGTTTAACTACAATTCATAAATGGGATATGTCACTCACCTTGAAGTAAACTTCCCAAATGTATCATTCATGGGAAATGAGTTATGCCTTGTATTCCTTTGAGTTGGATGCTCTCTAAGAACCCACCCTGCTGCATTGGAATAACTGAAACATCAGAGGTCTTCCACCTGTGACTCCTGCTTGCTAACTGATTCAGGGCTCCGCAGCTCACCACGGCCCACCCCCAGCCATAGTGGCTTAGTAATCCTAAGGCCAAGGCAGTTACATCTTCCTTTCCCCTATTCACCACCAGTCACCCTACTCACCATTTATGTTCAGGAACGGGAAGGTGTCCTGGATGGGGACGTGGTGCTGTGACTGATCAAGCTCATCCTCCTCATCATCTTCATCCACATCATTATCTTTCTCATCCCAAGGAGCAGACCCTGTGGATCCTACCAATGACACATGAGGCCACAGGACGGTAGTTTATTTCACTGCCATCTCAACAGCTGACCCACCTGTGAGGCTAGAGACACCTCAGGCTCAGTATGCACCACAAGCCCTAGCTAGTTTTACTTCTTTCTACAGAGTCTGAACTCAAGTTCTTATCTTGCCTTAGAAATATACATTGGGGGCTGGAAAGGTAGAAGTCCTGAGTTCAATTCCCAACAACCACATGGTGGCTTAAACCCATCTATAATGGGATCTAATGCCTGCTTCTGTCATGCAGGTGTGCATGCAGATAGAACACTGTATGCATAATAAATAAGTAAATAAATCTTTTTTTTTAAAAAAAAGAGAAATCTCTATACATTACTATAGCTACACTGTGAGATAATGCTCTTATGCACTGTAAAGATTTTACACTCATATTGGTTTAATAAAATTCTGAAGTAGAAGCAGGGCAACCAGAGTAGGAGAATTCTGTGAGAGAAAAGGCAGAGCAACAGATGCCAACAGATGCAGAGGAAGGAAGATGAGAAGGCTGTACTGAAGCAAAGATACCAAGCCACATGGCTAAACATAGAACCATGGATTAACTTAAGCGTAAGAGCTAGTCAGTAATATGCCTGAGCTACTGGCCCAGCATTTACTATAACATTAAGTGACTGAGTCAATTATTTGAGAAGCAGCTGCCAGGTATTTGAGAGTTTCTGGCCGGGACAAAGAAATTTTTGACTACACTACACAGTAGCTTCCTACACATCAGCATTCCTTTAAGAGCCCCAGAATACTCATTTTTCATCTTTGTGAATGAGGGAGGCACAGACCTTCCATCCATGCCAGTGCCTCCCTAGATGACAAGGCTAAATACCGGGCTTTCCGTATTCATAATGCATTGAGGATTGGGTGGCATGCCCTCAGCAAAGGTACTCTACCAACTAACCTACCATTCGCACAATGTCTACAGAGAAATCAATAGCTTTTACAGATTCTTTGAAAGAGACAGAATGGTGAGAGTTTCACATCTAGAAATAGATGAAACAGAAGCTCAAATGTCCAATACCTCAATTCAATCCAACAGCAGAAGAGTCATAAGAGCTGGGTTTGGAATGCAAGCTCTCTAATTCTTAATTCTTCATGCCTACCCTCACATGCCCAGAGAGGCTGTTCACCAGTAGAACTGTACCCTCATCTATTTGAAGCACTCATTCTGTAACTCCTTACACCATCTGCTCTCTGAGCTCTACCTAGGGAAAGGGCTGATCTCAACTTGTCTCTTTAGGAGCCCAACCCTGGGTCTGTCCAAGTCTAGGGACTCACCTGGGTTAATGACAGAGCCCTGGGGCTGAGGGATGTCACACACTTGGTAGATCTTCACGGGATTCATGGGCACTTCCTTGGTGCCGTCATACATTAAGTTGAATTCCCTGCTTTTGTTGAGAGCACAGCGGAGCTGAGCCTTCCATTTAGCTGGGTCAGGATCATCCACCCCTTCCTGGTACTTGCCAGTCTCCACAGCCCAAGCCTGAGGAATGAAACAGTGTGAGTGTTGGCCACTATGCAAAACCACTGTCCAACATGTATGCACCCCGTTCACACATGCACACGTGCATACACACACTCTCACACACATCTGTGAGCGTTCTACAATCCTAACACCAATTTAGAGCTTGCAGGGGATAATGACCAACCAAGGTCGGCCAAAGGGAAGTGAAGCTGTATGCAAACAGCTTTAGAGGAGCCTTAGCTCAGGCTTTTGCACCAGCGCTGTTCAGTTAGCAATGCTGAAACTGAAGTCTGGGGCGACCCTGAACAGCAGGGCTTCAGACAGCCTTTCTCTCTCGTCTACACCCTCTTCTTCCTCCTTCTTCTCCCCTCTCCACCTGTTTTTGGAGATTTTGTTTAAGACTTAATTTTTAATTGTGTCTATTTGGCAGATGGGTGTCTTCTTGTATGTGCAGCTGCCTTCTGATGCCAGAAGAGATTGTGGGATCCCCTGGAGCTGGAGTAATAGGCCATTGTAGAGCTGCCCAGTAGGTGTTAGGAACTGAACTTGGATTCTCTGCAAAGCAGCATTCTCTCTCTCTCCCTCTCCCCCGCCCCCCCCCCCCACCTCTCTCTCAAATCTCACTAGGTAGTCCGACACTGGACTCAGTTCCAAGTCCTCCTTCCTGAGCCTCCACAGTGATAAACATGATGTGTGGTTCACCTCACCAGGCTCTCTTCAAAACAAGAATATCTTATACAGAATATCTTACACATTACTTTGTATAAGGCAATGGCAGATGATATAAAGACTTTCAGGAGCCAGGTACAGTGTCGTCTGCCTGTGATTCCAGCACTTAGGAGACCAAAACAGGAGGATGGTGAGTGACTACAAGGCCAGCCTGGGCTACATCGTGAGACCTTGTTTCAATAAAACGAAAGTCCTCTGGAGTTCAGCCTACCCCCACCCCTACTTGAAGGCTTCGAGCTTTAACAAATCACACATCTCTTCTCCCAGTTCTTCGAACTCCCTTCATTGGAAACTTTGTGCAGTGGCCTAGTGGCCTAAAGCCCACTTTGAAGCTTCCTCTCTGTCTTCCCAATGTAGAAACTCACAGTACTGCTGCCATCTGCTCTGTGAGAGGAGGGAAAACCAAAGCCACTGAGGAACAGACCCAGCCCTCGGGAGCATCCATTCAAAGCCACTGAGGAACAGACCCAGCCCTCAGGAGCATCCACTCAAAGCCACTGAGGAACAGACCCAGCCCTCGAGAGCATCCACTCAAAGCCACTGAGGAACAGACCCAGCCCTCGGGAGCATCCACTCTGTGTCTCTAATGTGGAAGGAGATGACCTCATGAGAGCACAAGGAGACCCCAGTAACCTTTTCTAATTTTTAATTTTCATTACATTTTATTTATTTAGTGTATATAAGCGGGAATTCATTCTCTCATCTTATACCATGTGGGTCTTGGGGCTCAAACCCAGATCATAAGACATAGTGACAGTTGCCTCTACCCTCTGAGACATCTCACCAGCCCTTCTTGAACCTTTACTAGTCGACAGGACAGATTACTTGCCCAAACTCTTGCCACAGTGGACTTAATTTTTTCTTTTTGATTCTCTGAGACAGGCTCTCACAATGTAGTTCAGGCTGGTGTCAAAAACTCACAGCAGCTCTCTGCCTTAGCCTCCGGGCTTTTCCCTTAGGCTGACACTGAACATTTGCACCTCTTCTGAGATCTCTGATCTCCTTCAGTCCCACCATGCAGAGCAGCAGGGTCCAGGGTTAATCTGTATTTCCTCTAGCCATCGTCTCTGATTTGGCTTCCTCTGTGTGCTTTACAGTATAGGATGAAGAATATCAGCAAAGCTGAGCTGCCCTGTGTGGCACAGCAGGCACCATGTGGTGAAGGCTGGCTCCATCTAAGCCCCATAGCGAGTTTCAATTCTACTGTCTCTAGTATCTGGGACGCACACGTGCCATTACCTGGTGTGCCCACCTACCACCATCTGCCTCCTTTCAATTTGTCCTCACCCTCTGTATTCCCACTGGCCCTGACTCCACCCACCTGACTCCATCCAGCCCAGCCATAGCTTCTGGAAGAAGTCTGTACATTTCTGTGATTCCCTTAAACCCTGCTCCTTCACACTGTGTCTTTGCTTAGTTACAGATCCCTGCTCACACCTAGCCATCTCCTCATCCAACTCAGCTGACATAGCAGAGGGCTATATCCTTTTCAAGCCTAATGCCAGCACGAGGAAGGGAGGAGGGCCATGAAGCATCACGTGGGCAAAGGTTGTGATGTATAAACGCTATCTGTTCAAACTCCAGGTCACTGTGAAGGCCCTCTTTATCTTCCTAAAATGGCTGTCATCTGTACATGTGACTACCTCCCCACTTGATTTTTCTCATGACAATTCTAAGAAGCAGACAGAGCGGCTCCACCCCAGCTTACCAACAGGAAAACTGGAGCCCAGAGAGGCTTTAAGTTTGCTCAAGATCGCCCACAGGACTGGTGGTTCTAAAAGTTGAGGTTGGGCAAACTAGTTCCCATTCAGAAAGAGAAGGGAGAAGAGAGCACGGGTTCAGACTCTGGACCTACCACTGATTGCTGTATGGTGAGGTTACTCAGCCCCACTGGCAAGTTCTCTACCTACAATGGGAATGGGAGAAAGAGTTTCCTTGCATGACCATTAAGAGAATGACGAGACACTGGGAACCTGTTCCATGCTGGTGCCTCCTCTTTGTATCTCAGCAAGGCTCGTCAGAGCGACGAATCTGTAACACCATCATCTCTCTTCTGACTAACTCAGATGCTCTCTGCCTGTGGTATTTAATAAAACCAGTCTGGAATGTCAGAGAAGAGATCCACCCACAGTCAATCCAGGAGGATCAGAGAGTGGTAACTCACACCTTTAATCCCAGCATAGGGAAAGACCAGGAGTGGTGACCTACACCCTTAATCCCAGAGATCTGAGTTTGAAGCCATCTTGGTTTACAGAGGGAGTTCCAGGCTCCCAGGCAGGCAGTGGTGGAGCCAGGCCTTTAATCCCATAACTCCAGAGACAGAGAAGATCTTTCTGTGTTTCTGTGAGTTCAAGGCTAACTACCAAATAGTAGTATCCCACACCTTTAATCTTAACCTGGATGTGAAACAACTGAAGAAGAAGGTATTTGAGGCAGGCATGGAAAGACAGAGCAGGAAGTAGAAGTCAGGAGGAGCGAGGCTGAGGAAGCTGGAAGACAGCTGGGTGAGATCTGACTGTGGGGTTTCCTCTCTTTGATATTCCAGCCTTTCCCTGAGATCTGGCTTTGGGTTTCCTTTATTACAACCAGAATTTGCATAACACTTGGCATCACCCACATCGGGCTGCCATTTGTTGTATTATGTTTCTGGCCCGGACTTTCAGGCCTATCCTTGAGATTCGAACCTACTTGCAGCCCCACTGCTGCTTAGCACCAAATAATCACCAAAGGCTTGTACTAATTTTATGCTGATTGACCTAGGGCCCAGGCATATAATTTGCTAATTATCCTGTCCAGACATGTGGCTCGGTACCTCCTCTTAGAGCAGCATAGTTGTCCTCTGTGTCTGCTGGCTTCTCTGCTCTTCTCTCCCTGTTCTCAAAGTTTTCCTAGTCTTGTAGCTCCACCCACACTTCCTGTCTGCCTTCAGCCAATCAGCATTTTTATTAAACTAGTAGGTGGGACAATGATCTACAATGTAATAACATAATCCCACTACATCTGTCAGCATTCTACAGACAGACACACCAATGCAAAGCATCTTCAGATCCTCATGAGTGGGGTTTGCAGAATCTGCCTCGTTTTTGTGACCTACCAGAGACTTCAACAGCAAAAGGGATTCCGAGCAATGCTGTACAAATGCCATCGGAGCCTGGGGAAGCTTCTCCCTTCCTCAGTGACGGGCACTGGTCTGCAGATATCTTCCTTAACAATTTCATCACATGCTTATCTAAATTAAGTATGTATCATTTGCATACTTTCAAAATACTCGCAAGCCAATTTTCTCTCTGCCTCTCTCCTCTACACCTGACATAGATGGAAAATAGCATCACCAAGAGCCCTAGGTCTCCTCTGCCTTTTCCTGATCACACAGTCAAGACTGGATCACAGATCAACCTTCCAGCTTATAGGCAAGGAAGAAGGACAGGCTGGTCTAGAGCAGAGAGGCGGCTTCTGGAACTCTCTTCCACAGCCACTGCCCACCTACTTCTGTCCTAAGTCCAGCTTTGGTTTCACCTCCGTCTAGTAAAGCACTGCGTGACTTCATCTCCTCTCCAGTTAACTACAATGAGGATCATAGAATTACTTGCTATTCAAGGCTTGGGGTGTAGCTCGGTGGTCACCAAAGCCCTGGGCTTGATCCTCAGGAAAGAAAGGGGAAAAAGGAAAACAGTGAGAAGAGGGGGAAGAGAAGACGAAGGGAGGAGAGAGGGGGAGGAAGACCTGAGTTTGGTTCCCAGCACTCAGATCAGACATCTCAAAATCATCTGTCACCATAGTGCAAAGGAATCCAATGCTTCTGACCATGAAGGGCACCTGCACGCACATTCACACACTGACAGTACCTCACATAACAACACTGACAGTATCTCACGTAACACACACTGACAATACCTCACATAACACACACTGACAGTACCTCACATAACACACACTGACAGTACCTCACATAACAACACTGACAGTATCTCACATAACACACACTGACAATACCTCACATAACACACACTAACAGTATCTCACATAACACACACTGACAATACCTCACGTAACACACACTAACAGTATCTCACATAACACACACTGACAGTACCTCACGTAACACACACTAACAGTACCTCACATAACACACACTAACAGTATCTCACATAACACACACTGACAATACCTCACGTAACACACACTGACAGTACCTCACGTAACACACACTAACAGTACCTCACATAACACACACTAACAGTATCTCACATAACACACACTGACAATACCTCACGTAACACACACTAACAGTATCTCACATAACACACACTGACAGTACCTCACGTAACACACACTGACAGTACCTCACATAACAACACTGACAGTATCTCACATAACACACACTGACAATACCTCACATAACACACACTAACAGTATCTCACATAACACACACTGACAGTACCTCACGTAACACACACTAACAGTACCTCACATAACACACACTAACAGTATCTCACATAACACACACTGACAATACCTCACGTAACACACACTAACAGTATCTCACATAACACACACTGACAGTACCTCACGTAACACACACTAACAGTACCTCACATAACACACACTAACAGTATCTCACATAACACACACTGACAATACCTCACGTAACACACACTAACAGTATCTCACATAACACACACTAACTGTACCTCACGTAACACACACTAACAGTATCTCACATAACACACACTGACAATACCTCACGTAACACACACTAACAGTATCTCACATAACACACACTAACAGTATCTCACATAACACACACTAACAGTATCTCACATAACACACACTGACAGTACCTCACATAACACACACTGACAGTACCTCACATAACAACACTGACAGTACCTCACATAACACACACTGACAGTACCTCACATAACACACACTGACAGTACCTCACATAACACACACTAACAGTACCTCACATAATACACACTAACAGTAACACATATACTGACACACTAACAATACCTCACATACCACACACTGAAAATACCTCACATAACACACACTGACAATACCTCACATAACACACGCTGACAGTACCTCACATAATACACACTAACAGTAACACATATACTGACACACTAACAGTAACACACACACACAATTTAAACTTAAAATAAATCTTTAAAAAGGAATAAAAATTCAAAGCCATGAACCTTTAACTTTTAAGCGGAGGTTATGAGTGGAAAAAAATATTTAAGATTGAAAGGATACTTCCTGAGTGAATTCTACATTACCCTACAGGCTATGTACAAGCCACTGACAACCAAAAGCTCTGCCTTCATCCAGTCAGCCATCCACAGGCTCAAGCACCTTTCTTCATGGCAAGAGCCCTGGGAGAGTTGGGGAAGCCACACCCTACATCTGTAGCTTGAGCCTCCAATGCACATCTCTCTCCCCTCCCTCCCCAGATCCACTGGGATATGAACTGAGTATCTTCCAAACAATGGGAATGTAAACGATCTCGGCCTCATAGACACAGTTTGAAAAGAAGAATCACATTTTGGGCATCTCATTGTATACATTTCCCTGCACCAGAATGCCAGAATACAGTAAGCAAACAAACCCAGGATGCTCTCAACAAAATTCAACTCAGCAGAAGGAAGTTCTTTACCTTAAAAATGGTATTTTCTTCCTCTTGTTGAGGGCTGTGCCGCGTGGCATGTTTCCAGGGGATCTGGAAGCGTTTGGAATCTCTATGTAGCCAGATGAGACCAGGGTAGAGACCACTGTCCACCTGGGCCACCAGCCAGGGCTTCAGTCGGACTCTTCGGGGGTGGAGAGCCATGATCTAGGAGTAGGGAGCATGGGAGAATGGGGTTATCCACTGGGAACTTTCCCAGCCACTCTTCCCAAGTACTGCGGCTACAGTTTCTCTAGATTACAGCAAAGAAATTAAATATGGCCAGAACCTGTGCCAGAGAGAGGAACAGAAACGAGGTAAAAGGGTTCTTTTGATTCTTACTGCAAAGCCATTTATACTTCATGCTTCAGCCAAATCAGACTTATCGTGCGGGCAGATCACATTTCTTCTATTTAAGTCCTTAAGCAGAGTAATGAAAAGGTGATGTCACTTGTGCTAGAGCAGAGCTTCCTGGGGGGGTGGGGGGCTCTGCAAAGGTGAGGTGATTGCTCTTTACAATCTCGCCTCGGGAGAGGGAAGTAAAGATTTGGAAATAGAAAGAATATGGGCCAGAAACTAAACACACGTCTTTCCAAGAAGACAATGGAAAATGAACAAGATGGTTCCTTGAGAGAAGCAGGTGAGGGGCGGGCCCAGGTTCCAAAGTCCTCACTTACATGGGTGAGCAGGTAGTCTGTGCACGGAAATCTTAAGAACTGGGCCCAGACAGCCTTCCTTTCTCTTGGCTTCTAGAAAAAGGAGTCCCAGCTTGTCTCCAGTGTCTGAGGTACAGCATGGGGACACTTTTTTTTTTACCAAGGCAAGCCTGGTGAAGCTCTAAGAAGCCCTCCAATAACCAAATCCCATTGTCACAGCCAAGCCCTGCGCAGCTAGGCTGGCCTCACTTGAGTCTGTTTATCTCCCCACAGAGATGGGAGGAAACCAGCTGCTTCCAGGCGCCAGGCTGGGTAAAGTCTGCAATTGATTCTCCTAGAAACATGGACGCTGCAGCAGCCAGCACTCACAGCCCAAAACAAAGGCTTGTGGATCCCTTACAGAGGGGAAAGTCACTCAGTAGAAAACTGTCTCCTGGCCATGCTGGGCTGGGTTTTTGGATGTGATCAGGTGTGTTCAGGGTAGTACGGCTATAGACTCTTCTTGTGTCTTAGCGTCCTTATTTTTTGTTTTTTTACTTAAGATAGAAATGGACACCTGGAAAAAGTAAGTCATTCCACAAATATTTGTTCACTGACAGTCATGTGCCAAGTACTGTGTTAATTACTAAACACCACTCGGTGTTTCTCAGCCTTGGTCCCGCCTTCTGGAGGAAATCTATACTGGGAACTGTAAACCCTACGACCGCCCGCAAATGGTACCGTCTCCTCCAGAAGCCTCCCGTCAGGGACCCAGTTCTAGAGCACAGCCAGCTGAGCCAGCTGAAAAACTGCCTTCAGAGAAGCCCGGCCATGAGTGAGCCTCCAACATCAATTCTTTCCCTGGCCAGCTTCCCCCAAACACAAGGAACTCAACCCAACTCAATTTCTGGCAATGTAAGGGCAAGGTAGGACCTGAGCCTTCTGACCCAATTACCAAGTCCTGCAACTGAAACCTTCCCCTGGGGAACACAGCTTTCTGGGGCAGTTGAGCCGGGCATCGAGCCTTCTAGAGCCCTTGCTCTTGACCCCGGTTTGGGATGCTTCACAAGCCACCACATGGAACCATTAAAGCAGAGAGCATGTGGACACCTCGTGCAAAGGGACTCCAAGGCAAGAGGACTGGGAGCTCAAGACCAGACTGGGTTACATGAGACTCTGTCTCAAAAAGAAATATGGCAAATGCTACCTTCTCCTCCCAGGCCCCATCCCTGCTAGCGGAGGAAGAGGTAAGGATGGGACAGTCAGAACAGGGGACAGCAGACCTATTAACCTAGCATTGGGCTCTGCGCAGTCATACTCTGCTAAGTCCTGACTCTGGGTTTGTCACACATGTGAAATCCACTCTTGTGTGACCATGTAGTTGATTCACAGCCATGGGGGGACTGAAGGCAACCAGCCCAGTCTGTATTCGCAAGGCTAGAAGAAGCACCACCCCTGGACACTGGTGACTAAGATCGCATCTGGATTCTCGTTGCTCTCCCCAGATGGGACGGCACATGTCAGCCTGCCTTCCTTCTCTGCAACCCTCTGTGCCTTCTAAAAGTCAGCCAAGAGATCCTGATCTTTGCCATCTGAGTGGAGGGTAAAAACAGCCAAGATGTCAGAGAGGAAAAATGGTTTATTACACCAAATTCAGGGACTCTGAAGCTCACAACCATGACCATACAGCAGTGTCTCCACTGTAATACACACAGACACCAATCAGGATAGATAATGAGACACCACAATCTATGTAGTGGTTGCCCAGCACTCTGTGCACTTCTCTATATGCACACACATTTTATATATATATATATATATATATATATATATATATATATATATATATATATTGTATTGTATTGTATTGTATTTATTATATTATATTATATTATATTATATTATATTATATTATATTATATTATATTATATTATATTATATTATATTATATTATATTATATTATATTATAATCCACGTTATGTTTCAATTCCTAAATATTATAAACCTGCAGCAGCATTTTTCTATGCCACGGGACAATGGCATTTCTCAGGAAGAACGGCAGTACCATCTTCCACATCAACAAGGCTTTATGCTGTGGCCTGCTATCTCACCCTCAGGATCCTAGTGGTGCCAGCCCCACTTGACAGCTGAGTTACTAACATCAGCATGAGGATGTTAAGTGGCCCCTACCTTACCTCTGGGTCGCACCAAACTCCACCATTGTGTCCTGCACTCTAAGCCTCCCACACACACCTACAAATGCGAGGTCAAATCTAAACCAAAAAGGACCCAGTGGAGGACCCGCCAGAATAAGACAAAGAGATCAAAGACACCCTGTCTTAAACACACCTATATCAGACCTCTCTAAACCTTCAGGCCTCTGAGCCTGAGCTCTGCCATCTCCAACTACCACATGAAAAAAAAAAAGTCCTGTGCTTCTGACAGGTTGGAACCATCTAAGTGCCAGAGCCACCACCCATTCTCACCATGAACAGAGGGTGGGGGCACTCTCAGGCTCCCTGTGACACTAACTGTTCTCTCATTGCCTGATCCAGGAGCAGGTCCTTTATAAGAAGCATTCCACCACCTCTGTAGTCCTTGCCCAGCCCATTTGTGGGCCCACAGACCTCAAGCTGGACGGCTGTCACGGCCTGGGCCCTTTCTCAAAGGCAGCTGTCTGTCAGGGCTGTCCTGGTTTCCCATTCTTCCTTATGGGAACTGAAATGCCAGCTCCGTGGATTGTAGCCATGCCTAGGAGTAAATTCTGGGCCTCTGGTCACATTCTCACATCCCTCCTCCCTGCGGGGTTGAGTTGGTGTATGACAGACAAGCCGCTGTGCTGTCATGAGTGACACACAGATCTAACTAGGAACTTCACCAATCCCTGCCCAAGCACCTTCGCCCTCTCCCTTCCCCAGCTTCCATCTTAATACCCATCAAGAGAACACGGAAGGGCCCGTGACCACTTTACCACCAAGCAGCCTCCTGTAAAGCATTGCAACCCAGGCCTCCCTTCCAGGCAAGTACGGAGACTTTCCCTGCGACGCCTCCAGCCCCTTCAGGCCAGGAGGGCCTCACCCGCAGAGCTGCCACGCCTGGCGCCACCCTCCCCAGGACCCAGCTTGGCTCCCTGGAACTCCACGGAGGTCTACCCAGTCCTAGCGTGGGAGGCTGGACTGCGTTGAGACACTTAGAAAAATGAAAACAAATCTGCCAAAGCCCTGGGTCATCCTTATCTCAGTTTCCCCTAAACCGCCACTAGGACCCAAGGCCTCAGGGCCTGGGAAGTCCCCCGCTGGGACATAGGAGCCAGCAGCCACTGAGCAAGATAGTTAAAACCGGAGGGGCTGGGGTTGGGGGGTGCCTTCACCCCATCCAGAGCAGGCGGGGCGGAGAATGAGCTCTTTCCGCAGGAGGGGATCTGGGTCCAGTCGGTGTGAGATCAGCAGGGCCCCGGTGCCTCCCGAAAGCTACATGGAGAAGGGCGCCCAGTACGCAGCCTGGTCCCCAAAACCAGCTCCCCCGCCCACACCAACTGCAGGGGACCCGGCCCCACCCGTCAGGTGTCTCTCCTTCCTCTCGGTGGCCTGCCGACGGCCGGAGTCCCCACCTGGCTTCAGTCGGTGTCCCGGAGCAGGTGCACGGGAGTTCTCGTCTCTGCAGCACACAAGCTCCCCCGACGGCTAGGCTCTCGGAGGCCCGCACAGGCCCGCACCTGCCCACCTAGGTGCCCGAGCTCGGCGCCTAGCCCAGGTTGCCGCGGCCCCTGAGCCGTCTGGCCACTCCCTCCAGGTGTGGCCACATCCCCCGGAGATCAGGATTGGTGCCTCGCAAGAAATCTGATACTCTGCGTTCTTGGGCCGCGGGCCCCGCCTTGCAAATTCGTCACCCTACGCCCGGGCCACCAACCGAGGGAGCGGTGCCTGCGTGGGCCTCGCCCTGCGGGGTGTCCGATGGTCCTGGGGACCCGGGAGGTTAGGAGGTCACGTGGAAAGAGGGGGGCCTTTCCCGTGGTGACCCTGCACGAGTGAGGGTTTTGAGACTGCGTAAATGAACTCGGCTTTGAAAAGCTATGCCAGGACCTGTCGATGCGGCCTCCAGGACTGTCCCTGTGACCCCGGGTTCCACCTTATGCTCTCACCTGTTCAAAGACCCCTGCATTCTCCACGAATTGCTAGCTGAAAGCACAGACCCTGGAGCCAGTTGTGGAGTTCAAATTCCCAACTTTATCAGGCACTGGAGACTTGGGAAAGTTTTGTCAAGTGTCTGGGCTTCTGGGGGTTTTGTTTTTTGGTTTTTGTTTTTTGGTTTTTTTGTAGACCGAGATGTCTAAAGGTGCCTGCCTCGTGGGTGATGTGGGCATTCGATAAGTGTCTAAAGCACGTAGACGTCTCCATTATTTAAGTGAGGGTAGAATATCCCATAGTACCTTGCAGAATAAGAAGGTGTCTTTGCTGTCACCTGGAGTTCAGGTCCTGTATGCCTGAAGAGTGTCACTCACTTTCCCCATCCATTTGGAAGCAGTGTACAGCCAGTGAGGCAAGTCCCTCACCCCAAAATAGCTCTGTCACAATGAGATGAACCGTGGGCAAGGCTCTTAGGATACAGGTTGGGGGTGTAGCTCATTGTAGAGTGTTTCCTTAGTAGGTCAAGGTAAGAACCTCTGCTGTGGGGAGATATTATATATTTAATAAAAAAAATAGTATGAAATATCAGAGGACGAACCACCCACAGAGCCAAACCATGAAGGTCAGGGAGTGGTGACCCACAGTATCTGGATCTCCGTGAGTTCAAGACCTTACAGCCAGGCAGTGGTGGTGCTTGCCGTTAGTTCCAGCCCTTGGGAGGCACTGCCTGCACTACCAAAGGAATACAGTAATGAAAAACATCCGCTGCTCACGAGCCCCAGGCAAGAAGATTGAGACTTCAAACTATCCCCGATACTGCACAGTGAAAGTGAATATTAACTGTCGTCTGGACACCAGAGGACACAGGTGTGAGAGATTGTGTAGATTAAGGTTTGCCTCTGAGAATGTATGTAAGGAATTGCCTTGATTAAACTTATTGATGTGGGAAGACCCATCTTAATTTTGAACAGGACCATTCCCTGAGCAGGGATTTCTGGACTGTACAAAATGGAGAAACTAAGCCTAGCTTTAGCGTGCGTGAATTTAATGCACTATGCTCATGATGAGGATGCTCCACACTCCTGGACCTTGAAATCCTAGTGGCGACAGGTTGTATGCTCCCTGGACAGAATCAAAATAAAGTCTTTCCCCCTAAATTTTGTTTTCCTGGTTATTTTATCACATGGGAAGAAAATAAGACAAGTTGGAAGCTAGCCTGGGATCCAGTGACAAGGGAGAGATCATGCACTAATGATGTGAGGAGTTGAGTGTGGGGCCCCGTGACCATATGTTCTGGACCCCAGAATCAGAGGGCAGCTTTATTTGGTTGCTTAAAGATGTGATAGAGTGAAAATGAGGTCATTGAGCTGGCCCTAATCCAATATGACTGCTGTCCTTAGAAAAGAGAGTTGAACACAGCATAGAATGAATATGATTCAGAGATAAAGGAGAAGGTGGCCATTAAAAGTCAAAGGCAGAGACCTGGAATCACTTTCTTCCTACAGTTCTCAGCTTAATGACACCACAACATTACCCTTCTAAACTCTGAATGACAAAACAATACACCACCTAGTTATAACTATTCTGGAGAACATTAACATAAGTTGGTTCCAGAGCTCTGGATTGGTTTTCTCTCTGTCCCTACTCAGCTTGAGATGTCAGCAGTGCCTAGGAAAGCAAAGGAGCCCCTGAGGCATGTCATCAGCCCAGCCCACTCTCTAAGACTGAAGCTCAGTAAAGCTTAGATCTTCCCCCGGTGGCGGTGTCGGGTGGGAACAGGGAGGCTGGCCCTAGAGACCAAACAAATGTTTTTTGTGTGAGCAGGGGGTTTGTCACCTGGGAGAAGCCAGGAACCCATACATGGCACTCTCTTGCACTGACTGAAATTCCCAAGAAGGAAAGCGATGATTTGAGAGTCTTCTTTAGAAGTATTGAAGTGTTGGGGATGGGTATCGTATATGTTTGGAATTCTAGTGTTTGGGAAATTAAGGCAGGAGGGTCATGAATTTAAGGCCAGCCTTGGTTACATAGTGAGGTTAAGTCTAGCCTCAAAAACAAGACACATATTTTAGAGTGAAGGAAACTGAGTTGGAAGAGTCTAAATTCTCTAGTCCAGAGGCTGGAGACATAGCACACTGGTAAAGTACTTGCCCAGCATAGGCAAAGCCCTGAGTTCTACCCCCAACACAACAAAAGCACATACATTCTCTAGTTCAAGGAGCGAGGTCATCTTAGAACGGTTTTTGTTTGTTTGTTATGTTTTATCTACACTGTATTCCCAGCACAGGAAAGTTTCCCATAATCCCTGGAGTTCATACTGTGGACAGACACACAGCCAGAATTTCTAGCTGGCCAGACACCCTAGGACAGTGTCTCAACCTCCCTAATACTGTGACCCTTTAACACAATTCTTCATGTTGTGGTGACCCCCAACCATAAAATTATTTCATTGCTACTGTATAACTGTAACTTTGCTTCTGTTATGAGTTGTAATGTAAATATCTGTCTGATATGTAACCCCAAAGAGGTTGAGACCTATGGGCTGAGAGCCATTGCCCTATTGGGTTCACTTGCTTAATTATATGAAATTGAGTGTTAAAGTTTGGAGTCAAACACACACACACATACATACATGCATACATACATACATACATACATACATACATACATACATACATACATACATACATATGCACGCACGCACGCCCCATAGAAGAGTCTTCAGAGAGGCCAAGTGGTTTTCTCAAAGCCATTCAGTCAAGTACCAGCAAGGAAGGTCAAACCTAGAACTCAGACCTGGGTTCTTTCTACTTGGAGCTTGCTCAGCACCCCAGCCAGGATTTATTTCAACTAGTGCTGTACTGGATATAACTACTAGACCACAAATCACACATGGATGGAGGTACAATTGTTAGCACAGACCTCGAGCTCTCTCTTCAATTTCCTCAAGAATCAACAGGAGGAGGAAGCCGGAGCGGCAACTAGAAAGAAAACCTTTGCTCTGGAGATAGAAAATTCAAGGTCTCTTTTGCTTAAGACAGGCCTCAACTGTGTGGGCTGGGGTCAGAGTATGTGATCTCCTCCAAGGTCCTGCAGGAATGGGGTCTAGTCCTTCTTGGAGGTTCAGTCACCCCGGAGTGGTTGGGCCTGACATGCGCCTGTCATTTTGTCCTGTGTTGCTGCTCAGGTGGGGTGGTGCTGACTCACCTCACCTGTGAGTCTTGAGTTTCAGGGCTGCAGCGCAGGGGCCCTGACTCACAGCACAGCAGAGACCTGGGGAAGTCCTCTCTCTCTATTACAGCCCTTATCTATTCTATTACTGCTACCTCTCGTTTTGTGGGAAGTGCATTTCCTTCGCTGCTGGAGGCATAGACCTCTGTTAATATTGTGCATGTGACAATAAAGCGATGAGATCCAGTCCTCTCTTCTTGGCAGAGCAAAGGGTGAGGTAAAGCTGGGATCCCAGCCAGAAGCTTGTGCAAGGGAGGCCTGAACCTTACAGGAGTCGGTGATAGCCGCTCTCCCAGGCTGTCTTCAGCGTAGTGGGTTGCTGAAGACTGCATGAGAAAACCTAACTGGGCAATCCAGCTCTGCAGTCTCATAATAAACTCAGGCCACGGTGAGTCTTCGAGAAGACATTCCATAGCCCATGAGGTCGTGCCCAAACCCACCTCTACCTCCATTCAGGTATTTCCAGGTCTCAGAACTAACTACATAAAGCCCCACCTGACAGTAATGCACATAGGTTGTAGCTCTTATCACCCCTTCCTTTGCCCTCTGACCCCTGTGCACAGCATCCTAGAATTATCAAGACAGCAGGAAGCCACAGCAGAAACAAATAGGCAAACAAACCTCACTTTCTTCCTTGGGCTGTGAACAGGCTGTGGCTCAGGTTCTAGGAAACCTCCCCACTAAGGTGCCCAATTACTTATTTCTAAATGTCTCTATCCTCGGATCAAGAACACTGGCAACTGCTGTCAGAGAAGCAGCTTTTTCCTGGGCAGGAAGAGCAGAGAGGAAAGAAGACTAAGGTCCCTCAGAGGTTAGTCAGCTCAACATGGGACCCTCCATCCATCTGCCTCCCTGCCCCAAAAATCTGAGATTCCAGTTCCCTCTTTCCCCGATGTGAGGGGTCTCCCATCAACAGCAAAAGAGCCAAGCCACCAAACAGATACTGTGAGTGTGAGGGATCGTGTTTCCGCAAAGACTGAGCAGCAGCCTGACTTGGGGTTAATGGTCAACAGCAAACAATGGCCCCTCTCACCAGATGCTGGTAGTTAAGAAGGTGTCCTGAGAGTGGTCAACCCTCCCTCTTGTCAGGTGTTCTTTGTGTTGCTGTGTGAGCCATTATACAGCCACACTCATCCGGCCTTTCCCAAAGACTCTTGCCAGTCAAGACCTGGACTTAAGTGTGAGCTAACTAATTCAAGGCTGCTCGCTAACTGTAGAAAAGTGAGGTATGTGCAGGCACCAAGGCTTTTTTGACAGTGGAAGTGAAAGAAGAAGCTGGACCTCTGTCCTACTGAGTATCCAGACATGCTTATCCCTTTTCATTGCCAGGAATTCCCCAGTATAACGGCAACGAGGACTAGAGACAGTATTAACCCACAAGGTGAGGACAGAGCAGTAGCATGAGAAGGGAGCTGAGACTAGTAGGACACAGTCATGGCTCATTTGGCAGAACACTTGCCCCGCATGCTTCAAGTCCTGGGTTCAGCCCTCAGCACTGCTCAACACAGGTGTGGTGGGCCCATCTTATAGTGACCATGACATGGAGGCAGGAGAATCAAAATTTCATTCTCACATGAGTTGTTCAAGGCCAGCGTGGGCTACAGGATAATAATGATGATGATGATGATGATGATGATGATGATAATAATAATAATAATAATAATAATAATAATGAAGCAAATAGGGACACAAGGGCTGGGACATGCCTCAGTGGGTAAATCAATTGCTGTACAAAAATGAAGGCCTGAGTTCAAATCCCCAGGGTCCATATAAGGTCCAAGAAGGTCACGTTCCTTGGGTGAGATGAGAAGAAGAATCTCTGAAAACTAGTAGGAGGTATGTACAGTAGTGAGCAACAAAGAGGTCTCTAACAAAGTGGGAGTCAAGGGCTGACACATACACACATGGCACACACACAGAGATTCACATACACACCATGGCACACACATGCCTATGAGATTCACATACACACCATGGCATACACAGAGAGATTCTCATACACAGCATGGCACATACATATAGAGATTCACATACACACCATAGCACACACAGAGAGATTCACATACACACCATAGCACACACAGAGAGATTCACATACACACCATGGCACACACATGCCGATATTCACTCATATAAATGGACACACACAGAGATTCACATACGCACCATGGCACACACAGAGAGATTCTCATACACACCATGGCACACACATGCCAATATTCACTCATATAAATGGACATATACAGAGATTCACGTACACACCATGGCACACACAGAGAGATTCACATACACACCATGGCACACACATGCCAATATTCACTCATATAAATGGACATATACAGAGATTCACATACATACCATGGCACATACATACAGAGATTCACATACACACCATGGCACACACATGCCAATATTTACGCATATAAATGGAAACACACAGAGATTCACATACACACCATGGCACACACATGCCAATATTCACTCATATAAATGGAAACACACAGAGAGATTTTTTTAAACTAACAACAACAACAAAAAAAAAGAATTAGGGAATGATGTCAACCAAATATTAGAATACAAACTATTATTTCAATAAAAACAAGAGAAGAGGCTGTTCATGATATAAAACTTTCAATACTATTGGACACAGATACCCAGAACACTTAAGACAAACACAAATGTGTGTTCTTGACTCCATGCATGCATGCGGTATGTGTTCAGAAGGCTGTGGAAGTCAGAAAAGGCTTTGGATCCCCTGGAACTGGAGTTTACAGATGGTTGTGAGCTGCCGTATGGGTGCCGGGAGCCAAACTCCAGTCCTGTGAAAGAGCTGTAAGTGCTCTTAACCACTGAGCCATCTCTCCAGACCCAAGATTTATGAACTTTTATTTTATATGTGCATATTTATGTTTACCTGGGAACTGAACTTGGGTCCTCTTCAAGACCAATAAGTGCACTTGAAGTCATCTCTCATCCTCCAACAAAATGCTTTAAAATTGCTGTTTTAGGGAAGAAGAAAGAGTACTTCTGTTTCCATTGCTGAACATGTGTTCTGTGGTTACATTTCTGAGTCAGCACAGAGACCCTCAGAAAAAATGAAGTGTGTTCAAATGTGCCTCAACTTCACTTTACTGTGTCTCTTAATTGAATCGGCCTCAGTTTACTCTCCTCATGAGGAGAGTGCTGGTTGCCTCTTGGGGATGTCAAAGTGTCAGGTGGAATAACTAGAACATGATGGGGCTCAGCAAATGGGACTTCTTGCTACTGCTCGGTCCCTACCCAAATCCCAAAACATGAATCCACACACTGATGATTGAGCAGAGAGAATGGGGTACCTTGCTTCTGTGGGTAGGACCAGGAATGAGGCCTGAGCATGAATTTCAGAGCCCAGTGAATATTTCTGAAGGGCTGGAATGGGGAAGGATAGATGAGAGTTTCGGGCCAAGTAGTACCCTCCCCTTCATCCCTCTACCTTGTAGCTTTCTCTTAACTTGGTCCACTTTTCAGCCCTCTGAGGAGTAGCCTTAAGGTTCCATTGAAAAGACAAAGACAATGCCTCCTGGGTGTCCCACTCTTTAAGAATGACCAAAAAGAACCCTCTAGACTCCTGTTCACACAAATGCCCCCACGTTGCTCAAAGCTTTTGCATAATGGTATTCGAGGAGTCATTTGATCTGGTTCCTGCCATAGATGTCACAGCCCAGACCCTACCTGTTTCTACGGTCTTATTCTCAGCTTTGTCCAAGTGTAGGTTCCAAAGTCCACAAGAACACAGGAGCTCACTGGTCATGTCCTAGAACTCCTGACTGGGTCAGCTTCAGCTCTTCTACAGATGGACCAGCCCAGTGCCCTGGGTTCACCTCACATGACACATCCCTCCATTCAGCATTTAGGAAGCAGTCAGCTGGGCATTAGGGATTTCCTCCCTTGAGAAACTTCCCCCTCCTGTGGTCTCCTGTTTCCACTTCTGTGTTCTTCTCCTACTGTCCTCACTTCCAAATCCATTCCAGTTGATGCCTCATCCCTCATGAGCTCTGAGCCCAGCATTCTCCAGCTCAAGAGCTTTCTACCACTGTTTAAAGTTCCCAAATCAAAAAGCTGTATCCACTCAGCCAACAAATACGTTTCATGTACTTAAGATGTGCCAGGCTCTGCTGTTGGTTCTGTGGGTATAGCGATGAACATGACAGACAGGAGGCAGTGTCTGCTGTCAAGGCACTTATATCCTAGTAGAGGAGATAGTAATTGAACATGATAAAACTGTCAGTAAATGGTAACTCCTAAGTACAGCAAGAAAACTGCACAAGTTTTCAAGAGAGAAAAGCACCAGGTGGGCAGCAGACCAGTTGAAGGCCTTTCCCGTTCCCAACCATGTCAGAAGGAAACTCATCCCAGAAAGAGGGGCAGGTAGGTGCAAGAGGCCTGAGGCAGAGGTGTGCCTGTGTGCTTAAGACATATGAGGAGGTCAATGTGGCTGAGGTGGGTTGAGTAGAAGTGAGGAGTGAGTGAGGGAGCGGACCACGATGTGAAGGCTCAGAAGCAAGGGCTGACTCCTGTGACAGGAACCATGAAAGGCCTCTGAGCAGACAAGTGAGATGAAGTGTCTTCACAGGATCAGTCAGCTACTGTGTCTCAGAAGATCCAGGTAGGGAGCTGGGAAGCCCTCTCTGGCTACAACCACCCTTTTCAACAACCACACCTTACCATCCGACCCTCTTGCCTGCAACTACCTTAAGATTATCTTCCTTTACGCACTTCGGGTTTTGTTTGCTTGCTTACTCCATTTGTTCTGATTTTATATTATTTTGAGACAGGGTCTCACATAGCCCAGAGTGGCCTCAGACTAACTCTGTAGCTATGGGTAACCTTGACCTCCCATTCTCCTCTATGTCTCTCTGGAATTACAGGTTTTGAATACATTTCCCACTCATTGATCCTAACTGGAGTCCCTAACAGTGAGAGTGTTGACACTCAGGAGGGTAGGGACTGCCCCTGAGCATGGTAACACACTGGGGAGGGTAGGGACTGCCCCTGAGCATGGTAACACACTAGGGAGGGTAGGGAACCCGCCCCTGAGCATGGTAACACACTTGGGATGATAGAGACTGCCCCTGAGCATTAACACACTAGGGAGGGTAGGGAACCCGCCCCTGAGCATGGTAACACACTTGGGATGGTAGGAACCCGCCCCTGAGCATGGTAGCTCCATTTCTTTCACAAGTCACTTTGACATTGCTTTGTTTAATGTTCAAATTTCATTCTTGTTTGTTATGAAAACCAAATCTTTTTGGCAAACTGTCACCAATCAGAAAGCTCCCAGCTCCAGAAAGCTCCCAGCCACAAATGAAGTCTTAATTTATCCGTTTGTATCTTGGAAGATTTCCAGATCATGTGACTCCTAGCCTTTCCCTCCAGGAATTCCTGACAAAGGAAGAAAATGTGTCTAAGACAACGCTTGAAGTGTATCATTGGTGTTCTGGGTGGAGGAATAGAAGGAAACCCCATTTCAGGCCAAATGAATAGTGTTGCCGTGGTTCTGAGATGTCCTGTGGGAGGTCAGGACACACCAGTCAGCACTACTGTGACATCAGCAGAGACGAGGTGGCCTGGAAATAGTCTGAGGGACCCAAGTGTCCTGTGCAGCTGAACTTTCCCATCTACAGTGAGGGCTTGTGTAAAAACTATCAGCAACAGACAATACCCTGTAGGGTGAGTGTATCTGAAAACAGACAGGCCTGGCCAAGTGGAGGGCTCCCTTTCTCTGAGGTGGGGTGATGTGGGAATGTCTGTATGCTGTTTTGGCTCATGACAGGCACCATAGAAGAAGTAGGTGGGGAATCAGAATAGGTAGGAAAGGAAGGGCGGAGTCAGAGACAGATCGAGCCAGGCACCCAAGGAGAAATGTGTGAGGAACACAGGTGAGCCACGGTCCACGTGGCAGACAGATTAATAAAAATGGGTTAAGATGAAGGAGCTAGCTAGCAATGTGCCTGAGCCATAGGCCAAACAGCATGAACTTAATATAAGCGTCTGAGTCATTTTTGGAGGAAAAGCAGTGGCAGGCGGCTAAGGGGTCTGGGATGGCAGGTCTGTGGGTCTGGACCTCTGGCCGGATGGGGCCCAGACACCTCATTGTGACAGCGGGGTCGTCATCCTACTGATAACTGGCCCATTTTGCCCTGGGAATTCAAGATTTTCTGTAAGATCTATGAATTTTGCATAAATTTGCAATAAGCCTTGTATCATACACACAGGGGTTGAGAAAAAAGCTCAGTGAGTAAGATTTCTTGTTTTGCAAGCATGAGGACCTAAACTCAAATCCTCCAGCACCCACATCAAACCTTCCCTTGTTCCCTGAGAAGTGCACATGGTCACTTTCAAGTCTGAATAGCTGAACTTGAAGACAGACAAGCTGCCATGCAATGGAGACCCAATCGGAGCAGAGTTAGTCACTGGTCTCTACTTTCCTGGGGTATTTCCTCCTGTGGCCATTGTCCTGTACAGGGTTCCTTCTTCTTTTAAACTCACAGAGAAACTTAAGATGTGGCACTGTGCTCTCTCTCTCTCTCTCTCTCTCTCTCTCTCTCTCTCTCTCTCTCTCTCTCTCTCTCTCTCTCTCTCTCTCTCATTTGTTCAGGCCAAGGAATCAGATACAAGGCCACCAACACACCTGTTCCTCCCGGCACAGAGATGCCCATGTATTGCTGAACTTCAAGCCACAGCGATGACTTCCTGGTCTGTCAGATGCAGTGAATCCTCTATCAGGCCTGTGCTGGCCTGATGCCTGTCTAGCTAACTCCCTTGGGATGGCCAGGAAGCTTCAAAATACAGCCTGTTCACTATTTGCAAAACATCCCTTGCAGGACTGGGCAAGGCTGCCACATCCGTAGTGGTGGAGGGGCAGGTGACAGGGACTCCAGGGAAGAGGTATTAAGGGAGCATGAACCAGTGCAGGAGGCTTCAAAGATGAGCCCATTTTTCTACTTAGGTTTAGTGGAAATAAAACCCATGCTTCTCCCTCTCTCCCACTCTCTCCTCCCTTCCTCTTGTCCGTGCCCCACAAATCATGATGGGCAAGCAAAGACGAACAAAGATAAGATGCTTGGAGTGAGAAGCTTTTTTTTTTTTGGAATTCAAGTTAAAAACTTTGTTGTAAAATGTGGCTTGATTTTTTTTTTATGTTTACCCAGCTGATCATAGTTTTTCTTTTCAATTTTCTATTTATGTTTTCAGTTTAATTAATACATGTATTAATCGTAAAAAATGGTGTTTTTCTTGTGATACGACGATTATTATTATTTGGACAGGATCTTATATATTCTCTCCTCCAACAGAGGATTGAGCAAGGCCTCGAATGTGCTAGGGAAGCATCTCTCACTGAGTTATAACCCCAGCCCTCTGGCTTCATCTTGCTCTGCAGTATAAGCCTTAAGCCTTTGCCCCCCTTGTCTCAGGCCTCCAAGTGACTCTCCAATATGGTTCTCTACAGTTGCCAATATGAGCTTTGAAGGAATTCTCCCAGGATTCTGCCCTTTGGGGAAAAGCAAGTCTGCCCTCCTGTACAGGAATTCCTTGCCAGCCACCCAGCCAGCTCTTTCTGGGTCCGTTTCATTTTCTTTAAATGGGTGTTGTTATTTTTAATTTTGAAAAGTGCTTTATCCAGGTCCAGGACAGGTTCACAGGGAGTAGGAAGCTGCCCAGCCTGCTGTGTTGCTGACTTTTCTATTAGGTCATAAGGGGAACTGGAGGCTTCCATGCTGGAATGTTAATCTGGCCCAGAGGCCTAAAGTCATATCCCAGGATGTGAATGTATGACCATCTGTCTTTCCCGGGGGTGTGAAGACCTCAGCCACTCTGCCTTTGACCCTGACTGAGCCCAGGGGCAGGACTTGGAGCTTTAGGAGCCTGGGAACCTCTCTGTGAGACTCAGTGTCTGGAAGCCTTGGGAGTTTCGCTCTGGCGCAGCACAGACATGCAGCCTCCCAGTTACAAGTAGCAACCTGCCCTCCCTTCCCGCCCAGACTGGGAGAGTGTTGGCATCTCCGGTTCAGGCCCAGACCCGCCTGGCAGCTGGATTCCACAGCCTGGGCAGGAAGCTGATTTCAGCTCAGTGACCATTCTCTCATTTTTTTGTCAGAGGAATTCCCATGCCAGTATCTGGAGTGATGGGTGGGCACAGACTTCTTGAGCTAGAGCAGTAGGGAGAGATCAGGTTATGAATTTAAAAAGACAGAGGGTAGGGTAGATGAGCTTTCCAGACCCCATTCCAGAGTTGTTGAAAGACACAGAGAGAGGCAGACAAAGGTGGGCTAGGCTGGGCCTGGGCAGGTCTGCTGCATAATCCATGGGCCCCTAGTGGAATGAAGCCCAAGTCAGCGGGTGGGAGGTGTGTGTGTGTGTGTGTGTGTGTGTGTGTGTGTGTGTGTACTCATCCATGCACATGTGTGCAGGAAAGGCAAAGCTGTCCGTTTTAGCACATAACACAAGACATGGCATATAATTTGAATTTCAAACAACAAATACGGCAAACCTTTTTTTTTTTTTTTTTCCTGAAATTCAAATCTGAGTGCCTCTGGTTTTATAGACATCCGTATCCAGGCATTTATTGCTTTGGAGACCTGAGCTAGGACTGACGCTTGTTCCACTGGGGTAAGGTAGGCAGTTGCTGGACACAGATACTCCCCTCAGCCAGCTCCTCATTTTGTATCAAGGCATTCCTTGGGTGCTTGTTCTGCAGGCCTTGGGGGCCCAGGCTGCATCAGGCTGGCCAGCACTAGGGCCAGCTATGTGGCCACAACCCCTCACTTCAGTTCTTAAACTCTAGACGCTTTCATGTCAAGTATTCCTGCTACATCCTGGGCACCCTTTGAAGATGAAAAGCCCTGCAGAGAGGAGCAGAACCCTGTTGTAATTAACATCATTAAGAGCAATTTTTCTCATGGCCCCAAAGAAACCCCACTTGTCGTAAGGAACACCTCCCTCACTCTCCCAGGAGGTGGCCAGCTCACCCAGTCCAGCTCCACCTCCTTGCCTTTCCCACCCTGTGCTGCCTTGGACTTGATTGTTCAGTATTACCTTTCCAGATGATTTTCCTGCACAGAAAGGCTCCCAGTCCTCCAGGCACAGTACCCACAGTCTCCTGAGGTTGAAAGCAACTGAGAAATAGGAAAGCCAGGAGCCACTTACCATTCCAGCCCTGACGTTGGACGCAGTGGCAGCTACCATTGTCTCACCCCTCAGCTCAAGGGCCCTGACACTAGGAGAAACATGTCTCTCTGCAGGGCAGGTTATTATAGTATAATGACTGTGCCCAAGAGTAAGGACCTTGCCTGCAGGAGCTGCTCACACTGTGACGGGTACCCAAGGGTGTGCTGAGAGGCCCTGGATAGAATCCTCCTCACTTTATTTCCAGGCTGTGCTTCCTCTACAGAACAAGATTATGAATGCATCTATAGAACATTTCATCCTGACTCTGTAGCAAGGGGAAAGGTTCAGGGCTTCTGAGCTATGTCAAATTAATTCATTCATAACAACAGAATTAGCATCTCTCTCTGGATTCCTGGGAATCCTGACATACAGCTGTAGGGCTTCCTGACACACCTAGAGTGTGATTAGTATCTGGCTGGTTATGTGGTTGTCAAAACTTACAGAGATCTCTGTGTGGCCACCATTGGCAGAGCAGGATTTCTGCCTGGGTGCTCAAGAATTTTGCATTGCTGATGATGTCAAATTAGAAAATTAGGGGTTGGAGAGATGGCTTTGGCAGTTAAGATTGCTTGCTGTTCCTCCAGAGGAACTGAGTCTGGTTCCAAGCACATTGGAACTAGCTCTAACTCCAGCCCCAGGGGGGATCCAATGCCCCTTTCTAGCCTCTGATGGCATACACATGGTACATTCACACACACAAATACAGACACCTGCACGCAAACAAATAAATCCTTATTTTAAATTAGCAAGTAATGATAAATTCTCCCTCCACCCAGAATCTATCTTTAATTCCTTTATTTTGGCTCTGTCCTAGATTCACCAGAATGAACCCTGGAGCTTAGAAGGTTAGAGCTTAGAGCTTAGAGCTCCTCCTCTTCACAGAGCGAATATGCAGAATACGCAGGTACTCATACACTCTCAGGCTCCCCTGTGCGCTTGCACACACACAGTCACACAATTACTCACACACTTATACTCAAAGGCAACTCTGCACCCTCCCACCCCAGTGTACACACACACTCACATGCTTCCCTAGGAGCACAGAGTCTTTATTTTCCCACCCTGACTGCTTCATTCAGTTTAACTTAATAGACGTATTGCCTAGACAGCAAATGTCACTCAATTGCCTATCCACAGCCAACACTGGTGTTACTGACTTAAACCCTGAGATTCAGAGTCACCAGAACATATCAGATGAGCTAATAAACTAGGGGTGTCTCACGGAGGCTCAGTGACACAGATCCTACTCACAAGAGAGGTCAGACTCTGGACAGTTAATCCAAGTCCATGAGCATGCCATAGGAAAGGAGACAGCATGGAAACAGCACGACGCTGGCGTTGGGCCTCTCTTCAAGCCCCCCAGCCTCCTTGATGTTATAGAAGTCAAGAAACTTGGCCATGCTCTTAGGACCCCATGAGTGGAGAGTAGACAGCCGCAGCATCTGGCATTGATTCTGGTCTGTCTGGAAAGCTAGTAGAGCAGGTAGAATGAGGGGAAGATTGGTAGTCCAGGTTACAGCAGTACTGACATTAACATCTCTCGTTCTTGCTTCGGTTTGTGACAGAATCTTGCTGTTTTCCGGGCCAGCCTTGAACTCAACATTCTACACCAGCCTCCTGAGAGCTGGGACTACAAGCCTATGCCACCACAGTCAGCCTGGAGACAGCCTTTGCTAACCTTGCAGAAAGAAGAAATGACTTCGTATAGAGACTCATCACTGGAATTGTTGGCTTAAAAACAACCAGTCTTTTAAACATTAGGCCAAAGCCCGGGGACAACTCTTAGGCTGTTCTTTAAGCCTGATCTGCTCCTTCTTAGATAAAAGTCTGAGATTTTCATTTTCTAATGGGGAATACACAATTATCTGGAAGTTTCAACAACTTTCCAAGGTTGTTTAGTGTTTTGAAGAGCCAACTCTGGTTTCAGGGAGCATTAACTAAAGCAAATATAACTATAGCTCTTGGGTCTCGTGTAGCCCAGGCTGCCTCACACTTGCTCTGTTGTGATGCTGGTTAGGGTTTTTGTCAACCTAACACAGACAAGAGAGTCACCTGGGCAGAAGGGACTTCAATAAAGGAATTGCCTCCTTCAGATTGGCCTGTGGACATGTCTATGGTACATTTCCTTGATTAGTGACAGATGTGGGGGAGCCCACCTCACTGTGGGCAGTTCCAGTCCCTGGCCAGTGGTCCAGGTCTGTGGAGTAAGCAGCACTCGCCGTGGGCTTGCTTCCCTTCAGTTATTGCCTCCAGGCTCTCTCCTGCTCTGGCTTCTCTCAATAATGGGCTGTGGTATGGAAATGTAAACCCTTTCCTTCCTAAAATTGGTTTTTGTCAATGTTTTATCACATCAACAGAAAGTAAATCTTACAGATGATGGCCTTGAACTCACAATCCTCCTGCCTCTACCTTTTAACTTCTGTGATTACACAAATTGATAAGATTATAAATCTTAACTATTTAAAAAAACAAAAACCAGAAAGATCACAAGGTTGAGGACTTGGCTCAGCAGTGAAGTACTGGCTTAGTAGGTACAAAGCTCTGGGCTCCATCCCAAGCACCTCACAGAAGGCAAAGTGGGACCACAATGCCTTGCTTGGGATTCCCCTGCCCTCTCTCTTTTCCCATTAAGTCATCTCACGGGCTGACTAAGAGGTGTCACGGTTTCCACAAGCAGAACAGCATGTGATGAATGAATCCAGAAAACCTGCATTGTATCCAGGTCAGGCCGTCCCAGGTTCTATTAGTCAAATTAGTCACCCCTTCTTTGCCCTCAGTGCATAGACACACACACACACACACACACACACACACACACACACACACACACACACACACACACATTTTACTGTCACTATTGCTGTTATGAAATATCATGGCCAAAGGCAACTTGGGGAGGAAAGAGTTTATTTTACTCACAGTCCCTTATACCAGTCCATCATGTGAGGGCAGGAACTCACACAGGGAAGTAACCAGGAGGAGGGAGCTAAGGTACAGACCATGGAGGGGTGCTGCTCGCTGGCTTGCTCCTGATGGCTTACTCAGCCTGATTTCTTAGATGACATCACCCCGATGGGCTGGGCCTTCCCCCATCAGCCTCACAGCCAGATTTTATGGGGGCATTTCCCCATGGGAGGCTCCTTCCTCTCTGATGACACTAGTTTGCGTCAAGTTGAGATAAAAGCAGACAGCCAGTACAGAAACCATGGAGGGGGGGAGATTGTAAGAGTCAGAGCCTCTGGACATGACAGGCCTGCTGAGCTCATGAACTCACAGAAGTTTTAGCTGCCAGCAAAAGATCCAAACCAGGTCAAACCAGTCAATATTCTGGCATGGAGGGGAGGGGCTCATGAGCCCTAACTCCAAATTCAGGACCTGTTGGAGCTGAGAGGAGAGTGGGTTCTCTTTAAGGGTGTGGCATCACACCCACGAGTACAGGAACAGTATTCATTGAAATATGAGGGACACCAATTTTGGAGGAGGCTGGAGATGGAATATGTGGGGGTAGCTGAGGGAGATATAGTGACTATTATTAAAATATATTATCAGTGTATAAAGGTCTCATGTATATATGTCCATACATAGGAACTTACTGTATATATAGTGATGCTGGGATGTCTTGGAGCCTCGGCTTCTGTTCTAAGAGTCTTAAATGTACCCCAAAGTCCTACATGTTTGTGATGCTACCAGAAAATGGAAGAAGCCTTGAAAGTTGGGGACTACCGGGGGCCTTCAAATGAACGGGGACAAATCCTGGCCCCTGTCTTTCTCTCTTCCATCCTGACCCTGAGGTAAAAGCTATTGGTATATCACATGCTCTACCAGAATGTGTCTCCTCTGCAGAAGTCAGGAGGAAAAGGCTCAAAGGGCCAGAGACCTCCCAAACTGTGAGCCAAGGTAACTAACTCTTTCGTTGCTGTTACAACACACCTGACAGAGACAACTCAAGGAAGGGATGAGGGGTTAATTTTGGCTCACAGTCTGAGGGGATACAGTCCATTCAGGTGGCAGGGGTGTGAGGTGGTCACATTGTCCCTGGGACACAAAGCAAAGAGACAAACACTGGTGCTCAGCTCCCTTCTTATCCCAACCCTCAGAATTGATTGTCTTTCCATCTTGGTCTCCAAGGGGACAATGCCTTTGCTCTTCATAAACTATATTTTCTAAGATTTATTATTTTTAAATGTGTCTATGTGTGTGGAGGTTGTTCGTGGAGGCCAGAAAAGGGTGTTGGATTCCATGGAGCTAAGTTCCAGAGGATTGTGAGCTGCCCAACATAGGTGCTCAAAACTGGACGTGGGTTTTTTAAGAGCAGCAAGTGCTCTTAACAGCAACTGTCTCTCCAGCCCCTATAACTTATTCTTTTAAAGTTGATATATTAAATACATACATTAAAGATACATTAAGCACAATACATAAAGACACATTCTTTTAAATTTGATACATTAAAAAGCTGATCAACCCCCCACCCGTGTGTGTGTGTGTGTGTGTGTGTGTGTGTGTGTGTGTGTGTGTGTGTGTGTACTTTTGAGCATGCGTATGCAGTGTGTATGTGTCCATGCCAACACGCCTATGCACATACACACGTGCACACGGGTACATGTGTTCGTGTGCACTTATGTGGAGGCCAGAGGAGGTTGTTAGATATCTTCTATGACTCTTAGCCTTATTCCTTTGAGAGAAGGTCTCTCACAGAACCCAAGGCTTGCCATTTCAGCTGACTGGATGGGCAGCAAGCTCCCAGTACCCATCTGTTTCTATCCATGCTTGGCTTTTATGTAGATGTTGGAGATTCAAACTTAGGTCCTCATGCTTGCAGTACATGTGCTGACACCCACTGAGCCTTCTCCGGTCTCTGACTAAGAGATCTTCTCTCACAGCTCCTCCCTCTCGAATGGGAGTTTCCTTAGGCCAGGGACTTTATTTTGTTCTTTTGCATATACTCACATATGCAACATATGTGGCCTTCAACATATACTCACAGTACAGTGGTGTGAAAATTAAAATCACTTGAGCTGGAGAAAAGATTGGTTGAGAGCACTTGCTGCTCTTATAAAGGACTAGGATTTGGTTCCCAGCTTCTGAATGGCAGCAGACAACCATTTATAACTCCAGTTCCAGGGGATCAGTCACACTTTTCTGAACTCTGTGGGCACCAGACCTGCATTGTGGTGATATATTATATATTCCATAAAACCAGTCTGGAATATCAGAGATGAAATCCACCCACAGTCATTCCAGGAGGATCAGAGAGTGGTAACTCAGACCTTCAATCCCAGCACAGGGAATGACTAGGAGTGGTGACCTACACCCTTAATCCCAGCAGATCTGAGTTTGAAGCCATCTTGGTTTACAGAGGGAGTTCCAGGCTCCCAGGCAGGCAGTGGTGGTGCCAGGCCATTAATCCCATAACTCCAGAGACAGAGAAGATCATTCTGTGTTTCTGTGAGGTCAAGGCTAACTACCAAATAGTAGTAGCCCACACCTTTAATCTTAACCTGGATGTGAAACAACTGGGAAAAGAAGGTATTTAAAGCAGGCATAGAAGGACAGATGAGGCAGAAGAAGCCACGAGGAGCGAGGCTGAGGAAGCTGGAAGACAGCTGGGTGAGATCTGACTGTGGTGTTTCCTCTCTGATATTTCCACCTTTCCCTGATATCTGGCTCTGAGTTTCCTTTATTACAACCAGAATTTGTGCAACACTTCATGTGATGCACATACATGCATGCAGGCATGATATGAGAATGCCTTTCTGTATGCTGTGAATATCAATCTTTAAATAAAAGAGCTGTCTTGGGCTATGACAGGCACCATAGAAGAAGTAGGAAGAGAAATCAGAGCACAGGTAGAAAAGGAAGGGTGGAATCAGAGACAGATCGAGCAAGCCGCCCAAAGAACAACATGTAAAGAACACAGGTGAGCCACGGGCCACGTGACAGACAGATTAATAGAAATGGGTTGATTTAAGATGTAAGAGCTAGCTAGCAATATGCCTGAGCCATAGGCCAGACAGCATAAAGTTAATATAAACGTCTGAGTCATTTCTGGGGCCTGAGCAACAGCGGGCGGCTGGCGCACAAGTCTATGGGTCTGGGCCTCTGGCTGACCGAGACCAAAAAACCCCACTACAACACAGGCAAAAAACTCAAACACACAAAATAAAATTAATCCATTAAAAATCAGCAATTACTCGACCAACAAATAACTTCCAAGTCCTATACTGAGTCCAATGGCAAAAGTGGAATGTAAATTTATTTAGCGTTGAACAGAGATGGGATTTGTATTGAGAACTCCCAAATCCAGCACCCTCCAACTCAGCCTCTTTACAGACTTATTTTTCTGAGAGGGACCAGTCACCAAGTGTAGCATGGTGTCATCTTCCTCTCTTCTGTGAGTGTTACATCATGGTCATTACACTGGGTTTTTTCTCCTTTCTTGAGCCTCGTGCCTACAGAATCCTGGGTCTCTGTCTTCAGGGGTCTCTGTATGCAGAGCTCTAGATCTCTAAGTGATTTTGTTTGATTCCTTGTTCAGTTCACTTTTTGTTGCTAGAAAACCAAACGAAACCAACCAACCAAACAAAAAGGGACGTTTGTTTAACACACAGTTCTAGAGGTTGGAAATCCAGAGCATGGTGCTGGCATCTGGCAAGAGCACAGTGATTGATGCTCAAGGGGCAGCCATTCTTTGTAGTAATTATGCTTTCATGGTAAGTGATCCAGTCCCTCAAGAACTCATTCACTCCCTGGAGAGCTAATGCAGTTTCCTGAGAGCAGGATGAATCCCCCTGTTGAGGGCAGAGTCCTCATAAGCCCAACACCTCTAAAGGGCTACTTACTGGAAATCAAATCTAAATGCAAGTTTTGAAACCACAGTCAAGCCAAGGCAGCCACCTTTGTTTGGTTGTTACTCCCAAGTATGTGAGCTTTCTATCTCTTCCCGCACCTCTCCTTAGGCTCCCACCATTCACGTGTATCAGACCTCTTCCGAGGCTAACGTGGCCATTCTGATGCAGGGTCTCTGAGCTCATGCTGAGAGCAAGGCCCTCAGGTAATCCTGAACCTCATCACTTGTAACTATACCCACACAGTGATCTACATATGGACATGGCTGTTCACTGTTTAGTGACAAACAGTTCACAACAGTCTCAAATCATGACACTTGGAAAAGTAACAACAGAGAAGATGTAATAGCCTTGTTATATATGCCAGACATCATCATGATTTCTCTTAAGTCCTGAAGTCCAGATATCATCATAACTCTTTTGGGCGAAATCCTTTAAGAGATCCTTATCCTTTATGAGACCAAACTAAATTTCTGAGCAAGGCATCCAGGCCTTTCATGTAGGGCTCCTCAACGGCCTGACTCTGTGACCTCTCCACTCCCATCACCAGAAGCTCACAGGATGCTTGCAGTTTCCAAACAAACCTGGGTACCTTTGCCCATCCCAGTCCCTCTGCCTCTAACATTCTTTCTCACACACTTACCCTGGAAACCCCAACTCCACCTTCTCTCATTTCCGCCCCCTCCTTGTGCAAGAACTTCTCTATTCTTTGTATCATGGCTCCGATGACTTTATCCAGTGGGTTCCTGTAACCCTTTGTGCAGCATTTTTCTTTTTCTTTTTTTTTTCCCCACATCCTACAACAATGTAATTATTTGCGAATGGCTTGTTTCCCAGGGCTTGAGATCTTCAAAGGAAAAAAATCTGAAGTTTGAGCCTCTGAAGCATTTCAAGATGCCCAATGTTGTCACTGCAACATAGTAACTGCCAACTGTTTCATAAATAAATGACCTTGCACTATGTGTGCTTGTGAGTCCTCACCAGAGAAAATGGAAAGCAGAGTGCAGTTTACACAGCCCTCCAGTAGAGGGGGCCATGCAAAACTATCTACTGCAGTCCTGAAGCCTGTCCTCGCGTCTGATAGACAAATAGACAAAATATTTTCATGTGTAATCTATATCTATTGGAAAGTCAATGTCCACGAAGGTCACTGTTTGCTTTTTGTAAAATGGTCACTATAGATATGTGCCTGTGATCCCAGAACTTAGATCTTATCCTTCTTCAGCTGCTGGCACAGGATAAGTGTTCGGTAAATATTTCTGAATGAGTAACTAGGATTGTTTTAGTATTTTGTAAGTTGATGTGAATAATTTCTGTCAGTACTCTTGAAAGACAGGATGGGTGTGTGTGTGGAAAAAGACACTTTTATAATTTGGTGAAAAGATCTCGTATGTAGGAAACTGCGTTTTAAAGGAGAGCACGTGAATATGTGCACATGCACTAAAATACATTCTTTTATAGCTCCATGAATTCACGATTCTAAAAATAAAAGCATAGATGACTGGAGGACAATGCTCAGCTTATGCTGAGAACTGACAAGGATGAAAAAGCAAACGTTTCCTTCCTCCCTCTCTCCTTCCTTCCTCCCTCCTCCCTCTCCCCTCCCTCCCTCCTTCCTCCCTCCCTCCCTCCTTCCTCCCTCCCTCCCTCCTTCCTCCCTCCTCCTTCCCCCCTCCCTCCCTCCTTCCCCCTCCCTCCCTCCTTCCTCCCTCCCTCCCTCCTTCCTCCCTCCTCCTTCCCCCCTCCCTCCCTCCCCCTCCCTCCCTCCTTCCTCTCCCCTCCCTCCTTCCATCCTCCCTCCCTCCTTCCTCCCTCCCTCCTTCCTCCCTCTCTTCTTCCTCCCTCCCTCTCTCCTCCCTCTCTCCTTCCTCCCTCCTTCCATTCTCCCTCCCTCCTTCCTCCTTCCTTTTCTATTGTCTCGTTTTTCAAGACAGGGTTTCTCTATGGAGTTCTAGCTGTCTTAGAACTCACTCTGTAGACCAGGCTACCCTCAAACTCACAGACATCTTCCTGCCTCTGCCCCCAAGTGCTGGGATTAAATGCATGCACCATTACCACCCAACTTATTTTTTCTATATAAACGGACTATTGGGAAATTGAAATGCACAAAACAGCTTTGCCAATAACTGGTGAACTGGACTATGAGGGTTGGGGCTACCTGCAGTGGTGAATAATCGCCTAACGTGAGAGGCTCTGGGTTCTGTCTCTAACCTCAAACACCTGCACACATTTATTGCACTAATTCTACTTGGTCCTATAATAAAAACCCAGAACCAGGTATTGGGGAAAAGCGGAAAGAACAGAGAGACAGGAACAAGCTACAGCCAGGTCTCACCTGGCCACTCCTTGTGAACCCCCAGATTGATGTCTCTGAGTTTACAGCCAAAAGGGAAAACTCCTCCTGCCTTATCTTTCTTTCTCTACCCAACTATCTTACCCTCAAATTCAATTTTCCTAGTACCAGGATTAAAGGTGTGTGCCACCACTGCTGGGCTCTGTTAGGCCTTGAACTCACAGAGATCCAGATGGATCTCTGCCTCCCGAGTGCTGGGCCACCACTGCCTGACCTTCATGGCTAAATCTGTGAGTGGCTCTGTTCTCCGATTTTCAGGTAAACTTTATTAGATATACAATATATCACCACGTATTCCCTTTTGTGTCAAATTAAAAGGTTATGACTAATTTAAGAAAAATTATGTACAATGAATACAATAACTGTATTCAATATATGCAAGCAATAGTTACATCACTAATGCCCTGTCCATTAACAATTGACGAATTCAGAGAAAATACTTTGCTATCCTATCTTGGTAAGTCCAAAGTGTTGTACCTAATTCACTTTCTATCTAACTTGTATTACAAACTGAAAACTGTCTTTTGATGTCTCTTAAACTTACACACTTTACACCTCTTAGTTTCTTTTCTGAATGGGTAACTAGGAAAATATAACCATAACTATCTAGTCTTCAACTCCCTCAGAGACCCAAGAAGGAAATAATATTAACTGAGTAAACAGGAAATGTAAGCTAGTGACTTCCAAAAATTGTAAGACAGCTGGCTGCCTGGACAGTCACCCAAGGTTCCTCTGCAGCACTGGGGCAGCCATCTTTGGCCTACAGGCCTAGCATATATGACAGACCTTTCTGTGAAGCAGGATATTCTTAAAGACTTCCTACCTATTCTTGGCAAAGTTCTGCTGTCCTTTCTCATGTGTCCTGATTGCCCATTTTGGACATCATACTGTCAGCAGTCGAGGCAAGAACACTTTCTTGCCCAGTGGATAACTATTGCCACAAAGAAAGAACTTTTGCCATATGGAGTTTTTTTGATGCCCATCATCTTAAGTAGATTGGTGCTGCCAGGAGCCAATATGTCTCATTTTCATAAAAATAAAAAAAACCATGCTATTAAAATATTTTAAGTGCTATATTCTGTAGATCTCTGAAGTGTTTGAAGAGAATCTTTCTATCTAAAATATGTGTTTGATCTTGAAAATGTATCTAATAACTGTAAGTTTGATTGTAACAACTAACTACTAACGTATATTTCTTCATATCTTAGTAATAATAACTTTCAAGGACTAGCAATTTGCATTCTATTGTTAAATGAGTTGTATAGGTACAATACCTTGAAGAAGAGTAGAAATGTATGTACAGTAACAAAATTAATCTCAACTTTGTATCAACATACACAATTTGTATACAGTATACAAAAATCCAATATAAACTATTTAAAACTAGTAGTTGCTTTTTAAAAGTAGATTCAGTAATCTACCCTTTTACCCTCTCATATCCATACTGAAAACATTAATGGATCTAGACATGGTTAGTCAGGCATGGGAGCAAGAAGCAGAAGTTCAAGATCAGCTTAAGCCACCAGTGCATGAAACCATCTCTCTCTCTCTCTCTCTCTCTCTCTCTCTCTCTCTCTCTCTCTCTCTCTCTCTCACACACACACACACACACACACACACACACACACACACACACACACACACAAATAAATAAATGAAAATCTTTTAAAATCCTTTAAATACGATATGTTTGGCATTTGCTTATATGTATTGTGCATGTGTGTGATTCGTACAGTTTGATTCAAAATATGTAGAGTGAGTGTAGAAGGATAAATATGGAATGTGATAGCCTTTAGAGAATAATTGCTCAGCATGAGCATCAAGCCGTGTGAAGTCTGTTATATCCTTTTGTCAAGTTCTGTATGGATTGTATTTGACATTTCCCATAGGGCTTTTTTATATTTTAAATTATTAAAGCTTCCTAAATATTCTGATGCTCTTCTAAGGAATATTTTCATCCCTCTCCCACACCTCAAGCGCTATCCAAGAGTCTCATGTTAACTTCAAATAGTCCAGGAACAGTAACTTATAAATCCATTAGCATCTCTTTGTACAGTAATATAGATTATTTCTGAATGACGGTTAACTCCTAAGGGAGAGAAAATTAGTTCTAAGAGTAGGAAAAAAAATTGTCTTTGTTAAACTTCCCAGGGGATGTATGTGTTTGCGTGTGCATACTCGTGCATGAATAGGGAATTTCTATAAGAGGCATAGAGACACTGATGACATTTTTAGTTATCAGGTTATACTCACATGGGATCTCCTTGCGCAAGGTGAATATCAGTATTTGTGGGAGAAAAGGGCTTGTTTCAATATTCTGCAGGCCAATGCTCAACTGCTTTGCAGGAGATAGGGTGAGTTTTTGCCTAAACCTGGAAAGAGTCTAAGCTTGTATGCTGAAAACCAGGTCAGAATGACAGTCACTGCAAGTACTAGTGTTTCCAGCTTCTGATTCAAGATTGATCCCAGGAAGAACAAGAAACGGCGTGTCTGGGGAAGGGGGTGGGGTCAGAGCACCTGGAATGCAGTGAAAGAGAAAAAAGTATGGCTCTTTATTGGGTAGAGCCAGGTTACACTGTGACCAGAGCCATAAAACCCGAGAGGACACTTTGCAAACAGTCTTTTGTTTATCTAAGTGACTATACCTTTTATCTTTCAACTAGAGAAAAGACAGATGTCTACTAACAGGTCCTTGGTTAGGCCAGCTGCTGGCCACCACCCTCTCTATTTGCATGGCTTTTGGTACGGTTTTGCTCTGTCTTCTCTTCCCCACACCATCCTTCCATTTAATAGTAGGTGACCCTGGAACAAACGATGTGGAGTAATGCCTGACTACTCTTCCACAGAAACACAAACATGCTTCAGTGTCTCCTGTTGTGCCTTGAGTCTGGTTCAGTGCTGATATCAGTTCTTAGTTTTTCTTGAACTTTAGTTAGTCTTGAAGGAAATTATGTCTTGTGTGGTCTCAAAACAGTTTCACCTACTGTTGTGAATTCTTGAAATGTAGGCCTCAGCTCTGTTTCCCCACCTTTCCATTTTTATTTAGGTTTATTATTTTATTTTTTGAGGCTATAGGTGACCTCCAATTCACAGAGATCTGCCAGATTTTGCCTCCTAAGGGCCGGGATTAAAGGCATGTACCACCATGCCAGGCTAATTTTATTTTTTTAAATAAAGGTCTTCAACTGTCCATTTTCTTGCTTCAGCCTCCTTAGGGCCAAGATTACAGGCATGAGACTCCATGCCCAGTTTGTTTATTTGGTGTATGGATTTGTTTTATTTTATTCAGTGTTGAGGATCAAACCCCAGGACTTATGAAGTACCTTGGCTAAGCACCTTACCACTGAGCTACAACCCTAGCCCAGTTAGGTTATTACTCACACCAAAACACATCAAATACACTTTGACTCGTTTTGGTAATGATGCATTCAAGATGCTAGCTTATCTAATGTATTTCTGTTTTTGTTTAAAAAAAAAAATGTTAGAAAATATGTTTCTTCAGACCCTCTCAACACTCCCAAAAGAACAGTGGTATTGGAAGAGAATCTCAACCTGTGGGTCGAGGAGCCCAAGTCCAGATTTCCTTGTCTTTCCTTTTTCTTTGTTTTGTTTTTCGCAAGGCAGACTTTTTCTGCCTAACAGCTATGGGTATCCTGGAACTCACAGGCATTCATCTGCCTCTGCCTCCAGAGTGCTCCAAAGGCACCACCCGACTCCCCTTTCTTACTAAGCATCAGTTTCCAAATCTGCCGCATCAGATTCACTCACAAGACCCGTTTGGACAGTGTGATGAGCAGGCCCCCTTAAATGTCCGTCGTTATTTTCTGCACAGCGTTGAACCATTACTCTGGCATATGTAGACACAGACTCGAAGCGTGCACGGTTGAGGATTTAGCCCCCTATCAGAGTGTTTAAAAACCAGCTCGAGGTTCTGGCTTCAGTTCTCAACTCCTGGGGGGAAAACACCAAAAATACCCCCCCCCCCAAAAAAAAAAACAAAAAACAAAAACAAAAAACAAGGTAAAAGCCAACCGCAAAGCAACCACTCCCACCCCGGAACCCAGCCAACCTAGGAAGCCCTAGGTACAAGTGTTCCGAGCACGCATGCGCAGGCACTCCCAAGCGCTCGAAGAGCTTCCGGCAGGGGGCAGCATCGTGACCAGGACAGGGTAATGCCTGTCGTACTCCCAGGACGTAAAGCAGCTCTGCTTTACGGCACCGCTTCCGCCGTAAAGCCGGCGGGCCCACGTGCGACAACAGTCCGCTGGAAACCTAGGTGTATTTTGCGGTGGCGAGCCTGACGTTTCTGCCATGGGCAAACGCCGGAGCCGCGGTCAGAGCCAACTGCTCAGCACGATGACCAAGAAGCAGAAGAAGCACCTCCGAGACTTCGGCGAGGAGCACCCCTTCTACGACAGGTCGGGGGGCGCGGGCCGCTGGGAGACCTGGTTCCGGGAGGTGCGGGGTCGGTGCGGGGTCGGGCACCCCGGCTGCGGCCGTGCGCTCTGCAGCTAGAGATGCTCAAACCGCTGGCCGTGCCATCCCGGCACGTCGGGGCTGAGGCAGGAGATCTCAAGTTATCCCAGACCATGAAGGGGTCTCCGAAAGCGAGAGATCAAGTTGGCCAGCGAGAGGTGAACCCGGTGTGTGGTTTAAAAGCCACCTCTAGCTTGTTCTTTGTCACGTTATGTTGCACTCATTCGCCTGTTGCCTATTTGCTTTCTGGTCATCTCTGTCCTTGTGCATGCATTTTTAAAAAATGGTTATCATTAGGTTCTTCGTGATCTTTACAAATTAGCAGCTAAAGATTAACATTACCCATTTCTTTTTAGGGTTTCCAAAAAGGAAGCAAAGCCACAGATTTGTCAGCTGGTAATGCTTTTTTTAACTTTATGGTAGTTGGAATTGGGGGGCCTACCTTTTAGATTGTGTATAAGTATAGCTTGGGTACATTTCTGTTTTTCTGTTTTGATATAAGCTGTAATTTTAGTAATGGTCCTTAATTAGTTTTGAATCATGAACATAGATAGATGGCTTTAAAAATTACCATGTGACAATAGAAGCCAGCGTTGGAAACTACCCCATGACACTATGTTATGACCCTCTGTTGAAGAGGTTCATCAGAGTGCTGGCTTTTGGTGTGTCCTTGGTACTCACCAAAAAAGACAAACTTTACACAGAGTGTGAAATAGAGAAGGGGCCAGCAGAATCAGACAGTGGCATTCATTTGCAACTTTCGTCTTGCACCTGAAACATGCAGCCTAATATCTGAGGTGTAAGATAAAGCCCATAAACTAAAATTCTGTTTCAAAAGTCAACTTTTCTCTGCATGTGCAGCTAATATGAACCATGGCTTAGTTAACTGTTTTATGCCAATTTCATACTGAGCTTGGTTAAAGAGATAAGACTGTATAATATTTGCAGAAAAACTCGTTGGGTTTTTGTTTCCTTTATAGTTAATGTATATTTATTATACAAAATAGTGGGCTTCATTAGGACATTTCTCAGCATAATTATTTGGCCAAATTTACACCATCCAGCGCTCTCTTTTGGCCCTATAGTTTTCTCCTCCGCAGCCCCCTTTTCTCTTTGCAAATACTTTTTCTTTTAACTTCATGACTTTTAGATCTAGTTTTCTTCATGCAAGAGAAAACATATTTGCCTCTAGTCTATCTTATTTTTACTTAACTATCTCCCATTCTATCCATTTTCTTGCACATGATATAATTTTCTATAAGGGTAAGGAAATCTCAATAATGTGTATGTCTTACATTTTATTATTTTTAGTGTAATGGTAAAAACAATGTAATTTTGTTTAAAAACCCATTTTCCTTTAGTCAGAGAGTTCAGATACTTCACATTCTGAAAGTGAATCCGAGAGTGAGCAAGAGCACATTTCAGGGTACCACAGATTGCTCGCTACATTAAAGAATGCTTCCGAAGAGGAAGAGGAGGAAGAGGAGGAGGATGACAGGGCTGTCAGTGATGAAGATGGTGATGAAGATGTCCCTGTGGAAGAAGAACCGGCAGAGTCAGCCGAGACCCAGGATCGTAAGTATTTGGGGGCTGACCTATCCTGCGCTCGGAACTGAGTAAGAGCATTTGGCTCCCAGGTAGAGGTTCACCCTTGTTGAGTTTGATTATATTTTGACAATCTAATGGGAACACAGACCCTCTCAGCAGGAAATGCTATTGGCTTACTCTTTGGGGGATTTCTTCTGACCTAATGTAAGACTGCCTGGATTACCAGAGGAAGATAATTTTGTCACTATGACAGTTCAGTTTACTGAAGAGGCTGTTCCTCTTCCATAAGAGGCCGAGCGTGATGGAAGATAGATATAAAAATGCACAATAATTTTTAAGTTCTAAAACTGTGTTTATATGAAGCATCTGGAGATAAGATTGTCCTCCTGCCTCCATTGGGTCCATGGGAGCCTGAAAGGAGCTGAAATTAAGAGCCTAGAGGGGGCTCCATCTCCTGTACTGGGGAATCAGATGGCACCTTGTGCATTTCAGACTGAGCTCTTCTCTAGCCCGTATGTCTTTTGAGTCAAGGTCTTGCTATGTAGTCTATGTCTGGCTTAAGTGACTTTAAAGTCAGCTTCATTAGAGTGTATTTTGTATGCAGATGAATGAACCCAGTGTGGGCTGATGAGATAGTTCACTGTGTCAAAGCTCCACTGTACAAGCTAGAGAACTTGAGTTAGATTCTTAGAACCCACCTAAAGGTAGAAAGAGAGAACCAGGTTCATAAATATAGCACACACACTAATGATAAATATATCTAATTTTTAAATACAATGGAAGCTTTGACAAACATGTACCTTCCATCACTGTAGATTAGTTGTACCCATTACAGAAATTAATGCAAACATGGTCAAACACTCAGCATTTTGATACATACTCTTTATTACTCTGTAAACCTGGCCTTGAATGTACTTTGTGGCCCACACCAGCCTCTAGTCATGATAACCTTCTGCTTCATCCCCTTTTGCCTTGCACCCCTCAGTGCTGGGATTGCAGGTGTGGTATACTATGCCTCACCTGTATCATGCATGTTTTACCCTTTGTGTTGTTAATGTTAATACTTTGCTTTTTATTCCGGGATATATATGGGTGACTTCTACATCTTACTGTATTTTTTCCTGTTTTCTTACAGTCTCTTCTCTTGAGACAGTATCACTGTATATTGTGACATTGTGTAGGCTCTAAAGAAATAAAGTTTGTCTGAAGATCAGAGGATAGAGTCAGCCACAGAGTTAGCATAGAGAGGTCAGGCAGTGGTGACACACACCCTCAGTCCTAGGACCTGGGAGGCAGAGATCCTTCTGGATCCCTGAGTTCAAGGCCAAACAGCCAGGCACTGGTAGCTCACAGCTTTAATCCCAGCACTTGGCATCTCATGCCTCTGCTCCCACTACTTGGGAAACACACACCTTTAATGTCCCAGCATTAGGAAGGAAGTGATATGGCTGAGCAGAGAAAGGAATATAAGATGAGCGGAGACAGAGTTTGCCCCTTTCATTTTTGCCTATGTTTGCCTTAGCCTCACCAATCAGTCTGAGGATTTGTGGATCTACCCTTTTCAGCCTGGGGAGTTAGCTAGGTAGAAATGGCTGTGGTCTGTTCCTCTGTCTCTCTGATCTTTTAGCATTTGCCCCAATATCTGGCTCTGGGTTTTTATTTAAAGACAAAGTAGCATTAGTGTAACAGTGTGTCCTTGGCTGGTGGCCTGGAACTTGCTATCTAGACCAAGCTGGCTTCAAACAAGAGTTCTACCTGCCTCCTCCTTCTGATTTATGGTCTGCACTACCTTGCATGCTAACACGGTCTCCATTTCCCCAACCCACTCCTTCCATGATGCTGGGCTTCATACATGTTTGGCACTTTTCCCTCTAGGTTACATTTCTGGCTTCTTATTTATTCACTCATCCATGGTTCTGGCTCCTGCATAGCCGAGGACCTTCACCACTGAGCTGCATCATTGACATCTTACCTGCCATGTAGTATTTAACCTAATTAGCCTTACTAGGATAAAAGACCTTTGCCTTGCCTGGGCATACTTGCACATGATTTCGATCCCATCACTTGGGAGGCATAGGACAGCTTGGTCTACAGAGTGAGATCTAGGACAGCTTGAGTTACATAGTAAGGCCCTGTCATGAAAACATGCAAACAAAAACACATTGCCTTAATTTTGGGGTGTTTGTAGGCCCTTAGTTCTGATTTTCTTTGCATTTACGTTTTTTTAGAGGAAAGTAAGGCTTTTTTCTTGTTGCTCTTGTTTGAATTATAAACATGCTTCATGTTTACTACAGGAATGTGAGCAGGTTGAGGGTATAGCACAGTAGTTGAATGCTTGCCTTGGGTAAACAAAGCACTGAGTTTATCCCCAACTGTTGCAGTGGGGTTTCTTGGTCCCGGGCGGCCAGAGGCCCAGACCCTGCCGTGCCAGACCCCTTAGCTGCCAGCCGCCACTGTTCAGACCCCAGAAATGACTCAGACGCTTATATTAAGTTCATGCTGTTTGGCCTATGGCTCAGGCACATTGCTAGCTTGCTCTTACATCTTAAATCAACCCATTTCTATTAATCTGTCTGCCACGTGGCCCATGGCTCACCTGTGTTCCTTACATGTTGCTCCTTGGGTGGCTTGCTCCATCTTCCTGACTCCGCCCTTCTCCTACCTATGCTCTGATTTCTCCTCCTACTTCTTCTGTGGTGCCTGTCATGGCCCAAAACAGCTCCTTTATTTAGAGATTGATATTCACAGCATACAGAAAGGCATTCCCACATCACCTCCCCCTCTCTGTCCAATCAAAAAGGAAGGTTTCAATTCCAACACAGCAAAACTACATACAACAAAATAGCCATCAAGCAAGAATTACAGTTACAACATTTAGTCTGTTTGTATTCAGCAAAATTAAAGAAAACACTCTTAATCATCTACCCTATCTCTATGAATCCAAAGTTTCATATCCAATATACCTCTCAAATGACCAAGAAAAACTGTACTCACAACTATTCAATCCTCAACTACACCAAAAGACCACAGAAGGATACATCTACCCAAGTAAACCAGAAGTGCCAGCAACTTCTAAAATCTAGAAAGGACAGAGATGACACCTATCTGCCTGGACAGTCACCCAAAGTTCCTCTATAAAGTTGGGGCATCCATCTTCAGCCTACAGGCCCAGAGTCTCTCCCCACTTCAGTGAAGTAGGAAATCTGCTCTGCCCATTCTGGTACAGTTCATCAGTTGCTTCTCCTCGAGTCCTGGAGAATGTCCAACAGCCTTCTCTGCAAAGCAGGAACCCGAATGACCATCTCGGCCTGTTCTGCCAAAGTTCAGAGGCCATCCTCCCATGGAACCTGCATGTCCAGTTTAAACAGCACACTGTCAAGCAGTCAATACAAGAACAGGTTCTGAGTCATTTCTAAGGGCCTGAACAGTGGCGGCTGGCGGCTAAGGGGTTTGGCGCAGCAGGGTCTGGGCCTCTGGCCGCCCAGGACCAAGAAACCCCACTGCAACACCCAACACCACATAAGACCGGGTGTTGTACTAGGCGCTTCTAATTCTAGCACTTGGTGAAGGTAGAGGCGGGAGGATGTCGTCTAAATACCTTTAACATTACATCTGTAGTCTTTGTTTCTTGTATGTGGGATTACGCACATACACATGGGTACACTATATATGCAGTTTGCTTCTTCAGTAAGATACTATGGATGTTGTGTTATTTTTTTCTTTCTTTCTGTTGCTATAGATACATTTTGCTGTACTGAGGTTGAGCCTCGTGTCCCTCACCTGTGTCTACTGCTCAGTTCTTTCCTCAGCCTGGATCTTTTCTCTGTAACATAATTCTAGATTCATACTAGTGTCTTGGATATATAGCATACAGTATTGGATACTCCTCTAACAGACATTTCATTTGTTTTGTGTTATTTCTTATTCAGGCTGCTGTGAATATCTTTCATGTGTATCTTAGTGCATTATAGAGTAAGTTCTAGAACTGGTATATTAGAGTTCTTCCGAGTAATTCTAAGAAATTGGCTCATTTGACTGATGGTTTGGCAAGTCCTTCAGTTTAAAGGATTTCAAGTATTTGAGGTCTAAAGGCAGGAGCCTCGAGAAGCCATGTTAGAGCTGGAAGTCTTCCTCTGAGGGCAGACCAGCTCCCTCTGTTTGCTCACCACCCTGTGAAAGGCTAGAACATAGCCCAGTTGATAGTGTCCACCTAGTCTCCAGTGCTGCATATGCCAGGCCAAGGTGGAGCATGGCTATAATCCCAACACTAGGGAGACAGAAGTTCAAGTCATTGATGGAACATTGATGTAGTAATATCCCAAGTAATGTCCCAGCTTAGTTACAGAACATACTTGATCATCCACTGGATCACCTGATCATTGTTTAGAAACACCGCACACCTTTCATTTTAATTCCAGCACTTGGAAGTCAGAGGCAGTAGATTTGTGGGAGTTGGGAGTCCATGTCCATCCTGGACAACAAAGTGAGCTCTAGGATAGCCAGGGCTTCACAGAGAAACCTTGCCCAGAAAAACCAAAAATAAGTAAGTCATAGCAATGGGCACCAGTGTTTTAATTTGCTTTTGTCAACATTTAAATATAGTAAATTATTTCGTTTATTTTATTTACTCTGTAGGACAGGCTGTCTGGAAATTGCTGTTGACCAGGCTGGCCTAAAACCCACAGAGCTCTTCCCCCCCTCCCCACTCCAATTTTACAAAATAATTTTCAACATTTCAGGTATGTCCCTAGCTGATGACCCCAAAGAAAAAGATGGGGAAGAGGCACCTGATGCATCACAGAAATCCTCAGAGGAGTTCACAGATGCAAAACACGAGTCATTGTTCAGCCTGGAAACCAACTTTCTGGAAGAGGACAGTGGAGACAGTTCTTTCCAGAGAACACCCCAAGGTGAGAGTGGTTCCTGTTGCCCCAGCTATCCAGTGTGGTGGGCTCTGCACTGACTGGGGGAGCTGAGCGTGGAGGTGATGACTGGTTGGAGAAATGGGGGAGGCTAGTGTGCAGGCTTCAGGTTTATAATTGTAGTCTGAGGAAGACTCTGCTCTCCTAATGGACAGAGGAGAAGTGATAAAGTATTCTCTTCTCCACCTCGCCCACTCTTTACTGGAGCAGTACTTTTTCAGATTGTGAGGCCCAGAAGTTCTTACCCCAACTCCCTTTATGGTCACCATGCTTGTGACCAAATAGCAGCCAGCTGGTCATGGGTTTCCACATTGTCATTTGGATCATTAGGTAGTTCAGGTGAATACTGAGAACTAGTGTATCTTGTTGTGCAGAATGCATAGAGCCTGCTTTCAGGAATGTACCAGATAAGACAGGAACATGTGCTGGCTTGTTTGAATTGGTGAGGCATGGTAGGGGCTAAGAGTATGACTGTCCAGGAATAACCAGCTCTAACCTCGGTCTGGGCCAGTGTCTGGCATAGCAGACCCTGTAAGGCACTTTTCTGTGATGGAATAACATGCAGGTGAGAGATGAGAAGATTTGTTGGTACAAGGCCCAGAAGCAGAATTTAGGGCTGTGTGGTTCGGAAATCACAGAAGAGGTGAGCCCAAGTATAGTGCTCAAGGCCCAAACTTCAGGCTGTGGTATCTTCCAAGGCTTTGGGCTGGGATGTCATGGTCAGGGTGTACTTTTGGAGGGTCAGCTTGCTAGGTACTCTTTATTAAGCTTTGAATGGTACTGGAGGATGAATTGATTCCAGGAAGATGAGCGTGTAAGTCTCAGCACAGACCCGAGGTGAACATGTCATTTTCAGAAAGCGGTTATCTGCTCACTGTGCTTATTACTCTGTTCTGAATTAGATCCGTTTCAACAGCATGTCAGCAAAGATTTGAAAGAAAAAGAAATTCAAGCTGCTGCTTCAAGCTCTCTAACTACCCAGCAGCTGAAAGTAAGTGCTGTTTGGTTTTCCAGGTACTGAGAAGCCTAGAAAGCTCCACAGAAACTGTGGTCTTTGGATATTGGCATATATTATCCATTGTGAGTTTCATTTTGTCAGACTTTGATCTTGTGACACTGCCTCAGCCTCCCAAGTGTTGGGGTTGTGTGTATGATACCACACATGATCTAGTAGACTTTTCCCCTTTTTTTGATTTTGCAGTTACATGCAGCTATAAGAAGTCAGTCAGAGACAGACTTTTTTGCCCAATTTTACTCATGGTGGTGTAGTAGTAGGGTTCTCAGGCCCCGGGCGGCTGAGAGGTCCGAGACCCACAGACCTGCCACCTGAGACTGCTTAGGAACCCACTGCCGCTCAGACCCCCAGAAACGACTCAGATGCTTATATTAACTTCATGCTGTTTGGCCTATGGCTCGGGCACATTGCTAGCTAGCTCTTACATCTTAAATCAACCCATTTCTATTAACCTGTCTGCCACATGGTGGCTCACCTGTGTTCCTACATGTTGCTCCTTGCTACATGCTTGCTCGATCTGCTTCTGACTCCGCCCTGCTCCTACCTAAACTCTGATTCCTCCTCCTACTTCTTCTATGGTGCCTGTCATGGCCCAAAACAGCTCCTTTATTTAAAGATTGAGATTCACAGCATACATAAACGCATTCCCACATCATAGTGGCATATAGCAGAGTACAGTACAGACTTTCTGGATCACAACCAGAAAGTGGACATAGATTCCATTGATTGCTGCTTGGAACTCATGCCCGCAAGTTTCAGTATTCTGTCTACAATGGCCTTGCGTCCCTAGACTCAGGTTCTCTGTACAGTATTGTCTTCTTGTTGGATTCCATTTCTGCTAGCTCAGTAGGGTGTAGAACTCTGGTATTGTATGAGGTTTCTGGCCCGGACTTTCCAGCCTAGCCTAGAAGTACAGACCCACAGTCCTACAGAGACACATGGACGCTTACATTAATTTTATGCTGATCAGCCTATGGCTTTGGCATATTGCTAGCTAGCCATATGCTCTTAAACTAGCCCAAGATTGTTATCCTGTTCAGCCATGTGGCTCAGTACCTTTTCTCAGAGCAGCATAGTTGTCCTCTGTTTCTCTGACATCTCCATTGTATCTCTGCTCTCATGTAAACTCTCATCTCAGAGTTTACTTAGTCAGTCTGGTAGCCCCGCCCACACTTCCTGTCTGCCTTCGACCAATCAGCGTTTTTATTAACCCAGTAGGCGGGAGAATTATTTACAATGTAACATAATCAATTCCTCTATACTCCTGCACTGTATATCTCACTGTAGTCCTGGCAGGTCTGTACTGGGGTTAAAGGTATGTGCCACCATACCTGCTCTGTTGCTCCTTGTTACCATATCCACTTTCTTTCACTCTCCTCTTTCCTAATGCTTTCACCTCCTGGGCTCACTGTGTCTGTTTCTGGGAGCTTGTCAGTTCACTGATATCCTGTGAGCAGTGCACTCAGGGTGGGCCCTTTGAGGTCAGCTGCCTCAGTCAGCACAGTTCCCTGGGGACTGCACAGGTTGCTCAGCCATTTGTGGCTCGATTCTTTTATGCTGAAGTGCTTTAATTTTAGGTCAGCAATTTTCCTACAGTGAAAAAATTTATAAACATACACCTCACAAAGTAGCGTCCCTTGAAGTTCTGCTGGGTATGTCTAAAAAAGAAATGAGAAAACAGTGGAGATTGAGAAAGGGAAGAATGGACCCGTTGTAAGACAAGGCAGAGCCTTTAGTGGCATACCTGGTGACATCGCATTGCCAAGGTCATTTGACTGTTTTTATCTAAAGGAATATTGGTTCTTCCCAGCTGTGTTCCTCAGGATAGCAAAGGCAACATTAGAGGCAGCGAGCGCTCAGGTATGAAGTTGGGCTCCAGCTGCACACCTCTGTGTAACTGTTGTTTGGACCCTTTTGTGTCTGTGAGGCCCAAAGGGGCTGGGTGAGGAGCAAATGGCATGATCTGTGAGTGTTGGTTGGGTTGTTATTCATGCCTAACCTAGGTCTTGATCTGTCTCCCCCTAGTGGCCCATCCTGGGACAGCTTGTCTTTTCATCCAAGTTCCAGAAGATGGAAACATTTAAACCTCCCAAGGATATTGACCTAAAGTCGCTTCATCTTCAGAAGCCTCTAGAATCCACCTGGAAGAAAACGAATAGCCAGTTTCTATCTGGTCCTCAAAAATCAAATAGCCCCTTTACTCCACTCCAGAAAGAGCTGTTCTTGATTATGAATTCTTATCGGGACCTGTTGTACCCAGAGAGGACTGCCCTGAGGAATGGAGAAGAAATCCGCCATGTGTATTGCCTGCATGCCATAAACCATGTCCTCAAAGCGAATGCCCAAGTGTTGGCTAACAACAGTAGGCGCCGGACACAGAAACTTGGGGTGGGTGAAGATGATGATTTCAGGGACCAAGGGCTGACCAGGCCTAAGGTGAGTGGTAATGTAGGCCATGAGGCATTACTGAGTCAGGAGTGTATTGACAGATGAGCAGCCGAATGAGCAAGGCAGTGCAGGAGCAGGACAGTGAGAGAGTCTTTAGGTGCTCGCAGGGTGAACCCCAAACAAGCTCCCATTGTTGGTGTGTCATCCTGGGGACTTTGGACTCACTGCTACCTTAACGAGGTTTTTGTCTAGTCCCTATGTGTGACGGCTGTGGACAGACCCAGATCAGCAGAGACAGACTAGAATCAGGCTTTCCACCAGGCCTGATCCCTGTTTTTGTTTAAAGTAATGATTCTGTTTACTTGTGCTCTCAAGCCTGACCTGGCACTTTTGAGGCTATAGTAGGAAAAGAAGTAGATTTAGTTCTGTCCACATTTTTCATGATGCTGAGGAGCAAGGCTTTGTTCTCACCTGCTCCACCTGCCTCCTCGTAGAAGCTCATGTTTTGGCTCAACAAAATTCAAGGGTACAAATACTTCAGTTCTCTTACAGCTTTTTAAAAGTCTGGTCCCTTGTTTGGTAGCTGAGGGAGTACTATGGACACTTAGTGTCACCACCAGCCTGGTGTACAGGGCAAATTACGTACTCATTTGGTCAGCTGCCTGAATTTTAGGAGGCTGCCTCAGACAGGAGAACATGACATTGAGTCTGTCTGTGTCTGTTGTGCACTGTAGGAGAATCAGAGGTAGATTTCCCCGTCTTACTTATAATTGGAATCTCCTGGTTTGACTAGGGTCACACCGTTGAGTGTCTTTCTTGAACAGGAATGATGGGTAGTTGAAAAATTTGCAATTTGCTAACCATCTTCTGATTTTTCACTCAGCAGAAACTTTATGCATCTATTTTTAGATTTATGTGTCTGAGTGTTCTGCCAGTGTGTACCACATGCACGCCTGATGTCTGTTGAAGTCACAAGAGGATGTCAGATCCCTCAGTGCTTTACTTAGACTGTTTGTATATCATCGTGTGAATGCTGGAACTCATTTCTGGTTCTTGAAAGAGCAACAAGTGCTCTAAACCACTGAATTATCTCCTAGGCACCATCTTTCAGTTTTTTAAAGAGGCCAGAAAATTGAGCCCTGCTTTTCCAACTCAGATACGTGCCATTGGTTTCAAAAACTGTTCTAGAGAATATACTAGAAAAATAATGGTGTGTTAATCCTTTTCTATATTTTTTCCCTTCTCTTTGTTACTTTCCTATTGTTGTCATGGCAACATATAAAAGAAAGCATTTACATACCCTTACAGTAAAGGGGTGGAGCCCAGGAGGGTGGATCAAAGATGGCAGCAGGAACGTCTGAAAGTTCAGTCTTGATCCACAACAAGTAAGACCACGCCTCCTAATCCTTCCTAAATAGTTCCACTAACTGGAGACCAAATGCTGAAACACATGAGCCTCCTGGAGCCATTGTCATTCACACCCCACATTGTACATTTGACTGGATCTTACCCTCAATGACCCTGTATATCTGTCCTTAGGTTTCTGCGTCTGCTGCAGGCATTGCCTTATGTTGGAAAGTGTTTCCCAGTTCTGCTTGAGAAATGTCTCCGTGTTCTCGGAACGTGTTTCTGTTTACACAGGAGACACTTAGCTTCTGGTACTAAGCCAGACCTTTTGTGAAGATACTCACCTCTGACCTGCCATTGCTCCTCCACAGGTGCTTATAGTGGTTCCTTTTCGGGAAGCTGCTCTTCGGGTGGTCCAGCTCTTTATCAGCCTCCTTGAGGGGGATAGCAAGAAGAAAATCATTGTAAGCAACAAAAAGAGGTTTCAGGGAGAGTATGGATCTGACCCTGACGAGAGACCTCCCAACCTGAAGAGGCCTGAGGATTATGAAGCTGTGTTCGTGGGCAATATTGATGACCACTTCAGGATTGGTAATGCCTCCTGTCAAGATGGAGGTCCTTGGGAAAGCTGGAAGGCTCCCTGACTCCATTTTCTAGCAGAACTGGGTACTCTTTAGACCTCTTGCTTCCCAGGGGTGTTAGTCATGCCTTGGTGGGTGGGTGTAGAAAGGCCCTGTGCATTACTGTGGAAATGGTTTGGCTGCAGCTTGTTGTATACATCAGGCTTCTCAGGGAGTTGGGAATCACAGATGTTGGGTGGGGTCACCCCAAGGTGACTGAGAAAATTGAGTGTGTGTGGGTAGGACTGGGTCTCTATTCTGTTTGTTTGTGGAGTACCCACTCAACCTTGGACACTGACCCAGCTCTCATGCTTCTGTATGTGTTATTTAGCTCTATTTACTTTTGTAAGTTTGGGGTAAGTGTTCACTGTTCAGGACATTGGGCCTCATTCATGAACGATTACTGAGTACCCGTGGTTGACATGGATAAGAATTAAGAAGCTAGGGATTAGAAGTTAGTTTGTGCTTGGAAGGAAGTCCAGCCTAGGAAACACCACAGGGTGACCAGCACTCAGCTGGCATGCGTGTTGACAGATGGTGTTTTTCAGGAGTGGCGATACTTCAGAGGAGCATTCGGCTCTACGCTCCCTTTTACTCCTCTGACATCCTCATTGCCTCCCCGCTGGGCCTGAGAACCATCATTGGTGGAGAAGGAGAGAAGAAGAGAGATTTTGACTTTCTGTCTTCTATTGAGCTTCTCATCATTGACCAGGCTGACATTTACCTGATGCAGAACTGGGAACATGTCTTGGTAATGATCGCTTTCCCCTTTTCTCCTTCGAGGGACAGGATCCCTGTTCAGTGCCTTTGCAGCAGCATCTAAGCTAGCTTGGTCTAAGAGGGCTGCTCTGTCAGAGGGGCTGAGATCCCTTGATGTGGAAATAAGTTGCTCTGCACCTTGAAGTTGGTGAAATTCTTTTGTTCTTCCACCAGTATGGCAGTCAGTTACTAGAGTACCCAGAGTGGGAAATTCCTGTCAGTATTTTTAAATTTCCCCAAATGGTTTCCCCTTAAAATGATTCTTTCTAGTAAGGATAGATGGATGGGTAGATGGAAACCCTCACCAAGACCTCATTTATCAGACAAGCCTCCATGCATTCTCAGTAAAGATGAGAAAACATGGCATAAAGTTTCATTTTGGAGAGGGGCACAGGCTTGCTATGTAGCTCAGGCTCTTCTTAAAACCCTATCTTTTTTGCCTTCGTATGAGAGCTTATGAGGATTAAGGACATACATCCACACCCAACTACCTAATATTTTTTGTTAGTTTGTTTGACATTTTTCTGAGTTTTAAATATTTTTATTTACTTGTTTGTATGCTACGTGTGTGTGAGTGCCAAAGTGGTCCCCTGGAAATGGAGTTACATGTGGTTGTAAGCTGCTCAGTAAGGGTTCTCGGAGGAAGACAGCATGTGCTCTTGCCCTGACCAGTTCCTGCTTGTTTCCTCCACAGTGTGGTGCTCTTAGTTTTAGGACAGAAACACTGTGGGGCTGTTCTCAACACTGAGCCAGCCCACCTCTGCTTCCACTAAGGACTTAGAGTATTATGGGCAGTTTGGGATACGTCAGGAGCAGTTGTACTTGTAAAAAATAAATTTGTAGCACTCATGATCCTTGGAGTGTGTCCTGCAGTGTTAAAATGCAGCTGAAATAGACAAGGCAAGGCAGGCCTGCACCTCACACCTGTAAGCCTGGCACTTGGGAGGCTGAAACAGGAGGATGCAGTAAGTTCTTGGCCAGACTGGGCTATAGTATTCCAGGCCTATGTCAAGAAAGAAAGAAAAATGAGTGAAGAAGGAGAGGTCTTAGGTTGGATATTATTTTCTTTAATTTGAGGAAAAATGCAAGTGTCACAGCTCTGGACCACTAGGGTTTTTTAAAATTTCTGCTGACTGCCATGCTGGGAATTGAACACAGGGTCTTGGGCATGGCCAGTAAAAGGCTGTCACTGAGCCTTCCCTGCCGTAGATGTTTTGAGATCCAGTCATTGAAAGGCAGATGTTCTGCTTTCATCCTGACTTCCCTTTTTGTCCACATCAGGGACAGCAGCCCCAAGAGTGGCCGGTCTGCACTACACAGCTTCCTTCCCTCTATCCGTTGGCACTTTCTTTCCATGCATATGTATTGCTCTTTGCCGTATGCATCCCATCTGCCCTCTCACTGGCCCCTTCAGTAGTTCTTTTGGACTTTGAGACAATCTCAATCTGCAGCCTAAGCTGATCTCAAACTCACTGTGTACTGGTCTCAAGTCTTACCATGCCTAGTTCTAAAAATTTCCTTTTAAGGAACATTCCAGTAGCTAGCCTGTGTTTTTGTGTGTTTATATTCTTCCTGGAGTGTTCAGCTGACATTACTTTTCTGCTGTCACTTGGGAGATTGTAATACATACTCCATGGCGATAAGGAGATGATGGATTATAGATGTTCATGAGTGTCCGACACACACATGATCAGGAGACACTAATGTGGTGTTTTGTTCCTCCAAGCATTTGATGAACCACATGAACCTGCTACCTTTGGATTCACATGGGGTGGACTTTTCTCGAGTGCGCATGTGGAGCCTCAATAACTGGTCCAAGTACTATCGCCAGACCCTCCTCTTTGGTGCCTTGCAGGATGCCCAGATCAACTCCATGTTCAATAAGCACTGTGTCAATGTTCAGGGTCAGGTGAGTCCTCAGACCGTTCTGAAGCACAAACTGGGCTGGGTTATGAAATGAAAGAGTTGATGGCGTGTGATCAGAAAGACCCCTGCCTAAACTTCTTACCTTGTGGCAGGTGGCCGTGAGGAATGTCCCAGTGACAGGCTCCATCAGTCACGTGCTGGTGCAGCTCCCACATGTCTTCCAGAGGATGGAAGCTCAAGATCTAGCTTCAGTTATTGATGCCAGGTAAAGAGATGCCTTTGGATGCATATTTAGCACTTGCTTTTAGTAGTTACTGATGACCAGGTTAGTCCAGAACTGAATTCAAGCATAACAGGAATGAAATTGGAAGGAATGGAGCCTCAGTCTCAGAGCTAGAGCCTGCTTGGCACTGAAGCTCCTGCTCTGGCCCTTGACTGACACATTGCAAAAATCCCAGCATGCTGCTGTGAATATGTCCTTTAAAGTAGGGCTGGTGCTTGCCTAGTTCTCTCCACGTTTGCCCTGTGTTGTGCTAGACGGGCAGGGCTTACTTGTGTGAATGAGCTTTGTGGAGTTAACTGTTACTGCCTACTGTGGGGTCAGCTCTAGACTGTTAATCCTGTCCTTGGCCTTTCCTAATCAGGTTTCACTTCTTCATAAACAAGATTTTGCCTCAGTACCGGGATGCTGTCATGTCCCACACACTCATCTATGTTCCCTCCTACTTTGACTTTGTGCGTCTCCGAAATTACTTCAAGAAGGAAGAGCTGAACTTTACATACATAAGCGAGTATACACAGAAGTCTGGGGTCTCCAGGGCTCGACACTTCTTCCTCCAAGGAGAGAAGCAGTTTCTGCTCCTCACAGAACGCTTCCATTTCTACAAAAGGTAAACCAGTACAGGTTCTACCTGCGAGGGGCCTGGGAAGGCTGTGGGTTGTGCAAATATCCCTTGCCTCTGCTCTGTTGGCGAAGTCAGAGGGGTCTCTGCATTGTGGGTTGGTGGGTTGGTTACTTCCAGAAGTGGGCATTGTGGGGCAGGGTAGAAACCACAGCTTGAGCCCTGTGTGGCCTGGAATGCAGCTGTGGTCCAATGCCTCACAAAAGCCAGTCCAGAATTGAAGAGAAAGACAGGATCGGCACAGGTGAGCTCGGGGAGGAGGAGGTAGAGGTTGAGCGTAGTGGCATGCCCAGGGTGATGCACTATGGAAACCAGGGCTCTGGACCCTTTGGTGGAGGCAAAAACTGAAAAAAGACTCAGGGTTGAGTGTTCTAACGTTTCGGTGTGTGCTTAGATTTACGGCCACTCACTAACAGAACACATTGGCTGATCTTTTTGCTATTGTTTTTAAAATTCTAATTTCCTTGTTAGTTAATAATAGCTTTCTGAACTTGCTAAACGGCTGTGGCCTCAGCTCAGTTCCCAGGATCCACCTGGTAGAAGGAGAGAGTTGACTCCCGGTTTTCCAGAAGGCTGCAGCTTTATGTACCCCAAGCCTCCAGATGCTTTTCTGTAGAGATGGGGATTCTGACCAAATCCTTCCTTCAGACCGATGGTGAAATCTTGAGGAGTTGTGTCATCTCATTTTGTTGAGACATGGTTTTATTTAGGAAAATGTCCAGCTATCCACGTGTCCAGGCTAACCTTGAATTACCTCCCAAGTGATGAGTACAGGCACACACCTCCACGCTCAGCTGATATTTCTATTTTATTAACTTACCATAATATATGTGAACAAGAATTTGCCAGGCACATAAACCAGAATTCTTCACTCCAAGCTTTGACTTTATATGCCCTTTTCACTTATGCTGGGATCAGAATGTTGTTTCCTAAGTGTGCTCTTTTCCTGGATGATGAGGAATCTTAGCAGCTGCATGGGCTCAGCAAATTAGGCACGTAGACTTCTTTATATGTTTTACCTCTTGTTACATGAAGATGCACTATTACATGTAAAGAATTGCTGAAAAATGAGTGTGTTTGTTCCCAGCTCCATTGCTGGCAATATAGTATAGGCTGCTTGGCCAGAGAGCTCATGGTCTGCTGCTGGCCTTCCTTTTTTGTTGGTTGTTCTAGAGTTGTTTCTGTGCATGGAGGAGTTACCCTCACTGAAGCTTTTAGCTTTCTATCATTCCAGCAAATGGAAGCATGCTGACTGCATGGCCAGGAAATTTCCCAATGTGATTGTAGCCGTTTCAAATGAAACTGGGCCAGGCACTGCTTTCGGGTATCTCAGCTCTTCAAGGGCGGGGCTTGTGTGAAAGGAGTCCTCTGGAGACTGCAGTCCCCGTGTACACTGTTTACATTCAGATCAAATTCTTCTCAAGTCAGTGTGAAGATAAGTCTCAGCCTATGCTGGTCATAGGTGTTTCTTAAGGTAGAGATGGGCCACAGTAGTGCGTCATGTCTCTGCCATGGCTAATGATCTCAGGGTTTCCTTCTGTCAAAAAGCTACTGAGAGGTTGGAGAGATGGTTCCGGCTCTCTTCCAGAGGTCTTCAGGTCAATTCCTAGTACCACATGGTAGCTCACCATGGACACCCTCTTCTAGTCTATATGCAGACAAAGCACCTGTGTAAATAAAAAAATAAATGTAAATCTGTCTCAGACACACACCTTTAATCCCAGCATTCAGGAGGCAGAGGCAAGCAGCAGATTTCTGTGAGTTCAAGGCCAGCCTGGTTTACAGAGGACAGCCCTGAACTGTACAGAGAAATCCTTTCTTACAAAAAATAAACAAACTAATTATCAAGGAGATTATTGCACAAATTCTATTTGGTATTGTATTAAAAACCTGAAGCCAGAGAGGGGGAAAGCGGGAAGATCAGAGAGACAGAGACATAAGTGTCAGCCAGTTCTCACTTAGCCAACTCCTCAGGCCTGATCCATGAATCTTTAGACTGAGTCCTCTCTGAAAGGGGATGAAGCCTATAATGAACTCCTCATTCCCAACCCTTTCCTAATGGCATTTCTTGGTTCAACTTTCCTAGAGCTAGGATTAAAGGCTCTGTTTGACTTTGAACTCACAGAGATCCAGATCTCTGCTTCTCACGTGATTGGATTAAAGGCGTGGGTCACCATGCCCCAACCTTCATAGTTTGTCTCTGGGTGGTTCTGTCCTCTGATATTTTCAAGCTATTTTTACTAAATATACAATATATCACCATGGAGATGATGAAAATTTAGCCTGTAATTACTTTGGATCCGGATTTGTATTTAATCTGAGAGAAGGAAGCACCTGAGGGCACATGCTAGAGATGGAACCCGGGGCCTTGCATATGCTGAGCAGATAGATGCTCTGCCATTCAGCCTCAGCCTGTGTGTTACTAGAGGAGGTCTCGAGGTTCTGTGACTCCATGTCTAGCCTCTTTGTGTCTCAGATAAAGAGTAAAGTAAGACAGAAAAAAGCAGAAGTAAAGATAGAGAGCACACTCCACAGGGTGGAGCAGGCAGAAGCAAAGTATGGATCAGGATCTCCAGGGTTCTTATGAGTCTAGGTGGAGGGAGGGCTGAATCCCAGGGGAAGGTGTGCAGCAGTCCTTACGCTGCTTGATAGGTGGCTATTTATAACCTTGGGTAATCTGTGTGTGTCTTGGCAATATATCCATAATTGTAAGCATATGTATGTCCCATCATGTGTACACATGAGGTAGAGAATTGAGGTACCGTGGGTTGCTGGGCTGGCTCTGCGTGTATAGTAGGATCCCACTGGCTGGTTGACAGTGTTGAGAAGAAGAGAATGAAACTGACTTAGAGCCATGACTTCTCTTGCAGGATGGTTCATTGTACCTTTACTACATATTCCTTCAGTGGGAAAGAGTCCAAGCCATAGACAGTTAGAAACTAGATGGATTCTGCATGGCGTTCAGAATGGCTGCTGGGTTCTGCATTTGTGTGAGCCCAGGTTTGGTGTTTGCACCACATAGAAGCAGTTTGGGAATGCAGCTATGGCATAGCCTTTATCATTGTCAGGAAAAGCAGACACATAAGATGTCCTGGGCTTTAGAAAGGGCCTCCAGGATTAGGCTTATTTGAAAGCTTGGTGCGTTCACCATCAGGGGAGGTGTGTACATAAAAGTAGGATAGGAAGGAATTGCACGAGCTGCCTTGAACAGGCTCAGTCTTTAGTCTCTTTTATGAGCAATTTGAAACAGACCTTTGTTTTGGTTTTGGTTTTTGTTTTTTGTTTTTTTAAATGTGACCATGCTATTTTTGTTTTCTTTGGTTTTCCTACTTCTGAGGGTATTTAATTATGTGTACAAAACTTGGAGATTGGAGTTAAAAAGAAAGTACAGTCACCCATGATCAGTACAAATACTTTGAGTAACTAGGCATGTTGTAACACTTGAACTTAGGAGATACAGATAAGAGGGTCAGGAGTTCAAGGCCAGCCTAGTTACATGAGATCCTATGGGGGGGGGGGGGCAGATTAAAGAGAAACAGTTGGGCCAGCAAATAAAGGAGTGCTTCACGAGTCTGATCATTTCAGTTCAATCCCCAGGACTCACTTGGTAGAAAGAGATAAATACTCAGGTTTTATTCTGATCTCCACATGCATGCCATATACAGTAACTAAGCTTTAAAAACTAAAGAATACATTCTTTACATGAATATTTTAATGTGTTTTTCCTTTTTTTTACATGAGAAATCTGAGCATGTATATATGCCTGAACCCTTCACTAGTCTTTTTTAAATACCAGATTTTGGATCACACTGTACGCATTGGGGTTTTCTCTTTTTATGTGCAAAACCCAGACATGTAATATCTCATTATCTGCATATTGTGGATATATTTTTAAGCTAATGTATATAACTCTCCCATACATCTCCTTTCCCCTAGATTTCTAGGGAAAGAAAGCTTTCCCCTGTGGAATCATTTTATTTCATAAGAAAATAGTAAGATTCTTAATATGCAACTGCATCTCTTGTCTCTAAGCTCCCCAGCCATGGGCACTTTACCACATATGTATACATATGTGTATCCTCTACTCATCTCCCTTATTTTTCTTTCTGTACCATTTACAAGTTAGTTTTCAGTCCTGGATGGTAGCACTGATAGACTTCCTGGCAGGCAGAAGCTAAGGAACACCTACAGCTTTTAAGGGAGAGGTATCCCAACAGAAGTGTAACATCTCTCTCTGTTCTGGTGGGGGACAGTTTCCCAAGCAAGTTATTAGAGTCCTTGCTCCGGGAAAGGTTTTCCTAATGCAAATGTAACCACTTTGCTCCAGCAAGAGTGGGTTTCCCCAGCAAAATTGTTAACATCTCTGCTCTGGAGAAGTGTTACAGCTCTGCTCAGCTTCCCTGGAATGTAACAATTCTCCAGCTCTTGCTCCCCTGAAAGAAAGTCATTATAGCAACCTCCCTCCCTCAAGAGATTTGTTGGGAGGGAGGAATCCAGGAGAGTGGCTGCCTCTGATTGAACATGTACGGGGCTTATAAAGAATTTCTCAGGAGTGGTGCTTTCCAGAGTGAAGATTTTGAGGGTGGGGTTTGGTAGGACCTCAATTCCTAGGCTTGGGACAAGCTAAGATTGGTTGGATTTTGTGCTCAGGGATTGGTTGGATTTCAAGTTCTGAGTTGGTTAGGAGCAGGGTGTTCTTTCACTGGCCCTTTTTACCCTGCAGTGCACACATGATAGGTCAGGAGTTTGGGACCAACCTGAGTAGTGCAGCAAAACTTCTCTAGCTAAAGAAAAAGAAAAGCGAAAGGTCCTGCAGTGGCATTGTTGTATGTGGCCTGGAGGAGTTTTTCCTGGCTCAGCTTCCCAGTCCAGGATACAAGGTCGGTCTTTCCCAGCATTTGCTGATTCTTTCTTTAGTTTCGTCTTAGCTGGGTTGATGGTCAGGATGATTCTGATTATCACACTGCAGGACCATTCCAGTGGGTTTAGTAATGTGAAAGAATCATGTGTGACTGAGAAGAATTATTAACAGGGTTCTATTGAAGAGTAAAACAAAACTCTGTTCCAGAGACCCTGGAAGGCTGTAGACCCATCTAAGAGCTCGAGATAGATGGGACTTTAGTACTTGTACTGCTGTCCCGAGGCCATAAATATTCCCCAGACCTACCCTGGCCAAAAGGCCGTGCCCTAAGTTCGAGGTGGAATAATGCCTGCTGTCCGCTACAGGTTGAGAGCAGGAATGGTGCAGTGAGCAGGACAGATCACCATGGAGCATAGCCTGGCACAGAATGCTGATTGTGAAAGAACGGGTCTGTGATACTCTCTTGCTTTTGTTTTCTTTATGATACTGGCATTTTCTTTTTGAAGGGTCATAGCATGTTCTGTAATCCCAGATTATCTAATTGCTTATGAAAGGCAGGCCATTTGATCAGTGTGTGACAGTTTGACTAATGATTAGAATAAAACTAAGAGGGGTTTGTATCATTCTTGCCTGGTCTCATGGCACATTGTGATGACTTGAAAGAAAATGGCCTCCAAGGGTAAGCACCATTAGGAGGTGTGTCACTGTGGGGTGGGCTTTGAGGTCTCGTCATGCTGAAGCCACTCCTTGTGGGACAGACCACTTTCTGTTGCCTGCAAGATGTAGGACTCAGATACTTTTCCAGATACATCTGCCTGCGTACTATCATGTTGTACCATGATGATAATGGATTAAACCTCTGAAAATGTAAGCCTCCCAATTAAATGGGGGGGGTTTTGTTTTTGTTTCTGTTTGTTGTTGTTTTTTTTGTTTGTTTGTTTTTGTTTTTTGTTTTTTTTTTTTGATAAGAGTTGCCATGGTCGTGGTGTCTCTTCACAGCAGTAGACACCCTAACTAATATACACATGATGCCATCTTGCCCATTTGGAATGATGCCATGCTCCAGAGTCACTGGGTCAAGGTGGATCTGCTAGGTTCCCCCATTGTAAAAGAGTCTTTCTTGTGAATTAAATTTTGCAGTTATGATGACCCCTTCATATCTGGGTTCTGTACTCTCAGATTCAACTGTATGCTAGAAGAAGGATATATATCAGTACTCAAGTCCAGGCAGGATTCTTTCCTGTCATTGTTCCCTAAGCAGTAACAGTTTTTATCTCATGTGCATGAGTGTGCACATGTGTACTGCCCACATAAAATAACAGATCACCACAACTAGACATTTACACAGGTGCAAGCTGTCATATGGGTGCCAGGAACCAAACTTGGCTTCTCTGTAAGAAGAGCAAGTACTCTTAGCTACTGAGCCCTCTAGCCCTCCTAAGAATTCAGTTTAATAGCTCTCCACACAGCACTGACATTGTATTTAAGTAAGCGGTAACTTGAAGTGTACAGACGTGTCAAGTTCTGTGCAAATACTGTATCATTTTGTATTATAGACCTGGGCACCTGTAGTCTTATATTCTAGAGGGTGCTCAAACCAACTTGTCCTGGTTCCTTGGGTACTGTGTGTACATTTCTGCAAGGACATCTGTATGCATATATTTTGATGATATACCCACCTACTCGATCTTTAAACTAGATTTTGAAAGGAGAACTTACTGTCATAAAGGCTGCACACAGTTCAGTTGTGTACATTGTCCCTTGGCTTTGCATTTTATCTTTCTCCCCTGCACCCACAGTTGAACGGCTGGTGTGCAGGAGGCTCTGAATACCATCCCTAGCAACACACTCCATGGTTACAGTGTCTTTCTTGCTTTTCTCTGTCCTGTGTGTCTTTCGATTGTATACACACTATGAGGAGAATAGTCCTTATTTATGTTCATGTGCTTTTTGTCTGCTGGCTACTAGTATGGATGGCTGTTGTAGTCTTGTCTGGATATGGTGGTTGCCATAGCGATCTTCCATATACTGCAGGTTTTAAATTCCTGTAGCAGATAAAGGACTTAGTTTGGTGTCTGAGGTGCTGATAGATTTTTTGGGTGTCCTGGTTTCTCTATCTCAGGGCAGGAGTATGCAGGTTCTGTTTGAATACTACATCATTTCAAATGACAGACCCGAGCATCAGCAGTCACTGCTGAGGTAGAACTTGTGGGGGTGTTTTTTTTTTAAGGCAGGGGCTCGTGTGGCATAGACTGGTGTCAAGCTCTCTATATAGCTGAGGATAATGGTCCTCTCTTACCTCCACCTCCTAAATGCTGACCTCACAGATGTGCATCCTCATACCTGGCTTGCTGTTTGTCTTAGTAAGTTAGAGCAGATTGCTTCAGTGTGGGAAGGTGGTGTTGAAAAGTGAAACAGGTCTGAGAAAGTGATTCCGTGGTTATAGGAGCCCTGGAGTTCGATTCCTAGCACCCACATGGTGGCCCATACTGTAATATCAGTTCCAGAGGATCCAGTACCCTCTTCCAAATTATATGAGCACTTATACAGGAGGGTCTGGGTACCATGCCTAGCTAGCAACACACACACACACAACACACACACACATATACATGATTTTTTTTTTTTTTTAAAGTAAATCACATGTTGGATCTCCAGAGAGACCAGGATAAGCTGTGAGATCAAAGGAAGGAAAAGTCCTCCATGAACAAGATAACCTGTTTGAGTGTAAGACCACCATGTGCCAGGCATTTTAAATCAGAGCCTTGTCAATATGCCTGTTGCCAGGTCCCAGCCGTTCAGTGAGTCCCTACATCTGCACCCTATACCTGCCCCACCAGGGAGTGGGGTGGAACAGACTGCTTTGTTGTAATGTTGATGGAGCTAAGGTAGATGAACCTGGGACATCTCTGTGTCCACCGAGGGATGAGAAAGGACCAACAGGTGCTATTAGAATTGGTGCGTTCAATTTTATATCTTGGGTCTGATCTCATCCCCGTTTTGCTTGATTATGAAGGTAATATTAAATTATTAAATACGTAGTTATATCTGGGAAAATTTTATTGTATTTTTATTCATCTTTATTTAGTGTGTGTTCACAGGTGGGGATCAGAGGGCACCTTTATGGAGTCTGTTCTCACATGTGCATTTCAGGAGTTGAATTCAGGGAACAGAGCTCTGGTTACCAGACACAGTGGTCCCTCTGGTAGCTGTGACTCCAACTCTGGGAGGCAGATACAAGAGGACAGTTGTGAGTTCTGGTGGCCAGCCAGTAAAGGACAGAATATGAGTAAAGTTACACGAGGCCACCCTGACCTATACCACAAATTCCAGGTCAACCAGTACTACACTACACAGTGAGATTTTGTTCCATAAAAATAAATAAATAATAATAATAAATATTTAAAAATTGGAGCAGACATCAAGATTTAGTCTTTTATCTCTGCACTCAGGAGGAGGCAGAGGCAGGTGGTTCCCTGTGAGTTTTAGGCTAGCCTGATCTAGCAAATGCTACATAGTGGCAGGGCAGTGATGGAGCATGTCTTTAGTCCTAGACTTGGGAAGTAGAGGAGGGCAGATTTCTGAGTTCAAGGCCAGCCTGGTCTACAGAGCAAGTTCCAGAGGAGCCAGAGCTACACGGACAGACCATGTTGGGAGAGTGGGGCCTGCATAGTGAAGCCCTGTGCCCAAATTACCATTACCTTAAACTCAGCATTAGGAATTCAGTTTTGTTGTCGCAGAAATCCTCTCTGGCTCTGAGGAAGCTTTCTGTCCGTTGTTGTGCTTTTATTTTCGCCCAGAAATCTAGCACTATAGTGAGCACAGCTCCACTGGCTTCTTCACACTCCTCCCTTTCTCACAGGTACACGATAAAAGGCATCAGGAACCTGATATTCTACGAGTTGCCAACATACCCTCACTTCTACAGTGAAGTCTGTAATATGCTGAGAGCCACCAGTAGAGGAGAGGAGGCCACATGGACCTGCACTGTGCTCTATTCCAAGTACGATGCCCAGAGGCTGGCTGCTGTGGTTGGTGTGGAGCGGGCAGCACAGATGCTGCGTTCTCCAAAGAATGTGCACCTCTTCATCACAGGGGAAAAATGAGTGTGAAGCTGGCCGGGCTGAGTGGATGGACCATGTGGACGTGATTCTCATCACTTCCCCAGGGGCAAGCTCCAGACAGAGTGCAGTCCTGTGTCCCTGGAAAGTACACTGTAACTAGTGTTGGTGACCACAGCTGCCAGAGCAGTCTGCAAGGACATTCAGAAATGAAGCTTGTGCTTGTCAGATGTGTAAGTTGTAAGTTCTCCAATTACAATTTTCCTTTGTACATGGGGAAGATTCTCTGAACTGCTGATCCATTTTCTAAGGCATTGGTGGTGTTTGTGAGGCCAGCTGAGAGAGTTGGAGACTCTTGCTGCTGCTGACTCTGTCTTGCCAGGTCTTGTGGAGGATCTCTGCTTTTGCAGCCAAACTAAATATATTTATATATAAACACACTAACTTGGAAGAGTACCTTCATCACTGATCTTTTGAAATTCCTCACGGCGTTTTAATAGCTAACACATTACAGTCGAGTTCTATAAAGCAGCATTTATTTCTCCAGTTCAAGAAACACAGTTCAGGACCCATCCTCAGCACCACTGTCTCTTGTTGCTTTCAGCTGCTTTTTGAGTCACATAGCAGGTGAAAGTGAAAAGGAAATCATTGAACGCTATAAACATTATCTTAAACTTGGTTCTAAGCAAGTTTATAAACATAGCAAACAAAGAACCATCACAGATGACTGCCAGCCTCGCAGGTGTGTGGCCCCTTCCCTCTGGCCCTGTGAGTGAGAGTCTTGTTCTTTGGGATCTCGAGGGAGCAAATGGTTATTGTGCCCCCAGCTCCCAACTCCACGAGAACCTTACCACTTGTACCAGCCTCATTCTAGACAGCGAGGAGCTCCCTTCAAACCTGCTGTGTCCTTTACTCTGAAGCATAGCCACATTCTTATGGGATGAATTGACCTTGATGGTCTGAGGCCAGGAACTCCCTCAGGATGTTTCTTAGGTTGGATTAAATGGCACCTAAGGCAGGAGCATCACTGCTGACTTAACTGACCACAAGTCTTAAGACAGGATTTGGCAAACTTCATTAGAAAGTGAATTAATTTTTTTTTTTTTTTTTTTAAGGGTAGACCACAGTCTGGTCTGAGACTTGTGGTAATCTCCCTGCCCTCACAGGCTTGAGCCACCAAGCTTGGCCTCACTTTATTTTTAATTTATAGATTTGTGCTTCATTATGGGTCTTAGCATCATTATTTTTTTTAGGAACTACCCTGGTCTCTGATATGACCAGTAGGATCACCTTCAAGCTGGGTCCTTCTTGCTTGTCCCCTTCTACTTAGAGACTAGGGATTGTTTTATTTCCTGACAGGACATTTAGGTTTCTCTATTGCAAGCCCTATTTGTGGTAGGGACAGTAGTATGCCATGTGTCTGGCTCCCTTCCAGGTTGCTCAGGAAGAACTACACCTTGAAGTCTTAATCTTTCTCACCTCCCATGTGTGACACTAACACATTTGGCTGTTTGTTGTCATCAAGGCTGTTGGTTGAGAGCTTTGTTTGTCTTGTGTTTCTAATTGATTGACTGATTTGCAGTGCTTGGGAACCAAACCCAGGCCCCAGCCTTGATTTTTTTGAGATAGAATCTTGCTATGAAACTAGGGCAGCATTGGCCTTGGCATGTATCCCAGGGTAGCCTGCCTCAACTTAACAACCCTCCTGCCTCTGCCTCTCAGGTGGGGATTACAGACCCAGCAGCTCTGCAGCTGAGTCCTGGGTTAGCTGGCAGCCCCTTCCTGTGGAGCCCCAGGCTCTGTCATCAGAGGCTAGGAATGTTTGCCTGAATATGGGTGCATATGTGAGCACATACAAACATTGAAATTTACTTCTCATCCACATATTAAAAACTGAATTTCTACTTTCCGTGTTTGCTGCCAGATTTCTTCTGATCTGCTTTCTCAGTCAGTGGTTTCCCTGTCCTCAGAGACAAGCCACAATTGGTCCATATTTTCTTATTTTTGTGCACAGGTAAGTTTCTTAAGACAGGTGAAGGCACTTGCTACCAAGCCCGAGGACTTAATTCTATTCCCAGAACTCATATCATCAGAGACAAGCGACCCCTGACAGTTGTCTTCCGGTGTCCACATGGATGCCGCAGCACCCACCACACACACATAGGTTTATTTTTTTTAAGTGATATAATTTGGTGCAGCTTTTATGCTAAATAGGTATTTTGACTTCCCAGCATGATAAGTAAAACCAGTTATTCCAGATTGAATTCTAAATTTCGGGATATGTAAATGATAGATAAAAACCAAGCAAACAGGAGCTTCCTGGATGTACAGATCTGCCCTGTGGTGTTGGCATCTGTGTGCCTCTGTTTGCCAAATTCATCATTTAGTATGAGAAAGGAAATGGGTTTGTTGTTTTTTTGAAAACCATGATGCAGAAGGACCGTGATTCCTCAGGTCTGTTTGCGGACTTCCCTGTGGACTGCAGAGAGCTGACGTCACGGTGAGGGAGGAGTGGCCGGCAGACAGCAGGCCACAGTCGCCATGTGCACTAGAACCTGCCCATCAGTCTCTCTTGCTCAGACAGCAGGCCACAGTCGCCATGTGCACTAGAACCTGCCCATCAGTCTTTGAAGACATGTCATCCTCGCTCTCGCCTGTGGTAGCTTCAAATTTGTGATCCTCCTGCCTCAGCGTCTTGATGAGAGACATCTGCCCTCTCTCAGTGTCTAACTGGGAGTTCTTAGGGTAGCTCATTTGCAGCCCACAGAGTCTGAAGTGATCCCAGGCCCAGAAAGGCAGGGGGCTTATCCAGAATCTGAGACTTTTTAGACTGCACAGCGGTCATGGTCACAACCACTTTGGAGGAAAAGCCTTTGAATAGTGACTGCTGCTCACAGCTGACTACACCACGTGCAGGGTTAGAAATAAGAGCAAGCTAATAACAGAGTGTCCGCAGCAGAGACAGCCCTCTGCTGGCTTCCAAAGGGCTTGAAATTGAGTACAGATGATCCAGGCAAGATGGAGAGTACATGCCCCTGACGACTCATACCTCAGAGGACCAAGGGAGTTTCAGAAGCTTTGTTCCCTGTTTGTATCCCTTGTGGAGGTAAGGAGACAGTCTGCTGAGGGTAAGGAAGAGGCAGGTAGTGCCTGTGCTTGCTGACTGCCTTCTGCTGGGCCTTCCTGGGATCTGTCTGCAGACAGCTCAAGTTTACATTTGATGAGCCTCCCGTCTCAAGATGGCTAAAAGCTTGGGGAAAGAAAGCGGGTCTGGTAAGTTCTTTACAACCATCTGAGGAGCCTGATGGGATCTGAACCTGTGCTGGTGGGCAGGCTGCTGGTGTAAACATCCTGCTAGCCTACTCTCAGCGGTGCCCTGACCAAGCCATTATGGTTGTTATTCTCAGGCCTCTGCATTTGGCTGTGACCACTTGGGTATCATGACCTTAGCTAACATGTGGCAGAAAGGCTGTCTGCTGATGTCTGACTGGTTCTGGATCTGCCCATCTGCTTTCCCGGCTTAGCAAGGCCAACAGAGAATGACATTCCAACATTGTTTTCCTCACTGACCTCTTTCTCTCCCCAGCAGGGCCATGCAGGGTGAGATTGCTAGGCTCACAGCCGATCAGTCCACAGACACCTTCCTATAGGCCAGTTTTCTTGGTCTTTGTTCAAAGTCAGCATGAGTCTCCTGGTACTGGGATGGCATAGTACCTGACACACTGTATGCGAGTCCTCACAGTTATTTCTGGGGTTATGTTGGGTTGTGTTTTGCTTTTTCTCTATTGTTGGGATCAAACCCAAGGTCTTGCAAAGCTGTATAAGCACCCTTCAGTGAGTTGCAGCCCCAGACCTACCCCAGCATCATGGAGTAGGGGATGATCTGCCCTATATCCTTAGAGAGGAACGGAGTGTAAAAGTGAGAGGTGCTCTCTGCCCTTCACCAGCAGCCAACTCCCCTGGTGGTTAGACACAGCCAGGGAGACAAAGGTGTTGCCCACACCAGCCCTTTCTTCCCTGCCAGGACTACGTAAAGGCTGACGCTGCGGTGCACTTTATGGGAAGGAAGGCCTGCAGCAGAGCGGAGCTTACACTGCCAAGTCCAGGGCCTTTACTTGGCACATCTCCAGTGCACAGTGACCTGTGAGGATGGGGAAAGGTGGCAGATATCATCTCATGGGGATTATAAAAAGGATAGTCACTTCAGCAGTTAAAAGAGAATTTAGTTACTAAGTCAGCAGGAGCTACCACAGGTACATCTGTGGGTTGTCACTGAGTAGTGGCTTTGAGGACCTCAGATGCCTTGGAAATGGTGTGTGGTCAGCAGTGCTGAATGGAGGTGCTCGAGCCTCCTTAGTCCTTGTCCTGTTTCTCAAGCTGCGCTCAGATCTTTCTCGTCCTCACTAACCCTGTCTAAAAATAGCTACCTTGTCTGTGAGCCTCCTTTTCTCCAAGGCAATTATTCTGACTTTCCATTGAGACTTCTCTGAAAAGTTGTGGGTTGCTCTTAGTCTTTTTCAAGACAAAGCAGGCCCTGTGACTAAGGCCAGAGGAGCCTGATTCTGTGGCTAGCCTAGTCTACATACTGAGACGTTGTCTCAGCACAACAGCAGAAATCAGTAACACAAACAAAAACGGTGCAGGCAAAACTGAACATGTATGTGTCTGCGTGTGAGTGAGTGTGTGTGTGTGTGTCTGTGTGTGTGTGTGTGTGAGTGTGTCTGTGCCTGTGCCTTATATGGCCCGAGCTGGCCTTGAACTTGAACTCATGATTCTCCCTCTGAGGATTACAGCTCACCATATTCTTTCTTTTTATATGAAAGATGTAGAGCATGCATTACTGCAGATTTCAAGGGTCAGGAGAAGTGAAAGTTTTGTGTTTTGAACACCAGGTGGCAGTGGGACCAAATGTGACCTGGAGCCCCCGCCGGGTCCCTTGGCTGCTCCCAGAGCCTCAGCCACCACCTCCTCTTCTGTCTTCCACTTAGCTCATGGCTGTTATTGGGTGAGTATCTGATAGGTCAAGGAAAAGAAGCAGAGGAGCTACCAGTTCATCTCCCCTTTTTAAACTAGAGACCCAGCAAGCATCTCTGTCCACACAAGGGACCTCAGAGTCCCTCACTACTCCTTTCGCATCCTCTCTGAATTACTGCCCTTTTTATGGATAATTCTGGTCAGCAGCGGATAATTCAAGGTTAGCTTTATTAACAGTCTTAGGATGTCACAGAGTGACCAGATAGCATGCAACACATGGCAGTGGAGGAGACAGATGTGTCAGCATGAGGGAAAGAAGCAATTGGGAGTTGAATGAAACTTTGAGGACTGGAGAGCACTTGCCAACACTCATTGAGTGGCCTACAGCTACAACTCTAGCTCCAGGTCTGATGTCCTCTCCTTGCCTCTGGAAGCACCTGCCCCATGTGGCATACATTCACACACACACACACACACACACACACACACAATAAATATTAAAGTGTTTACAGACATAAAGTAACAGCTGAGTAGAATGGCACACGCTTATAATCACAGTCCTTAGGCAGAGCCAAGAGGATAGACACAGCTTTGAGAATAAATAGCCTGTCTACATAGCTAGTTCTAAGCCAACCAGTACCTAGGGCAAGATCCTGTCTCCTGCTTGTGAGTGTGTGTTCTTGATTTCTGGAGCTTGTAAATGGCAGAATCATATGCGTCCCAGTGAGGAACTAGCTCTGATCTAGAACCTCTGCTGAATTCTGAGCACTCCTGGGGTTTCTTTGAGTTTCTGGTCATGCTGCAGTCCTCCATCCCTACAATTCTGCTCTTCCAGGCTTTCCTGATGTTTACCTGAGTGTTCTGGTAGCTGGGAACACTTGGGTCCTTACCACCATTGCATTGTTCTCCCTTGAGTTTCCCAAATACACCAAAGAAATCTGACGTCATTGAAACAGACAGTTCTAGTTTGTGTGGATGTTGTGTGAGCATGAAGACAGTGCACATTCTCTAAACACAAGTGGAAACTGACAGGTCTCGTGTGTGTGTGTGTGTGTGTGTGTGTGTGTGTGTGTGTGTGTGTGTGTGTGTGTGTGTGTGTATTAAACAGGATAAAGGCTGGTAGGAGGGGGAAACATGGGTTTTCTGGACAGAAATAATTGGTTTTCAAACAAGATCATCAGGAGGCTATATTTCTGGCAGGCATTTTTCACATGAAGACCAGCAGAGGTGTACTAAGTTGCCTGGTCTTGCTGCCTGAAAGCCATTAGAACCTGGACCAAGCGAATTCTGACTTCTGAACACAGGTCCCATAATGTAACTCTACATTCTGGAAAATAGAGGATTTTGTTTCCATGACAACCAACAGCCACAGCAGGTGGGGAGGTGGGTGTCACACCTGTGCTTCTTTCTCCCAGTGCCAGTTTGGTTCCCTGCTAGGAAACCTAAATCTGTCTGCCTGACTTGACTCCCAGGGTCAGGAAAAGCAAGAACCCAGCAGGGTCTCATGCACAGGAAACACCAAACAATTTCCAGCTCCTTAGGTAGAAGAACCCAGCTGCACTTCCTTAGACATCTGTCTGAACTGCATCAAAGTAAAGCAGCATGTATGCTGAGATGGGATGCTGCTCTTATTGTCATAGACATCACTTTCCAAGACTTAACTATTTCTTCTGTCACCTAAGGAACACTGGGGAGAGAGCCTGGAGACAGGGTGCTGTCTTGAGTGAGGGTGGGACATCAGAGAGCTTTGGGGACTTTGTCCAGACTGTGACATCATTGCAAAGGCCCCAGTCCCAAATGGGACACAGCAGGAAAGTGGTTGCAGTGAGTACCAGGTGATGAGTAGTCAGAGACCAGTGACCAAAGGCTAGGTTAGACACCTTCCTAGAGTCTGTGGGCTGGTCTGCAAGGTCTCTACAATCTGGAAGAGAACTCCCAGCCAGGGAGAGAGGTGCATGCCTAACCAAACTGCTGTAAAGATAGGAGACATTGCTTGCTTCTAAACCTCAACAGGGGTGGTGGTGCATTGGTTTTCTGGAACTGCTGTAACAGAATGCAGGTTGGGCAGATTGAACAGCCAGACCCTTCAATTGCAGTCTTAGAAGGTGTCCATCCTGGGCCTTCCTCTGACTATATCTTGTGGTTGACCATGTTCATCCTTCCATGACTGTTGCGCTGGTGTGTGCCCTGAGCTTTCTTTATGAGGACTAGGACATAGCCTCATTTTACCTCAGTTGCTGTTTTGAAGATGAGTAATTCTAAGCTGTTGCACTGAAGGTTGGATTTCACTGTGGACTAGGCAGAGGGCACACAATTCAGTCCACAGCATGCAGCCATTGCATCTTTCCATCCAGGCTGACCCACATGCAAATATGGATCTTTTAAAAAGGCTTCAGAGGAAGGAGAAATGACCTTGGAGAAGCAAAGGTTACTCAAGTAGGAAGTGGAGAAGTTGCTTCCTGGTGTCCTGGTGTGGGCTTTTGGTACCTCTCTAGCAGCCCTCAGAGCCCAGTTTGTCCTTTGCCCACCCCCACTCTGAGTAGCTGGGGAAAGTTCTGTAGTCCTTGCCTCTCCAGAAAACCCGGGGCATCTGCCTATAAGTATTTTGCTCCAGGAAAATATTCAAGCAGTTTCATTTGTGTTTGAGTCTCTGTAGCAGGCTGAACTTAAACTCAGCCTTCCAAGAGCTTGAACCACCACACTTGGGTACAATGAAGAAATTCCTTATTAGACCATATAGTGCCCCAGCCATACCTTATGGTGGGATTGGCAGGAGGGGTCAAAACAAACTAAATTGATGGCCACATGGACATAACTGTCCTGTGTCCCCTCCTAGGCTGACGCCATGTCTTCAGGCTTTGGATGACATCTATCACAGATGGAGGTTGTGAGTTGCACGTGCTTCTGCTGGGCTGCCACAGGAAGTATCTTCTTTCTCCTGGAAGGCAGCCCTGTGTGCCACAGCACTGCTAGATTCCTTCCTCTTGCCCACAGGACTCTCCCGCATCCCTGGTTGGGCTCCCATAGCCTGCCCACATCATTATGAATAGACCTTCATTAATCTCTGTAATAGCTTACTTCAATGTGCCAGCTGTTTCCTCTCAGGGCCCTGAAGCTCCCTGTGTGCTGGGCTTAGTTACAGTATTAATATGCATTAATATGTTTTTTTCTCTTTTAGAAAAACAGTTTGGATGAAATACAGTTTCCATACCATATAATTCTGACTAACCCATTTAAAGAGTATAACCAGGCTGGACATAGAGCTCATGATTTTCTAACACATAAGGTCCTGGGTTCAGCCCTCTGTACTGTCAAATCATCTGATCAGCGAGTCATTAAAAGTATACAGGCCAGGCAGTGATGGGAAGCAGAGACAGATGGATCTCTGTTAGTTTGAGGCTACCCTGGTCTACACGGTGAGTTCCACAACAGTCAGGGCCATTGCACAGAGAAATCCTGTTAGGTCAGGGTTGAGTATAAAGCCAAACTAATCACAGTGATACATATCTGTGCCTAATACTCAGGAGGCTGGGGCCATCCTGGGCTACATAGAGAATTCCAGGCTAGATAGATAGAGCTACCTAACAAGAGCCTGTGTTGTGCAAACATTAACACAGCCAATTTTCCATGTTTGTCACTTCAGAAAGCACTGTTAGTGCTGGCAGAGTGGCTCAGAGGATAAAGACATGCAAATCCCCAGATCCTACAATGGAAGTAGAGAACTAACTGCCCACAGTTCCCATGTACTGTCATGTATGCACCCTCACATACACATGTATACATGCATGCACACACATTGAGAAGAAAATGCGTATGTCCTCTAGCTACCTCCTTACCCGCTCCCAGACACTAAGCAACCACTGACCAGCTAGGTTTTCCTGTTCTGCGTTTGAATGACTAGAATGATGTGGCCTGCTGTCTCATGAAAGGCTTCTTCCACTTGGCAGTGAAATTTCAAGGACTCCCAAGTTAGAACCTGCATCCATGGTTCATGCCTGGTGTGGCTAGTTGGAATTTTAGTGATTCGCAACACACTTAGTCATCCACTAGCCAGTTGGTGGCTGTTGGATTGTCCCCTGTTTGGGTTGTGGACAATGCTGCTGTGCACATACTTTCAGGGGTAAGTGTATCTGTCTGAACCTGGAATTAACTACCAAGTCTTGTAGTAACTCTGTACTTAACCATTCAAGGACTCAGTAGACCATTATCCCAATCAGTTAGGTGGCTCTCTGACGATCAGCTGTGTCCTCATCAGCAGTTAAATTGTTGATTCTATCTCTTCATCTCTTCTCAGAGGTGGGGTGGAGGAGGGTGCAGCACATCTCATCTCCCTTTTTATGTGCATCCCCCAAGACTTCCTTGTGTGCCCACAACTGTCTTAATGTGTTCATGCTGGCAGGTTCCCTTGCAGAAAAGAAGAATGAGGGAGCACAGCGTGACTTTATCCACAGTCCACAGGGAACAGACTGTTTTAACAGCCCTAGAGATAGGTCCTCATGCTTCTGATGTAGTGCTCATGCCCTTAACTAGAAGGACGTTGGAGAGGGGGTGACAGCAGGGAGTTGGGTAGCCAGAAGACTTACAAAGAGGAATGTCTACCAATCAGTTTTAAATAGTTCATGCTGCTGCACAGAAACCCCTTTGTCTCTGTGTGCAAAGTGTGGAAAGTGAGAAAAGGGGGGATGAAGCCCAGGCATGAAGATAAAGGAACAACCACAAGGTACAGGGCAGAGAACAGTCTGGGAGGCAGTTGGAGCCAGAGCTCAGGAAACAGCTTAGTAATCCCCAGAGGTGAGGGAGAGCCCTCTCCAGCCACCATCCACTCAGCTCAATCCCACCTTCACCGGATGTGAGGGCCTGGGCCCAGCTGAGCCTCATTTAGAAAGTGGTTTGGCAGAAGTACTGCTGTGTATGTATCCACTCTCTACCCACCCCTGAATTCTTGGGCTCTTGTCCAAATCAGCATGTGGGCCCAATCCTTGGCCTTTTGCATTTACAATAAACACACTGGCCTCTGAAGATGGCCTTGACATGACAGAGACCTGAACACACACACTCCATGTACCACCCATGTTCCTTCCCTTCCTCCTGATTTGGATTCATGAAGAGGATTGAGCTCAGGATGTAGGAATGCTTTCTTGAGCTTTCATTCTCCATACCCACTTGTGGGCTGATTGATCAAGAGTGCCAGAGTCAGTTCTGGAATAATAGAGCATCCTCTGAGGCAGCAATGACAAACGAGATGCTGGCTAGAGGGAAAATCAATCCCCTTGGCAAGTTCTTTGGGTGGGATCCAAGAGGCCTGGAGCTTGTTAGAACTGCCATCATTGCCTTACTCTTCCTTGATAAATCCTGGAATGAAATCAAGATTAACTCGAAGCTCAGGATGGCTTCCTGACCCGCATGTAGCAGTGTTTGGGGGGAAGATAGCCATTAGAAAACACATGGCGTGACCCCCTCACAAGGGCAGTACATTGCTTAAAGACTGCAGCTACCTTCTCTCCTGTAATGGATGGAGTGACCAGAGCAACCCTGGGGTCAGCAGAGCATCCAAGAACTCAAAAGTTGGCTATAAAAGAATTTTTTGTGTTTTGTTTTTCTGACATTTTAAATTATATTTATTTAGTGTGTGTGTGTGTGTGTGTGTGTGTTCAGTGGACATATGGGGTCAGAGGACAGCTTATAGCTTTGTAGGAATTGGTTCTCTCCTACCATGTGGGTTCCAGGGGCTAAGCTCAGTTTTAGGGTTTGGCACCAAGTTACTTTAACCTCTGAGATATCTCACTGCCCCTTGTAGCCCTGACTGTCCTGGAATTCTCTATGTAGTCCAGGCTGGCCTCAGAGATCCACATGCCTCTGCCTCCCAGGTTCTGGTATTAAAGGTTCAGGGCACTATTCCTGACTCCTTATTTTTTTAAACAAAGAGACTTAAGTCTTTCAACTAAGAAATGAAATCCAGACAAGCTCAATGTATTGCCGCACATAGAGAGTGGATTCTTATAAAATTGGAAGCTCATGGCAGAAGAAGCAGTGCTATACATCCACGAGATAGGATTCTCATACAGTTAAATAGGCAAAGACTCATCTTTCTCATTATTATGCAGAAGAACAGAGAAAGAGAAACCAGAAAGTGAAATGCAGACCTATGCACACAGGCTCATGAATTTGGACACCTAGGACAGTCAGAGCCTTTAGGGCACAGCTTTGAGGAATCACTGGGAGGTCTTGAGGTTTTTATAGCCTGGCCCACTTTCTCTTCTCACTGTCTCTGCTTCCTGTGTGTATAGATGAAAATGTGATCAGCCAACTTTCTATTCCTGCCTTGCCTTCCCGTCCATGAGGGGAAGTTCTTAGCTCTCTGAAACTATAGGCCAGAACAGCCCTTTTCTGCTCCAAGTTGCTTTTTGGTGTTTTATCAAGGCAACAGGAGAGAAACTAATGCACCAGGTGACAGTCTAACAGCATTCAGATTAGGTCCTCTGTGGTCACGTTTTCTGTTTGACAGGATTCAAGTAGGGCAACCTGTAACCCACTCTAGCTCAGACCACCTTCAAACTGGTGGTAATCCTCTTGCCCTGGCTCATGCTTGCTGGTCGGCAGGTATGAGGCATTGCACTCTAGCATCTTCTCAGGTTCCTATCTAAGCTTCCAGAGTCTCAGCCTTAGTCACTCATTAGTAATCAGAAATTTCTTAGGTTGCCTCAAGTGGGCTTATTGGACAATAGATGATATTGACATGAAATCATACCTACAATGCATTTGTTTTCATATTTTAAGTAATAGTAGTACAGCTTCATTCTTGGTAAGATACTCACTTCTAAACAAGGTCACGGTTGTGAGCATCATGGTACACACCTGTCTCAGCATTGGAAAGCCGAGACTGGAGGATCCTGAGTTCAAGGCCAGGCTGAACCATTTAGTGAGATATGATCTCAGAAATCCAAAGGGAAGCAAAGAAGCAAGAAGTCAGCGCATCTCTCTTCATATAAGCCAGAAAAGGGATCCAGCCCAGAACACAACTCGACGCTCTGCTGTTCTCGCTCCAATATCCTTTCATCCTCCAGCGGCACTGGCCGGCAGAATGGATTGTCCTACACCTCTCAGACAAGCTGCCTCCACATCTCTGTGCTGTATCTCTCATTATTGAAGGAGTCTCAGTTGTCAATCACGATTTTGATTTCTTCATTTTCCCCTCAAGGTCAGAAGCCGTTCTCTGGATCCTTCTCACATCTAGGTTGGCTTTGCCAATCCCATCAGCCACTCTGACTATATTTACAGGGCAAGTATCTGACAGCAAAGGAATTGCTTCTCAGCTTGGAATATATCCCTGTCCTATTGAACCAGGATTAATAAATTCATTGATGGAGTTTTAGAGGTTTGCCTCAGAAGAAATGTTTAGGAAGAGCTCACATTTATGTCCAGTGCACTTTAAAACTGGCAGAAACAGGTGAGGATATCAATACAAGTCACTGGCAACTGGTAAAGAATATTATAAGGGCTTCAGAGAGGAAACACACTGAGACACAGATTGAACAGTTGTGTGGTTCCTAGAAAGGCTGGTACACGTGGCTTCACTCAGCTGGTCAGGTCCTTCATCCTGGGATGAGAAAAATGGGAGCAAGGTTTCTGCATACCTGCACCCCAGTATTAAACTGTCCGCTGGCCATGTCCCAAATACTGGGCCCCAAGGCCATAGGCGATTCCCAGATATGCATGGCCAAGAGGCCATGCCTCTACGTCAAGGTGATGGTACCTGCTCTCCACTACATCTCCCCTTTTGTCTAAATAAGAAAGTTCTAAACCTAACTGTAAAACTGTATTCAAAAGAAACTATCAGGTAATGTCCAAGGAGAGGGAAAGGCAAGTAACACACAAGGTGAAACTACAACTAACAAACACAAAACATATATTAGATGTCCAGAATATTGGTAAGTGGCAAAAATACAGAAATTACTCCAGAGCTGTCTTATTTTGAATACTATGAATCGAGATGGTTATAACAATAACTGTCTAGGCTTCAATGCCATCAAGGACCTGAGAAGGGAAATACTTTACCTGAGTAAGCAGGAAGGGTAAGCAAGCAATTTTCAAAATTTAGTAAGAAGACAATGACAGCTGGCTGCCTGGATAGCCAGTCACTCAAAGCTTTTCTGCAACATTGGGGCATCCAATTTTTTGGCTATAGGCCTAGAATAACTGACAGACATCTTCAGAAGCAGGGTATTTGAGAAACCATCTTATCTTGTTCTGGCAGGATTCAGCAGTCTCTTATCTTTTGTCCTGCTCATGCAGATAGGACAGCATGCTCACTGTCAGCTGTCCAGGCAACAGTTCTGTGCCTAACAGGCCGTTATCCGCCAAGGAAGACAAACTCCATGTGAAGTGACTTTGATGCCTAATATCATCTCAGGAAAGGAACAGTGTAGGCGGAGTTTTACTTACAAGGCACCAGTCCAAGATTAATATTTATTAGAATATAAATCAACACTCATGATACTAGTAACAGCTTATAGTGGCACCTGAACAGGGACTGGAGTATCTGAGTGATGGACAGACGATGGATTCCGATCCAGTCTCTTCAACAGCCAGGAACTAGGAAGAGACCTCCCTGTGTTCTAGCAGCCCCTTATCAATGGGGTTGGCCACACCCCCTCCAGGTTGGCCACACCCCCTCCAGGAGCTCTGGACCCTGGATAAGCATCTTAGGACCTTATCAGCTGACACCTGAATCCCACTACAGAACAGTGCTGCCAGGAGCAGTCATGTCTCACATCAAGTGAATTCTGAATAATAAAACATTTAAATGCCATACTCTAGGTCTATGAAGTGTCTGAAGACTGCCTGTCCATCTGATTTCTATAAAACCTAATTAACATCACTATTTTATGACAAGCATGGGTAATTATAACCTGTAATTCTTATCAATGTAGATAAAGACCAAGGCTTATAAAAGTTCAATCTGTAAACAGACATACAGTATAGAGACAATGACTTTGAGTATGACAATCATGTAAACATCTTAAGCAGAGGTATCAATGTATAGTGCAGAATAACAATATCCTTAATATGTATCAATATACAAAATATCTTAAACAGGTAGAATTATATATATATACAAATATATATACAGTATGGCAAATATAATTAAGCAGAGGTAGAAATTGTATAATGCAAATAGCAATATGCATTAATGTACAAAATATTTTAAACAGAAGCATGCGCACAATAGAACAAACATAGATTTGAATTTGTGTCAATATACAAGAATCCATACCAGTGCACATTGTCTATGGCTAATAGTTGGATGAGTTTGTTTACAGGTGTCTATAATAATCTACCTGTATCTTTTTTTATCTATCCCCCCATTTCCCTTTCCCAGAAGAGATTCCTGAGTCTAACTTTATTATTCCACCCTTAACCCTAATACAAATTATAGTCACCTGAACAGAATGATAATGATTCATAACCCTTAGAAAATTATATAGATCTGTGGTCTTTGATGGAGTTGAACACTAGATAGTGGTAATTTTCCTTAGTTATGATAAAAGATAAATTAGATATAAAACTTTAGCCTCATAAAAATAGGATAGATGATAGAATATTATCTTTAATTTTGTTAAATACAAATAGACTAGATATTGTAACTATAATTTTTGCTTGGTTAATGTTTTATTATATGTAAGTTTACTGTGTTAAAATTGAAACCTTCCTTTTTGATTAGACAGAAAGGGAAAGTGATGTGGAAATGTCTTTCTTTACACTGTGAATATGCTCTATAACCACTAGTTAAAAAGGAACTACTTTGGCCTATAGCAAGTCAGCTTAAAGGCAGGTGGGAAATTCAAGCAGAGATAAAGAGAGAGGCACTGCAGGCTGCCACCCAGAAAGCAAGATGTAATGGAGAACAGGTGAAGCCATGGACCACATGGCAACACATAGATTAATAGAAATGGGTTGAATTAAATTATAAGAGCTAGTGGGTAATGAGCCTCAGCCTTAGGCTCAGTTTGTAATTAATATAAGCATCTGAATAATTATTTTGTAAGCAGCTACAGGACCATGGGTGGGAGACCTTTGTCCAGACTGAGGGGCCTGGACAGGACAGAAAAACTTCCAGCTACATCAGAGACTTCACATTTACTTATTTTGTCTTAAAGTTTTTCATTACACACACGTGTGTGTGTGTGTGTGTGTGTGTGTGTGTGTGTGTGTGTGTGTGTGTGTGTGTGTGTGTGTGTGTGTGTAGGTCAGAGGATTGACAGGAGTTGGGTCTCTTCTTCTCCCATATCGGTCCTGATAATCAGACTCAGATTACCAGGCCTGGCAGCAAGCTCCTTTACCCACTGAGTCAGCTCACTTATCCCATTTTGTTTTTGTAGAACCCGGGATTGAGCATAGTCATGCCAGGCACACACTTTACCACTGAGCCACATCCCCAGCCCAGAAGCTTGTAATTGCTACCTGCTACAGCTGCCCAGGAGCTGTGAGAACATGGTCTCAGCTTAGCCCACTGGCCTCTGGACCTTCCAGTCTGGTCACTTTTTTTTCCTTTTTTTTTTTTTTAAATTAGCTGATGTGGAGCATCCAGTATACCACCCTTGTTTCTTGATGGTTCTAGGACATCCTAGGAGCATTTTGCATAAAACAGTCCTTGCATGTCACCATCACCCACTATTTATCCCTGGTTCACCCTGGATGCCTGTACTGGGTTCTGTTATAGGGATCTTGTGGCCTAGGAGGCCACAGGTAACAACTACTGACATCTCTGTATAGTGCTGTGATTGCCATAGTGACTACCTGAGCCCTACAGAACAATTCAGCTCTACCTGAGTATGTCTCTTCCTCTCTAGGAATCAGTTCTCAGTGCCATCTTTGTTCTACATCTCTCTTCGACACAGGCCTGCACCTTCACCCTTGCTCTTCAAGGCAAGCTTTCTTCTGGAGGCTTATGGGAAGGCCTTTCTGCACGCATACTCAGTGATATCTGAATTCCTGTCACATACGCGGGAAAATGGGAAAGCACCCATTGCCCTTTCAGCTTGTGATCGGGCTCAGGGGAAACCTTCACTTCTTCACCAGGGTTTACAGTGTGTTCTTGTGACTTGAGACATGGAGGGATAGTCCAGAAGAGCTAGGGTGCAGTCCTGAGTGTGGTATTGAATCTGAGTAAGTCATTTCTTATCCACGGCCTCAATGCCCTTTCATGTTCCCAGGGTTCTAGGTCCAGGTGGCCTTTTCAGTGAAAGTCGGAGTATGGAGGTTCTGTAGGTTGTGTAGTTCCATATCCCTGTGATAGAATATCCAGCTGACACACAAGACCTTTCTCTAGATTATGATTCAGGGGACATGGTCCATCACAGTTGAGAAGGCATGGAGGCAGAATCAGCTCTGTGTCTTGATGGTGGGAGAAACGGGCAACTGGAACTGGGGAGGTGGGGCAGAGGGTCCCAGCAGCCTGTTTCCTCCAGCTTGTTCCTTCCTCCTGAAGATTCTGCACCCTCCCAAAACAGGCCTATAGGAGACATTCCATATCTAGACCATAACAGACCATAACCTCTCCTCCATGGAGCTGTAGTGCAAAGCTTTGCATGGTGTGCTCTGATGCAGCCTCGTCTTCAGACATGTTAATCGCAGTTTGCCAGTCCCAGGCCTCAGTGGCCTCCAGGCGGCCTTTCAGCTTTAGTCCATGCAGGCTAACAGGAAGCTCCTTTGATAGCACACACTAATCCACCTGAATGAGAGGTCTAAATATGACAATGCAGCAATGTAGGTATCGTTTTAGATACCATCCTTTCCCCTTCCCTCCAGTGACTCATGGAATTTTGACAGCATTTGTTGAGAGCCTGCCATATGCCAGGTGCTGTTCTCGACACTGGGGAATCTATCAGTTGACTAAATTTTAGACATCAGATTGCTCACAACATAAATGTAGCGGTAACAACCAAACGTCACTGTGATGTCCTGTTCAGACCGGTGTCTGACCTCAGTTTAGGGTTGGAGAAATGGCTCAGTGCTTAAGAGCCCTTAACTTCTTTCCAGGAGACCTGAGTTTGTTTTCCAACACCCACATTGGATAGCACACAACCTGTTGTAACTAGCTCCAGGGGAGTCCAACACTTGCCTCTGGTGTCCATGGTTACCCCCACACAGTATACACACGGAGACACATAAAATATAAATAATGGAAAGAACATAAAGTTTCATTATATGTACACTTCAAATGCTAACAGGTTTCAGGACATGCAACGTAATGTGCAAGACGTGTATCAAGTTGGATGGACTGTCAGAAATGCAGTCAGAAGAATAAATGAGTATGGGCTTTCAGGGCCCTCCTCAGACCAGGACTGGCCTTCACAGCAAGGCTCTGAAAGCCTGGACAATAGCCATCAGTGATAAAGTTCAGGCCTTGCCCAGCTGCAGAGAAAGTGATGTTTAAGATATAGAACATGTATTGGGAACTTTCTGTCAGAAAATGACACACAACATTCCACGTGAGCAGGAACCATCAAACGGCTCCTTCCCCAACTACACAAAGTCTGTCTTTCACATCAAGGCAGGTCACTGCTGCAGGAGGTACTCGGCCCAAAAGCAGATTTTGGTGACAAGGTTGGCCTTTCACATATTTATTTCCGAAATGTCCTACAACTTGATATATCCTTTCCATGAAACCTGCAAACAAAATTGGAGTTAGATATATCAATAGACTGATCTTAGTGAAGTCTCTCAGGTGGCCACCCAGAGACAACTCATATCATGTCTAGTTGACCAGCATTTAGTTAGTACACCTGGACAGGAGTCTCAGTCTGTCTCTGTCGGTCTCTCTCTCTCTCTCTGTGTGTGTGTGTGTGTGTGTGTGTGTGTGTGTGTGTGTGTGTGTGTAAAAGCTCTCTCCCATTGAATGAGAGTCCCAAACTGTCTTCTCTATGTATGGACTCACTAAAGCTGTAATCTTACCTGAGGTTTTCATTGCACAGATAATGGTAAGTATGTTTACCTGAGAACACAATGAAAGGTTTATCTTAGGTGGAGAATGGAAGACCCAGGAGTGGACCCTGCATCATCTGATGCCAAATGTCAAACTGAACACAGAAGAACTGAATTTCACTATGGCTCCAGATTGTCACGCTCATAAAATGTACATAATTATTCTTTTTAAACAGCATTGTCTGTGACTCACCCGATAGACCTTGAGCCCAGGGTGAAGTCAGAGATAGCATCTGGTGAACTTGGCTCTGGATCAGGGGACTAATCACATGCCATCCTCACATATTCCAAGTAAAAGGGTGATTCTGACATGTTCTCGTTGAAGGACTTCATTTCTACTGATTCATAAATGAATAGAAAACTTGAAGTGACTCTTTCATTTTCTTTGGGAAAATTTTAAATATGCATAAAGCAAGCCCCAAATCTGTCAAAAAATTTAAATTTAAAACTCATATTCTCCATGAATTCTTCCCAAATGAAATGTCCGGAACTTTGATCCAGTACTGTCTGTACATTTTTGTAACAGATTCGGGCACTTACGCTGAACCCCATCATTCTAGGAAAATTACAAAAATAAAAATATTCTAGAGCTTGAGAGATAGCTTATTCAGTAAAGTGTTTAACACACAAACAGGAGGACATGCGTTTGGATTCTAGAACTCATGATTGTTGTGGTTTTTAAAGCTGGATATGATGCCACTGTGAGGAAACAGAGACAGGAAAATCCCTGGCCCTGTCTCAAAAGGGGGAAAAAAAAAAAGATGTTGACATCTGAGGAAGAAGGTCATCCCCTGACTATACACACATAGCACAGAGAAAGGGACAGGAGAGAGTTCCAGTTGCCATCTAGGGGACTTTTACCTGCTTCTTTCCACATCTGGGGGTTGAGGATGTAGGCCCATGTGTGTGACGTAAGATGAGATTTATCGCCATGTTAGAACAGTATCTATTTGAATGTTGAAACTGTGATAGGATACAACGGAAATGTCAAAACCACATGGTCTAAAATGGAAATCAGACTTTCATTTCCAACTTAATTTTAGAAATGCCTCAGCCCATGAACAGCTTGGTCCATCTGGGTTCGGCCTCCCACTGTTCTTCCCTGCAAACATCCTTCAGATGTACACACTTCCATCAAAGGGACCCTGGGAAATCATTTTGTTTTCTCCACCACCACGATGCCAAAGATGGTAGCGTGAGGCAAGGAGCAGAAGGAAGGGTACAGCTATCAAAGCCCCATCCCTCTCTGTGCTGTGGATCATCCTCACATCTAGTCTGTCTTCTCCCCACCTAGAATTGGTTCCCCAAAGTGGTTTCACTTTATTCTAACATCAAGAGGCAGCATTAGTAAGGAAGAGCCAGAGGCAGGGGCCAACTGCTCATCTCCGTGCTGTCTCATCCTCACTCTGACAACTTAGCGGATGGGGAGATTGCTCCTAATTAAATCACATCATAAAAAAAATATGCCATTTTCCATCTGAATGCACTCTGCAGTTCTCACGGTGGGTAATTTGTTGTTTTAATAAGCCGGAGGTTACATTCCAAGGTTGTAGCTGCTGATGTTCCACAGAAATAGCCGTGGTGTTCTGGCAGCATGCTTGCTCCAGGGAAGGTTCCCGGGAAAGCTGGCAAATGGCAAGTCCTTATAAAAACTCTGTTTGCAGGAGACCTGGGAGCCAACTGGTGCTTTGCAGCCTGCTGTATAATAGGGTCATTCTGGGCCACTGTGATAAACAAAACAAAAGCTTTTGCTAATGGAAAAATGAACCAAAGAGTTTCCCTTTTGCAGATCAGATGTGTGATGGGAAGTGGGTTAGGGTAGCAGGAGGGCCACAGTGATTGGCGTTTAAGATACCATCAGCTCTACCACAAAGCAGCTTGAATGACCTTGAATAAGGGGCAGGGTCTCTCTCTCCCCCTCTCTCTCTCTCTCTGATTTTTCTCATCTGTGGAGAGGGCAGTAGCTCCTACCTCTCAGGAGGGTGAAGGTAAAAGTCAGAGAATATAGTTAGTGGCTGATGAACAAAACCACAGCTTTTCCTTCTTCACTCCTAGGGAGCTGGAGGACCAAGGTCATAAGAGCAGTGTTGGTCGCCTCTGAATTTCGTGTGACTACATGCAGATGCATGCTTTTGTGGCTGATCCAGACAGAAGCAGGCACTACGGTGTGTGAACACTTTTATTGGCTGGGAACTGAGCCGTTGTGGTTGGCCTGAGCAAGCAGGGCTGACATTGTATAGATGATGCCAACCACTGTGTTCTTGGCCTGACCCTGCTCGGGATTCTGTTCAGACTCCTCAAATGAACCCTCTTCTCATGGTCACTTGAGCTGTCTGCACCTTCAGCTGCAGTGTTCTTACTCCCCCAAACCCTGGAGAAGTCTGTGAGTTGGCTTCCTGCCTTCTGCCCTCCACATCTCTCTCAAGTTTCCACCTCAGCGTGGCTTCAGGGAAAATTTTACTGAAGCCCTTCCATGATACGCACAGGCTCTAATTGTATTGAGTCTACAGAGACCCGTGTGCTCATGGTCCTGACAGCATTAGTGTCTTGGTCCCTGTGATTACCCGATGATTATGAACCTGCTCTGCTAAGCACAGGGTCCCTTGGAGAGGCTAATGGACCAGGGCCAGTTCTCTGTTGTGAGTCATGCTGCCATCCTGCTAGGAAATAGAAATCTATGGATTGAATCAATATTCTCCCTTGGGGCTTGGCATCTCATGGCCCACCCATTTGCTGGCACTCTGAGGCAGCGGCTGTTTGGATTTGTTTTCCTTCTGTTGGGAACAAGTTTCACCCTGCTACAGTTTCTCAGAGGTCCCCTTCACCGCACAAGCAACAGGACACAGTCACAGCTGGGGCTCTGGAGCGCATTCTCATTTGCGCGTTCTATTTCTCTGCTCCCTCCTTCCCCGTCTCCTCTCCATCATTTGTCCCCGAGCATTTGCCCCATTCTCCTGCCCTCTCTGTGCCTCTCCTTTCTTCCCGTTTCAGTGGCTACCCATTCGTGACAGTAGGTGATGGCACTAAGAGTGACATGGTCTCTGTTCTCAGGACCTGGTTTTCATAATCATCTTCCCCCATCCTATATGGAGGCCTGAAAACCTAGATATTCTTATGGAAACAACAAATGATAAACACAATTAAAAGGAATGTGAGGGGGCTGGAGAGATGGCTTAAAAGCACTTGCTGTCCTTCTAGAGGACCTGAATTCAGTTCCCAGCGACCACATTGATTGATTCACAACCACCTCTAATTCAAGTTCCAGGGATCCAGTGACCACTTCTGGCCTCCATGTCCATGTTCCGTGCATCCATGTACAGACACATATACATATAAAATTAAAATGAAAGGAATGTTAGGTTAAAATGTTGAGGCAGGGACAATGAAGAAAGTAAATAAGAGAGCTTGCATCTGGGTATGAGAGCCAAGCTGCCCAGGTGAGAGGGTGGTCAGGGCTCTGAGCAAAACAAGGCCAGTCTTGGCAGGGTCTGGTGGACTCTCAGGAAGCCCCTCCTAAGGAAAATATGAAGGGTGCTGTTGTCTTTTTTTACATATTATTGAATCTAATTAACAGTGCTAAAGAGTTAGTGATGGCCATGTTGTCTCTTTCCAAGTCCCAGATTCCAGATTAGTGCATGGATGGTATGGCAGTCTGAGTGGTACGTGTGGCTGGCTGCGTCTGCTAACCCAGTTCTCAGGCCTGCAGTGGTGAGTGACAGCAGGTATAGATGAATGGGTCCGGCCTCACGTTCCCTGCCACACACTGCCTCTCTCCACCTAAATCTGGGCTGACTCCTGTTTGTCTTCTTCGTCTAAGGCTGCTGTTTCTTGCCCTGTGAGTGATGATTCCGAGTGGTGGGAGGGCAGAGGTCACACCAACCACTTCCCTGGCAGGCCTGGAGTCTATGCCAACAAAAGTCTGTCTGGTTATTTACAGAACTGGACATAATGAATCCAGCTGTTTGCGAGTGTTTGCAAATGAGGCTTTTGCTAGTGCTGCTGGTAACAAACCGAGTAATAGGCTGTAACCAGAACTGGGTAATGGCCATCTATTAGCCTCTATGGGAAGATATGCATTAAGAAAAATCACATTTTGTATAGCTCTGCAGCTGAAGGAATTGCTTGTTTAAAATCTCCACTCAAGCAACCTAAAGCTCAGAGTTTCTATTCCAAAGACCTCAGCCTATTCACTAGGAATGTTTGCTGGAAAATCTCAGTGAGTCACAGTGACCCACCTTCCATGAAGGCCCCTTGTAAAAGTTAACCTTAATGGGTGGGGTCAGCAACACTGGGGCAGAAGGGACAAGGCGGGGAAGTGGCCTGCACATGTTCTTTCATTGTGTAGGTTGGTGACATGGGATGGAATCTAACTGCCTGTGAGGAACAAGAAGAGGCTTCTAAGTCACTGGGCCCGAAGCCACTCAGCAGCTTGATCATGACAAAAATCCCAACAGGAGACTCATTTCTTGATTTGAGATTGGCTCTTTCCACTGAGATACGACCTATCAACCTCTGAGCGTCGGGTAGGAGACGGTGGTGCCAGGAAGCACTGTCAGTAGCAGGGTCTTAAGACTTCTGAAGATTTTGGTGGTGAAAAAAGAAACTAGATGGAGTAGAAGTTCCAGAAACTTCATGAGAAAAAGCGGAATTGAAGTCACTCTGCTTATTTTTCTATGCCGGGGATTTAACCGAGCGTTAAGCAAGCACCGAGCTGCACCCGCACCCCCCCCCTTTTTGACACAGAATCTCATTAAATTGTTCAGGCAGACTTTAAACTTATAATTCTCCTGCCTCGGCTCCCTGAGTAGCTGAAATTACAGGCTTGTGCCACCAGGTCTGGTGAGCCTATTTTTTAACCCACAGTTTATTCAGAGAAAACCTTAATAAGCAGAAGCCTCCATATTTGTCACTTTGAAGTCTGACAACTGTTTCTATGAAGCCAATATGATAAACATCTACGAGGTTGGTGGTGTGCTTTCTGCAGCTGGGAAGGTCGAAAGAGAAGTGACTGAGATGGAGTTTCTGACATGAAGGAGTTCACATTTTCCTGATGCGCTTCTGTGGGTCAGGTGTGCCCACACCTCTTCCGCCCACTCAGTCTGTGGGGCCGTCACTCTTTCTTGCTCTTACCACGCTGCCGCTGTGCACTGGAAGACAGCAAGACAGCAAGGCCTCTTGCCAAGCCCTGATCCACCGGCCTTGCTTCCCTTCTACCATTTTCCAGATCCTGCTTGCCTTCCTTACCCTTGAAAAATGTTCCCTCTGCCTACCCAACTTCTCTGCTTATACCTGTAGTTGCACACCTAGGAAGCTAAGGCGGGGGGGGGGGGGGTAGTTAGTTTGACAGTCAGGGCTATACATGGGACTTCATCAAACAAATTCAGCAAAACCAAGCCCACCAGACCCCCAAAGATCCCTCTTGAACCTCTCTGTCCTCAGGCTAACTTCTGAATAGGTTAACAGCTGTGTTCCTTCTTTGCTTCCCTAAAAGACAAATATAGCTTGCCTCCTTCCCACCAAGATATAAAGATATAATTAGATCACAGGCTGAGCCTAGTTTGACTCAGTTCTTCTTTGCCAGTGCTCACCAGAGGCAAAGCAGATGCCAAAGCCATGCTCTAGGACCTCCCAGCCTTCAGAAACATTGGGCCAACATAAGCTTCTGAGCTTCTGCTAGAGTTTGAACATTTAATAGGTGGGACCTACTGGGGAAATGTTAGGTCATTGGAGGGTTGCCTTTCATGGGCACATTGGGACCCCAGCCCCTTCCTTCCTCTTTGCTTCCAGGCAACACAAAGGATGTAATGTGTTCCAGCCACATGTTCCCCACCATGATATTCTCCCCAAAGTTCTACAACAAACAAGAACCGTGAGCACAAACCTTTATTTCAGGCAGTTTGTCATGGTAAGGGAAAGGCAACATACACAACTTTTCTCTATTATTATCCACTTCATTAACATATTCTTTGAGACAGGGACTTTCATTGAACAAGGACCATTGAACATGGGACTGACCAGTAATCTCACAGGATCTTCCTGTCTCCTTCCCAGTTCTAGGAGTACAAATGTCAAAGCCACGCACATGGCTTTTTACCGGTGCTGGGGATCAAACTCAGGTTCTTGTCTTTGAGCAGGAAGTCCTTCATCCAGTCATGTTAGTTGGTGACATGGGATGGGCTGTAATTACCTGTGAGGTTACACCAGACAATCTCCCCAGACTCAGCTTTGCTTTATAAATGATCCAGTCCTGAATATTCTTTCACAGAAACAGAAATGAACTAAGGCGGTTACCAAGACATTGATGTCACCCTCTTCATTAAAATACTAGAATGGATGCCCTTTGTCCTCAGAACACAACCTAGTCTTCTTAGCTTAACCTCTGTCTTAGTTAGGGTTTCTATCGCTGTGAAGAAACACCTTGATCACAGCAACTCTTATAAAGGAAAGTATTTCATTGGGGCTGGTGTATAGTTCAGAGGTTTAGTCCATTGTCATCATTGCAAGAAGCATGGCAGGGTGCAGGCAGACGTGGTGCTAGAGAAGGAACCAAGAGTAGCTGGCACCTGGCCTGGCTTGAACATCTGAAACCTTAAAGCCCACCCAAAATGACAACACACTTCCTCCTAAAAGGCCACACCCACTTCAACAAGGCCACATCTCCTAATAGTACCACTCCCTGTGGGCCTGGGGGGGGGGGGCGCACATCGTTTTCGTTCAAACCACCACAACCTAGGAAGAAGACCAGGGCATATCTGCCTAACCCCCTACCCATTCTCTGGTGAAGCTGCCTTCACCCCAAGCCAGAACATTTTTTCATACACTCATGATTTGTCTATGGCATGCTCTCTGTCACTCACCAACCACGTGTTATTACAGCACTGTCTTTCAAATGGTTTGCCTCTCAGTTACACTTGGGGCCAGTGCAGACTCTTTCCCAGTGAGAGGACCATTATGATAGTTAGTCATGCTGGAGGTGGGCCCACCTTACCTTAGTTGAGCTGAGATTCTGAGGGACTGAGAGGTAAAATCCCTGGAGCTGGCACTCAGCGTCCGCTGTTAGTCTACTCTTACCCTTTAGGATCTGCACTTTTTACATTGTATTTTTATTTTGTCTATATGAATGTTTTATCTGGAATTTATGTGTGTGCACCATGTTCGTGCCAGATGCTCATGTAAAGGTAAGGAGAATGAGTTGCACCTCCTGTAACTGGAATTACAGGTGATGATGTCACCATATGGATGCTGAGAAACGAATCCAGGTCTTTAACAAGAGCAGTGAGTTCACCTAAATTCTAGGCCAACTCTGGCACTTATTGACAGTGTCTTTTAATTTTGTTTATGCATATATGTGTGTGTGGAGTGTCTGTCTGTAAATATGGGTACCATGTGTGTTGGTGTTTGTACAGGCCAAAAGAGGGCATCAGATCCTCTGAAACTGGAGTTTTAGGTATCTGTGAGCCACCTAATAGGACTCCCAGGAACCAAATCTGGGTCCTCTGCAAGTGCAGAGCTATCTCTCCAGCACCAGTGTGCTCTGATTCCAAAAACCAGAATATGGGAGCTGGCTGAGGAGATGGCACATCAGGAAAGCACACTGCCACACAGCTTATCAGAGTGCTTGTTTTGCTGACATGAGCTCAAGCCCCACTACCCACATAAAAAGCCAGGCATGGTGACATGGTCCTGTAGTCCCAGTGTTGGAGAAAGAGACAGGGTGAATTCCTGTGACCAGCCAGTCCCAGGTCTTGGTGTGAGACCATGCCTCAGAAAGATAGAGAATAATTAAGCAAGATGCTTAACATCTCCCCCCCTAATACACATACACACACACACACACACACACACACACACACACAACTAAGGTGTGAGCCCAGGGTCCCATGTCCAGCACTGTCAAATTTTTAAGAATGAGAATAATAGTAGTAATAATAAAATAATGATAGCACTTGTCTCCTATGTTGTGAGAAGGACACAAGATCTTAGTACAAGATCCTAAGGGTCTTCCTTTGGGTTTTATTTTTTGAGACTTGGTCTTGCTTTGCAGCCCAAGCTGCCTTGGTCTTCCTGTTCCTCTGCCTTACCACAGTGAGTGGGAGGGTAGCCAGATTGGCCACAGAGGTTATTATTCATAGTACAACATTTACAGAACTTTCTTTTCTCTGTCAAATGAGCAGCGAGAATTTTGCCTCATGGCTGTTGCAGAGGTGACAGAAACTAATCGACAAGGCAGCTGGCAGATGAGGACACATAATTCATCCCTCGCCACTACTAAGCTTTCCATAGGGGGACAAAGCACTTGCTTAGGCTTAAAGCCAAGAGAACCTTCTGCCTCCTGCTGGGACCCAGGACTCTCCAAATAAGGGGCCCAGTTCTGTGGGCTAGAGTTCACACTGCCTGTCTGCCTTGGTGATGTTATCAATTCCCACCAAGATCTGATATTCTAGAGCAGTGGTTGACAACCTTCCTAATGTTATAATCCTTCCATACAATTCCTCATCTTGTGGAAACCCCCAACCATAAAATTATTTTTATTGCTACTTCTTAACTATAATTTTATAACTTATGAATCATAATGTAAATATCTGTGGTTTTGGATGGTCTTAGTCAGACCCCAAAGGGGTCAAGATCCACAGGTTGAGAAACACTTCTCTAGAGTCTAGACAGACTGTTGTGTCTCTGAAAAGGCTGTAATCGCTGCTGTTTGGATACACATTCAGAAAACACTTTTATTTTGATCTAAATTGTTTGCTTTGGGGGTTTGTGCAGATGCAACCGGAGGAGAGATCTTTAGCATGCAGGCATATTGAAAACCAGCAGGCAGAAGAATACCAGGGAGTTGGGCCCCCCACTCCCTAAACACACCTGAATAGGAGGCAGCTTCAAGAGGAGAGGAGGAGGGTGGGAGAGAGAATGGGGCATCTTCCTCAGATATAAAATTCTCAGCTAGTGGCTCTCAGGCTGAAGCATCCGTCACACTTCACTGACAACCAAAATGCTCGGAGATAAGACAATTATGGGACCCAAGAATAAATGAAAGAAAACCCAATCTCAGCTGAATAGCGCTGCCATCTATTAGGAAATTATTACAGGCTGAAGCGGACTTTAATGAGATTTTAACAAAAGAAATCTAGTTCCATTCCTCTGGGGCAGAGAGAGTTTTTTAATGATGTGAATGATTAAGTGGGTGAGAGGCCCTTCCTGAGAGCACCAGTGAGGAGAAATGGTGTGGGCCCTGCTGCCAGCCTCTCGAAAACTCTGGAGAAGAAACTCATGTCATACTCTTCCAGTCTAGGACCTGGCCTGGGAGGGCAGGCTGGTCTTCTGGCGCCCCAACTGAGCCTGGATTTACTAAACCCAACAAGGCCAATGGGCCATCCTGAGGCTATCACACTATCCCCAAGAGATTTTTAAGTCAGTGAGCATTTCAAACCACCAGAGCTTTAGAAGACAGTATGAGCAGAATTTAATGTTCTTGCTTCAGGAGTGGGAAGAGAAAATAGGTTTCAGGGAGTAGGTCAGAGGGAGGCGGCAGAGAAACGTCCAGGGCCTCAGTGAGGGACACTGAGGGAGGCTAGGGTGATCCAAGAATGCCTGGGTTGGCAAATAGTGTATTCCTTAGCCAAGGCTGCTGGGCCTCTCCCGGGAGTGACATGAGAAGGCCAGTGAGCTAGGCTGAGGAAGCAGTGCCCATCAACCACAAGGCAGGGAGACTGGTTCTCAGAAGCTGGGTCATGCAGAAGCCTAGGCCACCTTCTATGGCAGAATTCTAGCCAGATGAGCCATGTCGTATGCTGGCTACAATCTCCATAAGACCAACAACAGTCAGGCTGTTAGGTTATTCGGCAACTGAGGGTAGATGACAAAGAAGTGGCAAATGCAGTGGTGCTTCCCTTAATAACTCATAAAGGGATTTAAAGGGATTTAATAGAATTGAAGATAAACTGACATAGGAAATAAATCTCAAGAACATATATCTTTGGAACAGAAAGTTGATTTCATTAGAACATAGTGCCATTATTATTATTAGTTAATGTTTATTATGCACTAAGTGCTGTTTCAGCACTTAACACGTGTTAAGTTAGCATTTTTCAAGCTGTCTATGATGATGAGTGGATGAGCCAAAACCATGAAAGGATACTGCTTGTTGGCTCACTTCCTTGGGCTTATGCTTTGCTAGTTTTCTTACATAGCCCAGGTCTACATGCCCTGGAATGATGCTGCCCTCAATGGGCCTACATATCTAAATCAAGACAGTCCCTGGCAGGTGTACCCAGAGGTCAGTCTAACACAGGCAAGTCCTCAATCGATGCTTCCTTCCCGATGACTCTAGGCCATGTCGATTTGACAGAGATAACAAGAACAGAAAGGAATCCCTACCTTGACCACTGAACTCACATGATGCATGGATACAGATACAGTAAAAACACTCCCCCCTACACAAAATAATTTCTAAAATTTGAAGGAGGAGGTAAGTGCTAAGGATAATAGATGACCTCTATTCCACAGTGGTCAGCAAGGAAACAGGACCGCAGTCCTTGGACCATAGGATGGGATTCTGACAAAAGTCTGGGTGCAGTAGGAAGCAGATTCCCCCAAATTCTTCCAAGACAATCCAGCTGGCCTTGTTAGATCCTCTAGGGCATACAGTAACACTCACAGGGACACCCGCCGCAAGGCTGAGAACTGACAAGCAGATGTGGCTTTAACATCTGTGTGTTACGGAGTTTTGCTCAGGACAGAAGACAGAATGCAGCTGCAACACGAGCAGGCTGCCTTAAAATCAGACCTACTAAGTGTCTGAGAGTGCACACCCTTCCTCACTTTACTAGTCTTTGACATGCGTTTGCATTGAAGAATTTTTTTTTAATTGGTCAAGTGCTGTTAATTTATAAAATACTTCAATCAGAAATTTCCTGTCTAGGGAAGGAGAGTCATCTGGCAAAGCATTTAAAAAATGTATTAAGGGTTTGCCATAGCAAAATAAAGGAATGAAGGTGCCCAAATCATCCCCACAGCCCCTTGTCAAAAGTATTTAGAATCCTCCTTGTCACCTCAGCTCAGGTAAAGTCCTGGTGTGAACCCACTGAGGACTAACTTCCCGTGAGAAGGGCTGTTTGTTAATGCTCTGGGAAGAGAGGGCTTGAGGCAAGCAGAACTACACTTCCTGCTCCTAATGTGCTTGAAGATAATTTAATGTGGCTGGATTAGCTCCCATTTCTCATTTAGCAAGTTTCTTCCTTTGTATTCATTAGACATTTCCTCTGCATCCATTTATTCATTCATCTCTCCAAATGCCCAGGACTCTCAAATTATACCCTGAAGCCAAGCTAGACTCAACTACACATCCTCTGAGTGTGAGCAGAATGTGGGACAGGACAGAAGAGTACGAGGGTCATCTGGACCAACACATGATACTGAACTCTGGCATTCTAAACAAGAATTAGCCAAGGTATCCCCATCATACTTTTTTTTCCTGAGACAGGAGCTCATGTAGCACATGTAGATGGACATTTCTCTCCCACCTGCCTAGTCCAAAATAAACATTCAAAGGCTTATTATTACTTATACATGCTCAGCCGAATAGCTCAGGCTTATTGCTAATAGCTCTTACTCTTCAACTACAAATAATTTCTACCCATGTTAGCCATGGGACTTGGTACCTTTTCTTAGTACAATGTTCTCATCTTGCTTCCTCTGTGTCTGGCTGGTAACTCCTGATTCCGCCCTTCCTTTTGACAGCTTTTATACTGAACTGAAACTCAGAGGCCAGGAGAGGGCATTGGATCCTCAGGACTGGGGTTACAGATGGTTGTGAGCCAACATGTGGGTGCTGGGAAACAAGCCTGAGTCCTTAACTACTGACCCATCCGCTGCAGAATATTATTCCAAGATGTGTCACATTTGTCTATGCTGTGGAACATTGTTTAATGATGCAAAGATGTGCCGTGTTCTTTTATGCTGCATTTGTTCACATCTGTGAGGCTGTGTTACTTTGCCTGTCTAAAGATGGTCTAATAGAGAGCTGAACAGCCAATAAGGTAAGAGAAAAGATAGGCAGGACTGGCAGTATAAACATCCATGTGTGATTTATTTGGGAGCTGGCTGGCAGGCCCCCCAAAAGAGCAAAAACAACCAGCCACAGCCATCCATGCATCCCTGGCCCTTCCTTCTTTACAGAAGCCATGGACACTCAATCTCTCTCCAGCTTCAAGTCTTCTCCCGCTGGTGACCAAGGAAAACTGAGTTCCAAGGGTTCACTATCCTCCCTCAATACCACCCCACCCCGCCTCCTGTTTTGTTCTTGAGACAGGATTTACTAAATAGTCCTGCATAGTCTGATACTTATGTGGTCCAGGCTGGCTCTGAACTCCTGTCAGTTTCAAACAGCATTCCTTCTGCCTTCTCACACTCTGACTGACCTCGTCTCTCTGCTCCCAGAGCTGGATCAGTTGTGGATTGGTTTTTTTTTGTTTTGTTTTTTTGTTTTGTTTTGTTTTGTTTTGTTTTGTTTTTTCTGCATTACCTAGATTAGTGTCCAGTCAAGGAAAAGGAGAATCTTGAAGGACTATTTTTGATCATTCTTTGGTTCCTGTTCTACAACTAAGCCAGTCATCGGATTGCTCTGGTTTCTTGATAGCTGCAATGGTTAAAGTGACAGTAACTTTCAGCACTACTCAGGGAGACAAGCAGAAATGTTCTTTCTCGCTGGAGCGCTAAGTTAATTAGACTTAGCACCATCTTTGCTCGGTATAATTCCCAGCTGTGAGCAGCACCCGGGACAAAGCAGTACTCACCAGGTAGAGCACCTGCTGTATGATGGCTGTGCAGCGCCTTGAAGCCTATTAGTCCGTCTTTGTTGTTGCTTTGGAATCAGGGTCCCTCCATGAAGCTCAAACACAATGCTCTTGTCTCAGACTCCGGAGAGCTGGAATTACAGGCATTTGCACCATGCCTGTCTAGTCAGCTCCTTATTGGCTGTTGCACACAGTGTTCTTGGGCTGAGCATAAGGGAGTACGTAGAACTCTTAAATTCCATATTCCTTGCCATGGCTGCTTTATATTTCAACCTAGCCAGATTGTGGCATCCACTTGTTTGAATAAATACTAGCCTAGGTGTCGGAGTGAGGGATTTCAATGAGTGGGACTTGAATGAGGCAAACTGGTAGTGTGGGTAGACCTTGTCCAGTCAGGCAAAGGCCCTAAAAACCTGAAGCCTTTGGGGGAAGAAGGAAGGCTGTATTGAGAGGCCTCACAGCCAGGACTCCAGCAGCAGCTGCCTGGGTCTCCTCCTCTCTTCTTCCTCCTCTTCCTCCTCTTCTGACTCCTTCCCAACACACACTACTGCATCCACCATGTATCCTATTGGCTCTTTGGAAAACCCTTATTATAATATACCAACCTTAAGAAGCTAAAAATGCTTTCAGGAAGGTTACAATATGTACAAAGAGAAACTGAATAGTGTGGATTCACTCTAGAATCCTTTCTCTTGAACTTGAGGAGGGTGGCCCCCTCAGAGAGGTGTTGTGAGCAAAGCACAGGAACGATGCCACCAGCAACAAAGAAGATGCCTCTGTACAGGGACCTGAGGAGGTTATAGTTTTTAATTTTTAAAAAAGCTTTTGGTTTGTAGCTCAAACTGGACTGACACTCACTATCTTTCCTGCCTCAGCCCTCATGCCCGATTTTAAGTAACAGTACCTTTTATATAATTATCACAGATAGTAGCCCAGAATGGTAAGATTCTGCAGTCCCAGGCCCTTGGAAGACCGAGTCAGGAGGGTAACTTGAGCTCAGGAGATCAGGGCTAACCTGGAAAGCATAGGGAGACCATGTTTCTTAAAAAGAAACAAAAATCTTGATTGCAATCAGGAAGTTAGACCCGGTAGTATATAAGCCTGTAATCTTACTCCTTAGGAGTAGGGCAGGGAGATTTCAAGTTCAAGTCTGGCTTGGGCAATAAAGCGAGACCCTGTCTCAAAGGTAAGTGGGACTATATCTCAGGATTGGAGTACTTGCCTAAGCATACGTGAGGCCCCCAGTTCAACCCTTAGTACTGAAAATGAAAATCAAGCCTAGGCTGTGTCCCAGCTGCTACCAGTGCCAGTTTCAAGGGACTCTTGTCCCTAAGAGGTGACCATATGATCATCCCCCCTGAGACCTGAAAGGCCAGACCATGCGGGGTCACCTGGGACACCAGCCCTCCTCTCTCTACTGTAAACTATTCTACTGTGTTCCAGTCTCCCCCCCTTTCCCATGCTTTCCTCCTGCCTCTAACTCAATGCCAGTGAAGGTGGATACGTCACACCTGTGCTAATGCTCACTGCCACCCCACCTGGTCCTTAGAATTGAGAATCCTGAGCACAGCCTTCCAGCCCCACAGCTCTGCACAGAAAAAAGCCAACCTAACTTTTCGGTCTTTCCATGCATGTTTGGTTAAACTTGTGTCAACGGGTGCAGGGTATAATAATTGGCTGCAATTCTACCTCAGGGAAGGTGTTGTTTGCAGCTGTGGCAGTAAGAGTCATTGGGTCTCAGGCTTTCCAGGGTATGGCATTCTGGAAGAGCAATTCCTACCCAAAGTCTGGGCCAGCTGATATTTCCTGGAAAGCTCTCTGGCTGCCTACCTGTTCGTTAGTGGGTGTGTGGTACAAAAAGCCTTCTTTGCATTAAGAGACTTGAGTTCAGCACTGTCAATCATAATATCCTAAGCTGACTGTTAAAATTTTCAAGGCAAGATAAATTCTTCCAGCAAACACTTGTCAAAACCCACAATATTCTGCCTCAAGATGTTCAGGATATATAACAGGTAAAAGTATGGATGCAGCTGGCAGGCCTCTAATCTTGGCACTCGGGAGGGAAGGCTTTTCACTATAAGATCTAGGCTTTTCTGAACTACATAATGACCTCCAGTGAGATTCTGCTTCAAACAAAGTAATAAAAATAAAAGAAAAAAACTATGCACACATTGTGACTTTAAAGAATCGTTGCTACATTACAACTATGTGAGAATTATAGAGGCTGAGGGCACAGACAGTGTTTCTGTAACAGCCTGGTGAGGACAGAGAGGACACTGTGGGCACAGGACATGGAAACCATGAAATTCAAGGCAAACTGAAACACAAGTAAAACCTTCAGATTTCAATCGTATCACAAAAATATTTGAAGTAGTTCTTAATCATTTTCTTTTTTATTTAAAAAGTTTTCTTTTCCATATCTGCCACTGTTCCCCCTCCCTTCCCTCCTCCCAGTCCCTCCCAGTCCTCCCTTAGCCTCCCCCATCCCATCCCCCCATCTCCAAGGAGTGCAAGGAGCCCCAAGGTGGGTCAGTTCATCTGGCATATCCAGTTGGGGTAGGGCCGAGTCCCTCATCCCAGTATTAAGGCTGGGTCAGGTGTTCCTCTGTAGGAAATGGGCTCCAGGATGTCAGTTCATGAGGAACATAGTCTGGTCCTACTTGCAAGAGGCTCCACAAACTGCCCATCTTTTGACGGTTTAGTTCCTTTCCCTGACGGTTCCTCAGCAATTGTTTCTGATTCAGTGATACCCAATAGCTCAGGTCAGCCATCTCTGTGGGTCTCCTCCTCATGGTCCTGATCCCTTTGCTTATATATACTCTCTCCTCTCTCTCTACAGCTGAACCCGGAGCTCAACCCGGCATTTAACTATGGATCTCTGCTTCTGCCTCTATCCATTGCTGGATGAAGGTTCTATAATGACAGTTAGGATGGTTATTCATTTGATTACAGGGGAAGTCCTGTTTAGGCACCCTCTCTGCTATTGCTTAGAGTCCTAGCCAGGGACATCTTGTGGATTCTTGGAGATTTCCTTAGCACCAGGTTTCTTTCTAACCTTTAAATTCCATTTGTTAAAAGTATTTTGATTTTTACTTGCTTTGTATGTGTTGAAGATGAACTCGTGTGGAAGGCAGAATTCAACTTCTGGTGTCTTCCTCTATCTCCACCTTATTGGTTTTTGTTTGAAGATATTATACATGCATATAGTATGTTTTGATCAAGTTCACCTTCCATTTCGTCCCCTCCAAATCTTCACCTCTATACCTCTGCTTCCATTTTCTCCAAATTTCATATGTATTTTTAACCCACTGAGTTCACTTACTACTGCTTATATGTGTATGGGGCAGGATGGAGCATGTGTAGCCACACAGGCCTTCAGGAGAGCTGACTGTTCCTCTTCTGGTGGCCTTTGGCGGCCCATAGTTCTAAGCTAGAGGTAGAACTTGGTGTCTAGCAGAGATCTAGTCTGGGTTTGATCTTGGGTAGGTCTTGTGCACAAAGTCACAACTGCTATGCATTCATCTGTACCATGCCCTGTTATGCTCAGAAAAAGTTTCACTGGAGTCATCCGGTGCCTCTGTCTCTTACAATTCTTTCCATTTCTCTTTCTTCAATGATCCCTGAACCCTACAAAGATAAGGGTGTGATATAGATGTCCCATTTAGAGCATCTTATTCTCTACGTGATGGCTGGTTGTGTTAATCACCATCTATTGCAAAAAGAAGCTTCTGTTGAGGGTTGCGAATGCACTGATCTATTGCACATAGGTTGGGTTTCTCACCTAACCAGACCATTTTGGCTGGACTGCCTGGCTAAGAAGCCCTGGCTGGTATCTGCTGTCTGGAGTTATAGGTGACCATCACCGTGCCCAACTTTTATGAAAGTGATGGGGATCCAAACTCAAGCCCTTAATTTTCCCAGTAAACCACATTTTCACTCCTGGACCAATGGTAACATGTTATCACAGTGGCACTATTTGGCTCATACTCAATGATTTCCTGCATGTGTTTCTACCTTTTTTACCTGCTTCTTCCTACACGTCAACAGCGGTTTGCAAGCAGCATCTGAAAGCATGGTCCCAATACATCAGTAAGGAGTTTTAAATGTAAAAGGTCATGATGCTGAGGTGGGAGAGAGAAGTACACTAAGTGTGTAGAGCTAAAGGGGGAGGCAGCTCAGACAGACCCAGAGCTAGAGAGCCCTTCAGAAATGTAAATAGTAGACTTTCTGGAAGCAGAGAGGAACTTCATGGCTTATTTATTTCTAGGTACTCAGGGAGCTGCAGCTGGGTGCATACCTACCTCCCCACTTATTCACAGCAAGGGAGCTGCAGCTGGCTAAGCAACTACCTCCCCACTTACCCACAGCCAGGGAGCTGCAGCTGGGTGCATACCTACCTCCCCACTTACCCACAGCCAGGGAGCTGCAGCTGGGTGCATACCTACCTCCCCACTTACCCACAGCCAGGGAGCTGCAGCTGACTAAGCACCCACTTCCTCACTGGTTCACAGCCAGTTAGGGACCTACAGCTGGCTAAGTGCCTAGCTTTCCATTTATCACATTGCCTGTGGGTGTACCTATAGGACTGAGGGTATCACAAACTGGAGCAAACCAGAATGTTCAAAGTTTAAAGGATGCTTCATGGGACTGATCAGGAATGGATATTTCTAACACTGTCGTGTATAGTCACAGAAGTCGCGCCTCACTGACTTGCCTCTGTGAACTTCAATCTGAGATGACTTGTCCACTGTAATAAGCACTGGGACTAGGGAACTGACTTGCTATGCAAGTGTGAGGCCTGGGAGTCTTTAGAGCCCAAGTAAAAACCAGATGAGAATGGTAGCCTGCCCGTAATCCCAGTGAGGCAGAAGCAGAATCCCTGGGGCAAACTGGCTAGCCAAATTAGTGAGCTCTATTCAGCTGTCAAGCACATGCTTCCTGAGAACCCACTGCTCTCTTGTGGCATATCTACTCTGCATTTTCCTTTGCTTCAGAATAAAAATCCTTGGCTACGCTCCTTCTCATGCATGCTTCCATTCTTTTAACAAGATGTCAAGACTGTAGAAACACCTGGCCCAGACAGAGATGACCAGTAACATTGCCACTATGTAGTTACTGAGTTCTTCTGCATGTTTCAGAAGCTTCTTAATCCATCTAGCCAATGACTTTACCACCATAGCTCACAGCATAAGGCTTTAGCCTGCACCACTAATGTTGCCTGCCGCACATCACCTGGCTGGTTGTCTTACGCGTAGAAATAATCTTAGTTTACTTGCTGAGAAGCTACTACAGACGGCAGAGACTGCTGAGTTCTATAGAAATCATTCTCTCAAAATGACTTAGTGAGGCAGATGTCAACCCCACTTAATAAATGGGGGAAACAAAACACAGAAAAATTAAGATAATCACTGAATTTATAGAACCAGTAAGCCGAAAAAGAAATCTTATCCCTAGTCTGATTTCGAAACCCATGTTCCCATCGCACTATATGTCTACTCAGCCTGCTTGCCTAGGCATGGCTGTTCTTGTTACTAAGCCATGTGTTTTGGTGCCAAACCGACCCTTTGTACTCTGTGATGTGAGAGGTGAGGCCCTTGTGAGCCTGATTCTGCATTGCCAGCTGGTGCTCTGTGGGGCGTTTTTACTAGGGATGTTAGAAGGCCTGAAGAAGGAAAGGAGACTTCCTATTTGCTCACATCCCCGTTGAGCCCCACTCCATGTGCAACTGTGGTTCCTGACACACTTAGAGATGTCTTGCCCTCTTCCCACTTTCCGCTCAGCCAGCTGATGACCCTTTTTAGAAGTTGGGGCATTAGTGGAGGGGGCAGCACCACCCAGTGGCTGGGGTTATAAAAATCAAAAGCAGATAGGGAGGACACCAGACTTCAGGGTTCCTGAGCTCACACAGCCGCCGCCGCAGCCATTGCTCTGGACAGCAAGCATAACTCTTCCACCTTTCACTGTGATCCACACCAGTGACTCCGCAGGAGGCTTCCAGGCCTTGGACTCTTCAGAACGGTGACATTGACCACGCATGTCCTGGGGCTTCTGTCTTCCTGGGCTGAGCAGCTGCAGGTGGTGGGCATTTATGACTCTGCAGCAGGCAGACGGCATTAGTTGGACAACCCAATCTCTGATCATGCAAAGCTGTCAAACAAATACACCTTTTATGAGTATGTATATTCTCATGGCTCTGCCACAGGAAGTCCAGCACTAACAGGTGTTTCTTCCCATCGCCAGCCTGCTAATAACTCGGTTATTTCCACCCATTTAGTCATTTAGTTGACAACTCCATATTCTATTAAAAAGTCTGGGAAGCTGTTGCTAAAAGCTGTTGCTAACCCCATAAACCAGGAATAAAGTGAATCTGAGTGCTGCAGCAAGAAATTGGACCACAGGAGCCAGAGCACCCATCAGCTGGGAACACTGGCTGCTAACAGCTCCCCGCTGTTTTCTCTGGAAGTGCCCTCACAGGATCCAACCCACATCCCTCAAGTCTATTTCACACTCCAGAGTGTGTTGTGTTTTGATATGAACTGCCCCTCACAGGTCTGTGGAAGCTTGGTCCCCAGCTGACAGTGCTGTACGGAAGGAGGAGGGTCCTAACTGGAAAAAGTAGATCACGGGGCGGGGCAGGGTGCCTTTAAAGGTGATATCCATTCCCGAGTCCTTCCTTACCATCTCTGTTTCTTATCCTCCACCAGTGACCTTTCTCTCACTGCTTCACAAAGCTCCCAGAATCCCCGGAAGCCAGAGCTCCCTGAAACCTTGAGCTGGAATAGACCCAGCTTTACATGTATGAACGTTCTGTTACAGCAGCAAAGGGGACTTATACCTTGCCTCACCCAGAGTTCCAGGTTCCCCGTGGAACAGCAGACGCATCGGTGGCTGTGTTATGGTTGGCCACTTTCTCTCCAGCATCCTCTTAGTAAGATTCTGACAGGTAGCCAGTTTCTTGTTCTTCTCAGGACATCTTCACCATGAATAAAAATATTTTCCTCTGGGACAGAGCATTAATAAGTCTTAAGGGTTTTCTAAAAACATTTCTCCTTCTAGTGTCATTGATACTTTTTTTAACTGCACTATAGAAATTGTCTTATTGCCAATTTAAAAAAAGAGGCTTTGTTGAAATATAATTCCAAGATATAAAGTTCACCAATGTGACAGTATCCTATCTTGCTCTAAGGTACTGTTACAGAATTATAGGAACTGTCTAACTTATGAAAACACAAGTTTTCTCTTACAGTTCTGGAAAGTGGGAAGCTTGCTTCTAAGTAAGGGTTTTCCTGGTATATCATCCCATGACAGAAGGCTGAAGGCACAGAAGCATATATATGCATTTGAGAGAGAAGAGAGAGAGAGAGAGAGAGAGAGAGAGAGAGAGAGAGAGAGAGAGAGAGAGAGAATCAACTCACTTTTGTAATAAACTCATTCTAGAATAAAGAATCCAATCGCACATGACACAGCTAATCCACTCAAGAGAACTAAGTACTCAGGACGTACATGTATATCATTGTTCCATCAATCAATACTGTTCCATTGGGGTTACACTGCTGATGTATGGATTCAGGCATTGGGAACATTCAGATCTCAGCAAATGCTTTTTAGTATGTTTTCAGTGTCTGCGACTGCCACCAAAGTCAATTTCCACCACCTCCCAAGCACCATAGTATTATTCATCACAGCTATCTATCTTCATTATCCCCTGCCCTAAGCACCACTTCCTGTCTCCATGTGGGTGGTGATTTGTCTAATAATGCCCCCCATAGGCTTGTTAAATATTTGAATGCTTAGCACTACTTAAGAAGGATTAGGAGGTGTAGCCTTGTTGAAGAAAATGTGTCACTGGGTGTGGGCTTTGAGGTTCCTGCTGCCTGCAGATGCAAATATAAAACTCTCATCTACTTCTCAGGCACCATGCTCCCTGCCTGAAGATAATGGACTAAACCTCTAAAACGCTTTATTAAATTAAATGCTTTCTTTTTACAAGAGTTGCTGCGGTCATGGTGTCTCCTTACAGCAATGGAGACAGAGTTGGTACCAGGAGTGAGGTGGTGCTGTGGCAGGGCCTGACCATGATGCTTGTTGGCAGAATGTCAACTTTGGCACATTGGATTAAGACTGCAATAAAGTGCTTTAAGTGGGGCCTAATGGTCATACTAGTAGGAACATGGGAGATAGTGTACTGAGAGCAATGTAAAGATGAAAGCCTTTGAGCTTTCAGAGAAGAATATTGGTATGTTGCCTAAAGGCTGTTCTTGTGATATTCTGGTGAAGAATATGGCCGCTTTCTGCCCTAGTCCAAAAAAAAATTTGCTTGACGCTAAATACAAATTTTGAATTAATATCATTGGAAGAGGAGATTCCAAGATAGCCTAGTACTGAATCTGTCATATGGCTATTAGTTGCCACACATACGCAGATCTATAAGGAAAAGGGGCAAGCTAAGCAAGGAAAAATACCAAGTGTACATTTTGAGGAGAAAGGGGCACCAGCAAGTGTAACAGAGCTAAATTTTGTGCTCAAGGGATAAGAAATTTAAAGAAAATAAAGCCCACTGTCTCCACTCTTCCTGCTGCCTTCAGATCCAGATGTAGGACTCTCGGCACCCTCTCCAGCACCATGTCTGCCTGCCGCCATGCTTCCCACCATGATGATAATGGACTAAGCCTCTGAAACGGTAAGTCAGCCCCAATTAAATGCTTTTCTTTGTAAGAGTTGCCTTGGTCATGGTGTCTCTTCACAACAGCAGAACATTGACTGAGAAAATGAGTTTCCTTGCTCTGGACAGTTTCTATTTATGGAGTCATATAACTTGTTTTAAAGCTTCTACCTCATATCTTATTAAGTCAGATTTTACTCCTTTTTTTTAAATTTTAAAAAACTTTATGTTTAAACATAAATAACATAAAATTTGTAATTTTAACTAATTGAGGTCAATTACATAGCTTTATGTCCATTCGCATTGCAGTGTCCATCTCCAGAACTTTCCGTTACCCTCAACTGAAACTGAATGCACTAAACAGAAGCACCCATTCCCAACAGCTACCTGATTGCCAGATATTTAACTTTCTGTCCCCATATATGTTCAAATTCTTGGAACTCTGTCTTTGGGTAAATTTAACTTGCATTATAGGACTACCCAGGGCCTTTTCTGATACGGGGTACAGATGTGGGGAAGATGTCAGAAAACAGGAAGCTTCTGGGGTTCACGCACAAATTCCCTATTTGGCTCCTTTCTACCCTTTGCCCATCATAAACAATGCTATCCTTAGTGTGCAGACTTTGGGAGGGTGTTTGCAATTGTTCTTGGATTGCTGGAGCATATTGTAACACTATACTGAGTCTCTCAAGGGACTGCTGGGGTGCCTTATAAAGGCACGGTTCCATTTTACTCCTCTTTACCAATGTCTATGACCTGATGTGAGATGTCTTTCTGTATGCTGTGAATATCAATCTTTAAATAAAGGAGCTGTTTTGGCAAACACTGTAGAAGAAGTAGGAGGAGGAATCAGAATAGGTAGGAAAGGAAGGGCAGAGTCAGAGACAGACGGAGCCAGCTGCCCAAGGAGCAACATGTGAGGAACACATGAGCACGGGCCACGTGGCAGAAAGATTAATAGAAATGGGTTGAGTTAAGATGAAAGAGCTAGCTAGCAATGTGCCTGAGCCATAGGCCAAACAGCATGAAATTAATATAGGTGTCTGAATCATTTTGGGGGGCCTGAGCAGCAACAGGCAGCTAAGGGGTTTGGGGTGGCAGGTCTGTGAGTCTGGACCTCTGGCTGCCCAGGACCAAGAAACTTATTTGTAACAGAGGCCTACCCATTCCTCTAGTTTCTTGTTGTCATCAACCTTAATTAGACTGATTTGGTACTCAGCATAAAGTGCCTCCACCAACTTGATGTACATAGGCTCATCACAGTTAGATGCAAACACACAGAGATGGGCTTGGCCCTTGTCTAAGACTTTGGCAGCTTTGTGGATATCACGTGCTAGGCCATCATGGATGAGGGCAGTCTTCAGCACCTCTTGCATAGCAGTGTTAATATCCATTGTACCTCCAATGGTAATGCCTTCCTTGGCCATGGCGGTAGACTACGGGGGAGGCCAAGTTTTGAACACACCTAAGTCTTTGCCTCTGTACAACTCAGCAGTGGCAGGGGAAAAGCAGAATCTTTTCATTTTCATGAAAACCAATTTATAGTTTTTCCTTTATTGCTTTAGTTCTGAGGTCATGTCTAAGAACCTATTGCATTTGTCAATATGCCTTCTTCTAAGAATGCTATACATTTCTTTTCTATATTTAGGTCTTATCCATTTTGAATTCATTTCTATAAATATCTAATTTTCTTTTTGTATATGGCTACCCATTCCCTCAGCACCATGGATGAATAAATTGTCCTTTTCATTGGATGGTCTTATTATCGTGTCAAAATTTGCCGAAAGCTCAGTGTAATGGCAAGCAGTGGCCATCCCAGGGTAAGAAGGCCAAAGGGTGGAGGCCTTGCCTCAAAAAACTCAGTCTACTATGGAAGTATTATTTCCTGATCTCCAATCCATCCCATTCACTTGTCCTTTATGCCAGGACATCGTATTGATTTGACTTTTAGAACTGAAAAGTTTAAGTCCTCAACTTTTGTACTTCTTTTTCTCCCTTTAAAAGTGTTCTGGGTGTTCTTGGCTTTATTGCAATTCCTTATGGATTTTAGGATTTTGATCTCTACAAAGAAAACACTTGAGACTGTGTTAATTACATCTCTGACAGAAGATAAACAGAGGGAGCATTGTGTCCTCACAGTAGTGAACTGTCTAGGTCATGAACGTGGGATGCTGATGCATTTGTAAAGATGTTTCCCACACTGTTGTATAGATTTAAAATTGTAAGTTTTACCATGTATTTGGTAAAATTCCTAAACACTGGATTCTTTGCGATGCTTCTGCATGTAAAACTCCCTGTGTATTCATGTGTTTTCACATGTATGGACATATGTATGCATGTGTGTACATGTGTCTACGTGTGTGTGTGTGTGTGTGTGTGTGTGTGTGTGTGTGTGTGTGTGTGTGTGTGTGTGAAGGCCAGAGATTGACATCAGGTTATTTCTCAATCATCTTAGTTTTTGAGACAGGAATCTCCCAGAACCTGGAGCTGATTTGCTAGGCTAGTAAGATCTAGGGATCTTTTGATTTATGCCTCTCCAGCACTAGGAAGCATATGCTTCTGCCCAATTTTTTTCACAGGTTGCAGGGATCACTATGTGGGGCTCATACTCGTTCAGCAAGCATTTAATCAAAGAAATCATTTCTCCAGCCCTAGATGGAATTAAAATTTTTTCATGATATATTAGAAATATTATAGGAATATAATTAACTTTTGGGTGTTGATCTTATATTCAGTAACCTTGCTTAACTATTTATCAATACTAGTATTTTGTGTGTGTGTGTGTGTGTGTGCACATGCCTGTGTATGTGTGTGTGTGTGTGTGTGTGTTGTGAACTCCTTAAGATCTTGTCAAGTTCTCTATAATGAAATTTTGCTTCTTTATTTCCAGACAGTGTTTTTGCTTTATAATCATGGTGGAACCTGTCACGCAATGCTGAACAGCAGTTGTAGGGGTGGACCATTCCTTTCTGAGAACATCCCATGTTTTACCATTAAGTCTGATGTTTTCTGTGTGTTTTACTTTTAATCAGGTTGACGAAATAGGGTAGTTTGAAAGAAAATGGCCTCCATTGTGAGGGGTGTGGCCTTGAGGAAGCAGGCGTGGTCTTGTTGGAGGAAGTGTGTCACTGTGGAGGCAGGCCTTAAAGTCTCACATATTCTCAAGCCATACCCAGCAAGACACACCACTTCCTGTTTCCTGCAAGCCAAGGTGTCACATCATGATGTTAATGGACTGAACCTCTGAAAATGTAAGCCACTCCAATTAAATATTTTTCCTTTATAAGAGTTTCTGTGGTCATAGTGTCTCTTCATAGCAATAGAAACCCTAGCTAAGAAAAGTGGGTACCAGGGTTTGGGGTATTGTTGTAGTAGGCCTGACCATGTTGTTTGGAGGAACTTGGCTTTGGTACTGTGGGTTAGGAAAGCAGTGGAATGCTCTAAGCACCGCTTAGTGGGCCATGTTGATAGAAGCGTGGAAGGCAGTGGGGGGCCTGGCTCAGGAAGAATTTTAGGATGTGGCCCAGTCTTGTGACATTTCTTTGCTTTTTGTCCTTGTCTGAAAAGTTTACCTGAAGCTGAAGTGAAGAGTTTTGGATTAACTTCATCGGCAGAGGAAATCTCACATAGGTAGACTATTGTGTAGAGATATATAATGGAAAGAAACCAGCCGAACAAGGAAAAACATTTGGTGAGAAAAGGAGAACCAGGAAGTGGAATGGAGTTAACTCCTGTATTTATGTAGATAAACAGATTAAGAAATGGAATAAAGGAAGTAGTGACCTCGGGGCAAGATCCCACCCAGCTAAATATCCAGTTTGTGGAAGGGGATTGTGTGGTGGTGGATGCCTTAAATCCCAGCACACCAGTGGCAGAGGTTGGCAGATCTCTGAGTTTGAGGGGAGCCTAGTCTACAGATTCAGTTTCAGGACAGCCAAGATGAGATGGTAAGGACCAAAGCTGGTGCAGATGTAACTGAATGAGGGGACCATGTGAGGGGACCATGCTCCTGCCCCAGACAGCAGCAGAATGTGGCAGCTTAGGCCAGGTGGTTCTGGCTTTGGAGTCAAGGATAGAAGGTATTACGGAACCTTTCTCCATGACTAGGAAAACTACTGAGGCAGGACATGTGTTAAGGGTGTCCAAATGGAGGCCCAGAGAGACCATTATGTGAAGCTATGAAGGTGAAGTATGGCTTGCCTTGAAGATCCCAAGATGTTAGAGATACCAGAGCCGGTGAAATACCTGCTGAGGAGAGCTGCTAACAGGAAATGGAACCAGCCCAAATCAACAAAGCTGGAAGGAGTTGGAAGTCTGAAGTGTTTTGACATCCGATATGGAGATGCAGAGTTCGGAGTTTGCCCAGCTGCTTTGATCCAGTGCTTCCTCACTTGCTCCCTTCCCTATGTTTGGAATGGTAATGAACATCCTGTGCCATTAAATGTTGGAAGTATGTGATCTGTTTTTTTTTAATTTTAATTTTACAAGGGAATACTGTTAAGAGATTGCATATGAATCTCAGAAAAAACTTTGAACTTTAGGCTTAAGAAGTTTGAGACTCTTTTAGAGTATGGGTACTTTTGAAGTTAAACTAAATGTATTTTGCATTATGATATGGTTACAAGCCTTTGGGGCCAGGGAGTGGGATGAAATGGCCCCCAAGGGGAGTGGCACTAATGGGAGGTGTGGCCTTGCTGGAGAAAGTGAGTCACTGTGGAGGTGGGCTTAGCAGGACAAGATGGGGGACTAGTCAGCCCCAACTTAATGTTTTCTTTCTTTTTTAAATAAGAGTTGCCATGGTCATGGTGTCACTTCACAGCAATAGAAACCTTAAGACAGGAAACTCTCTTTCATCCCTGCTGTTCTGTGCATTTTTAAAATAGAAAAGCACTTGAAAACTGCCTTACCATTTTTATAGGAACACCATTTATGTATGCTACTGGATTTTGTTTGTCCATATTCATACTGATTTATTTTTCTCTAATGGTGTTCTTGGGTGATTTTAATAGCAAGATAATATTACTGGTCTTTTAAAATGAGCTTGAAATAACTTTTGGAAGTGTTTATGAAGCCTGGATCTTAATTCATCTTTAAGTGTTTGATTAAAGATTACTGACAGGCTTTTCTTTGCAAGCGATTTTTTTAAAAAGTAATTAATTCTCTTATAATGTTATAGATTGTGCTATTTAATATTTGCCAACTTCACACAAACAGAGACACCTAGGAAAAGGGAACCTCATTTGAGGAATTGCTCCATCAGGCTAACATGCAGATGAGCCTTTGGAGCATTTTCTTGACTCTCCATTCCTTTGTGGGCTGTGCATCCCCTGGGCAGGTGGTCCTGTAGTGTATAAGGGAGCAGGCCAGTGAGCAGTACTCCTCAGTGGTACCTGCTCTTATTTCCTACAATGATGGACTGTGATTGGCATGTGTCTGTGAAATAAACCCTCTCCTCCTCAAGATGCTTTTGGTCAGCATTTTTATCACAGCAACAGAGAAGCAAACTAGGGTATACCTCCACTCAGATTAACTACCTTTTCTTGAACCATTTCTCTAGTGTGATGTGTTTGTGTGTGGTATGATATGTGTAGTATCTATGTGGTGTGTGTATGTGTGTGTGGTGTGTGGGGTGTATGTATGTGCGTGTGTGATGTGTGTGGTGTGTATGTGTGTGTGGTGTGTATGTGTGTGTGGGGGGGTGTATGTGGTGTGTATGTGTGGTGTGTGGGGTGTATGTATGTATGTGTGTGTGATGTGTGTGGTGTGTATGTGTGTGTGTGGGGGTGTATGTGGTGTGTATGTGTGGTGTGTGGGGTGTATGTATGTGGTGTGTGTGTGTGTGTGGTGTGTGGGGTGTATGTATGTGGCGTGTGTGTGGGGTGTATGTATGTGTGTGTGTGGTGTGTGGGGTGTATGTATGTATGTGTGTGTGATGTGTGTGGTGTGTATGTGTGTGGGGGGGTGTATGTGGTGTGTGTGTGATGTGTGGGGTGTATGTATGTGGTGTGTGTGGTGTGGTGTGTGGGGTGTATGTATGTGGCGTATGTGTGGGATGTATGTATGTGTGTGTATGTGGTGTGTGTGTGATGTGTGGGGTGTATGTATGTGGTGTGTGTGTGTGGTGTGTGGGGTGTATGTATGTGGCGTATGTGATGTATGTATGTGTGTGTATGTGGTGTGTGTGTGATGTGTGGGGTGTATGTATGTGTTGTGTATGTGTGTGTGGGGTGTATGTATGTGGTGTGTGTGTGTGGTGTGTGGGGTGTATGTATGTGGCGTATGTGTGGGGTGTATGTATGTATGTGTGTGTGATGTGTGTGGTGTGTATGTGTGTGGGGGGGTGTATGTGGTGTGTATGTGTGGTGTGTGGGGTGTATGTATGAGGTGTGTGTGTGTGGTGTGTGGGGTGTATGTATGTGGCGTGTGTGGGGGTGTATGTATGTGGTGTGTGTGTGTGGTGTGTGGGGTGTATGTATGTGGTGTATGTGTGGGGTGTATGTATGTGGTGTGTGTGTGGGGTGTATGTATGTGGCGTGTGTGGGGGTGTATGTATGTGGTGTGTGTGTGTGGTGTGTGGGGTGTATGTATGTGGTGTATGTGTGGGGTGTATGTATGTGGCGTGTGTGTGTGTGGTGTGTGGGGTGTATGTGGTGTGTGTGTGATGTGTGGGGTGTATGTATGTGTGTGTGTGGGGGGTGTATGTATGTGTGTGTGTGTGGGGTATATGTATGTGTGTGTGTGTGTGGTGTGTGGGGTGTATGTATGTGGCGTGTGTGTGGATGTATGTATGTGTGTGTGTGGTGTGGTGCATGTGTCTGTGTTGGAGGTGCACACACACGTGGTCAGAGGACAACTATCAGGTTGGTTCTTCCACCATCTGGGCTCCTGGAGTCAAACTCAGGTCAGCAGACTTGCCAACAAGTACCATCCCCTGCTGAGTCCTATCTCACTGGCCCATACCTTGCTTTGATATCTCATCTTTATCTTATTTGTTACTCATTTATATTTAATAGTATTGACTTATTTGAAGTATAAGTATATATTCTTTATTATAGCTAACTATATATATTATGTATCATAAATAAACAATTGTGACTATTTAACAATTTGTTTTGATCTCTGGTGTGATATATGGACACCTGTGGTGGGATTCAGGTGTCAGCTGATAAGGTCTTAAGACGCTTATCCAGGGTCCCGAGCTCCTGGAGGGGGTGTGGCCAACCCCATTGATAAGGGGCTTCTGGGACACGAGGGTCTCGCTTCCTGGTTCCTGGTTGTTGGAGAGACAGGATTGGAATCCATCCTCCATCCATTGCTCATCCACTGTTCCAGACTCCAGTCCCTGTTCAGGTGCTACTATAAACTGTTACCTGTACCATGAGTGTTGGTTTATATTTTAATAAATATTTATCCTGCACTGGTGCCTTCTAAGTAAACTTCGCCTACAGACACTATGCCATTATGCCATTATAGCTTTGCCTTTTTATGTCATATGACCTTTCTGACTCCTGACTCTTTATGTCCTGCTTTCTTTGGCAGGGATATTCTCTAATGAACATATTTATTAATGATATTTTGATATTTTTCTCTCTCACTTTACACTTCTCTAATCTACCAATTATCTGTATTTCAGTGGTTGCTCTACAGCTTATTATACTTACCATAATCATCTTCATATTTATAGTAACAATTCCAATGATATGGAAACATTATATTGTTCTAATACATGCCCCAAAATATATTACTCTATATAATTTTATGTCTCCACAGAGAATACTTAAGAATAATAGCATGTAAGAATAAGTGTAAAGAGACTGGAGAGATGGCTCAGAGGTTGAGCATTTGTTGTTCTAGGAGAGAACCTGGGTTTGGTTCCCGGCATCAACATCAGGTAGCTCTTAACCACCTGTAGCTCCAGTTCCAGGGAGTGTGGTGCCCTCTTCAGGCCTTTGTGTTCACTGCATGCATGTGGTGTTTATACAGACAAGCAGATGCACACATATTTCCTTAAAAATAAACGTGTTAAGATATTTACAGCTCTTGTTAACTTTATCACACTTCATTATTTCTTTCTACAGATTCCAGTTGCCACCCAGAATCATTCTGAGGCCGATTCAGCTTTGCTCTATTTCCTTTGTCTGTCTGTCCATAATCAGCAGATATGCCATGTCATATTGCTGCCTTCATTCACCAGATCAACATCTTGAGCTGTAACTGACTTTCCTGTGTGTTTAGAAGGTAGAACCTGTAGGGCTGGTACATGTATTTAACTCCAGCACACTGGAGACTGAGTGGTCAGCCTGGGCTGCGTGGTGCTATCTCGTCTCAATGCCACCTCGGCCAAAATGTGGTCAAAGTAGAGAAGGAAACTGTAGCTGGTTTGTTGCTGGCCTTGGGAGGCTCATTTTCACCAGGAAGAAACTGGGGAGACTTGAGCAGGCCAAGTTGGTTTTGACAATTTTGTAAAATTAAGATCACAAAAGTCGGTGAAGCTGCCCGCAAGAAAGAGACAAGTGACTGCTTTTCTGAGCTTTTACCTCCTTGTTCAGGCTGTGAATATAACAAAGCCCACGAGAGGGTCAGAGAGGATCTGACCTCAGTCAAATGCTCAATGAGTGACAGTTACTATGTCCAATTTGAAATGAAACTTCAAAGCCCAGGGCTCATAGTCAAGGGACTCTGACCAGCAGGAAGTATGTGGTCTGCTGTTGTGCTTAGGTCCCTGTCACTGAAAAGCTGAATTTTAAATCCTGTGATGCAGAGCCAATAATCCAGAGTAAAGCTGTTCTAATATTTTATTCTTGACTTAGAACATTCTGCGCACATTTGGAAGACAGATTTTCAGGATCCCCTGTGACTGCACAGTGGGGTGCTTTCAGTTCATTATTTCTATGGCAAAACATCTTATTTGTAGGTCTTCTATTTATATGCATATTTGCTAGAGAGCTGTGAAAATCAGTAGAGAAGGGGAGGGAATACTTGGCACCGACATATTCTGCTTTTCTCAGAGTTGTAGTATAAGTTGCCAAGGAAGGGAGATGGAGATCTTCTTTCCAGAATATCTGAATGTGTCAGCTGTGATGATGACAGCAGGTAACAGCATACAGGGAATTAGAAAAACCTTGATCAACACAGACTATGTCTGAATTCTTTATAGTGACCGTTGCTGAGCCCTAATTTTTTTTTTAATGTTTAAAGCAATTTCATTTTTATAAGAGGTATGTAACTAAGTAGGTTCATGAACAGAACTTTTAGAGACTTCCTGTGGTCAGAAGAACCTCATGAAGAGAACTGATGGAGAGTCTTGTCTACTGCAGTAGCAGACTCCAGCTTCTAGGAGCTAACATCAGGTCCTCAGTATGGAAAGATCAGAATCCTTTCTCCAACAAGGCAAGAGGTGCTGCCCTACTAAGACAGCTACTTTCTGGACTCAAAGAGATATATTATACTTGAAAAAAAAAATTCAAGTGTGGTGACTCACCTCTGTTGTCCCTGACTCAGGATGCTGAGTCAGGAGAATTGACACAAATTCCAGGCCAGCCCATAATACAAAAACTAACAACTTCCTTAAACCAACATGTAGTGGATTTGTGATTTTACATTGTAAATAATTGTCCCGTCTATGAGTTCAATAAAAAGTGCTGATTGGCCAAAGGCAGACAGGAAGTGTGGACGGGGCTACAAGACTAAGAAAACTCTGGGAACAGGAAGAACAGAGCAGAATGCCAGAGAGAAGCCAGAAGAAGCAGAGGACAACTATGGTACCGAGCCTCATGGCTGAACAGGATGAGTCATGGGTTAGTTTAAGGGTAAACAGTTAGCAAGTTATATGCCTGGGCCTTAGGCAGATCAGCCTAAAATTATTGTAAGCATCTGTGTGTCTCTGAGGGTCTAAACCTTGAGGCTAGGCCCGAAAGTCTGGGCCAGAATCCTCATACTAAACCAACATGTACATGTCCCACAAAATGAAGAAAGAGATCATGTCCCAAAGCATCTGCAAGAACTAGCTAGAATGTGCTGCCATCAACAAGGCTAGAAAATAAGGCTTAAAAAAAATCAAGCTTTCTTTGATTCAGGGACGCAGCTCAGGGGTGGCTTTCAGAAACCCATAGGGAGGGATTGCTCATATTAGGCATGTTGGAAAAGCCTGAAAGGTTAAGGCAGATAGAGTCAGAGGACCTCAGAACTCAGGAACATGGGCTGTGGGAATCAGTTCAGCAGAAAGGAGGTCTGGGAGCCATGTTCTTTAGCTGACTTTAAGGAATATGTGATTTAGAAACCCCGGCATAGCTAAAGACATCAGGTGGGCTCTCTGTCAGCTGGGGCTGATGGAAGGAGGTGGAGTCAGAGAGTTATGTTCATCAGGAGTGGTCATGAAACAAAAAGGCCAGCTGTTACCTCTAACTACCAGAGCCTGAGGGGGACAAATCACCATATTGTTGAATTGTAGAGCCTGCCAAGGGGAATTAATACACAAGAGAGCTGTGTTTCAAGTGGTGGTATGGCTTCTTTGAGACAGAGACAGAGAGACAGAGACTTTGTCCTAAATCAAATGGAAGTGAAAACAAGGTTCAGACTCCGAACCTACTGACTGAAAATGTGAATAGATCCCCAGAAAGCACACACAATTTAGATTTCTGAAACTTTCCAGGTTGACCAATCATCATTTAGTCAAGTGACTATGTATAAAAGCAAGGAAAATGTCCCACCATTTTGAATACACTTTCGTGCAGGTAAAGAGTACTGAAAGAGGTATTGGTCTCCAACAAAATAAATCCAGGACCTTATACACACCAGACACTGTGCTACTAAGCTCCCCCTCCAGCCCCCTTTTTACTTTATTTTGAGACAAGGTCTTTATAAGTTATCTGTGCAGGCCCTGAACTCATTTGAAAGCTCAGAGTGGTTTCTGATTTGCAGTTGCTGTGATTACAGGCCTATTGCTACTAGGAGAACTTTTAGAACCATCTTGGTTTTGATGTGACTGTATGGAAGGGAGAAGCCACTGTGGTTTGAACTAACAGGGACTCGGGCCTCTGGCAAATGTGGACTTGGCCAAGCCACCAGCTAGGACACCAGGATATCCAGCAAGAGTTTAGTGTGGGAGAATTTGGAATGGAGAGTACAAAAGGAAGACAGCAGTGGCCAGTTGCCCCCTCTGATCCCTGTGGAGATGTGTGTTGCAGGTCACTCCACGGAGGTCTTCCTTAATTTCCCCTCTCAAGAAGAGAGATGGTGTGTACCATGGGTTGCTGAAGGACTTGCAGACTTGTTCAAGACAGGCAGTGCTCTCTCTAGGCAGAGACAGGACAGGACAGAGGAAGGTGCTTGTGGGATGATGGGGAGGGTCTGGCCATTTCTCCATCTTTGTTACAGAGCTTTGTAACAGAGTAGTGGAATTCTCTCAGTTGTGGTGAAATATTGTAATATATAATAAAATACTCTGGAATATCAGAGGACAGAGCCAAGCTATGACGCCCAGGGAGTGGTGATCCACACCTTTAATTCCATCACTTGGGAGGCAGAGATCCTCTGGATCTCTGTGAGTTCAAGGCCAAAAAGAGCCAGTTGGTGGTGGCACAAACCTTTAATCCTAACACTAGGAAAGTTGATCCAGGAATTAAAATAGCTACACCAGGACAGAAAGATAAGGCAGAAAAAGGCAGAACTTCTTCCCTTTGCCTGCCACACCCCCCTTGTGGAGATGGGCTCTACCCTAATGGCCTGAGGAGTTGGCTGGGTGAAAAGAGATGTGGTTTGTTCCCTGTCTCTCTGATAGTTCAGCTTTTCACCCATATCTAGCTCCAGGTTTTATTATATACTAAGTAGAATCTGTGCAACGCTCATCTGTAGAATAGACAGAAGCCCCATCATGACATTCCTCTTCACAGGGCTTATGTGGGAATGCCTTTCTGTATGCTGTGAATCTCAATCTTTAAATAAAGGAGCTGTTTTGGGCCATGACAGGCACCATAGAAAAAGTAGGAGGAGGAATCAGAATAGGTAGGAAAGGAAGGGCAGAGTCAGAGGCAGACTGAGCTGAAGCCCAAAGGAGCAACATGTAAGGAACACAGGTGAGCCACAGGCCACGTGGCAGACAGATTAATAGAAATGGGTTGAGTTAAGATGTAAGAGCTAGCTAGCAATGTGCCTGAGCCATAGGCCAAACAGCATGAAGTTAATATAAGTGTCTGAGTCATTTTTGGGGGCCAGAGCGGCGGCAGCGGGCTGCTAAGGGGTCTTAGACGGCAGGTCTGGGGGTCTTGGACCTCTGGCTGCCTGGGACCAAAGAAACCCCACTACTACACAGGGCCAGCCAAGCACAGAGAGCAGAGGGCTTATTTCCTTTCCTGTTAGTGTTTGCCATGGTTTTTGCATCCTGGGAGTACAAATCTGACACACCAAGTGCAAGGCCACCTCGGCTTGTGCATTTCTGTCATTGAGGCAACAGGTCTCCCTTCAAAGAAGAATCAAAGTTATGTATACACAGAGTTTAAAAAAAGAAACAAGATTTCCTATACAAACACATAATATCATTCTGTTCCCTTAGCCCTCTGTTCTTTCTCCCAAGGGCCACATACCCCTTGTCACCTGCTCATGTTGGTATTTGCACTGACCTTGGAATAGTACTTTTATACATAATTTTTCAGTTTTAGTCAATCTATTTTACTTGTGGTGGGGATTGGCTTACCCCTCACAACACAGACACACAATTAGGCTTCTCAAAACACTGAATTGTGTTTTTGTTAGGTCATTATTCAATATTCACATTGTGTTGACAAAGTGAGGCCTTTTCAGAGCTCAGTGTTGTAACCCATGACTACGTTTCTTTTTTTTTCTTTTTTTTTTTTGCAAACCAAAGTTGATAAGTGTCTTGTACTTTGTCTTAAAAATAGGTGTATTCTCAGAAGTTCTAGAGAGATGCTCAGTGGTTTAGAACACTTGCTGCTCTTTTGGAGGGCTCAGATTCAATTCCCAGGACACACAGGCTGGCCTCAAAGACTTTCAGAATTCTAGTTCTAAGCGATTGGGTCCCCCTTTCTGACTTCTGTGGCCACAAATGTAGTGCACATACATACATGCAGTCAAAACACTCATAAATAGAAAATAATAACTTTTAAAACTGTTTTTACATCCATCGCTACTCAGCAGCCAAATGCTCTACTAAGGCATGTCCAGTGGGGTGCCACTGTCAGCCCTGCCCAGTATTTCCTGTGGAGCCTCCTGATTGGCCCCAGAACTCTGCCTTTCATACTTGGTGTCAATTATCAGGTGCCTCTGGTTCTTCTTTTATTGTCATTGGATCCCAAAAGTTTCTCTTGTACACTGAGCTCTGGTTTCCTAAAATCTTCCTTTTCTCTTGGTTCCCTTACTGTGTGGGAAGAGATAGTTTCTGAGAAAGCATACACAGGAAGGTAGATTCTTTTCTTTCTTTTAGAACATACATTTTTCAGAAATGTCTTCATTCTGTCCCTAGTTCACTTTTAGTTCTTATTTTAATAATTTTCATGTGTGATGAGTATACATGTGTCTCTTGTTGAACCCAAAGCTCTCCATTTTGGCTAGCCTGGCTGGCCATGGAGTTTCTGCCCCCCAACACTGGGGTTACAGCCTTTAAAATGGATCTTTCTGGAGTGCTGCCTAAGCTTAGGCTGTGCAAGAATCGTTGTGAAGATGTGCTTTCCATGAGGCAGAATTTGGAAAAGTTTGTACAGAGACAGGTTTTGTTTTCTTTTTTCTTTTTTGTTTGTCTGTTTGTTTTTGGTTTCACAAGCCAGGGTTTTGCTGTGTAGCCCTGGCTGTCCTGGAACTAACTTAGTAGCCCAGGCTGGCCTTGGACTTATGGAGATTTGCCTACTTAAGCCTCCCTGAGTGTTGGGATTAAAGGCATATACCACCATCACTAACACCCAGCCAGAAGCAGTTTTAAGGACCACACTTTGAGAAATACTTGTGCGTAAAAAAATATTTAGATACATGATGGTGATTTGGTAATGATCCTATTACAATTGTGTTATTTAATCATTATTTTAAATTTGACCTTGTCTAAACTTAAGAAACCTGTGATTTTATTTCAAGAGCAAGGAAGGTGAGGGAAGAGACCCGCAGGCCTAACACAGTAAAGGGGATACTGTGCTTCACTCTCTGTTTTGAGTGCCTACTTGGCAAAGGTTAAGAACTTGTGGCTGGAAGTTCTTAGTGCAAATGCAAACTGAAAGGTTGCATCAGTGGGAACATGGCACTGGCGTTATCGTAGCCACCTCCTTACCTGCTGACCTGACTAATTTTCTTGGAGAGATATTTCTAATCTTTCTAAAGGTTAGCTATGTTCTTCATGATACAGGGCTATGGGCAGACACAGGACATCAGTCCTTTTTAGTGGGACAAGTAACTCCCCAAATTGGTCAAATAATGTGATGGCCTGCATTACCTGAGCAAGCCACATATCGAGCAAGGGCCTGGAGATTGAGAGACACAAAGAAGCGGGTCATTCTTGAATGAAGAATGAAGCTCAGGGGAAGCCTTATATACCGAGGTTTGAGTATCTTTTTTTCCGCTTTGAGTATCTTTTGAAGCTCACAAGCAACACCTATCCTGGGTCAACTTCTTTGTTCTCTGCTAATTTCCTGAGTCCGTAATCTCAGCACCCACTTGGGCAATGTTCCAATAATGGAAACGGATCAACTGGTTCAGGTAAATACCTCAGGCCATTAAATAGTGCTAAGCCCTGGGGACTGCAGGCCGACCTCCACAGATCCCCCCTTCCTTTTATACAAAAAGGACATCCAGATTAGGCCTGTCTAAGGTGGCACAAGGAAGTCAGATTGCATCTCACCCATCATTAGAGAATTCTGCAGCATAGGGAGGGCAGAACCTCATGTCTCAGGTTGATTACAATCCCCCCATACCTTACCCAACATTGGTTCACTAGCCTGTTTTTAGCGTGTTAATCAACACCTCAGTAGGTTCTGAATCATGGGGAATAGCACAAAGCACATGTTTTTGTGGCTGATATTGACCTGAGCCAATTTGGCTCTGCCTTCTAGGAACACCGAGAAGCAATGCTCCTCCCAGCACTGATCCTGCCCACTATCTAATCATCTCTATGCTCTGATATGTACCTGTAACTGATGGATTGGCTCTCTGGTCTCATTGCAATGACCTCTCTAGACAGGTGCTAGGTATAATTCCCAAAACAAATCTACCTGCTCTTGCAACAAGGAAATCTTCAAGTTAAGCTGTAAAATACCTTGTCTAATATGCTCATTCATACTATGTTTCTAAATTATTGGCTATTCTTCCTGACAATAAATCTAATGTGACTGCAGTGCCTACAGAATGACTAAGGGCAATCCACGATGCTGCTGCCCCCCCACAGAGGCAGCCACAGTGGCAGTAACAACAGCTGAGGTGATCTCTCTTAGGAGAATCAGGATGAGCCACCAATGCAAGTGTCTCATTTTTTCCAGCAGCCAGTCAGGAGACAGGGTTCTCTAGAACAATTCAAACTGCTAGACATGTTAGTAGCATTTGTTACCACAAAGAAAAAAATGGAAGGGACAGAGAGTTTTCAAACCCCATACTTGAATTCCAAGAGGCAGTCCCATTAAAACAAGAAGTGTGTTACATTTGGGAGGTACAGCAAAGGGATAAGTGAGGAATGAGAGGGGGGCTGAAAACACACACACACACACACATACACACACACACACACACACACACACACACACACACACACATACACACACACACACACACACGCCAGCTAAAGAAGGATGACTGCTTCTTACATCTCCCATCCAGCTACTGCTCTCATGACTGTATCTGTTAGGAGTCTGGTTCAGTACAGTCAGAATAGAGGGTATTAGTACAACCTGGCTTATTGTAATGAGGCCTCCGATTGTTATACACACTACTCCAAAAGACATTACTTCTACCAGTACCCACCTGGGTTCCAGCACTTACAAGGAGTCTAAATCTGCGAGTACACCAGCTACCAGCTGCTTTGGTCTCTAACCCTGTGACCAGAGACCTCTCTTCATCTGGCTGCCATTGTTTGAAAACCAATGATCATAGAATCCCCTGAGTCACTGCTTTTTCAGACGAAATATCAGCGTTTTAACCTCCCCCCCCCCACAGAATATAATTGAAAACATTTTGCAGCTGAATTCACTCCAAGTGTTTCCTTCCAGGGAAGAGCTGAGTGGGATCACTGTTTGCTTCGTGATAGATAACAGGTATGTCAAGTTGCAGCCTAGAGCCTTGTTAAGGACTAGAGTGGACACGGTGCACATACGGGCTGATCTTAGTGACCATCCGGGTCCATCCCTTCCAGATTGTTCTCATTCAGTGTTATTTTCATGGTGAGAAGCCACCGTGGGCCTAGGACTGCAAGTGGGGAGCTATGCACCTACCGGGAGCCCTTTGCCCAGTGGAGAAGCCAGGAATGGCACAGATCAGTCAGATGAAGGCAGAAGATGGGAGTGTGGAAAAGTTCTCACCCAGGCCTCCGACTCATTTCTTGTATAAGCTGAGAACTGATCAACTATGTTAGAGCAGGCACTGGCCATTTTAGTCACGCAAACACACCCGCACAATGTATATTATATATTTCTTATAATATACATTGTGAAGATGCCATTATAAAGAATATTGTCAATTTGAGGGAACTAAGGCAATTAGGAACACTCCTTCCTTTGTTTCTTCCTTCCTCCCTCTCTCCCTCCCTCCCTCCCTCCCTTCTCTTTTCACATTCTTTCCAAGACAGGGTCTCACTATGTGACCCTGTCTGGCATGGAACACACTGTGTGGATCAGGCTAGACTTGAACTCACAAAGATCCACCTGCCTCTGCCCCTCTATGTTGGGATTAAAGTTATTTTCCACTACACCTGGTCTCCTCTTTCATTTTTAAGATCAGCTAATTTATGAAAGTAAAGTTGAAAATAATTTGCATATATTTAAGTATGTGATTTGATATGTTTGAAAGAGGTATACGCCCATGAAACCATCCCCACAATCAAGGTTACGTGTAGCCGTGTAGGTGGAGGGGTGGCAGAGGCCTCAGTCTCAGTACTCAGAGAACTGAGGGATGAAGGTTAACAGTTTCAGGTCAGTCTGGGCCACACAGTGAGTTCTTTGCTGGAGTACACTGTGGGATCCTTGCAAGCATCGGGACTGGCAGGGAAATAATTTGCATGAGGTAAAAATGAAACTTGGATCAGCATGACTTAGCCAGTGTGGGGTCAAAAACTTCTGGAGTCTCATCAAGCAGCTTATTTCTCTTGCACATTTAAACACAGTAAAACTTGGGGGAAAAGTTTTCATGTGACAATTATCACAAAGCTTTAGGCACAGAAATTCCCTTGCAATGCCCGTCTCTTTAGCAAAGCACCTGCGACCTTACCACAGAGAAACAGTGCTCAGGACAAGAGCCTATGTACAAAGGGTTTGTCATAAGCAATACTCAGAATTCTGGGGGATTTGATGAAGGCCAACTTACAGAATAGCAAACGTTACCAGCATTAACACTTTTATTCACAGCCTTCCCTCCCGTTGAAGAGAAACGCCTGCATATTTAACAGTGCTGATTTCTCTATCACTGTGCCTTCTACAAAAATGTCTCAATAAACCAAAACCAAAACAACAACAATACCCCCCAAAACGTAAACCAAACAAACATAGCACACTGTCTTGGTGTTACTATTGCTTTGAAGAAAAACAGTGCCAAAGTAACTTGGGGAGGAAAGGGTTTGTTTCACTAAACCTCCCTCATCATTTTCATCGTGGAAGGAAGTCAGGATAGAGACAAGCAGGGCAGGAGCTGATGCAGAATCATGGAGAAATGTTGCTTGCTGCTTGCTTCTCCTGGCTCGCTCAGCCTGCTTTCTTATAGAACTCAGGACCACCAGCCCAGGGATGTTACCAACCACGGCTGGCTGGGCCCTCGCCCATCAATTACTGATTAAGAAAATGACCTACAGGCTTGCCTACAACCAGATCTTATGAGACATTTTCTTAATTGAGTTTCCCTCTGATGACTCCAGCCTGTGCCATGTTAACATAAAAACCACAGCTGACCCTTTGCCAACTTGATACACAAACACAACACCGTTAAGCCACAACCTTTTTTCCTTGTTTGTCCATCCCCAAGGTCACACATTGATGCAGACATCACAATATATGAAACATTTTCCATCTTAAAAAGTCCCACACGTCTTACCAATTCAAACCCGTCAAAAGTTAAGTCTCCTAAAATCCAAAGTCTCTCAGCTGTGGGCTCCTATGTGAGCTCAAAAGTAACTTAAATACTTTCTGATTTCAAGAAGGAAGAACCAGGACACAGTCACAACCAAAGCAAAGCAAAGCAAAACCAAACTCCAGAAGTGAAAATAACTTAATGTCCAGTGTCTGGGATCTACTCATGATCTCTGGGCTTGGAGGTAAAGGGAGGATCAGGTCTAAGCTCTGCCCTGTGCAGCACACACAGCTTGTCTTCCAGGATCTGGTCTGTGTCACTCCACTGCTGCTGCTGTTCTGGGTGGTTATTCATAGACACCCCAAATTGTTGGGGTCTCTTAGTGCAGATGGGCTGCACTTTGACCTGTAGCCTCTCATGGGCTCTCTTCAGGGACTCCAGCCCTGCCACATAATGTTAAGCTTCAGCTGCTCTCCATGACCCCTTCATGCCTTCAAGACCAGCACCATCCGTGTGACTCTGCCAGTGTGAGGTACAACCTTGGGTGCCTCTGGAACGGAGTTCTGTGCGCTGACTCTCAGGAAGACTTCATCTCAATGATGTTGGTCACTTCTCAATCGAAGCTAATTCTTCAGCCCCAGCTGACTAGACACTACTGTTTCGTCAGATAAATAGCCCAATGAGTCTTTACTTCCCTCTGAACCTTCACAAGGCAGGCCTCCATTGCCTGCCCCCTTCTGAACATTCTTATTTTCCATGTGCCTACAGAACAAACCACTGATCTCTCAACAGTCAATGTACTGAGCCCAGTGTTCCAAAGTTCTGTCTTAGTTACTGCTGTGAAGGGACACTGTGACAGACAACCCTTAGAAAAGAAAGCACTTAACCCAGTGCCTGCTGAAAGTGTCAGAGGCTTAGTTTATTATTATCATGGCAGCGGGCAGCAGGTGGGGGACAAGAGAGGTGGGGAGGGAGAGAAGAAAGTGAAGGGAGAGAGAGAGGCTGGGTTTGGCATGGGCTTTTAGAACCTTCAAGCCCTACTCAGTGACACACCTTCAAAAGGGCCACACATCTTAATCCTTCAAATAATTTCACTTTGCAGTGACCAAGCATTCAAGCACCTGGGGGCATTCTCATCCAAACCACCACACACACATCTACCATTTCCCCAAACGTGTGTCCTTCAGTAGCCTCTCTCTCTCCACCTCCAGGCGATCATTAGTGACTCTCACTGTGGATTAAGCAATCTGTGTTTTAGCCCCCTTTTAGTGGAATTATGGAGTTACTTGGTTTTCTCTGTTTTATTTCTCTTAGCGTAGTTACTGTGAACTCTACCAGCAGTTGGTCCCGTGAAATGGTTCCAGTATGTAAGCACAGCCACTCACCCATCACTTGGAGAGCATGCGGGTTGTTTCCCATTTGGGACAATCTCAAACCCAGCAGGCTCTGAATCCTCATGCATAAGTCTCTGCACGGGCATATGCTTTTTCTTGGCTAAATGTCTAGACAAAGAATGACAAGATTATATGGTAGGTGGAGTGTTTAACTTTTTATGAAACTGCCAAACTGTTTCACAGAATGTTGGCACTGCTTCCATCCTTTCTAAGGAATGATTTGTTTCAACATTATATTTTAAATTTCAATAAATCTTCCTTATTCTTAGAGTTCTCCTTTCTGTCAATGAGCCCTTCCATGCAGACTTTACCAGAGTGTGTGCCCCCCTGCCACAGGCTATTTGTGAGTGCTGCCCTCACATTTACAAATTCTACACACACACACACACACACACACACACACACACACACACACACACACACACATACACGTATCATTTAGAAAATATTTTTTTTAAATGCAGTAGACTGGCCATGGTAAAGGCAGCAGGCCTGTAATAGCAGTATCTATTAAAAGCAAAACCAAATATGTAATTTTTGGAGAAAATTGGATTACTTGAGTAATCACCAGCAAATGACTTTTATTTCTGAAAACATCATGTGTGTTTGTGTGTATGTGTCTCTGTGTGTGTCTGTGGTCCTGTGTATGAGTGCATTCATACATAACCAGAGTTCATGTGGAGGTTACAGGACACCCTCTAGTTTCAATCTTGAGACATAGTCTGTTGTTTGCCACTATGTATGTCAGGCTGGCACCCCCTCCCCCAAGCATCTCCTGTCTGCACCTCCCATTTCACTGTGGGACCACTGGGATGGATTACAGACAAGTGTTACTGCATGTGGCTCTTTGTGGGTTCTTGGAGATTTGAACTCAGGTCCTCACCCTGCATAGGAATCATTTTACACACTGAACTATCTCCCTATTCCCTAGTGTCATTTTAAAAATGAGATTTTACAGTGTTTCTTAAATTTAGTGAGCATTTTCATGAAGTGAAAACTTACCACAGTTATTGAAAATAAATTTTGCTTACGTGCCTCACAACTCACTTCCAAATCTTAACATCTAATTTAAATTCTGAAGCTGCACACCTGTGTTTTATTTCCGTAACACTGTGACAAAAATGTTTGACACAGCTTGAAAGAGAAGAGGTTTGTTTTGTCTCTGTCAGGTCAGTTCATGATAACTAGCCCATGTCCTCCGAGAGGACTCCGTGGCTGTGGGAATGTATGGAAGAGAAGAGTCCCATGGTCAGCTAGGAAGAAGAGGGGGTCGAGGGAGGGAAGGAGAGAGCAGAAGAGAGAGAGAAGGAGGGAGGAGAAAGGGAAAGGGGTGGGCAGGGATATACACCATCAAGCATCATGCCCCGATAACCCACATTTTCCAGCGTGGTTCCCCTCTCCCAAGTTTCCAGAATGTCCCACAAAAGTACCCCTACCTGGGTACCAGACATTGAAATCCTGACCTAATGGTAGAGACTGCATACATTTAAACCATAATGCTGTGTAAATTGCTGTTCTGTGACTGTTGTAACCCAGGACTCCGAGTCCTTAGGACAGGCCCCCACAGGCCTATAATAGGTTGTCTTTCCTTAAAATAAAAAGGCACTGGCTTACATTTTAGGAGAGCAGAGAGTGTGGGTGTATCAGCCATACTCTGGGGCACGGCCCATGCCAAGGAGGAACTGGCCAACACAAAATGAACTTCATGTTTTTTCTGTACCACCCCCTTTTCCCCAAAATTTTGTGTCTTATTTTTGTTTTGTTTTGGTTCCCCTCCCTCCCTCCCTCCCTCCCTCCCTCCCTCCCTCCCTCCCTCCTCCCTCCAATCCCTCCCTCCCTCTCTTCCATCCCCTCCCCTTCCCTCCCTTCCCCTTCCCTCCCTTCCCCTCCCTCCCTCCCTTCCCCTTCCCTCCCTTCCCCTCCCTCCCTCCCTCCTCCCTCCCTCCCCCCTCCCCTTCCCTCCCTTCCCCTCCCTCCTCCCTCCCTCCCCCCTCCCCTCCTCTCTCCCTCCCTCCTCCCTCCCTCCCCCTCCACTCCACTCCCCTTCCCTCCCTCCTCCCTCCCTCCTCCCTCCCTCTCTCCAATCCCTCCCTCCCTCTCTTCCATCCCCTCCCCTTCCCTCCCTCCTCCCTCCCTCCCTCCTCCCTCTTGCAGGAGAGGCATATCAAGAACATGAAGTTTGGTGAGGAGGAAAGAGTGGAGGATGTGAGAGGAACTGAGGGAGGGGAAGAAATGCAATCAAAATAATATTCAATAAAAAAGCACTTCAATAAAAAAATTAAAGAGAATGCAGAGTGTTGTGCCATACTTTAATCCATAACAAAAACTTACTAGGTAATCAAAGAGAAATTCCATATTAGGACAAAATTATCAGGAAGACACTGAGAAGTATTTACTGTTTTAAGTTATTTTTCCATCGTTTCTTATTACAATTTTTAAAATTAATTTAAAAAATTTACTGCATTGGTGTTTTGCCTTCACATATGTCTAAGGGTGCCAGATCCCCTGAACTAGAGTTACACACACTTGTGAACCGCCATGTGGGTGCTGGGAATTTAACTTGGGTCCTCTGGAAGAGCAGTGAGTGCTTAACTACTGAGCCGTCTCTCCAGCCCCTTGTTTATTACAATTTCAACAGCTATTTTATCTGATTATTGTGAGGTATCCATATTAAAGCTTTGTAAGTACTAAAATGAAGGGTCCACGATATCCTACGCTTTATAGTTCATCCATTCTTTTAGCAAAAATATATCAAGAGTTGGAGAGACTCAGGACTTGCCACTCAAGCCTGACACCCTCAGTTTAGGTCCTTGGTGCCATGGAAAGCCAGATAATGTGGCATGTGTCTATAATCCCAGCAAACAATGGAGACACTGCCACAGACAAGGTAGAAGTTGAAGACCATCACTTCAAGTTGTTCTCTGAGCTCCACGCCCAGACACGTGTGTGACCCACGACATAAACATGTGTGCCCACATAGACACACAAAAAATATCAAAATATATCAAGTGCCTAACTCAAAATTTAATGACTTAAAATTATATATTTGTGTGTGTGTGTGTGTGTGTGTGTGTGTGTGTGTGTGTGTGTGTGTGTGTGTGTGCCCTTGGAGTCCAGAAAAGGGCAAGCTGGAATTACAGGAGGTTGTGTGTTGCCTTATGTAGGTGCTTGGAGCAAATCTCTAGTCTTGTTGTAAGAGCAGTAAATGTTGAGCCATCTCTCCAACCCCCGTATATCTACTTTTACGTAAAGAATAATGTTTACAGTTTTGTGTTGGATACAAACAATAAGCTCTTCTTGCTTTTATGTCCTTCATGGAGTGAGGGCCACACACGGTAGTTATATTAACCAAAGAGAAATGAATGACTATTCCATAATAACAGGTAATATTTTTCTCATTTAATAATTTGTTATGCATAGAATTCAATTTCCTTCTTATAAATATGCTCTTGGGGGCTTCTAAAAGTTGCTTCCTGCATACGGTGTGACAGGTGACTACTTTTACTGTGGGTGATGTATTTATATTATTTTAAAGGTTGATGGTACATTTTCTGGCCTTTCAGTGAAAATCATTATATAAATGTCACTTGTCATTATCATAGAAACATTCAGCTGTGGGAAAGAATCTTTAAATATCCTGCCTAGAACAAGATAATGTACTTTGTTATGAATAAGAACATTTAGCTGCTGGATCCTATATCCTACTAAGCATGTGTTTCTTGATCACTTTGTGTTAAATTGGTCTAGAAGTTCTGTTCATGCTGCCATGGTGACAGGATAGACCGTGCTGGCCTATTGTTCTCTAAAAAAACTGCCTTGTAGAGGCCAGGGTTGTGGTTTAGTGCAGAACACTTGCTTTGTGTGTGCAAAGCTCAGGGTTCTGTCGCCAGCACTGGACAACCAAACCAAAGGACAGACAGACAAACCACCCTGCAGTGTTCTGCTCTGCAGTTGTCTAACAGCCCTAGCTTCCTTGAGCAGTGAGAACATTGTAACCACGATTATACAGGAATAACATTGTGTTTATAGAGGAAAAGGAAGAGCAGCGTATGTGGTCCTTCTGTCTGCATAAAAGGCTTGGAAGACAGAACAGAAGGGAGTGAGGGGCAGCAAGTAACTTTCTGAGCTAGTTCATCTGTCTTTGGTGGAGTCTGTGAGAAGCCATCACCGATATACTTGGCTGGAAGAAAGACACTCATTTTAAAATGAGCATGATGCCAAATCTCTAATCCCATCCTTCAGGAGGCTGAGGCCAGAGAGAATTGATAATCCGAGACCATTGGGTTGATTACTGGGTTCTAGATTCCTTTTAGCTACACAGCAAGACCCTGCCTCAAAACAAAACTAAAAAGCTAACTGAGAAAAACTACCATTTTATCTAAACTAATAAAACTATTCTAGAATGTTCCATGCTTGGTTTTGGTTATTACTGTGCCGTCTATAGAATGGTGACTATTCTTGACAAAAATAAATAAATAAATAAACTCTCTAGAGGCAACAGAAGGGAAGAGATAATTATTATAATTTAAATCTTATTTTCTTTCCATCCCAATTTTTACCTCAATACAGCATTCACAGTTAGGTAGCACTGCCACACATGGGAAATTATCACTTCTCTATTCCTACTAATTTGACATAAATAACCTTTGGTAGCCTGTCTGAATACTGCCGTGCCATTTATGTTGCTTTGTGGCTACACTGTAGAATGAAGTCTGCATTCACCATGGTGGTTAGTCTTGATTATCAACTTGACTGGATCAGGAACCAGCAATTTCTGGATATGTCTGTGAGGGTGTTTACAAAAAAGAAACCCAGTGAGGAAGACTTCCTCTTAGAAGATGATCCAGATATGAAGAGGTCTGAGGAAAAAGTGTTGCCTGTCTGCTTGCCCACCTTCCTGAGTGAGTGCATCTGTCTCTCCTGATGCCACTCTGAGCGTCAGCCTCCAGTGCCCCTGCCTTTTCGTGTGGACTAAATACCAGTGACTCTCCAGGAATTTTCCAGGCATTGGAACTGCCAAGGGATCTGGCTTTATGAGCTACTGGCTTCTTAGCTTTTATGGTGCACAAACAGCAGTTATTGGGCTACTCAGCTCCTATCAAAGAGACCAATCTAATCAGCCCTTTTTAGTTGTCTGTCTGTCTATCTGTCTGTCTATCTCTCTACCTATCATCTATCTGTCTATCATCTATCTATATACCTATCTATCATCTATCTGTCTATCTATCATCTATCTATCTATCTATCTATCTGTCTGTCTGTCTGTCTGTCTTCTATCTATCTATCTATCTATCTATCTATCTATCTATCTTCTATCTATCTCTATCTATCCTTCATCATCCATCAATCCACAGATATACACATACACCTTCTGTCTGTTCTGCTTTGCTAGAGAAGCATGACTAACATACTATTTATATGTGGCTTTTTCATTTAATAAAACAAATAAAACTAAGATTTTTTTTTAACATTTCAGTTCAAGTGTTCATTTACATATGGCTCGTGGCTACAAGCACAGACTATTTTCATTGTCATAGATAATTCTTTTGGCTGTCTCTGCGCTAAGAAAACCTCCATGAAGTGTGTTGATAGGAAAGTTCTTGGGAGAGTTTGAAGGTCGTGGGTGTTGGGATGGATGGATAAAGAGTAGCTTGTTAGACATCATTTAACCCTTTTCTATCCAGCAGCTTGTTTCTGGGAGCTCTCTCTATTCTTAAAGAGTTCAATAATATGGGTCACATGAGGCTTATACAGAGTGAACGTGAAATGTTTTCCACAAGCATGTGTTGTACATCTAGTGCTTAGTTTGGTAGGACTATCTTGAGATGTTCTAAGAGCTTTAGGTAATGAGATCTATTTGGGGGAAGTAGGTGTATACAGAAGCTTTTCTCACACGGCTCCCATTGATCCTGTAGCAGCTCAGAGGCTTAATATGAATTATAAACTGCTTGGTCCATGGCTCAGGCTTCTTGCTAGCTAGTTCTTGCATCTAAATTTAACCCATTTCTATTAATCTATGTATTGCCACATGTCTCATGGCTTTACCTGTGTTCAACTACATCTTGCTCCCCTGGTAACTCCCCAAATCTGCCTCGAGGTGGCTCACAATATCTGACTCCCCCTTTCTTCTCCCTGTATCTCTCTTAGATTTCCCACCTGGCTATGCCTTACCTTGTCATAGGTCAAATCATCTTCTTTATTACCCAATGGTAGCAGCACATATTCATAGTATACAGAAAGACCATCCCATAGAAAAGTAGGTAACTGGAGACAGATCTGTAGTAAGAAGTTTCTGGCCCAGTCTGGCTCCAAAGTCTGGACCAACAGTCCCTTGGCTGCTTAGTCCCAAATATTCACACACAGATTTATATTAATTATAAACTTTTGGCCTATGGCTCAGGCTTATGGCTTACTAACTCTTCTTCTTAAACTAACCCGTGACTCTTATCCATATTTAGGCAGGAGGTTTGGCACCTTGTTCTCAGTTCATCCTTCTCATCTTCCTCTCTCTGTGTCTCCTGGAATCTGCCCCTCTGCTCTTCTGCTTCCCAGAATTCTCCTAGTCCGCTTGCCATGCCACGACTTCCTGTATAGCTACTTGACCAATCAGCATTTTATTAAATCAATAGGAGTGACAAATATTTACAGTGTACAAGAGCATAGTTCCACAGCACAGGTCCTTAGTGGTCCCTGGTCCCTTCCTGTTTGTGTCTCTGTTTCTTGTGCGTCAAGTGGAGAACATCTTCACCATAACATTTTGGGAGAAAGTGACACCTCTGAATTGCTGAGACAAAATAAACCTATGTTCTCTTGTTTCTATCAAATATTTTGGTCTTGATGATTTTTTTAAAGTGCCTAATACAGGTGTATCTTCTACCCTAACCTCCCATGACCATCGGGGCACTAGTCCAGAATATAAAACATCTAATATTTAGTCTTCTAACTAGTGTGGAACAGGGTAGCCTACTAATTTGAAATAATGACTCGAACTCCCCGCTTATTTGGAGGAATTTATGGTTTTGAGACTCAGAAAGTTGGCTAAAGTTACACATGGTAAATCAATCCCCCCCTTTCAGCCACAGAGAAGCAATTAGTATGTGCTGTGGTGATCAATCAACATGAAGCCGATATGCAGACAGATATTAAGATTTGAAGTGTGAAGTCCTAATAATAACACCTGGGCTCCCAAGTTTAAGTGGATATGAGGCTCAGCCATATTTCCATACTTACATATTCAATTTTCCACCTTCTTTAAGCTTGTGAAAGTAGAGTTATTCTCATTCACAACCAAAACAATAGCAAATAATCCAGAATTAATTTGAGACAGAGCATTCTATTAAAGCATATGGTTTCAGAGTGGCAATTTTTTTCAAGTTTGTAACATAAATATAATCAAAATAACCCAGACATATAGATAAAGCTCTGACAATTATTTTCATTTATAAAAACTGATTTAAAAATTAATATAAAGTGGTAATATTATTTTGTAAAGATGAATTTTCTGCTCTTTTACTTTATGAAGCATTGGAAAAAAGACAATGTTAATAGGATTAATAACTAGGATTGTAACTGTTCCTATGCTGTCATTATCCAAGAAGCAAAGGAATTTTTAGTTGGCTTTTCTCTAGGCTCTTACATTTTGGGATAGCTGCGAGTATTTAAAAAGCTTAGTTTAAAAATATCTTCCTCAGGCATCGAGAGATGGCTTGGCCACCTAGCACTTGTTTCTCCTCCAGAAGATCAGACTTTGGTTCCCAGCACCCACAACAGGCAGCTCATAACTGTCTGTAACTCCAGCTCCAGAGGATCACTGTGCATTTACACACACAAACCCACATGCAGACACACATACCTAGGCATGAGTAAAAATAAATCTTTAAAAAGTCGCCTTCATGCAAAGCCAGCCTCAAAAGCACTGAATAACACAGTGACATGAATTGCATCCCTCAGATGTGTCTGTATGTAGTCACACATATATGTGTCATTTACATTTTTTTTGCTTCAAATGAATAATTTATACACAGATTCCAGCTTAAAAATGGGCTGTTTCCTAAAAGTTTAGTGGAAAATTTTGTATTGTTTTGTATTTTGTATTGATCATATTGTTGTGAACAGTGGTTATTTAGTTTAACACTTGGAACTTCCTTTAATGTAGGTTGAACCATTTCTCACTTCCATTTGATTTGGTCTTTATACATGTTTCACCTTTAATGTTTAATTTTTCTGCTGATATTTCAATCACATCACTGAGTGGTGAAATCTTATGGTGTTACTGAAAATGTAAACTATTATCTTAAATATTTTTATTGAAAGGCTGATTAAAACTTACAATACCAAAACATCTCTCTTTCAGAGTCATGAGAAAAGAAATTGCTTTGGCTTCCTTTAATTTTCTTTGTGAGCCTAGTTTCTAACTATTTCCACAGCACATGATGAAGAGTAATATGTTTTAACTATTTTACAAATAATTTATTATTAAAAGCAAAAAATTAAAAAAAAAATGACGTGAGCCAGGCAATGGTAGTGCATGCCTTTAATTCCAACACTGGGAGTCAGAGGCAGGTGGGTCTTATCTATAGAGAGAGTTCCAGGACATCCAGGACTAAGAGACACCTAGTCTCGAAAAACAAAACAACATAAACAATAAATATAAAAATGAAAATAAATATAAAGAAGCTCATGAGAAGTCCAAGTATATTAAAGTATATAGTCTAAATATTTTGGAGGTACATAATCAAGATTAAAAGTAGCTGTTGTCTTTAGGCAAGATCTATAATAGAATGCGAAACTTTTTAAAAATTAAAAAAATGATATTTCTTGGAGGCGGGTTTGTGTTTCCAGGGCCGAACCAGGATGGGGGGGCGTGGCGCAGGTCCTGGGTTTGAGTAGCTGGAAGCCCTCAGCTACAAGCATGAGTGAAGGGGACACCTTGGGCATCTTTGGGCAGTGGGTGGCTCCAAAGGGCCAGAATTTGGCCATGCGGTGGGTCCTGTCCTTGCCATGAGACCACAGCTGGCGCCAGTGTCTGGGAAGATGTTCATTCAGTGAGTCTTTAGTGTGGCACACCCTGCCAGTTCCAGACCAAGGTCCCCGTGAAGCTGGAGAATAGGATTGATAGGTAACAGTTTGAAGAACCAGTTTGAACTCTAAATAACCTTTGCTCAGAAGCGGAGAAGCTTGGGGCAGTCATATCTTGAAGGCTATTAGCTTGTTAAATAGCATACACCATCTTAGTATGCATGGAAACTCATTAAGCAAAGGCCTGAAGAAAGTCTCCAAATACATTCAGGAACAGAATGAGTAGGTATATGCTCCCCAAGCCCTCCTCCTAACAGACCTGGTTGAGAGATGATTTGGGGTTTTTGAAATCACCATCTATGAAGACAGAGCTGTAAGCAGTGGAAGATAAACCATACAATTAAAGACTCCACCTCCAGCCAGGACCTAGTCTATCCACTGGCCCACAGCCCTACTCCTCTCCAGAGCCACAGTGCCACACCTGGAGTGACTTTCGTCACTCAGCCTCCACTTTGTTTCCCAATTGTGTAAGAGACTAATCTCTTAACTTATTTCCAAGAACCTATAAGGAAGCATTTCACTTTTTAAAATTCAAAGCCATTTAAACAATAGGCAGTTGGTCAACCCAAGACAAAGTCTCTTTCTTACCTGACACCAGTGTCATTGGTTCTGTCTGTTCTTTGGGGCAGTTCCCTAGGTGGCATTATAATTCAACAAGCCATGTCTTAGTGCAGATACAATTCTGATTCACTCGGTTTATTTTTTTAAGGGACTTCCCAGAACTCCTCCGTTATTTTAGCTGTTTGTCAAACCTTCCTCTATAGACTATCTGCTGGGTTGGAACATTCAGACAGCCCTAGGCCATCTCCTGTTTTGTACTTTGTACTTAGTGTAACTCAGGCCTGTTTCAAGCTGGGGTTCAAGGACTTTTTCTCAACATGGAGTCGCTTTTCTGGTTCTTCATTTCCCCCTTCTCATGGGCCTAATGGAACCCAATCCTAGATTTTAAACAGTTAGTTCCAGCTTGTAAGTGTCTCTCTCTAGTTTCTTTTGGTTTCTGGTGTATAACCTTGAGTTCTCTGTACCATAAGTTGCATTGTCCCTAATCGCTCCCTCATATATTGGAGTAGTCTATTTATGACACAGAGCCCAAAGGTGATGGCCAGGAAAAAGAGTATCAAGGGTCCTGTGAGGAATGAAATTAGAGTAGCAAACCAGAGGGACTTGGAATATCAATTTTTGAACCAATTCTGGCTGGCCTCATGCTCCCTCTTTCTTTTAGCTAGCCCTTCCTGTACGTTGGCCACTGATTTCCTTTACAAGCCCTGAGTGGTCCACATAGAAACAACACTCCTCACCTAGGGCAGCGCATAACCCTCGTCTCTCAGACAAGTGAGGTCTAGCCCTCTCCTACTCTGCAGGACCACCTCCACTAAGGAAGACAAGGAGTCCTGGAGGTATAAAATGGAGTTTTCTAACTTCTCTATATCTTCATCAATGGACAGGCGAAGGCTGGAATAGTGCTGTTGCTGAGTGATTAGAGACGCGGCTCCTGTCCCTCATCCTGCTAGGCTAGTCCCTAGTAGTACAGATGGGTGAGGGCTGTAACTGGCTCTCTCTTATAGTGGTGGGGGTTTGCATGTTCAATTAGGTTGTGCAGGTCTTCTCTGGTGTGATATATCAACCGAGGTACTAGCCTGACTAATACGCAAAACCCTTGAGTCTTACTGAAGACTTGGACATGTGCACACGGGGTCAGCCTGGAGGAATGTGCCCACCGTGTATCGTTCAAGGGTAATAGATAGCCAGTTTGGTCCCCAAGTGTCTGAGTGTGGCTGCAGTGGACCTGGTACTTTGGTGGACCTGTCCTATGCACAGACCTTGGTCCTCCACCTGTTGGAGCATTAGCTTTGGTCTGCCAGCAGCAGAGCTGGTGGTCAGTGGTGGTACCATATTTGCCCATTACTGCCACCTCTTCATAGAAAGGGGGTTGTGTATCATAACAGAACCAGCAGGAAGCTGTCAAATTAATCCTGATGGCACTGAGGAACAAGTAGGACTTCCGGAGCACAGAGAACAGTGGGTCTCTGTCCACCAAGCTGTGGGGAAGAACAGTGCCCCATGGAGAGGTAGCATGATTTGGCTCAGGGGTGGTATAACTGGGCCGTTTGTAGGGCAGGGCTTCTTGGGCTCAAGCTGTTCTAACCGGGAAGGATTGAGCACTGCATTGGGTCCCACTGCCGCTTTTATTGAAGACAGGGTGTGCTGGATGGTGAAAGTCAGTCCAGGGTCATATCCAGAGCGATACAGCCGCAGTCCTCAGGTCTTACCGGTGGCCCTGTCTGCTTTCTTTCCTTGGTCATCTAATGATATGACTATAGAGTTGTAGCCCCCTCCTAGAGTGGCTCCCGGTTTGTTGAGGTAAAATTTCTTTCATAACATTCAAGCCTCTTCTGTGGTATCTGCCTTACTGTAATCAAATCTCCTTTTATAGGGTGATCCCACCATGCGTGTCCTGTTGACTCACAACCCCAGCTAGCACAATAGGCGTCTTTGGATCCCTATTTATGTGTCCAGTCTCTGCTTCTGGAGTGAGCCAGACACACATAGCACCTGAGTCTTGATCCTGTGGAGAGTGACATCCGTACTCTGTTGGCATCCCAACTGAGTCTAAGTCCCATGTTTCTGTTGCCAGGTCACAGAGATCTACATATAGGTCCAGAAACAAGATGTCCCTCAGTCCGTTGTGAAGGAGGTAGAGTTCCAACCTCCTCGTTGACAATAAGCCAGGTCTGGTTTCAAGGTGCATGAGGGTTCAGGTGGCTTATGCCACTGAGGGCTGTCAGGACCAAGACAGTGGGAGCAATGCAGATCTCATTTGGTAGCAGAGCTTGAGTTTCAGCAGGTTGGAGGTGAGTCTGGATGCCTCCCAGGTTTGGTCCTAATGTTCTGCAGGAAGGGCAAATGGGTCTGCAGGATTAGTGTTGGAGTGGTGAACTCAGGTAGCAATGCCATCTACCTTGAGAGTGGTGGGTGTGGTCAGGATGACAACATAAGGTTCTTTCCACCTGAGTTCCAAGATCTGGTGCTGGTATCTACAGATCAGGACCCAGACTCCTGGTTTGAACCTATGGGGGCTTTGGGTAAAGGCAGCCTCATAAATGGCACGAAGTTTTGGCCATATTTCCTGATGGGTGAGTTGGAGCTTCTGAAGAGCATTCAGAAGGTCCTGGTCCTCCAGGGAGGCAACCAACTTGGTCTGCAAGCTTTGTATCATAGGTAAGGGATTCTCATACATGATTTCAAAGGGTGTGAGTCCCATCTGATAGGGCAGATCACACACCCTAAGTAAGGCAAAGGGAGAAAAGTCACCCAGTCTGCACCAGATTCCACGGCTAATTTAACTCTCTTTTAGAGTTCTGTTCATCCTTTCTATCCATCCTGAGCTCTGGGGTCTATAAGCGCAATGAAGCTTCCAGTTGGTCCCCAGTGCAGTGGCTACTCCCTGGCTTACTTGAGAGAGGAAGGCAGGGACATTGTCTGATCCTGTCACGGCTGGAAAACCATACTTGGGTAGGATCTCCTCTATCAGTTTTTTGGCACCACTTCACGGTCTCATGTTGGGTATGCCTGAGTCCACCCAGAGAAGGTGTCTATAAATACTAACAGGTATTAGTATCCACATTTTCCTGACTTGATTTCAGTAAAATCCACCTCCCAATATGCACCTGGTTGAGTCCCTCTTTGTCTGGCACCAGGGTTGGAAGGGGTTGGCAAAGCATTAGTCTCCTGGCAGGCATGACATTTGAATACTATTTCTTCAATAGCCTGGTTGCCATTTTGTATTTTTACACTGCTCTGTCTTAGTAGATTTTACATCCTTTGGATTCCTAGATGATGATGATCGGTGAATCTTTCTGAGTATCGCCAGTCCTGTCTCTCTTGGCAGGACGATCCGTCCATCTGCTGTTCTCCACCAGCCTTCTATTATGTGGGCCATTGGCAGGGTACAGATCTAGGCTAAGTCAGTTGGAGTGTATTGGGGGGTCTGTGGCAGACTTCTAGCTCCAGGATACACCAAGACTGGGGATACCTTCAGAGTGGACACCACCCCTCTGGCTGTCTGATCTGCCAGGTTATTGCCTGTGTGAATCGGCCCGGTCCCTTTTTGGTGCCCCGGCAAATAATAGCCACTTTTGTGGATTTCCCATAGAGCCTGCTGGAGTGCCAGAATCTCCTGTTTATTTTTGACCGGCTTCCCTTCTGCTGTCAGCAAGCCTCTTTCCCTGTAGATGGCCCCACGGATATATGCAGTGGTGAAGGTGAAGGTGTATCTGCTATCTGTATAGATGTTCAGTTTCCTCATCTTCTCTAGTCTCAAAGACTTGGTTAGGGCGATCAGTTCTGCATTTTGGGTGGAGGTCCCTGCTGGTAGGGGTTCTTCCCAAATGACGCCTGAAGTGGTGGTCACTGCTGCCCTGTGTACCTCTGTCCATCACACACGTAACTGCATCTGGTAGTGGTGAGTCTAGCTGGTCTGAGCAGATGCAGTGGGCTTGAGCCAGTATCTCCCTGTAGTCATGAAGCGGTGCCTTGAGGGCAGGGTCTGGCAGCAGAGTGGCTGGGTTAAGGGCTGTGGGCACCTGGAATGTTATTCTGGTGGGGTTGAGAAGTAGGGCTTGAAGATGAGTCATCCTGGCATTGCTCAGCCAGCGGTAGGTGGCTCTTTAAGGACTGCCTCTGGGCATGTGAGGTGGCAATGGTTAAGTTTTGCCCCAGAGTTAATCAGTGTCCTTGACCAGCATTGCCACTGCAGGGGGGCATCCTGCAGCCAGGGGATCCAACTTCCTGGAGAGATATGCCACAGGGCTCTCCCAGGGCCCTGTGGTCTGGATGAGTGTCCTTTCCCTATCCCTTTATTCCCATCTACAAACAGGTAAAAGCGTTTGTTTATATAAAAGAGCCCGGGCCTCTAATCAAGTGCCCTCTGTCTTTCTTCCGTCCATGTGAAGTTAGATGTGTGGTTGGTGGCCTCATAAAAAGGCTTAGTCAGTTCAGTAACCCCCTCCCCCCATCCATAGGCAGCAGAACCCCACTGTGCCCAGGAATTCCCTCACCTGCCTGACAGTCCTAGGAGCAGGCATCTGAGAGCCATCTCTGGCTTCCTTCAAGAACATTTTCTCTCTCTTTTCAGACAGGGTTTCTCTTTGTAGTGCTGGCTGTGCTGGAATTCACTCTGTATACCAAGCTAACCTTGAACATCAAAAATCTGCCTGCCTCTGACTCTCATGTGCTGAGATAAAAGGGATGTTCACCATCGCCTGGCTGTTATTTCCTAATATCTCAGAAGGCTTTTTCTTATAAAGGGTCTTTTTAAAATTAAAACTTTATGAGCATTGGTATGTCTGTATGAAGGTATCAATCTTGGAGGTACAGACAGTTGTGAGCTGCCATGTGGGTGCTGGGAATTGCACCCTGGCCCTTTTGAAGGACAGCCACTGAGCCATCTTTCCAGGCCCCTATCTCAGAAGTTGTTGGTAGGGGAATTCTAAATTTTAACTGAGGGGAAAATGTTAGTAATAAATGGCTTTGGCTCCTGTTTAATACACACACGTTCTGATAAAACTATGGTGAGATAACATGGTTTATGCAAATTCACATAACATGGTCATGTATGCTGATACATATGTAATTGGTGATGAAGTGATTACTAAGATTTTTGATTTTCAACATAAAATTCTTGAAAAGGCTAAATAATTGGAGCCAGCCAGAAACCACAAACCAAGAGCTGTGGTTTCAAGTTTAATGTATTGAAGTTCAAGTCTGTTTTAAGCACAATTTCCTGGAGAAAATGTCATTCATTAAAGCTATTTTATTTGGACCCCAAACAAATTTATGGTTTATTTCTGAGAGAGAGAAAGACAGAGAGAGAGATCCTAGATTAACCTATAGGTATTTTAGCAGAACAGTTGTTTAGTTTGATACTCAAAAACAATTCTTGTTTATAAACAGACTATGCGGTGTGTGTGTGTGTGTGTGTGTTTCTGTGCGTGTGCACTCATGTTTGTGTTGGTGCATGCACATCTCTGTGTGAGATAGACACATTGTTTTCTTCAATCACTTTCTACCTTACTTCTATATTTTATATATATGAGTGTTTTGCTCTGTGTGTGTGTTGTATGTATTCCTGGTGCCCATGGAGGATGGAAGAGGGCATCAGGTCCCCTGGAACTGAAGTTAATAGAGAGCTGTGAGCTCCCACCCATCTTAGTTTCTGAGACAGACTCCCCAGTGGAACTTGGAGGTCATTAAGAAGTCTATGCTGGCTTGTCAATGAACTAACTCTATTGAATACTAGCATAACAGGCATGCTGTGTGTGTGTGTATGTGCATGTGTGTGGTGTGTTTGTGTGTGTGTATGTGTGTGTGGTATCTCTGTGTGTGTGAGATGTGTGTGATGGGTGTGTGTGTGTGGTGTGTGTGTATGTGTGTGTGGTGTGTGTATGTGTTGGGGATTGGACTCAAGTTCGTGTGTTTCTGCAACACTTAACCCACTGATCCATCTCTCCGACCCTTGCAGCCAGCTCTCAGCACAATGCCTGAATCAATAGTCACTGAACTAGTCAACATGGTAAAGAATGGGGCCAGGGAAATGTCTCAGAAGGTAAAGGTGTTTGACACCAATCCTGCTGGACAATCTGAGTTTGGTCCCTGGAGCCCATAGGGTGGTGAGAATGCACGTCTGCAAGCGGTCCTCACATGCATTTCCTACCCCAGTAAACGAACAATGTAAAAATGTTAAAGGATGATGTCTACTGAGCATAAACTGGCCGAGGGAGAGGTTATATAAAAGCAATGAAAGACAGTTTCTGCTCTAGATTACAGTCCAACCTCACTTACATAATACGTGGAAAATATGTTCTTCTTTGTGTCAGCCCTTAATATAGCCACCTGCTCTAGGAGTGAGCATATTCTCCACAAGGGAGAGTCACCAAGCCCCTATCCCTAGTTGTGACTTTTTAGTCCGGATCCTTAAAGTACCAAATGAAGTGGGAAGTCGTGCAAGCGGAGGGGCTGAAGTGAAAATTGGGGTTGGCCTTTGCCTGTTCACATGCTCGTGGGCTTGAAAATTTAAAAAAGTGTATGTGTCAAGCTTATCCGACCCTTTGTCAAGGTGTCTGTCCAACACCTCCATTTGTGTGGCTTCCAGGGGAGCGCCAAGCTGGAGAGAGGGAGGGAAGGAGCGACGGAAACCGTCCTCAGGACCCTCTTTCCGGTTTCTGGAGCCAAGAAGCGGTCTCTGCTCCAAGGCGGAGATCAGAGGTGAGTGCAAAACGGCCGGGAGCTGTCCGTGGTCCTGACGCCGGTCCTGAGACCCCGCAAGGGCTGGGGGCGGGGCCTGTGCGAGGCAGGAAGGGCTGGGTCGGGGAAGTGGGCGGGGTTGCAGGCGCTTCGGGGGCGGGGCCCGAGGAGGTAGGTGGGAGTGGGTTCAGGCCGGGTCGCGGGCCGGGCTACGGTTCTTGAAAGGGGCGGGACCTAGAGGGCCGGGGGCGGGGCGGTGTCACGTGCTGACGGTGCGCGTCCGTGGAAGGTTCCGCTTCCTGCGCTGCCCGCTCCCGAGCTCCGACCCCACCCCGCCGCCCCGCCCCGGCTCCCCGCGGCCCAGCAGCCTGGCCCTGGGGGCCGTCCCGCCCCTCTCCGGAGGCCTGGGAGCGTTCTCCGCGCCCTCCTCCCCCACCCCCGCGCTCTCTGTGCTGTTGGTGCGGTCCATGGCGAGCGCATCATGGCGATCGAAGGTAAGTGGAGGCCGAGCGATGCGCGGAGACGTCCCGCGGGCGAGTGCAGGGCCTGGGAGGCCGAGGCGCGGGATGCGGGTCCGGACCGTGAGGGAGGCGGCGGGTGCGGGACACCGGCCTAGGCGCGGAGTGCAGTCCCAGCGGGCACTGGCCTACGCGATATAGGCGCAGGGGTGATGAGACGCTGAGGAAACTGAGGTACTAAGGCGCTGAGGTGATGAGACGCTGAGGAAACTGAGGTACTAAGGCGCTGAGGTGATGAGACGCCGAGGAAACTGAGGTACTAAGGCGCTGAGGTGATGAGACGCCGAGGAAACTGAGGTACTAAGGCGCTGAGGTGATGAGACGCTGAGGAAACTGAGGTACTAAGGCGCTGAGGTGATGAGACGCTGAGGAAACTGAGGCACTAAGGCGCAGGGGTGATGAGACGCTGAGGAAACTGAGGTACGCTGAGGTGATGAGGAGACTCAGGTACTAAGGCGCTGAGGTGATGAGGAGACTCAGGTACTAAGGCGCTGAGGTGATGAGGAGACTCGGGTACTAAGGCGCTAAGGTGATGAGACTCAGGTACTAAGGCGCTGAGGTGATGAGGAAACTGAGGTACTAAGGCGCTGAGGTGATGAGGAGACTCGGGTACTAAGGCGCTGAGGTGATGAGGAAACTGAGGTACGCTGAGGTGATGAGGAAACTCAGGTACTAAGGCGCTGAGGTGATGAGGAGACTCGGGTACTAAGGCGCTAAGGTGATGAGACTCAGGTACTAACTAAGGCGCTGAGGTGATGAGGAAACTGAGGTACTAAGGCGCTGAGGTGATGAGGAAACTGAGGTACTAAGGCGCTGAGGTGATGAGACTGAGGAGACTCGGGTACTAAGGCGCTGAGGTGATGAGGAGACTCGGGTACTAAGGCGCTGAGGTGATGAGGAGACTCAGGTACTAAGGCGCTGAGGTGATGAGACTGAGGAGACTCGGGTACTAAGGCGCTGAGGTGATGAGACTGAGGAGACTCGGGTACTAAGGCGCTGAGGTGATGAGACTGAGGAGACTCGGGTACTAAGGCGCTGAGGTGATGAGACTGAGGAGACTCGGGTACTAAGGCGCTGAGGTGATGAGACTGAGGAGACTCGGGTACTAAGGCGCTGAGGTGATGAGGAGACTCGGGTACTAAGGCGCTGAGGTGATGAGGAGACTCAGGTACTAAGGCGCTGAGGTGATGAGACTGAGGAGACTCGGGTACTAAGGCGCTGAGGTGATGAGACTGAGGAGACTCGGGTACTAAGGCGCTGAGGTGATGAGACTGAGGAGACTCGGGTACTAAGGCGCTGAGGTGATGAGGAGACTCAGGTACTAAGGCACTGAGGTGATGAGACTGAGGAGACTCGGGTACTAAGGCGCTGAGGTGATGAGACTGAGGAGACTCGGGTACTAAGGCGCTGAGGTGATGAGACTGAGGAGACTCGGGTACTAAGGCGCTGAGGTGATGAGACTGAGGAGACTCGGGTACGCTGAGGCGGCGCTGGGACACACGGAGACTGCCTTGACTGGGACAGGCGGACAGCTCTAGGTGCTGAGCCGAGCCCGCGCTCTGGGCTGGTGAAGTCCGTCCTATTCCCTTCTGTTGAGGAGTGTAGGGGAGTAGGGCATGTGCCTGAGGTTAACCCTCTCATGGGAACCTCAAAACATCCTGTCTCTGGGGAGAAGCAAATGCCTCTTTATGACAAAGGTGCCCAGGGTTTCACAAGTAGCTTAATTTGAACTAAGTTCCCGGATAGGGTAGGTAGGGATGTGTGTTTTCCCTTTATTCCGAGAACAAGGAGCTGCAGTGGCATGTAATTTGCCTTGTTTTTGAAGAGAATATTGTACAGTTAGTATTACACAGGTAGGAGAGTGCCCACAGAATTTTATTTTCCCGTTTCAGATGAGCTCAGTGCACAAAGATTCCAAAACTTCCCTCAGGATGTGTACATTCATGTACAACTGAAACATGTCTACATTTAGTGTGTTCCTCCTGAGTAAAACTCGGCACAGTAATTGCCCTAGGTGACTGGTCTCTCTCTGGTAGTATACACACCTGGGACACAGCCATTGAACTACAGAATTGATTTTGTGGTGCGTTGCATGTTTTCTTCATTTTAGAGATTAAGTATGGGGCACACTGACATGATCCCAAGTACCTGTGTTTGCTAAAATGATGGAGAATAAAATCTCTCTGTAACCTTTGATATTCCTGTTATTCAGGACATGTTCAATCCTTTTCTTCCCAGTACAGTTTGCTAGAGCTGAAAAGTCAGGGAGCAGAATCCTCTGACGTAGGATGCTTTGTTTTGTCAACAACTTTGTGGAAAAATTTCTTGTAGACTCATAAAAATATTTTTTTTGCAGAAAATGAAGGATTGGCCCAGATAGGATTCAAATATGATCTCATAATTTGTAACTTCTTATTGTCCAGATTTTCTTTATGCATGCATACCTTCCTCTGGCTGTTAAATGTTACGTTATTTTGTTGTCTTTTGTATCTTTAAATAATAAGATTTTTTTAAAAAAGATTTTCTGTATATTTTTTGGTGCAGGGTTCCACACTCTCCCCCCCCCCCAGCCTATTCTTATACCTATGCACTTGTTTAAGGTTTTCATGATGATAATTACCTACACGTAGGCCTTCTCTAGTTTGGCAGGGAAACTGTGATTTTACAATTCAAGTAAAGGTGGCAGGTTAAGCCAATGGAACTATACTTCTTAGCACTTACTAAAATAGGTCCGTAATTTCTTCATCTCTGAGTAGAAACTTATTTGCTCAGTATGATAATACCATAAGCCAATTTTTCTCTAAAGACTTGCTTGGTAGTCATACCTCTAACTGACAAAGGATGACATAGTTACTGAGTAGTAATAATTTATTGTAAGATAAAAGTTTTATTCAGAGAAGGAAATAATTTAGTATTAGACTCAAAGGTGGTGAAAACACTGAACACAGCTAAGAGTATGCCTAAGTGCTACAAACCTCTGTTCTTCAATTCACAACAAGGCTTATGCAAAGGACTGAAGACAAAGCAAGAGATAAAGGCTTTGTATTAAGGTCGAATTAGAAGTTTAGGAGTCCTGAGGGTATTTCATTCAACCCTTTTCCTTATGAAGTGGTTCTTAAACATCCAGTTCATTCATCTGTTAATTCAGTTAACATTTATTGAATACCAGATATACACAATGTTCTGGATCTTCCCTGTTAGAATTTATGCTCTGGTGGAACAGATAATTTTAAGTATATGGTTACAGTATAGTGTGTATACTAAGAGATAAACTATTCATGCCTCCTTTATATAAAAACATTCAATGGCGATAACTTCAAAACTAGTTTTGAGGTACTAAATGTTATACCCCTAAGGTCTTTCCATTTGGCTTGAAGCTTTGTATTGCCCAGTTTACTATTCAGCAGCTTTGGTCTAACCCCATCCTAGGTTTGTTTTCTTAAGCAATACTTAAATTCGTTTGTGTGTAACACTTTCTCTTCTGTTTGCAGGCAACAACTGTATACTTCTGTATTTTAAAGTTTGAATATAGTGATGAAAAATTCCATTCTACTTGTGTACTGAAGCTATTATAACCTTACTTGTATTTACTTAGTTCTATAAATGTAGCTTAATATTAGAATGACCTTTTGTGTAACTTCTTGTTGGCTCAAATGAGATTATATTCAACCAAAACTATAGACTGTTTTACTTTGATTACTAACTTTAATTGTGTCTTCAGTACTTTACATAACTAAATTGTGCTGTGACTTGACAATAGGTGTTTGTAGCAGTTAAGCCTGCTTTTAGTAGCTCTGTTCAGTGGTTTAGCACCAATAGTTACTTTGATTTTTCCCTACTATATGAAAACTCTTTATCTCATAATCCCAACTTCTAAGTAAGCATCTCCTCCTTTACCAGTCTGGTATTCATGAGACTAAGCAGGTCTTCATAGAAAGTTTGGTAATATTGTACTGAGCAAAGAAAATCTTACTGAGAGATTAGCTCTTAAGTGGAAGTACACTTAAAGATATTTTATTTCATATTATTTTATGTATAGGTGTTTTGTCTGCACGTATATTTGCATACCATGTGAGGGCCTGATATCCATAAGGTCAGAAGAGGGCATCGGATTCCCTAGAACTGGAGTTACAGAAGCTGGGAATCACACCTGTGTTTTCCTGAGGAGAGGCTGGTGCTCTTAATTGCCGAGCCATTACTTTCTTCAGCCCTATAAGTATACTTTCTAAAGGGCATTTTTGAAAATGGGCAGCTTATAGATCCTAGCTATTGGCCAGTTCCAGGTTGGAATCATTGTTTTACTTAAGCTGTCCTGGGGCTTCTCTAATATTGCTCTCTAGCCATCAAACTCTGTTGACTATTTCCTTTGTTCCTTCTTCCATTCCTTCCTTCCTCTGTTCCTTTCTTTTCTCCCTTTCCTTCCTTTCTTATTATTTTTATTTTATGTGCATTGATGTTTTGCCTGTATGTATTAGGATGTCAGATACCCTTGAGGTAGAGGTATAGGCAGTTGTGAGCTGCCTTTTGAGTGCTGGGAATTGAACCCAGATTCTCTGGAAGAATAGCCATTGTTCTTAACTGCTGAGCTATCTATTGTTGACTATTTTCTAATTTTGGAGTTTTTTCCTGACTGCTTAGTTCCTCTGCTTACCTGAAATAATGTTCCTTGTGTTTCTGTTTTCAACTCTATTGCTATTAGCAAGTTTATTTATACTTCACATATTGAACAATTTTCTAACACTTTTAGTCCAACTATAAATTCTTAAAGAATAAAGTCTTTTTCAAGTAGCACCTGAACTTATGCCCTCAACCAAGATTTCTTGAATTATTTCATGGAATTCTGAACATAGTCTTCATAGATTACATCCATTGTCTTTATGCTACTAGCAGAATTGTTCTGTGGTAGGTGGATATCTTGGATATACCAAAGCAATCCAAAGTGTCCACATTACAACATTCAGAATGACCTCAGGTTGTCACCTACCCTTCACACTTCCCACACCTCCTTATTGTGTGGATTCACTGGCTCAGTGGCATTTAACATTAGCTAGATTTCAAGTTAGAAGCCTGGGTATTAACTCCCCGTGGAGTTCACTAAGTCCACTCTTGTTTGCATTTTAAATTTATTTTGCTTAGTGTTTAAACTTCTGCTCATATACTTATTAAAAACTGATTTGTCAGCACCAGGGAGACAAAGGCAGGTGGATTTGTGTGAGTTCAAGGCCAGCCTGGTCTACAGAGCTAGTTCCAGGACAGCTAGGGCTGTTACACAGTGAAACCCTGTCTTGATAAAAACAAAACAACAACAAAAACCCCTACACCCCCAACCAAAAGAAATGATAAGTAGTTTCTTAACTAGTTTTATCTCCCCAGTTCACATTTTTGAAATTATAAACCCCTACACTCTTAGTAATATGTTATTTGAACCTAATAAATTGGAACCTTTTATTTATGTTTTTAAAAAGGAAGAAATAATGATAATATAGCAAGGTGTTACTTATTAACAGACTTCTAAGAGCCGTACATATATTCAGAATAATTTCTCATTTTCATGATTTTAGAGCCATGGTAGACTTAATCTTCAAAATAGTATTTTAAGCTTATCATGAGATAGTTATTAATGGGATATTAAATTATTTTCATTGTACTTTACTATATAGTAATGCATATTTATAGTTTAAAAAATTGATCTGGCATAGTCAACACAGAAAGAATTTGTTTTATTTTCAGTTAATTAGAAAATTCAGTTAATAGACCATGCTTTTAATGTGCACATGTTTATTAGGGGATTTATTGTGTTGTTAGTAGCTAATAGTCAAAAACATGAACTAAAACTAAAATTTAAAGAATAATTCAGTGGCGGAAAAAGTAGATTAATTTGTCAGTAAACTTAATTTTATAAGGAAATGTTACAATGAGGTTTCCTGGCCCTGGGCGGCCAGAGATCCAGAACCACAGACCTGTAGCCCCAGACCCCTTAGCTGCCTGTAGCTGATCAGGCCCCAAAAATGACTCAGACGCTTATATTAACTTTATGCTGTTTGGCCTATGGCTCAGGCACATTGTTAGCTAGTTCTTACATCTTAACTCAACCCATTTCTATTAATCTGTCTGCCACGTGGCCCGTGGTTCACCTGTGTTCCTTACATGTTGCTCCTTTGGGCTGCTGGCTCAGTCTGTGTGACTACACCCTGCTTCTCCTACCTATGTTGGGATTTTCCCTCCTACTATTTCTATGGTGCCTGTCAGGGGCCAAAACAGCTCCTTTATTTAAAGATTGATATTCACAGCATACAGAAAGACATTCCCACATCAAGGAAAAATATATTTAGAAAAATTAATTAAATGTTTATGTAGGTCAAATGAGATACTATGTTGAGCAAGCTTTTGTTTCTCATTTTTAAATTTAGCATGTGGGTATGTGGGGGAGAGACAGAAAGGAAGAGGAGAGGAGAGGGAGAGCGTATGAACACACCTGTGAGGCAAAGACATGTGGGTATAGTTCTTCCCTTGAGCTGTAGGCTCCGGTGACTGGACTCAGCTTGTCAGGCTTGTCCTACAAGTGCTTTTGTTCACTGAGCCATTTTGTCGGCCTGCAAAGCTATTGCTATAAAAATAGACTTGGCTGTTCTGTAGGATGCTATGGTAGTAGGGAGTATGGTTCCCAAAGTGCAGGATGGGAGTTAAGTGTAGAAAGGACTTGGTTTGTTCCCATTGTTTTAATTTTACTATAACTATATAGCAACAATGCCAGTTTTGGAGTGTTACTTTTAGAAGTTTGGAGGCCTAGTGATTTTACTTTTTTTCTTTAAGAAAAAAATTTAAAGGCCAGCTTGTATAAGGAGGCTAACATTTGTTTTGGAATATTTGCACAAGCAGGTCTTTGAAATTCAGGAATAACAGGTGCTGAAGAAGAGAAAGAAACCATAAACTCTGACATTCTCTCTGAACTTCAAAGTTTTGATATTTACTGTGAGCAGCTCATTATAACACTGAATTTCAGTCGTAGATACCCTCTTTTCCTCCTTATGACTGTTGTGCTAGGGTAGCCTTTTTCCTATTAGTTGTGGACTTAGTTTTGGGAGTTTTCAAAATTGCCACTGATCTACCTTCAGCAGCTGTGCCTTCTTAGCAGAATAAGCATACAACATGAGTGCTATTTTTTTTTCCTGGGATTAAAATTATTAACACTTTACAATAAGTACAGTTTCTCATCTTATCTTTCATATAAACAAACACAGGCTTGTAAAGACAGTACTAGATGATACTGACTTTAGAATTGAAGTTTGGCTCAATTCAGAAAGCATGATCATTTCTGTGCTTTTAAAATTAGAGATCCAAACTAGTATGAGTGGATGGCTGAAATTGGGGACTAATCTAAAAATACATCTAGAAGTTGGAGGTCTAAATAGGTTAAGGTGATTTGGGGCAGTTGGCAGCATAAACAGGAAATGTTTAAAGTTTTGTCCTTATGTACAGTAAGTAGAAGAATTTACAGAAGAGTTTAAAGGTTGTCACTGCTTTCAAGTATGAACTTAGGAAAAAAAATTCTTTAGATAAGATGAAACGTAAGACACCAGTTTTTCAGTGTCTGATCATAAAAAATACTCAGTGAAGCTTGTATGTGGATGTGATTTAGGCTAGTGATCAGAACCCACTGAAGTGAATTTTAAAGAGAACTTTTACAAGAACTGAATTACAGGTTTAATTCTCTCTTTGACACCTGAATGTACTTTGATGGTGCATTTTCCCTTCTGTAAACATATAGGAAAGGAAGTAGATAATCTGTAATGATTCTCATCCTCCTCTCAGAAATATCCTAGTTACTTACTAGATACATTCACAATTGTGTGTCCATTCATATACAGACACATGAAAGTACAAAATCAGCACATGTGTGCCCCTCCCACATCTGTTTTCTTATCTCCCTTACTTTGGCCACTGTAGAGAACTGTGCCATATTTTCCTACATGGATTGCCTCAGGAGAGTGACTAGTGATCATGTGCCATGCAGTATGTCTTAATCCCATGTACCGATATTACCTCCAAAGACAGTTGTTATGAAATTCACTATATTTAAATTATCTTAAAGCACTCAAGCAATTTAATAATTTTCCTATTTTTGTATAAATAAAAATTTCCATTTTAACTTCTTCATTGACTTAATTGATTATTAACTACAATATTTGAAATTTTTAAAATGCTAATTAGCAATTTTGGGAATCTTTAACCATTAGGGTTTGTACTCTAAAATAATGAGCTATCTAGGTTTATTTCCAAATTCTTTTTTTGAGAGTGAGGTGCAGTGAACTTTATTGATAGTATTTAAGAGAGTAGGGAGGGCTCTCTAAGCCCCTTCTGTTATTCTGAGGGTCTGGGATGGAAACTGAGGGAGATGCTTAGTGTTGGCTGAGGTGGAGCAGGGACTGCTCAGCAACCGAGGACCTCTCGCTTGCTCCCAAATCTCTGCTGGGGTGGGTGGTCCAGGGCAGGCTTCTTACTTCTTGGAGGCCATGTAGGCCATGAGGTCCACCACTCTGTTGCTGTAGCTGTATTCATTGTCATAACAGGAAATGAGCTTTACAGAGTTGTTAGTGAGAGCAATACTAGCCCAAGTATCAAAGGTGGAAGACTAAGGATCACTGTTAAAGACAGTGGTTCTTTAATCTGGTTCTCAATGTAGCCCAGGATACCCTTTAGTGGGCTCTCCGATGCCTGCTTCACCATCTTCTTGATGTCATCATACTTGGCAGCTTTCTTCAGATGGCATGTCAGACCCACGACAGACACGTTGCAGGTAGGAATACCAAAGGCCATGTCCATGAGCTTCTCCTTAAGCTCTGAGATGACCTTGCCAATAGCTTTGGCAGCACCAGTGGATTCAGGGATGATGTTTTGGGCAGCCCCATAGCCATCATGCTATGGCTTCCAAGAAGGGCCATCCACAGTCTTCTGGGTGGCATTGATGACATGGACTGTGGTCATGATTCCTTCCACAGTGCCAAAGTTGTCATGAATGACATTGGCCAGGGGGACTAAGCAGTTGGTGGTGCAGGAATCACCTTGAGTGACTTTTCATATTTCTCATGGTTCACACCCATCACAAATATGGGGGCATCAACAGAAGGGGCAGAGATGGTGACCCTTTTGGCCCCACCCTTCAAGTAGGCCCTAGCCTCCTCCATGGTGGTGAAGACACCAGTAGACTCCACAACATACTTAGCACCAGAATCACTCCATTTGATGTTGGCAAGATCGAGCTCCTGGAAGATAGTGATAGTCTTCCCATTGATGACAAGCTTCCTGATCTCAGCCTTGACTATGACGAACTTGCCATGAGTAGGGTCTTACTGGAACATGTGGACCATGTAGTTGAGGTCATTAAAGGAGTCGTTGATGGCAACAATGTTCACTTTGCTAGAATTGAAGGCAGCCCTGGTAGCCAGGTATCCAATATGGTTAAACTTGTTCACTCTGACATGTACTGTCTCAGGAATGAGGCTGGCACTGCACACACACACACACAAAAAAGCATCTGTCTCTGGAACAGGGAGGAGCAGTGCTATTTCCAAATTCTAATCTTTTGTATTAGTTATGTGATTTTAAAAAAAATAAGTACTTTGACAGATTTGACAGTTGTCAGTTAACTAAGTTTAAGATGTAGTGATTATTTGATTACCTTTTAAAAATAAAAGTTCTTTTATTCAATATAGGTAAAGTGAATGCTTACTAAAGGTGGGAGCAGGTGGGAGATGGCTCACTGGGTAAGGATGGTTGTTGTCATGGCTTACAATCTGAGTTCAATTTCCAGAACCCACATGGTGGCATGAGAGTACTTATTCCCACATTGTCCTCTGATTTTCATATGTATATTGTGACAAAAATTCTTTTCACTTGGATTAGTGTTTTTACCACTTATTCCTACTGTTGCACAGAAGTCTTTATAGAGACTTTATATTATTCCATTGTGTATGCAGACCACAGAGTTCCATCATTTGGTATTATTTAGCCGGATATACTCAGCAGTGATTCTGGGTATGTAGCCAGGAGAAAGGCATGCATATGCACATTAAAGAGACATACTTTAAATGGCCTATAGCAAAATCAATACAAACTCAAACTCAAGCCAGTCCAAATGTATATGATCTAAAGTTTATGTATGTATACATTTATATCAGCTTATGGACATATTTATGAATCTTTTAAACACAGAATTTTGTATAGAAATGAAAATGGAAGAAGCACAAGAAATATATTGGGTTGATTTACTCACAAATGTATTGAAAATAGTAAGATTCAAAAATGTCTACTCAGCAATCCCATTTGTATAAATTTTATAAGCAGATGAAACAGATTTACTATAGGAGAGTCGTTCCTTTTGTAGATTTGGGTGCTTGTGAAGGTGAGTAGACTTCAGAGTTGGTGGCTCCCTGCTGTGTCTGGCCTTGGTTTGCTGTAACTCAGGTGCATGTGATAACTGCTTGCACTGGGGCTTTATAAATGCGGGTACAGTTCTGTATTTGCCTTTTCCTGATTACCAAGCTGAAAAATGAGATTGGGGGGGGGGGTTCCAAAGAAGTAACAGGTTTTTTGGGAGGGGGGGCTGTGGGGCTATTTTGCTATTTTTTTAGACAAACTTATGTATTAAGTTTGTCTTATCACAAATGTTGTAAAAGTGGGTAATTGAGGATGGGGCAAGGGCCACACTTCCTTTTATAGCTTGTATGCTTCTACAGGGTAGGTGTTAAAGTAAATGGCCTGCATATGCTAGGGCTCTGGTACAAAGTAGGACCTCCCTTGCTGTGCTTCTTTCCAGGGGATAGGAAGGGACACATTGGAAATGATATAATCTCTCCTTTCCAGTTGGAAAGCTGGAATATCCTACCAAGTAAAGGAATTGTTATCATTTCAAAAATTATAAAGCCTTATTTTCTTGATTATTCAGTAAAATTCAGGCTGTTATATTTAGTTTCATTAACTTTCAAGAAAATAATTAGGGAAATTTTTTCTAAGATCATTTCTAGGAACCTATTTAGCATGGTTCTTTGTAACAGTAAAATTTAGGCCATTGTTTGCATATTTAGTTGCTAATAAACTTTTTTCTTTTGAATAGGTGGAGAAAGAACTTGTGGAGTACATGAACTTATCTGTATTAGAAAAGGTAGGCTGATGGTCTACATGGATATTTAAATACTTCTAGGATATAGTTATTGCATGATTTCTATTTGGTATTAGAATAAAAACCGAGAGCCAGATATTGGGGGAAGCTGAAATATCAGAGAGATAGAGAAACAAAGCACAGCCACTTCTCACCCGACCAACTCCTCAGCCTGTTTCCATGAATCCTCCCACTCCAAGCCTCTCTGTCCTCAGCTGAAAAGGGAAGTCACAGGGGAAGCAAACTCCCCCTCCTCTGTCTCCACCCAGCTGTCTCACTTCCTGGTTCAGTTTTCCTAGAGCTAAGATTAAAGGTTTGTGCCACCACTGCCTGACTCTGTTAGGCCTTGAACTCACAGAGATCCAGAGGATCTCTGCCTCCCAAGTGATGGGACTAAAAGTGCTGGTCACCACTCCCTGACCTTCCTGGTTTGGCTCTGTGAGTGGCTCTGTCCTCTGATATTGCAAGCTATTTTTATTAAGTATACAATATATCACCACATATAGTAAATTTTAGCACTTTAATTTGGATATATAAGGTAAATAATTTAATAGATATTAGCATTCATTTGTATTATGGACTTGAGCACAACTGGAGTCCATGTTGCTTAAGATGTGGCCTCTGAGGGTTGCATATTTTATTTTGATGGACTAATAAAGTGTGTTTTCTGTGGGTTTTTGTTTGTTTTGTTGTTTTGTTTTGTTTTTTTTTTTGGTGTGAGTAGGCAAAGACTAGAGGGTTTGGTTTTTGACCCCTTCCAGAATCTGGGTACTGAGTGCACATAGGCTTCTAATTGGCTTCTGCTCTGTTACTGTACCCTATTGGAGTAATGTGAGCAATTGGTTGAAATTCAAATTGGGGACATATACAAAGACCAGACAACTACATGACACCAAGAACAGCCTGTGCTTCTTTAAAAGGAGCCAGCTAACAACTAGGTATCTCAACAAGGTAGCCCAGGAAAGGTGATTTAGGTATTAGGTGTAAGCTAAGGAGGAACCTGGTGTTTTCTAGGTTTTAAGAATTTAAAGCCAACTCCTTAGGAGTAATCACAGCTCGGAAGTGCTGTGAAGAAGCAGACCCTGAGACATCGAGGGAAGAACCTTCATTCTCTGATTACTCCTGCCTGTGTCTCAGCAAGGAAATTTTTTTTTCTTTTTTCTCTTCAGCCAAGCTGGCAATCCTTAATTTGACCAGAAGCCCAAAGCCCAACCCGACCTTTCACCTTGAGGAGGTTGGAGCAGTCAGTGTCCATGATATATGGTATAACTGACATGCCAGCAAAGTGTCAGTTATTTTCAGTTTTGACAGCTCTGGAAAAATCCTTAGCTGTTCTGGAATTGCAAAAAAAAATTTTTTTTTTAAATCTCAGGTGAAGATATGATTATCACTGAGTGGTTATGCTAGTTTGTGCTGTTATTTAAAGGCAATCTTCTTTCTTCATTAACATGGAGGTTATTGTGCCTTTTCTCTGGTACTGGAAAGAGAGAGATTAAAGTCAGATTTTTTAATTTGTGCATCTTGTCAAAAATAGTGAATATCAAATTTGTATACTTTTATTAAATATTTTTCTTGTGTGTTAATTATTTTGTGCATAATTTATCTTAATCCTATTGAGAGTTATAAATAATTTTATAGTCATTATTTTGTCCCACTAACATTTTTGAAATTTTTTTATTTGATGAAATAGCAAAAATTTTATTTGATGGGACAACTGTACAGATCATTTGGAATCAGTTCATCATAGCCCAGAGGCTGAGAAGCAATTCATTTGGAATCAAAAGCTACTGAAGCAGTGAAGAAGGATTCAAAACAAGACTAGAGATAGCTAGAAGGGAACTGAGTGGGGACAGTGGGGAATGGCTGTTGGGATAGCTGGTGATCTTAATAAACCATTTCACTTGGCTGGATGGTCTTCCTCTTAGCTAGGGTCATGAGCAGGGTCTTGCTTACATTACTTTGAATTTAGCCAGCCTTTCCACTTCCCTTTTGCTGTGGAATCGTCATTCTTTGATTATTTTTTTACTTTTGAGATAGGGTCTCAGGTGGCGCAGAGTGGCCTTAAATTTACTGTGTAGCCGAGAAAGATTTTTGAGCTCCTGATCTTCTGCCCCCATTGGCCAATTGTTAAGATTACAGGTGTGTGGGAGGGCTTGAGCCTAGGACTTCATGTGTTCTAAGCAAGTACTCTACTACTGAGCTACAACCTCATGGATAGTCTGTCATGGCTGGTCAGTCACGGTGGCAGCAGGAGCTTGAGATAGCTGGTCACATTGCATCTGCAGTCAGGAAATAGGAGATGAATGATGTACCAGCCAGCTTGCTCTTTTATGCCAGTCAAGGCCCAAGCTTAAGGAATGGTGGTGCCCACTATTAGGATGGTCTTCCTCTATCTGCTAACCCAGTCAAGATAATCTTTCACAGATCTGTCCAGAGGCTGACCTAAATAGTGCAGATTCCCACCTCTGGGGTTCATTCCTGCTATATAGGAGCTCTGCTTGCTTGCTTTCTCCTTAAGCTTCTACTTTTCAACTTATAATAAACTATTTTCAACCTCAAAATAAACTAAAATAAATAATTCTCACAGGGAGGGGTGTGTGTGTGTGTGTGTGTGTGTGTGTGTGTGTGTGGTCTTACATCCTAGCTGATTCTATATCCTGTCAAATTGACAGTGATCAATAGCCTCATTGTTCACAATACCCTTTTGCATTCCCACCAGAAATAGATGAACTGCTTGTTTATCAGCAGTGTCTTTTGGATAGTTTTGTTATTGTTGCTGCTGTTAATCTGGTAGTATAAAAATGTAGTTCATTGTCATTTGGATTTTCATTTTTCTTAGGAGAATGTATATGTCTGAGCTGTTTGCAGAGTACACCAATGATCTAAAGGATACCAAAAGAACCTGATGCTTCAGAAATGTCTGCCTACTACTCTATAGCTTCTCACTCTTTAATGTTTACTAACTTAGGGTCCATTTAATTTTTGAAATTCATTTAGAATGTATTATGTTGAAAAAGAAAAGTCTTCCAGTATTGTCATCTAAACATCTCACCACAGTATATTAGATTAAATTGCTTCCATCATGGGAAAAAGGAATTATGAACCTCAAGTATGAGACTCAGGACAAAAGATGTTTTGTAGACAGGAAGGGAGAGTGGTGAAAAGCTGACATAGGACTATCTAGGACAGTGTCCAGAATAGGCAGATCCAAGATGCGAAGGGCAGACTATTTATAGAGCACTGTATCTATTTTATAGTGTAGCTGTGAGCTGTGTGGTATTTCTTTTCTCCCAAGTGTAGAGAAGACTCCTGTTCCACCCTTTTCTTCTGAAGTGGGATAAACAAAGAGGAGGCTGAGATATGAAGAGGAAGGCTATTTAGTAATCCAGTCTGCTATATATGCAGAATGTGAACCCTTCCATCCCTCTCAGTCTATGACATCCTAATTCCAATTCTCTCTTTCTCTGATATCTGTGTGTTTGTACCTGTGTGTATAGAGAGAGGACTGAGGTCCAATGTTAGCTATATTTTTTGTTGCTCTCTGCTTTATTTTTTAAGACAGGATATCTCACTGAACATGGAGCTTGCCGATTTGTCTAAGCTAGGTGGCGAGCAAGCCCTGGGCATTTTGCCTGTCTCCACCTCCATGGCACCAAAATTAGAGGCATTTCCTACCATTTCCAGTTTTCATGTGGGTACTGGGGATCTGAATACATGTCCTCATGTCTGGCATGGTTAGGAACTTTACTAATTTAAGTATCTCCCCCACTCCCTTGTTTTCCTTTTAAATTGGCTTAAATGTTCACTTTATTGTGTCTCTTCATCCTGATAGCCATTTACTCTTTGGTGAAAGAGATAGTGGAATTGGATTCCAGTGCCCTATGAAAAGGCAGCAGTTGTAGACTGACAGCTAGTTTTAGAAGCCTACTGTATATATCCTGCGATTTCCTTCTGTAGTGGATGGAAACCAAAACTGTATTGAAGGCCTGAAGGTTATGAAGTAGTTACTTGTGTTACTTGTCCTGTATGTGTTCATATATATTTAATATTTTAACATTTGTCTAATTGTGGGCACTGTTCTAAGTACTGAGAATTTTATGGTTAATAAGTGACAACTGTTATGGTCTGTAGCTTATAATGCTTGAACTAACAGGATATAGACAATAAACAAATTAAATAACTCAAAATATCTGTAATTGCTGTAAATGCAGTTGGATACAGTGGTGTGTGTGTCAGAGAGAGAAAGAGAGAGACCCACTAACATCAGATAGAACAATTCAGTCAGGTAAGATCTTCCTGAGAAGGTAAAATTAAAATTTTTATTTAGATTTTTGAATTTATTTTGCAATATAAATGTTTTACCCATGTGTATGTATGTATGCCATATACCATATGCATGTCTGGTGCCCATGATATCAGAAGAAGGCATACGTTCCTTTGGAAATTGAGTTAGAGGTCATTTTGAGCCACCACATGAATGCTGGGAATCAAACTCAGGTTCTCTGCAAGAGCAACAAATACTATCTCCTTGAGTCATTTTTTCCAGCCCCTGAGAAGATAACATTAGCCTGAGGAAGAGGAAGGCTTCGCAAGGACAGGGAAAGTCACAGTTACTGAGCAGGAAAGTACAAATACTCTGACTCTTTAAGGACCTGAAAGAAATGTGGCGGAGGGCTAAGTAGTGAGTGAGCAGGAGCACTTCCATGGATAAGACTGGGGCGGTCTGTGATGTCTGGGTTGTATAAGACTTCCAACCTATGCTACAGCTTTGTATTTAACTGCACACTATGAGATGTCAAGTGAGGAATTAGACAGGGAAGTGAAGTGATTTCCTCTGAATAGTTATTCTTTTAATTGTGTATGTTCACACCTGTTTATGTATGCTGCAAATATACACCTGAACCATTTGCCTGTGGAGGCAAGAGGCACTGAGCTAGAGTTACAAGAGGTTATGAGCTGCCTCAATTGGATCCTCTACAAGAGCAGTATTTGCTCTTAACCACTGAGCCATCTGTTCAGTACCGTGATTTACTCTTAATACATGGCCAGTAAGGGGATGAAAGTCAGTGCTGGAAGACCATTAGGAAGCTGTTGATTCCAGACAAGAAATGATGAAGCTTGGATTTCTGTGGTAGCTGTACAGGTGCTGAGAAGTGCTTGGTAGAGTCCAAGCACTTGAACATGGATTCATGTTGAAATGTGCAAAAAGTGACTAAGACCTGTGCTTTGGGAGCACTCTGAATGGTGATGCTTCTGACTAAAGTAGGGCAGGCTTGGGAACAGGAAGTTGGCCACCTGGGGTACACAGAAGTCACTTGTTCCACTTGGACATTTTGAGTTCTGGGTGCTCACTAAACATTTATTGATGATGTCAGGAAGGCATCAAAAGGTTATCAAAATCTGGATATTAGAATAGGAAATGGGAAATTGGGGGCTATGGTATTGAGAGCCGGGGTACTAGTTGAGGTCCCCTTGAAATTGAATTGCATAGAAGGGTCAATATAGCTATTGATTTATCTAAAAATGAAAACACATTAGTGTGTAGTCCAACTCTGAAGACAACAATTGATTGCCTTAGTGAACTTAATTTTAAAAAGACAATTAATGGTTGCATTAGGGATAATTATTAGACATAATTATTTGATTTTTCAATGTCTTAACCAAAAGCATATTTTCTTTTTCTTCTTTATGCTTTCTTGCCACCCTGCTCCTCTGGAGCAGTATGTGTGTACCATAGGCTATTTTTGCTTCCCTAACTGTTTTGGTTGTCGTGATGAAACACTATGATAATAGGCACCTTAAGGAAGAGTTTATTTTGGCTATGGGGGCAATATATTCATAATGAGAGGGAAGGCATGGCAGCAGGATCAAGAAGTCAAGAGAGCACATCTCAGTTTCATACAGGAAGCAGAGAAAGAGACGTGGACGTGGAATGGAGTTTAAAAAGTCACATTCCTAGTGACTCACTTCCTCACAGAGTTCTATAAGGTCTCTAAACAGCTGCTGCTGAACAGGGACCAATGTTCAGCTCTGTAAGTCTTTGAAGAGACATTTCTCATTTAAACAAGAACTCTAGGAACTGGTCAGCTTATTGTATCATTTCATGTATAGTTAGCTGGTGTACTTAGTAAATCCCAGCAATTCAGTGAGGAGAGAGGTTTAGTCTTCTGGGAAATTCAAGACAGCTGTTTCTCACGACTATAGGATACATGCTTCCATGGTCCATGGTAGTGCAGGTCTAGGCTCTTGACATCTGTGGCTCTGGCATCTCTAGCATGTGGCTTTGGAGGCTACTGAGTTCATCAAGCAGAGAATGTGAAGGAAGGAAAGGAAAGGGAGGCTTTTATGAGGCAGTGCACATTCTTTAATATTCTTCTGACTCAGTAATTAGTTGCATGGCTATGGCTTCTTTATAGCAGGCTGAGAATGTTAGAATGCCAGTGAGCCTGAGAACTATCGATTGTATTCTACTATTTACAACAGTCCACCTCAACACAAATTTCCTATTGGTTATTGTCTTATATGCTGTGCATTGGTTAATGGTGACTCAATAGGCAAGTTTTCTGTACTAGTAGTTGGATAATTTAAAGCATAAATTTAAGGGCTTGTGAAAATATATAATAGGGATTTTGATGTGTTTTGTTTTGTGGAGGAGGAGTTGGAAATGTTCTGGTTTTTTTTTCAGTCGTCCTGCAGGATTCTACTCCATTTTGTTTCTTTCTCTCTTTACTACCTAAACTATGAATCCTCTGTTTTCTCCTTCACAAGCTGTTATTTAAAAAACAAAACAAAAAAAACTGTCAATATTCTTTAAGCCAGTGGTTCTCAACCTTCCTGACACTGCAACCCTTTAATACAGTTCCTCATGTTGTGGTGACCCTGCCCCAACCATAAAATTATTATTGTTGCTACTTCTTAACTGTAATTTTGCTAGTTATGGTTCATAATGTAAATATTGTTGGAGATAGAGGTTTGCAGAAGGAGCCACGACACACAAATTGAGAATCACTGCTTAAGGCATTTTTTAATCTTGTAATTTCAAATTTTTTCCATGTGCTTTGTATCCTGATCAGCTATTTAAGTGTGTGTGTGTGCGAGTGTGTGTGTATATATGGACTGATTTTTTTGACAACAGTTTTAGATCTACCTGAGGTCCCTTGCTATTTTCTATTTTCCTTACAGTTTCTTCTTTTGCTTATGGCAAAGCCTTTTCAGCCAGGTAGGTGTGCGGTTTAATTTTTTTGTACCTATTATAAGGGGAGATGAAATATTTTTCCCAGAGAAGAGTGGATTTTGCAATACTAAACAGGTCTTTTTCTCCCAGATGAGGTTAGTAATATTTTCTGAGGCACAATACTAAAGATTTTTCTTACGCTCATTACAAGCATCTCTCCTGTGAGTTCCTTGATACCTGCTGAGATCTGACTTCTGTTAAAGGCTTTCTAACAGTCATTGCATTCCTAGGGTTTCTTTCCAGTGTCAATTATCTGATTTATAGGGAGGGCGTCCTTAAGACAGATCTTATGCATTCATTGCATTGTAGGGCTTTTCTCCCGTGTTAATACTTTTGATAGGTAGTACAGCTTGACATATAGCTAAAGAATTCCATATATCGGTTGTGTTCATAGTTATCTCCATTTATGTATATCATTTGATGTGTTATGAATTCTGCACACATATGCACATCCTAACACACACATGCATTTTGATAAGTACTTTTATGTAGTATCATTTTTGTCTATTAGGTTTCTCTGTTCAAGTATCTCATCACCTTGAATTCTGTTTCTTTGATGTTTATTACTTTAGATATTTTATGAACTCCAAATTAAAACAGTAGACCTCAGGTAGGTGACTATAGTTTAATGTGTGCTAATACTTTTGAATCTTACTCTAGGTTGCCCCCCCCCCCCCCGCCCCAGACTCCTGCTCTATTAGTTTCTTCTGTATACCAACTCCATCTTTATGTAGTACATAGTTTATCTGGTATATATACATATCAGCAGTATGATGATGATGTGAGACCTTTGGAATGAGAGTCCTTTGGAAACTGTAGAAAACAAAATGTCTTTGTAGTGGTTAGAGAATAGATGATGTGATAGTTTGAATAAGAATGGCTTCCATAAGCCCATATATTTGAATGATTAGTTATCAGGGAGTGAACCATTTAAGAAGGATTAGAAGGTGTGGGGATATTTTCAAATATAATAAAAACAGTGAGAGGTATCAGAAAACAGATCCACTTCATCCAGTCTTTTGTTTTGTTTTGTCTTGTTTTTCCAGACAGGGTTTTCTGTATAACAATCCTGGCTGTCCTGGAACTTGCTTTGAAGACCAGGCTGGCTTTGAACTTACAGAGATTCTCTTGCCTCTGCATCCCAAGTGCTGAAGCTAACAGTGTGAGCCATGGCTTCTTCTACCTGCTCTGACTTTCTATGTCTGCCTTAAATACCTTCTCAGTTAAGGCATGACACCACCACTGCCTGCCTGGGAGCCTGGAATTCCTTCTGTAAACTAAGATGACCTCCAATTTAGATTGGATTAAGGGCATAGGTCATCACTCCCAGGATACTCTCTGTTTTGGGATTAAAGATGTGAGTTACCACTGTCTGATTCTCCTAGACTGACTGTGGTGGATCCCTCTGATATCTTTGAATGGTTTTGTTATATTTGAAAATATTTCCACAAGAAGGTGTGGCTTTGGTGGAGAAAATGTGTCCCTGGGGGTGAGCTTTGAGGTTCCAAAAGCCTATGTCAGGCCCAGTCTCTCTCTGCCTACTGCCTGTGGATCAGGATATAGCCCTCAGTGACTGCTCCAGCATCTGCCTGCATGCCCTAATACTTCTCACCATGATGATAATGAATTAAACCTCTGAAAATGTAAGCAAATCTCCAGTCAAATGCTTTCTTTTCTAAGAGTTGCTGTGGTCATGGTATTTTTTCACAGCAATAGAGCAATGACTAAGACAGAAGATATCAGTAGAGAACTTTAAAAAAAAAATACTGTTTTATAGATGCCAGGAAATAATCAAATTAAGGGCTGAAATTAATAAAATGGAAACAAAGAGAAAATGCAAAGAATCAATGAAACAAAGAATTGGTTCCTTGAGGAAGACAACAAGATAGACAAATCCTTATTCAAACCAACGAAAAGGCAGAGAAAGATTATCCAAATTTAAAAAAATCAAATGAGAAGGGGACATAACAACAGACACTGAGAATAACCAGAGAATCATCAGGTCACACTTCAAAAACCCGTACTCCATAAAATTGGAAAAATTAAAAGAAATGAACAGTTTTCTGAATAAGGTACCCATACCAAAATTAAATCAAGAACAGATAAGTAATTTAAATAGACCTATAACACCTAAGGAAGTAGAAGCAATCATTAAAAGTCTCCCAACCCCTAAAGCCCGGGGCCAGATGGCTTCAGTGCAGAATAACACCAGAATTTCAAAGAACTAATTCCAATACTCCTCAAATTGTTCCACACAACAGAAAACAGAACATTGCCAAACTTTTTATGAGGCTACAGTTATCCTCATACCCAAACCACACAAAGATGCAACTAAGAAAGAGAATTACAGACCAATCTCCCTCATGACTATTGATGCAAAAATATTCAGTAAAACATCAGCAAAACAAATCCAAGAACACACCAAAGAAATCATCCACTGTAATCAAGCAGGCTTCATTCAGAGATGCAGGGATGGTTCAACATACAAAAATCTGTCATCCACCTTCTAAACAAACTGAAAGAAAAAAATCCCCACATGATCATCTCATTAGATGCTTAAAAAGCCTTTGACAAAATCCAACACCCCTTCATGATAAAGGTCTTGGAGAGATCAGGGATATGAAGAACTTATTTAAGCGTAATAAAGACAGTTTACAGCAAACTGACAGCCAACATCAAATTAAATGGAGAGAAACTCAAAGTGATTCCACTACAAACAGGAACAAAACAAGGCTGTTCTCTCTCTTCTTATCTATTCAATATATTAACTCAAAGTTCCAGCTAGAGCAGTAAGACAAGAAAAGGACATGAAGGGGATACAATTGGAAAAGAAGAAATCAAACTTTTGCTATTTGCAGGTGATCTGATAGTATACATAAACCACTCCAAAAAGTCTACCAGGGAACTTCTACAGCTGGCAAACACCTTCAGTAATGTGGCGGGATGCAAGATTAACTTAAGGGCCATGGGAGTATACAGCAGATGACAACCAGTATTTTCCAGGTTGTCCTATCAGATGAATAACTCTGTGTTGGGGAACCCCAACAAACCACAGCAAAGCCTGTGGGGTTATTGGCTGTGGATACCAGTTAGTTTTTTGTCTGTAACTTTCTCAGGTGCCACTGCTATGCCTCCCTAATAAAAACAGCTCTGGGATTCTTTTCACGGCCCTCTGGTAGTGTGTTTTACATCTTTGGGCACACTTATAGTTGTGGATAGTCAAGTCTGATGTGTAGAAATAACACCAGAATATTCTTCTTTACTGACACAGGAAAGTAACAGTATTTTCAGTCTCAAAGACAACTAATTTTAGACTTCAGAACAAATTCAGACAGACTAAACTGCTTCTGTAGAAAATGCACAAAGACTTAATTCCCAGGTGTGTTTATTGCTAAATCAAGGCCAGACTGTTTTGAGATATAACATCCCTCCCCCCCAGATAGTTGACTTTCGGCACATACCCTGACCACTCAAGGCTCAACCTGCTACTATTATTGTTATGTTCTGATTTTCAGTGTTATTCTTTGTCTAGGAAAAGTTATATGCAAGGCCAAGCATTTACACTGGCCAGTTTTTGTGACCTTACTAGAGAAAAACTGTATGACTTCATGTGAGAATGGGCTGGGTTCTGAAAGTGTCTAGAGTTTGACTAAGGAAAGGGAGGGAATAGTAGCAGTGTAGGGGAGAAGGAGGATGAGTATGTATGAATGAGAGTGCATAAGAACAGAAGCAATGTAGGGATGAAGCTGTGCAGGTTGTGAATGTATGTGTGCTGAGTGAGAAATAATAATAAGAAACCTAAAGAGAGGGTGAGAGGTATGAGAGAATGAGTGAGCAAACAGTGAGTGAATGATATAGAAGAAGCATATGTGTGAACATGTGTGTGACAGAACTGTGTGAAAGAGTTGTTGCTACAGATAGGAACTGTGCAAAGAGCTGTATGAAGATTGTAAGAACAATGTAAAACGTTATATGGTGAGAGAGCTATTTGAGATGAATAGCTATGGCTGTGTGGAGATTTGTAACTGGAGACAAGGAAGATGAAACTAAGCAAAAGGAGATGCAGAAGATAAATGTGTGTAGAAGAAAGATGTGAAAACAGATGTAACTGTGTATAGAGATGTATGGCCATATGTGTATAAAGTAAGATATGTAATTGTATGTATAGAATACAGCAATGTGGAGATATGTAGCTGAATGGAGATAGAAAGAGTCAGAGATCATTTTTTTTAGAAGTAAAAAAGAAAGTTGCCATTGGAAGGCATATGTATTTCCTTATTTTACCAGTCAGTTAGATAGAGATTTACGCACAATTATCCCAGATAAAAAAAATCCTATGCAATTTCTCTGCTGTTCTGAGGCACCCTTTTATTACTCTGAAGCAGATCAAGGGAGCTGGCATTTATGGTCCATGTTAAGTAGCCCTTCTTTGTACAAATGATAAATGGTCTGAGAAAGAAATCAGAGAAACATCACTCTTTACAATAGCCACAAATAATATAAAATATCTTGGGTAACTCTAACCAAATAAGTGAAAGACCTGTATGACAATATCTTTAAGTCTTTGAAGAAGCTATCAAAAATGTAGAAAGATCTCCTGTGCTCATGAATAGGTAGAATCAACATAATAAAAATAGCAATCTTATCAAAAACAATCTATAGATTCAGTGCAGTCTCCATCAAAATCCCAACCCAATTTTTCACAGACCTTGAAAGAATACTGAACTTCATGCCAAAAATCAAAAAACCAAGGATAGTTAAAAACAATCCTGTACAATAAAGGAATTTCTAGAAGTATCATTATCCCTGACTTCAAACTCTACTGTAGAGCTATAGTAATAAAAACAGCTTGATATTGATATTGGCATAAGAAGAGACACATGGACAAATAGAATTAAATTGAAGACCCTGACATTTATCTACACACCTATGATCACCTGATTTTTGACAAAAAAGCCAAATCTATACAATGGAAAAGAGAAAGCATCTTCAACAAATAGTATTGACATAACTTCATGTGAACAGGTAGTAGTTTGGAATTATATTCATATCTATCGCCAAGTATAAAACTCAAGTCCAAGTGGATCAAAAACTCTTTATTGGTCTTTGTCTGGTCTGTTGGGACCTGAGTCATTGCCATATTCATAGTCTCCTACAAATTTACTAACAGGCAGATTACTTGAAAGAACTAAAAAAAGTAGGGACTAGGGATGTAGCTAAATTTGTGATGTGCTTATCCAGCATTTGTGAAGCCCTGGGTTCAATCCCCAGTACAGCATAAACTGTGCATGGGAGTGCACATCTGTCACTTTCAAGGCAGAAATAGGAGACTCAGAAGCTCAATCAATGGAACATCCTGAAACTAAGATGCTTCTGTAAGGCAAAGGACATGGCAAATATGACCAAATGACAGCCTACAGAATGGGAAAAGATCTTCACAAGCCTCGCAACTGACAGAGGACTGATCTCCAAAATATATAAAGAACTCAACAAACTAGACATCAAAATACCAAATAGTCCAATTTAAAAATGGGGTACTGTAATAAAAAAGTTTCTGGGCAGGACTTTCCAGCCTAGCCCTGAGGTTTTGACCCATTCACAGCCCCAAATAATCACACAAAGGCTTATATTAATTTCTTGCTGATTGACGTATGGCTCTCTCATCTTAGCTCAATCTATTTCCATCAATCTGTTTAGCTATGTGGCTTGGTACCTTTTCTCAGAGTAGCATTTCAACTTCTTTCCCCTGTGTCTGTTGGCATCTCATCTGGTATCTCTCTTCATTTCTGCTCTGCTCTCCTTGGTCCCAGAGTTTTCTTAGTCTGGTAGGCCCACCCACACTTCTTTCTGCCTTCTGGCCAATTATCTCTCTATTAAAGCAGTAGGAGGAACAAATATTAACAACATACCAGAATATATTCCCACAGCATATCTCCTTTTTTTCTTTTAAAAACAAGAACCCCAAATCTAATTTCCTTTGTATATTTTTCACCATTACCTATAACAACATGTAACCAACACTGTAAATGAAGACAAACATCCATAATTCTTTTTATTTTGGAAATATGGGCATAGTTCTCTAGGCTACTTCCTGCTGCCGTGGAGATCCAAAGAAAAATTTAGGATTATGGGCAAGTCCTTATTGGAGTAGTCTCTAAGCCTGGGTCATCTCAGCCAGTTTCCATGAAATTGTTTTGGATGTAGAGCTTAGAGGAAACTTCATCAGAAGTCCTCTGAAATGCTGAATCATCTAGGCCATCCAAAGTTTCCACTGGAGACTTTTCAGAGGGTCTTCCTTGATCAAACTTTATTTTCTTTAACCAGGAATAAATCCACAGCCTCTCATTTTCTGTGGAAATAAAAAGAAAACCACTTCTCCAAAGTAGCATATCTTTTGATTTCAATTTTGAAATTTATAAAATACATAGGTTGTATTAATCTAGCAGTATTTATAATCAACTCACTTTTAGTAGCTTTCACTACTTCATTTTCAATCAAAAAACTTAAAGACAATAACATACAGTATCTAGACACTCTTTGTATTTCCCATCTTTATGTGGCTTATTTTTTTTTTACTCTCTTTCTTTTTTAATAACTTTATCATTTTTCCTTTTTTTCCTCTCTCAAGGCTACATATATATTTAAACACACTCTAATAAACCGTTTATAGGTTTTTTGAATCTATTTCTACTATATATCTCTTACCTTTTTTTGTTTGTTTCTGACCACACCTTTGCTTGGTAGGGTGGCTGACTCCACCCAACTCCCTTTATTTCTTTCTGACCACACCTTTAATCTGCCAAGGTGTGGCTAAGGATTAATGGCTTCACTAGCCCTTCCCCTTTATCTATGTTCAGATTTCTACCTGCCTTAGTCTCAGAAATGCTGGGACACTTAGTGATAGGTATGGTTCTCTACCTGAGAACAACCATTGATAAAGGATTGAGCATGGGAATGGAAGGGTTTACATTGTGTGTTAGATTAGATACTGCATCTGTCCAGGTCTTTTACCTTCTTAGGCTTGTACAAAACTGTATTGGGATAAGCAGCAATAAGAAACAACTAGGCACAGAGGTGAAGAAAGTTTGGAGACAATAGCTGGAGTGGTTGTCCTTATTAGAATGCCAGAAGCGGCTCAACCAAGTGTTGCTTATAGCCACAAAAGGCATTTCTGTGCATTCTCCTTTTTTATAATAAACTGATAATATTGCCTTATAAGTAGTATCTTAGGGTTTTCTATTGCTGTGAAGAGACACCATGATCATGGCAATTCTTACAAAGAAAACATTTAATTGGGGCTCACTTACAGTTTCAGAGGTTCAGGCTATTATCATCATGGCAGGGAGCATGGCAGCGTGCAGGCAGACGTGATGCTGAAGTAGGGAGTGCTCTATCTTGGCTTGCAGGCAACAGGAAGTCAACTCAATGACTAGGTGGTATCCTGAACATATGAATCTTCAGAGGCGGTCCCCATGGTGACACACTTCTCACAGCAAGGGTACATCCACTCCAACCAACCCATACCTCCTAATGGTGCCACTCTCTTTGGGGGTCATTTCCTTCAAACCACCACAAATAAAAACCCAGTTTTCATGTTTTACCATATCTATCCTTGGATTATCTTCTCAGCTAAGTAGATAGAACTTGTCTTTCTTCTGCCCCTCAGGTGAATCCTGTGTCCTTTCTTCTTTGATGCTATTTTTAGCTGTCTTTTTTGGGGGGGGATTAGGTAAGTATTTGAAAATATATAATTTCAAAGCATTTATTATTTGTGTGTATGTGGAGAGAGAGAGAGAGAGAGAGAGAGAGAGAGAGAGAGAGAGAGAGAGAGAGAGAGAGAGAGAGAGGTGTATGTGTGTATGTTTGTGTGTGTCATAGCATGTATGGAAGTCAGAGGACAACATTTGATGGTTGCTTTTCTCTTGCCTCTGTGGGTCCTAGGAACAAGTGCTATTATCTGCTGAGCCACCTTGCTAGCCCTGTGCAGCTATATTATAATTTTGTGCTTAGTGATTAAGCTTGCCTTTTGCTATTGTTTCAGTTATCCAGAGAAAAGAGTAAGAAACAGCCATTTTTTCTTTCTATTATTTACTGGGAAGCAAATTATGGAAATTAGAATTCAGAGTATATGGATGAAGGTTCCATTGTGCTTCATCCAAGCTGAGAAACTACATAAGCCAGCACTGGAATCAACCAATTTTCAAAGGCAAAAGCTTTAGCTAGTTCACAGTTCAGGAGGTTCTGAGTCCAGAGTCAGGCTAGACCATTGGCCTCTGGCTAGAGAGTACTTTGCAGTATGTGGTCACACATCTGATAATAGCAGCAAGAAAGGACAGACAGACAGGCCCTATGGTCCTATGTAAGACCATGGCCCTCCCCAGTGATGTGAGGACCTCCACATATCTCATAATTCAAAGTTTCTAACACTTTCCTCTAGGGTTATTCTAGATATTAATTCTTTAACGATAGACCTTTGGCAGATATTTAGCATCCAAACCATAGTACTATTAATGCCATCTATACCAATTTCACAAGACTTCTGTGAGGACCAAATAAAATAAAGTAGCCAGTAAGTTAGTATGTTTATTTCTTTCTTCATTGTGAGTCCCTGTAAAATCAGAGAAAGTTGCATCTTCTAATATTCAATGGCACAGAATAAACAATCCCATTTTAAGAGAGAACATTGGGATAGCAAGGAAAGACTGGACCAACACAAGACTAAAACCCAGCAGGGTCAACATCATTTAGCACATGTCTGGCATCTAAGCTACATAGTAGAATCATCTGACCCTCAACATACTTGGAAGCCCTGGCCTTTATGGCTCTTCCATCTGTGGCACACCTGGCCCCTCTCTTGGGCCACCTGTACTTATTGCCTGCAGCTTTTCTCAGCAAATGCCCCACATTTCTGGCATTTCCAACATCTCCTTCACAGCTTCATTCATTGCTGGGTCAGCTACACTTTGCAGGTCTGCTCCTGCAACACACTGCCTGGACTCAGACATTTTCCTGAATCCTTGGTATATGCCTCAGTTGACCCTTTCATTCTTACATCTGCATAACTGCAAAAGTGGACTGTGCTAAATTCTGCTGGTAACTTGAGATGTGGCAGGAACTTCCTTAAGCACTGCTGCAGCCATCTCTGAGAGTCTGTGCAGCTTACCCTTTGAAAGTTTCTTTGAAGGGCTCGTTTTATGAAGGAAACTGCAACTTTGGAATGAAAGTTTTTCAGATGACTAAATTTTCATGCCTCTGGAGCCCTTAGAAAGTAGCTGAGGGCTTTCCCTTGGGCCACCTTTCTTTTGTTCTAGAACAAAGTGCTCATTTTCTCCAATGATGATAATCTCCTTAGTAACCATCACTTTTTTGTTCGCAGTATTTGCCTTGTTCACAACTTTAAATGCTTTGAAATTGCTTTTGCTCTACTTTTTTCTCTTTGATTCTCTTACCATAAATCTAGCTAAGAGCAACCAACATTAACCATGCTTCAGACTGAATACTATGCTGTCTTGACATTTCCTCCATCAAATAAATTAGTTCATTATTTTAAAATTAAGTCTTATTTATAATTCCAGAACATAAGCAAAACACAGCCACATGACGTGAATGGCTTCTAGTCCAATTCTCCACACATTTTTTTTTTGTCTCCATTTGAAATCCCCTGAATATAATTTTTGTTGTCCCCATAGCTATTGGCATTCTTATCTTCCAGTTCAACAGAATTACCCACTAAACTCTATACAGTACTCTAGGACTTGTCTAACCTGTGTTCCAGAGGCAAACAAACCACATGGCTAGGGTTAATCACAGTGACAACCCTGTATACAAGTCTCTGTATGAGAACTAAATTGGTAATGTAAGGATTCCTGGCATATAGCAGCCACATGGTAAACCCAACATGGCTCCTGGTGAGATAAAAATTCCTGGCATGTTGTGGCCATGTGGTAAACCCAACATGGCACTGGCAGAACATGCTGTGCAGGGAGGGCAAAACCTTGGTGTGGTTATGTAAATCTGTGCACATCCACTCTCTTAAATGGAGATGCCAGTGAAAGTCTGTCTCTCTCTTCTGCTTCTCTCCCTCGTACCTGCTAGGCAACTCCCCTGAATAAACTACTATGGCATCTGGTAGTGTGTGTCTGATCTCTAGTGTGAAATCAACAGGTAACATGAGCACTCTAACCTTTAGTAATTCATTAAGTGATAGTATATGTTTATAGGAAGACTCTTATAGATCTCTGAACAAATGGCATCTAGTAGGAGAAAATATAATTAATCTTTGGATATTGGCAAAGAAACCAACCTCTATGTTACTTTAGGTGCAACTCAGTGAAAGCCTTCCACCTAAGATCAACATTTAATGTAAAATACTGTAATCCTCCTTTATTTTCAGTTTTTCTTTCTGCAGTTTCTTTTATAAAACCAGAAAATATTAAATGGCAAATTATAGAATTAAGCAATTAATAATTATATTTATTCGGAAATTACAAATTGTGCACCAGTTAGAGTAATGATATGAAACCTCATGCCTTCCCACCCAGCTCTGTTTAGACATGACTGTTGGTTTGACAAATGCTTCTGCCAACCATTCAAACAAACTTTTGACCTTTTTCTTTTTGTGAACTATGTGAGCTTCCATATTAAAACTAGAATTTCCACTCAGAGGGCCCACTTCAATAAACTTAGCCTGATCCTTCCACCACTGTACTACACTCTTAAAATACATTTTCACAATATTCTCCAGACTTCTGCTTGAATGCATTAGCAAACTCATTAAGCTCCATAGTAGCGTAGTGCATGTTCTCCTGGACTACACTTTCTAACTGCCCTCAGGAGCCTGGTTTCTTTGCCTTAATTTTGGTTATATGTCTAGCAGAAATTATTGTTGGGTCCTGAGAAACATCAATGTTGTCCTGCCTGGCATTTCCTTCAGATGTCACTGCTGGCTTAGCAGACAATGAAGAGTTAATTTCCTCAGTCAAAAGTGAAAAAGGCAATATTTCAGAGGGTGGGAATGTGAGTACATTTTCTTCTGAAGATGGCAGGCTGCTTCAGATGAGATAAAGCCTTGAGAGCCTGAGTGTTCAAAGGTCAGCTTCTATAGGGTCCTTCCACATAGCTCAGTTCCAAGTTACAGAATCCCATTATTTACCAATCAATGCCCTTACTTTAACTGCCAACACCTTCTGAGGCAGGGACTTGAATTTTCTTTGTAGTTCAGCCAATCTTAGAACGAGGGCCTCAGTTTTATGTTTTTACAGCTTGAGCCCTATGGCTGATGGAGAGAAGACTCTTTTTCAGGGCACATGTAAAAACTTTTAGCCTGTATGTGCATCTGGAGTTGATCAATTTATCACTGAGTTCAAAATGCTAGAAGTTGGTTAATTTTATTACTGAGCCCATTCCTATCCTTTTTCAGTTTGTCCATCATTTCCCTTATTTTCCCAAATGTCAAAAATTTATGCAGACTCATCAATCCATTATTACCATAGTTGGTGAATCAGGGTAATCAAAAGCAGTTTGTCCTTAAGTTTGTAAAACAATTCTCACCATGGGTTTTTAGTGCTCCCAGGAGAGGCTTCAGTAACTGCTTTAGTATCGTTAGGTGCTAGTGAAATGGAAAACCTATTCCAGACACTTAAAAGATTCATCCTTATACTTCTGTTGCTCTAGAACTTATAGAGTCTCTCTCTCTGTCTCTCTGTCTCTGTCTCTGTCTCTCTCTCACTTACACACACACACACACACACACACACACACACACACACACACACACACACACACACACACACACACACACACACTTGTTATTACTAAGAATGACTTGCAGGCTGTGGTCCAGTCCAGTAATGGCTGGCTATATGAACAGGAAGTTTAAGAATTCCAGAAGGTAGCTCTGCTGCAGTGAAGAAATGGACTAGCAAGGTAAGAACAAGAAAAGAGCAAAAGCTTCCTTCTTCCATGTCCTTATATAGCCTTCCAGCAGAAGGTGTGGCCTAGATTAAAAGCCTCAAGATCTGGATCAAAGGCTTGGGCTAGGAGTGGATTCACCCACTTAAAACCAAGCGCCTCCCCCCCCCCCCCAATATCTGGTGTGTGCTCCAGTTCTGGATTGTAGTTCATTCTAGGTGTATTCAAGTTGTCAACTAAGAAGAGCCACTACATCCAAGGTGTCCGTACTGTATGCTGCCCAACCAGTAGTCTAGCTCTCAGACTGATTTAAGTTTTTCAGTGTCTGTCCTGTTTTACTCAATAATGGCTCAGTGTTCAAGAAGATGATGCTACAATTTTACTATAGTTTGCTATAGTTGTGTTTATTGCTATTTATTGCTCTGTCTCACTGTGCTTCCTCTTAGCATGTGCAGGAAAGAACATAGTACATCCAAGGTTAAGTATTGTCTGTGTTTCTAGACATCATTTGGGTCTTAGAACATATCCTTAAATTTTACCAAAATTATGTAAATTAACTTTATTATGTTATCCTCTTTTTTTCTTGTGGCTAAGCATTATGTAGTGACAAAAGTGTTTACTTTTTAAAAATATTTAATCCAGTAGTTGTGTGTACACCTGTAGTTCCAGCTGTGTGAGAGGTTGAGATGAGAATATTGCTTAAGCCTGGAAATTTGAGGTAGTCTCAAGGCAGAAGACTTCTGATGCCACTTGTATTGGGAAGTTTATAGGGTTAAGTCTTTCAGTTAGTGAGTAGATTAATAGTACCAGAAGTGAGAGGCAGAGCAGCATTTCCTAATAATCAGTGACTTGGAGGACTGCTGTTGGAGACTTCCATCTGTGACATGGAAGATGATTGTGGTTATAGCATCATGTGCTAGAATCTAAAGTAGCAAGAAGAGGATTTTCTTGGAAAGAAATGGCATATTTTTGAGAAAGCTGATAATGTAAAGCTCCCGAGTCAATGAAGATATATATAAATATGCCACATCTTCATACTGTCTGTGAAGAAGCCTGGCTTTCTGTCAAAGTGCAAAATCTAGAGTTATAGCGTACCTTTCCTATTTATACTGTTTTCAAATTTTCTGAGTCTTAGGGCCAATATCTCTGTCTGTGTGTCTTGGTGACTTCTAGGCAGTGCTAATAATAGATACCAAATGACTAGCAGGTTTTTCTAACTGCTCTGTTAAAATGTAAATTCTTGTGCTTCCCTTTCTTCTCCCTCCCTCCCTCCCTCCCTCCCTCCCTCCCTCCCTCCCTCCCTCCCTCCCTCCCTCCCTCCCTCCCTCTCCTCCCTCCCTCCCCCGTCTCTCTCTCTCTCTTTCTCTCTCTCTTCCCCTCATATCCAGGGAGGAGGTGTGGAATAGAGAATGAAGAAAGGTCAGTATGGCTCCCTGTACTGATCGTGGGACCCATCAAAGGGCTAAGTCTTCTGAAGCACAGGTTTCTGACACACTGTGATTGGTCAGGGTTCTCTAGAGTAACAGAGCTTAGAGAACGAATCTCTCTCTTTCTCTCTCCTTTCTTTATTAAGACAGAGTCTTGTCGCTTACTATGTAGACCAGGTTGATCTCTAACTCACAGAGCTCTATCTGCCTCCCAAATACTGGGAGTAGAAGTATGTGCAACCATCCCACCTGTTGGAAAGCTCCTGGTTCAAGGAATTTTGATTAGATTGTGAATTTATAGAGATGTGATATTAGCAAAGAAAAAAACCTTTGCTACTGTAATTAAAATGATCCCTCCATTACAATTTAACATAAAGTAGGAGTCACAGGCTCTTCCCTTTGGTCCATTTTCAGTTCCTTAAACTTGTATGTGAGCCCTGATGGAGAGGCCCCTTCATTGACTCATGCCTGTTATTTTTAATTTTATATTCCAGATTGAGGCTGCTGTAGACTATTCTAGCACAAACCCTTAGCATGTGAAGGTAGAGTGCAAGATTGAGCCAAAGGACACACTGTGAAAGTTTTAGGGATAGAAGACTCTGCAGTAATCCTAGTAAAAGTAAATTTGAAGCAAATGTGATAAAGACTGCACACCTCTCCTACTCCTACTCACCATGTTCTTCCTTCCCTGAAATACTATGGTCAGAAAGGACTGCTTTCTCTTTTCCTGCTAAAGGATGGATTTTTTTTTTTTGTGAGTTTAATACTATGTGTTTGAGAAAATGAGACTCTAGATCTTTACAGAACTTTAGAAACTGGAAGCCTGTTTGAGCTTTTCCAACCCATCTTCATTATCCATCTGCTGAACACTCTTTTGTAACATGCTTTGAAAAGGAGCAGGTCTACGTATTGCTGCTTGCACAAAAGATTAGGATGCTATCATCTGCCCAGGCCTTCTCTGAGGGAGTAACTCCAGGCAAACTCCTCCTCTGGCTGAGGGAGGGAAAAGAAAGGAAACCAAATATTTCTATATTTGGAGAGAGGAGGAACAGAAGGGTTCCTGTCACTAAGTTATTGTATGCACACTTAGATCTGCAGATATTTTCAAGAGCCACTGTTACAATGCTTTTGTTGTTTTGTTCTTGGGCTGTTTGTTATCTTGTATTTATTCATATAAATTATTATACATATTACTATATAGCGTATGTTTTGCATATTTTGAGTTTTGTAAGTCTTATCCTGGTTTACAAATTTGATCTTCACATTCCAGTCTTCCCTGGGCTGGGATTGCAAGCATGCAGCACCACTCCTGGCTTCTATTTGGGAACATAAAGATAAAATTTTGATTCAGTGATTAGCATAAACCTCCTGAGTTGATAAATACAATGTGTAAGTGTGCTACGATTATACGATTTATAATCTCTCTGTGAAGAAGCTCAGTTTTCTGTCACATTGTAAAATCTGGAGTTAGAGTACAGTTTTTCTCATTTATATTGTTCAAATCTTCTGGGTCTTAGGACTGATATCTTTCTCAGTGACCATTTTCTAGACAACCTTTGCAGTAATTCTGCCAAGCATCCTTTTGTGAAATTTATGTCCTCTTCCCTGACTCCAAGAAGATCTTGGAATGAGTTAAATTTCCAAGAATTTTGTTTCTCATTCAGAGCATTAGTTCTTTATTTTCTATTGTGTGCTGATAGCATTTTACACCTTTACCCATTTTTACTAAGTTATTCACATTACACATATATTTCATTGCCATAGTGAATAGGGCTTTAAAATCCTATTGGATTTTGTATATATAAAGTTCATCTTTATATTTTTTTTGTGCCTGGATTACAGTTTACTTCTTTGTGTATGGCTAGTGATGATTTTCATTATCCCTGTTGAAAATGGCTACCCTGACTACATTGAGATTTCTTTCCCTCTAAAAAACAATAGGTCATGTACTTCATTGCAGACTGTTTTTGACTAGACAGGTGTGATTGACATTCCAGGTGATGACACAGAACTTTCTTCCTACTGCTTATAGTACTGTACCATTTGAAAACTTGGAATTTTTCATTTCTTGAATATTTCATCTGATGCTACAGACTGCTGACCATAGTTACTTGAAACCATAGAAAGTGAAATCTACATATAGTCTGCTATAGTTTGACTGGAACTATCCTCTAAGAGTTCTCATATTAAAGACTTATTCCCCAGCCTGTAGTTCTGGGCGTTGAGCCTAATGGGAAAACAGTTGGATCATTGCAAACATGTCCATAAAAGAGATAGTGAGACCCTGATCCCTACCTGAGTCTGTTTTTGATCCTGGGATGTCATGAGTGAGCATAGTTCCTTTGCCATGTACTCTGGCCATTGTGTGTTTAGCACTGCAGGCCTAGAGCATCATGGTCAAGTGACTGTGGACTGAGACCTCTGAAACAGTGAGCCAAAATAAGCCTGTCTTCCTTTTCAGGTGATTATTTCAGATCATTTTCCACATTGATGGGATTACTAACACATACTCTAACTTCTGAGGCAAGATGCTTTTAAACACTCATCATAAGAGCTAGAGATTGCTTAAAATTCTGAATCAGGGTATATTCACTATTTCTTGTGTGTTAGGATTTGGTTGGTAGTTTTTCCCTCTACTTAAACAGTTATTTTCCCAGCCAGTTTCCATATCTTTATATAATATGTACTAAGAGACACTGTACTATATATTACCTGTTACTCAGTTCACAAATCTAGACAGCATTGTTTCTATTTTAAAAAGATTTATTTATGTTATGTGTGTTTGCCTATGTGGATATATAAAATGTGTGTGGTTGTATGTGGGTTCTAGATAATGATGTTGGATCCAAAGGAGTTAGCGTTATGGGGAGTGTAAGCTACCTGACGTGCTTATTAGAACTGAGTGATGGTCCTTGCTTTTAACGACTGCATTGAATATCCAGCCCCTTGTACCTTGCTGGTCTGGTTAGTGGTTTGATTTTTGTTTGAGGCAGGGTCTCATGTGTCTCAGGCTGCCCTGGAGGTCACTGTATAACAGAGAATGACGGACTTCTGATCCTCTTGCTTCATCTCCTGAGTTCTGGGCTTACAGGCAGGGATCACCATGCCAAATTTATGTGAAAATAACTCAGGGCTTTATGCCCACTAGGCAAGCACACTCCCAACTGAACTATATCCTCAGCTTATTTTTGAGACAAGGTCTTGCTATGTACTCTAGGCTGGCATTGAATGTGTGATCTTCCTGCCTCAGCCTCCAGAGTTGGACTGAGTGGCCCTGATACACAGAGCTTTTTACTGGTCATTCTCAGATATGTACGCTTCAGCCTACTTTGCTCTCCTCAGCTCAGAAAACTTGATGATTCTCAGGTTACTCCACTATGCACTCCAGAGGGGAAGCTTGATGAATTATAACATACTGTTTATCTCAGTTGAGTGGTCACTGCCCTTACTGCCTGCGATCAGTGTCCTAGGTGTGTCATTTCACGTATCTTCTCTGCTGTTACATTATTGGGTACCAGGCTACATCTGATCTTTGTGACTCTTTGGACATGGAGAATTTGGTGACCAGAATGGGATCATCTGGAACAGGAATTTTAAAATAAAGATTGAGAAAATATCCAGTAAATGAAAGTCTTGCATTAGAGAAGATGATTTAGTGAAATTTAGCTAAAAGGAAAAAAACAGAAATCCAAGAATTAAAAAATAGAAGTCTTTGTAGACTAATGAGTAGTGAATGTATTTACATGGAAAGCTTTGCCTTAGGTTTACCTTAGGAAAGGAATCTGCTAGACACACGGCATTTACTTTTACTCTGCATAAGCTTTAACTTTCTGAAAATGGTGATACAAATGTAGTTACTTATATTATTCATTAAAACAAACCCTAACAATGATAAAATATGTATATTATATTTACTTAAAGGTTAATATACTATATCTTTTCATTCTAAGCATGTGGGGAAATTAGTAGAGTCCTGTTGACTACAGGATACATGGTGCCATCTAATGGCTAAGGTGATGACTGTTGAGTGTGCTGTAAGCTACTTTCCAGAATCTGCTGTTTTAAATGTCTGAAGGACAGTTTTTATTAAATACCAAGATTTGCTTATGTTTTCACTTTAATTTCCAGTGCTTTTTCTCATATTCAGTGATACCAGTGTCTTTTGTTATATCTAGAACCAGGTGTATGATACAAATTTGCTTGTAAAACAGTTTTAATAAATGAGTCAGATTTTCTGCATCTATTGTCTCTTTAAGTTTATGTACCCCATCCTAATCCCAATAAGTAGTCATGAATGAGTGTACCTATAGACTCTCATTTTGTTTGTATGTGCAGATACAGGTGAGTGTTCATGCATGTGGAGACCAGAAAGAAGCCATGGGTGCCATTCCTCAGAAGCCCTTTGCTTTGTTTTTTAAAGCAGGGTATCTCACTAGGCTGGAGGCTAGGCTAGATAGTCACCAAGTGTAAAAAAAAATAATGATAATAATAACAATAATAATAATAATAATAATAAAAAGGCAAAGCAATGGCAAAATGAGGCTTGAGCATTTTCTTTTTAAGCACTGAGAAATTTTAATTTTTTTTTTAACACAAAAAAATAGCTATGCCAGCAAGAGAGCTTAAGGTACTTGTCACCAGGCTTGATGAATTGAAGGTTGAAATGTCATTTTTCTCTTTAGACTAGTATTGATTTAGACTGATGACTGCAGTTCTATCCTTACTCATTTGAGAGTCTATTACAATATGCACTAACAGTCACGATGCAAGTGACATCTCTAAGTAGTCCCCTTTGTCACCTCCATTTGTTGGGCTCTCTATACCTAGATGCCCTGTCCTGCGTTAGCTCTGGCAAGATGCTTGCTTCAGAGCATCCTTTACCTATTATGGAAACCCCTCCTTATCATATTACTCCCTACCTCAGGTCAGCCTTGACCCTGTCCCATAATCTGAATTCAGCTTCTGTCCTGAGGTTTGGAGCTCTCTGGCTCTGAGCCTTAGCTTAGGTTGACCCTGATATTCTGAGTTAGATTCTCATGGCCCACATATAGAAGAAGGAGAAAATCAACTTGTAAGTGTTAGCACAGCTCAGATGGAAAGAGATCCTGGCAGTTGGGAGCCCGGGAATACTGAATGTTACAGCTCAGATGGAAGAGCATTCAGACAGTTGGGAGCCAGTGAATACTGAGTGTTACAGTAAGTGTATGCAGTAGCTTATAGACCTTCTTCAGGGAAAGGGTTCCCCCAGTGCAACAGCTCTGCTCAGGCAGGAGAGGGCTTCCCCAGGAAGTTGTTACAGTCCTGCTCTGTTTCCCTTGAGTGTAACAACTTTGCTCCATTAGGGGAAAGTTTTCTCATGAAAGTGTTACAGCTCCCCCGAGCTGCTCTGTGTACAGGGAGTGTAACAGTTGTGTTTCACTAGAGCAAGTTTACCTCAGCAAAAGTGTTGCAGATACTTCATAATAACAGAATACTCAACAGGGAGATATTAGCTATGTATAATTCTGACAAACTACCTGCTGAAGAGGAGCTCCTCTGTGTCTTCACAAAGACGTTTTCTGCTGATTCTCTAAAATATTAATAGCTATTACCATTGGGAAATGAAATTATGCGTCATTTCTTTTGAGAATAATTTCTTACATTCACTAAAAGGTTTGGATTTTTTTAATTTATTTTGTTGTTTTATCTAACAAAAGAAAACTAATTTCTTTAACATTTATTTATTTGGGGGGATGGGGCACACCTGCTACAATGGGTATGTGGACAAGTTAAGGGGGTTGTTTAGAACAAAAGGGCCAGCAAAAGAAACCAGAGCCAGTGAAAGAAATATGCCCTGGGATGTAGTGAGATTCAGGCATTACTTAGAGAAGTGTAATTACTTAGGGATGCGTAACTTCTGGGTTCAGGACCCATACGGGGCATGGCCGGAACTGGTTGAGACTCAGAGAACCCTGGCCTTCCTTCCTGTTTGTTCCTACATGCTCTGGGAGCAGATCGACCATCCATCATGAGACAGTGTTTATATAACACTTTAATAAATATTAATCCTTTATATAATATATTGCAAGTAAAAGTCTCTGCAATATCTGGCACTCAGCACTGGCCCTTAAATTAGATTCAAGAGCCTAAAAGAGCCAGTGAAAGAAACACACTTTGGCCCTGAAACCAGAGCCGAATATGTCAGTATGAGAAGTAGTGTCCTACAAGCCAGTAAGAGTCAGAGGCAGCCTGTGCTCCTACGGTTAGGCATCCCACAAGTAGACTAAATTACAGAACTGTAACATATTTGCAGAGTGCCTAAGTTAGTCCCAGTGACTCTGTGTGGTACTGGCTTGGAATTGCCTTTATGTAAAATTTGGGAATGTAGATTAGTGTGTGTGTGTGTGTGTGTGTGTGTGAGAGAGAGAGAGAGAGAGAGAGAGAGAGAGAGAGAGAGAAAGAGAGAGAGAGAGAGAGAGAGAGAGAGAGAGAGAGAGAGAGAGAGAGAGAGAAGAGACTATGAATGTGTACACATAGGTGGGGAAGAGTGTGTGTGGTGCTTGTGCACATATGTACCTAAAAACCTGAGATTACTCCTCAGGAACCATCTACCTTGTTTATTGAGATTGGGTCTAGCCGATTAGGATGGGTTGTCTGCCAAGAAAGCTCCAGGGATCCTCCTGCTTTTGCTGTTCTAGCACTCAGATTGTAAGCTCTCCTTTTGATGTGGGCTCTGGGAAGCTTGTTTATGTACTTTACAAACTGAGCTATCTCCTCAGCCCTATAACTTTTTAAAAGTGAATAAAGTTGCCTCTAAATTATGACAAACATTTGTGAAGTGTGTTAGACATCAGGAAAGGAACCTGGATGTGTTTGTGGGCCCTGCCATCATGAGCTACCTTTTAGGGAGGTGGGCACAGCACTTAAATTGGCCATTTTGTTCCAGTGTAGTGGAACCTGTAAAGAAAGCTCATACTAAACACTATGACAGCATATAATGGAGGGGTTTGTAGCCAATCCTAAGGTCCCAGAAGACTCTCTAGAAAAGTCCACTCCTGAGCAGTCTTGAGAGGTAAAGACTGTCAAAGTCAAGGACATACAAGGGGGTTGAGGAGATGGCTTAGTGAATAGAGTGCTTGCTGTGTAAGCTTGAGAACCTGAGTTTGGTTCCCTAGCAGAATTTAAAAACTAGGTGTGGTGGCAGGCACCTGTAACCCTAGCACTGAAGGAGCATAAACCGTCATATTTTCAGGGTTCTCTGTTCAGCCATTCTAGCTGAAGTGGCAAACTTTAGGTTCAGTGAGAGAGCCTGCCCCAAAAGATAAAGAACAAGAGAGGAGGACACAATATACCTTACATCAACCTGGCCACCAACATGTACACATGAGCAAGTGCACCTGGATACATGTGTGAGTGTATGTCCCCCCACCACTGAGACCTAGAGGAGTGGATGTTAGGGCTATTTGTCACCACATTAACTATCCACGGTCAATTCAGCTGATCTGAATGCCTAGGCAGGTGTGCTCTTTCTCACCTTTTCATGTGTCTTCCTTCCAAAGCTGTGTGCTTAGTTGAGAGGACAGCTTTGCCTGCTAGCAGTGGACCCTTTTCCTAGCAAGGGTGCATAGTAGCTATAATTCCCTCCTAGAACCTACAAATAACTCTCAAGAAAACAAACGAAAGAAGAGCTGGGACACAAAGGGGCTGTACTTGCTAGACATTACCACTCCTGTATGTACAGGATGTATGTATTATCTTGGACAGAAATGAAAGCCATTTATAATTAGCAGTGAGTTATAGGAGTATTGATTCCCTTGTTTAATTGTAAAAGTCATTGCATATTAAACTTTTCACAGAATTCCCATTCTGTTATGTTTGTCCATATAGCTCTTTGATAGCTCAATTCTAAAATGTCTAGGGAGACAGTGTGGCCAACTCCATTAACAACTGCTTTAGTCACCTGCTAAAGTTAAATAAAAATAAAACCAAATCTCCAGTATAACTATTTCTGTTTGGGGAAAAGAATAGGATTGCAGCCAGGACTGTCCATGTAGCAACCTGTGGTGACCTCACTGTCTCTGTAGAACACAGACATCATTGGGAGTCATTAGGGCAGAGCTCTAGCTGATGAGTAATGGCCAGGACAGCTCGAAGCTGCATTAGAATTATAACTTGCAGTTCTGTTCACAGTTGTGTAGAAGAACTTAACGGTAGAAGTCTTAACAATAAGGCAGGCTGCTGTAACTATCCTTGCCTAGCATTTCTTCCCCTTGACATCTTAGCACTTTTGTTGTTTGCTCTAGAAGGTCGATGTAGCCCAGTTTTGCTGTGAATTGCTTTGTAGCCAAACATGACCTTGAACTCCAGATCACTCTTCCTCCATCTCCTAGTGCCAAGATTGTGGGCCTTTATCACCACAGGTGGCAGCTATTTCTGTGTTTTTGTTTTTTGAAATAGGGTCTCTTATAGCCCAGGATGGCCTTGGATGTGCTGTATATATAAAATCAAGGCCGACTGAATAAATGTTTTTATTCATATGCTCAATCTCAGAAAGAAAAATTCTACATATTCTTCCTCATAAGTGAAATCTAGCCAATATATGTGTACATGTAAGAAAATACACTTGTGGGTACAATATAACATAGAAAAGAGAGCAAAAAGACAAAATATGAGGGACAAGGAAGGACTGAATGCTAGCAGTGGACATGAGTGGGCATAGACCTAATTGTTTTTCTAGTTGTAACCGTCGTGGATGTTTCGTTTTTGGTGGTACATTAGGTGGTACAATTTTTTTCGGGAATATAAGTTATAAAATTCAGTGTGAAGCTCTACAGCCTTAGAATGGCAATTCCAGCTGTGCAGCTGTGCAGAAACTCTTTGAGATGTATAGACTGTAGGTCTGCCTAATCTCTAGTACCTTTTCCTTTATCACCTCAGTCCATCAACAAATGTCTTTTCTCTTTTGTTACTCGCTGTATTCACATCTATCCCTTGTTTGTTAATTTCTGTGAGTTACTGAGCTTAGACATTTGTGTAGTTATGATTGTGGTTTCCAGTTTTAAAAATGCTCAGAATTTCTTTGTAAATTTGAACTTTATAAATGTGTTCATGAAATTGGACCTTCACCTTTCCCTTTAATGTTCATGTTTTACTTTGTTGTTGTTTTGGTTTTGGTTGGTCTCCTTGTCTGTTTTGAGACTAGGTTTCTCTGTGTAGTCCTGGCTGTCCTGGAGCTCTGTAGACCAGACTGATTAAGTCACAGAGATCTGCCTACCTCTGCCTCCTAAGTGCTGGGATTAGATGTGCACTACTTCGTCTGGCCATGTTTTAGTTTTTAATCTCCACAGTTAAATATTACTGCAATCAAACATTGGGATAGTAGAGCATTTTCTAACATGAGTATTCCACACCTTACTGATGGGTACAAACTAAAATTGAATACTTTTGCCATTTTTCTTTAGTGTAGAGTAAATTCACCCTCAGTGTGGTTCCTTTTATTTGTGTTCTAAATGTGATTGTTGCTCTCTGAATCTTTTTTCTCAGTTTTACTTTGAAATATAATTCCATTATTACTCTAATTTGAATTTTTATTTCTGATTAGAAACAGTACACTTTTGATACTATTTGACTTGCAACATATATTTATTTAAAGGTTTGTTCAAACACATTTATTAAGCCAACACCTTCACTAATATCTACCAGTGTTTGGGACGTGGTCAGGTAGTATAAGCTTACAGTCACCCACATTTATGTTTGTTTTGTTTTTGTGTGTTATCTTGTTAACACATTATTCCTATCTTTCTTTCAGTCAGTGAATAAGCCATTGTGCCCAACCTGGTATTTATCTGACTTTCTACAAAATTAATGAGCACATTCTCAGTTCCTTCCTTCAGGATCTTGGTACAGACAGGTATTAAATAACATAGCTCTGTAGAGTTACTTTCTTTAAACATAAATGGGAGTCATTGAATCTGGGGTACAATCTTACATTCTTTGTCTGTTTTAACTCATTCAGTTATCCAACTATTGCTATTTCCTTACTTCAAGATGCAGAGCCAGAAGAACAGTGTCTATCTAGAGAAAGAGAGTAATTCTATAGCTTCTGGCTTAGATCTGTCACAAATAAAAGAAAATATGATCCAGAGACACCGGTACAAGGCAAAAATGCACTGATGTTGGTGCGTGACCAAGACAATGTCAGGAGTCTTGAGACACAAGACCTGGTGCTATGTGAGCCTTGTAGGTCCTCATTTCCAGTCTACTTCCTACCTCCAAGTTAAGTGTTAAAAGTTTGAGGACATTATACACTTTATTTAAGACATAGTGTAGATATGGTCATTAGATAGTTGGTCATTTCAAAGAGAAAAATTAGTTATCTTTACTTTATGAGACATAAAGATTTTTCTTTAAAGGCACATCTTTTTGCATATAGTTGAAAGGTGATGTTTGATAACCTGTACTAATATTTTCCTACACTCCTGTCATGCTACTTGTTTTATGTTTCTGACTGTTTTTCTTGAGTGTATGTCTGTTCTACACATGCATGCCTGGTGCCTGAGGAAGACAGAAGAGGGTATTGGATCCCTCAAAACTAGAGGTACAGATGGTTATGAGGTACCATTTGGGTGCTAGAAATTAAACTTAAATCCTCTGGAAGAACAGCCAAGTATTAACTGCTAAGCCATTTCTCCTATGCCCCTCTACACATGCTTCTTTTTAAAGTATCCATGTAACATCTCACAGTTGATATTGCATTTATTTGAATATCAGCTTGCTCTTAGTGGGAAGGAAGATCATTTGGTGAAGTATTGCGTGCATGGCCACCTTTATATGTATTTGTAGAATAAATAGCATATGTTTTTTTTAAATGACTGTAATAAAATGCCAGTGATTGGAAGCTGCAGTTTCTACCATTGGAAACAGAAGCACTAATGAAACTCATGAAGAAAGAGCATTTAAAGATCAGTGTGGGACACAGTATGCATTCAGCAATTGGCATGTGAAGGAGCCTGGAAGGTGATCTCCAGAAAGAACCTCTTTCCTCCACCATCATTTCCTCTCAGCAGCCTCCATCCACTCCTGGTCTTGTTGACACCACAGAGATCTTACCACTTCCATCTGTCCACAGTGCCCTTTGCTTTGTCCTTTCCACTTCTTACTCTTTATACATTTGTCCCTCTTAGTGAGTCACTACCACTTTTTTACTGTGAAGATTTTTGCACTTTCTTTGCTCTCTTGCTCTTTCTTAGAGTAGAGCCAGATATTTTGGAAAAGCTGAGATATCAGAGAGACAGTTAAATAAGCCTCATCCAGTTATCACCTAACCAACTCCTCAGGCTGGGAAGGGTATATCCTTCTCCACAAATCCTCAGAGTGAATGAATCTGAGTCCTCAGCATAACGGGAGCATAGGGAAGGGAGGAAGTCCTGCCTCCTCCTGCCTCCTCCTGCCTCCTCCTGCCTCCTCCTGCCTCCTCCTGCCTCCTCCTGCCTCCTCCTGCCTCCTCATCTTTCTTTCTGTGCCCAGCTTTCTCAATTCTTGGTTCAACTTGGATAGTGCTAGGATTGAAGCTGTGTGCTACCACTGCCGGGCTCTATTAGGCCTTGAACTCACAAAGATCCAGAGTATCTCTGCCTTCTGGGTGATGGAATTAAAGGCATGAGTCATTACTCCTTGACCTTCATGCCTTGGCTCTGTGGGTGGCTCTGTCCTCTGATATTCTTGACTGTTGTACGAGGTTTCTGACCCAGACTAGCCCCACAGTTCAGACCCACCCATCGCTGCTTATCTGGACCAGCAATCCCAAAGAAACACACACTTATATTAACTTCATGCTGTTTAAGTGATGGCTCAGTCACATTGCTAGCTAGCTCCTTCATCTTAATCCATTTCCATCAATCTGCTTGCCATGTGGCCCAGTGGTTTACCAGAGTTCCTTACGTGTTGCTTCTTTGGGACTCTGCTTGATCTGTGTCTGACTCCACCCAACTCCACCCTACTTCTCCTACTGATGGTCCTGCCTGTGGCTACGGTGTTCACCAAGGGTCAAAACAGCTCCTTCATTTAAAGATTGATATTTACAGCATACAGAAAGACATTCACACATCACCAGACTATTTTTATTAAGTATACAATATATCACCACAGTTTAGCAGTTACTTCTTCCAAGTAGTCAGGATTAGTTATCCAGTCTTTATTAAATTTCTGTTGAGGTTCAAATTCATTGTAGTTTTCTACTACTGTGATGTTTTGAATAAATTAGTATACAGTAACACTTCTCAGAGGTTCAAATCAACAAAAAACAGCTATCCCATGGTAGCAGGAAAGTACCTGCTCATAAGATAAAAGTTTCTTAAACGTCTTAGATTTCAAATTCAGTAGTTTCTTACTTAAATTTTAATGTTAGGATCCAACTCAGGGCGTTGTGCATATTAAACATGTGCTTCACCACTGAGCTGTACTCCACTAAAATACAAGGAAACAATGTTTACAAATTTAATTTACTGCGTTTAAGAGGTGGCACTGTAGAATGCTGAGCCTGTGTCATGGAAAACTAAGGTGGACTTGTTCACCAGGTTAGATAGCATAGTGTAATTTCAGCTGCGTCTTGAATGAGAATGTTCCCCATAGGCTCTTATGCTTGAATACTTGCTCCACAGTTGGAGATATTTAGGAAGGAAGAATTAAGAGGTGTGTCCTTATTGGAGGAGGTGTGTCACTGGGGGTGAATTTTGGGAATTTAAGAGCCCTCATTATTCCCAGTTAGTGAAATCAATCCCCCCCCCCCCAACTTGTGGAAAAGACTAAGCTCTCAGCTACTGTCCTCCCTCCTGTGAAGGTCATCTGAAGGTCATGGACTTACCCTCTGAAACCAAAAGCCCCAGTAAGCTCATCCTTCTGGGAGTGTTTTGATCATGGTGTTTTATCACAGCAACAGAAAAGGAACCAAGACAGTTAGTTGCCTTCTTCAAAGCACATCAACGTCTGGAAATATGCTTTCAGAACAGAGGATGAGAAACTCACTTTTAAGAAAATGGTATTTCAAACTGCTTACTTTTTACCATAATTTGGTGGGTTTGAATTAAATCCTGAAGTAAGCCTATCTAAAACTGTGAGTGACAGCAGAAATTGGCTCTGAGTAGAAGATTCTCTTGTAGCTGGTGTTGAATTTTCAAAACCCTATTTTAGAGGATCAGCTATGGAGATCTAATTGTGAACATTGAGTGACTACAGCAGGAAAACAAAGAGGTGAGGCCCTAGCTGTGCCCTGTGATGTCCTTAGATCACTTACCACTAGACAGTGAAGAAAATTGGAGCAGTTAGTTCTAATTTATTTATAAAAAAGATGTACTTTCCTGTAGGGAGATGGTTAGGAAGGTAGGTTGTCATAGTATAAATTTGGTTGGCATCAGTTTTGATTATCCTTGGAGAAAAATTTCTTTCAAAGAATGTTGGACAGAGTTTGTATAGTAGTAATTGTTTTATTTACGTATGTTGTTGGTAGTGCATTTTGCTATTAAATCTTAACCTTCTATATCTGGCCATAATTAATGTTTGGATTTCTGATATTTTCCCCAAGATTAATTTGAGTATTTTGTTGTTATGAAATTTTAAAGATTAAATTGAGTAGTTTGTTGAATTGAAATTTCAATTTATTTCACTGTCCTTGTAGGAAATAAAGCTCAGTCTTCTGATAGTTTGACATGTGAAACATTTTGAGTGATTTCTGTTGATCCACTATCCAGGCAGCTATTTTGGCAGAGGACATTTTTTTTTCCCCCTGAGATTTTAGAGTTCATGTAGATGTCTTCTGGACCTTTCTTGTCCTTAGTTGTTTGCAATGGATAACATAATTAATAATGTTCTTTTTAGTCTTTATAATTTTTTTAAAAAATATATAAAGTCCAGAGCTGTTGCCCACATATTATGTTCTTTATATAGACTTATTTATCACCTTTCCAGTCTGGCATCATTTATATTATAAGTATTTCAGGGGTTGTGTTATTTTTGTTATTTTGTAATTGAGATATTACAAAGGTAATTTAAACATATTAATCTTTTCTAGCCCTAAATTATTTCTTGATGTTCCAATAATTGTTTATTTTATTCCCTAAGTGGGAAGAAATAATGGAAATATGATAAAATGTCTTAGAGTTAAATAAATAGAAAATAATAATTATTTTTTAAATGAAAGCTGGCTTCTTATGCAGTTGACATTTTGGTCAGGAGATAGACTAGCATCTATGTAATGAATTGTTAAAGCTTACACAGTAGTGCAGAGCTGCTCTCGGGTTCCATGCTCAGTGGACAGCTCACATCCACACTTCCATCATCCAGGTTGTAAGTTGTACTCTTATCCCTTCTATTTTTAATTTATTTAAGAATTATAAACCATAGTTACTGTTTGTCTAATTTTGTATTGCAAATACAATGAACAATCAGAATAGTCTTGTAAAATGTGTCTGTGAAGTTAAAATTTGTTGATTTGATATAAACAAATTTTATTTAGAGCAAGAGATGATGGTGGTGACAAGTGAAAACTGGAAACATTTGTGTGGCAGTTAGTTTTCTCAGAGTTAATTATATGTCACTTTTAGGGTTTTTTTTTTTTTTTCCCTGAGAAACTACCTAGAAAATATCCATTTGTGGCATAGTGTGGAACAGAAATAAGTATTTTTAAGTCAAAGTGGATTTGCCTTTGTTTTACTGTCATCGACAAACCTTTGTCTTCTTTTGAATGACCAACTTATCTCTAGAAATTAACATGACTTTTAACCACTATTACTGCAACTTAAAAATTGGAAAAAGTGGTACTTTTTATAAGTGTATCTTTGTTTCTAAATGTAACAATAATTGTCCAGAGGAGTTTAGCATATGTAATGTAAACTTGAATGAAGCCAATTCTCTGGGGTTTCCTCATGCAAAATCATTTTACTTTGCAATACTTATTTTGTATTATGGGTTTTAGAAATTCATAGGATCAGAGAGCTCAGTGAGTATAATATTAGTCTCTGCTGAAGTATCATAACAATAAGCTGCCTCTTGGATAGACTATCTTTAGTTTAAAGTTTTATCATCAATCAGCCAATCTTGGGGTCTTAATCTGAAGGCAAAGTTGATTTGACCTCATGATCCTTTTGTTTCAGCCTGAAAGCTGAGATATGTGCCATCAATTCTTATTTATTTTATTAACTAAAAGTATGGTATCTGACAAACATATACTGTTGGCAAGCACAATTTTAATGTTAATTTAAAAATATTTAAAAATGTACCTTGATTTTAGTTTTATATTTACATGTTTATTTTGAAAAAGCTGAGCTTCTTTGCTAGTTTTTAACCTTTATAAATCTAAACTATACATATATGTAGTTAGCTTTGTGGTTTCAAGCACTAACTTTCTCCTACTTTTATGTGCAGGTTGGTGTTTTGAGAGCACTATTAGTGCTTAAGAAAAGGGATTCAAGTCAGAATATCTGGGTTCACACCCAGGTTCTACCACTTCAAGAATTTTATAACATTGGCAAGCTCTGTACCTTAGCTATCAAACCTGAGGCTAAAATAATTATTTTGCATTTAATTATTATTAAAAATGTTCTGGTTGTTTTAAAATGAAAGTGATTATCATGACTGGCAATTGTCAAGCAAAACGACTTCTGATTAACAGTGGTTCTCAACTTTCCTAAGGCTTCAACCTTTAAAATACAGTTCCTTATGTGGTGACCCCCACCCCAATAAAACTATTTTCATTGCTACGTAGCTGTAACTTTGCTACTGTTGTGAATTGTTATGTAAATAACTGTTAGGCAACCTCTGTGAAAGAGTCATCCAGCTGCCAAAGGAGTTACAACTCACAGGTTGAGAATGGCTGGGTTAGGAGTTTGGATTCTTGATTCTCAGTGTCTGACCAAACTCAAATCTGGGTCTGTTACTGACGATAACATTGAGACCCCAAAAACTTAGGATTGTTTTGGGGTGTCAATAGTGATACCTTTTAAATGTCTTTATTGAACATTAAAGGAAACAATACTAGTGAAACAGTCTTTACTAAATGGGATGAATAATTGCTAGCATTGTTCATCTTATATCTTGGGTTTATTATTTGAATTTAAAATATTGAAAGTTTTAATTATGCAAAAACTATGCATTCGTGAATTTTTATTTGTTAACTGTAGTCAGCAAGTTTATTTCTTTAAATATATGATATCAACATGCATGAGCTGTTTACTGTGTACTTTAAATAGAGATTTTTCAAGGTTTTTCTTAGGAGAGAACAGTCATTTTAAAAAGCACTGTGTGTGTGTGTGTGTGTGTGTGTGTGTGTGTGTGTGTGTGTGTGTGTCTGGTGTCATTCATCCTCTGGGAGCCTTCTGGGTTTCCTGATTTGACTAGGTGGAGCAATTAGTAAGTCCCAGGGATCCTCCTATTTCTACCTCACCAATACTGGGATTACAAGTTTGCACTACATGTCCAGCCTTTTATGTGGGCATTGGGGATTGAATTTAGGTCTTCATGTTTGCATAGGAGGCTTATTGATGGAGCTCTCTCTCTTCAACCCTGAAGCATGAATTTAAAATACTTTATTTATTTATTTTATGTGTATAGGAGTTTCACCTGTATGTATGTCTGTGTACCATGTGCATGATTTTATCCATTTTATCCATCCATTGTCCATGGAGACCAGAAAAAGGTATTAGATCCTCTGGAACTGGAGTTACAAACAGTTGTGAGCAGCCATGTGGGTACTGGGAATTGAACCTGGATCTTCTGGAAGAGCAGCCTCTGCTCTTAACTGCTGAGCCATCCCTTTAGCTCCCAAGAGGCATTTTTAATAGATTTACTTGCCTTTGTTGCATGATCTAGAAGCTTTGAGAAGGATATATCTATGCATACATTAATTGACCATACTCTTAGATATATGCAGAAGGTCTAAGTATAAGCAGAATCATAGTATAAGATTTTAGGGGAAATTCCAGTCTTATATTCAATGAAAAAAAAATATTATAGTTAGTGAGATCTAAGTACATTTTTTTTATTGATTCTGTTCATGTCTGTAGTCTGATTTCAATGCATCTTCTATTGCTGTTTTATGCTTAGGTGAGATTTAGCAAATGTTAATATTCTCAGCAGTACTACTGTTCATTGAAATCATAAATATTTTGGCCTTGATATAATGACAAAATAGGAATCTGAAGACTTATAATATTTCCTACTAGGAAATGTTACTTATTTTTTTTCTACACCTACATTACTATTTAAAATTATAACTATGTATTTTCTGCATAGGAAAATGGGTATTCAACTAAATAATGGATAAACTTAGGGTTGTATGAGTAGCATATTTGTAGCAGGCCTATTTTTTTCCCTATTGGAGAAAAGTATTATTTTTTAATTTGTCCAAAAAGATACAGCACATATTTATCAATAAATTTGTAATAAATAGATTAACCATTAAGAAAGCCTCACATCTGAGTTTGTTGACTTAGTTTTACTTTGTAATTGAAGGTTTTAATATGGCATAAGAGGAACAAATGAGGGAAAGTCCCAGGTCTTTTATAACTAACCTTGCCTTCCTAAGAATAGTATGCTCATATCCTCATCTGAAGTATCCTGTGGATATTTCTAACATACCATGTCAAAACCATACCCAGAATTTTCCCTACATTTTTTTCTTCTACATGCTTCTTTCTCCCATGCTGTTAAACTAAATGCCTTTCCTCTCATATTTTTCATTTTGGTTAATGACACTACCGTCTACCTGGCTATTCAGCTGGGAACTAGGATTATCCTCAGCTCTTCCTCATCTTCTACATTCTGTTGATTGGGTCATTGCTTATATTCTTTGAACACAATTAGAATCCATTCTGTTTCTCTGCCACCGCTGCTACAGCTTCATTAAGAGCTCATTATAATCTTGCAGCTATTCAGTCCCTACCTTATTCCATTTTTTTTTTCATTTTAACCAGTGTAATTTAAAAAGACATGACTGTCTTAACCCTATTGCTCTCCAAGTTCAAAATCTTTATGGTGATCCAAGGCTCCAAGACAGTCTGAAGCTCCCTTTCTTTACTCTTGTTTCTAATCATGTATTTTGGGTCTTTCTAAAGCACATGCTCTCTCACTTGTTCATCCATCCCTTCACACACACTGACTGTTAGCCACCTGGTGCTGTACATGAGGACAGCCATGACTGTTACTCTCAGGCCTTGGAATGCTATATCTGTGGCCGTGCTAGTTCATCTCCCACTTTCCTTCCATAGAGTTTTATTAGTCTTTTCACCTGCACTCAAGTGCATCCTTTGTTCTAAACTCTCACAAGTGGTTCATCTGCCCACTGTCGTCTTTGATAGAGCTCACTGCTTTTCCTTATGCTCTCCTGCCTAGACTTTCCCGTGAGGTTGAACTGCACAGAATGGAAGGAGGAAGATCAAAGGCATAAGTTGGGCAGGGGATAGGAAAGTACTGAAGAGGAGTTGAGAAGACAGGAGAAACAGTGTGAGCACTGGTAAAAGGCACAGCTTCTAGCAGCTTTGCATTCTGGCTGGGCATGTGGTTCATGTCTCTACAGATCAGTTTATGATGGGGATGGTTACTGAGTAGTTGTGAAGACTGAGTTAGTCACAAGATACATGCTGTATGTACTTGTTACTGCCAGCCCCTTCATTTTCATGTCACATCTGCAACACCGCTGACCCAGCTTTGACTAGACTGTAATGTCATCCTCTGTTCTACTTATGGTATGCCTGACTTTCATGAATAATGAAAAGCTAACAGATAAAAGCACTAATCACTCATCTGTTAGTGACCTCATTTTAAACAAATGAGCTCTGCTTAAATAATCTTGGGGGAGATTGCATGGTAGATGCTATTGAGCAGTGGAGGAGGGAAGTAGGTCATTCTTCATAGGGGATGTTTGTGATTTAAGATCCATGTATTCATGCTTGTAAAATATTAAGCATGCAAAAACATGGTCCTTTTTAAATTCCAGATGACTGGTACTGTGCCAGGCAATTGAGATGTGAAAGGACAGTGTGGTTGTTGAAGGTGGGAGTTCAAGTCTCCTTGGGGGGTGATATATATTCTCTTGATACTAAATTCTGTTTAGTCTGACAACTCATCATGACAACTTGTGCTCCGTAGCTTGTCTAAGTCCCATTAGTCTATAGGATGTAGTCATAGAGGCCATAGGTTCCCAGGATGCACATCTGACCCCTCAGTGCTGGATCTTGGTGTTCCTAAGTGGAGATCCTGTTCCTTTCCAGTCGTAGGCTGTATGGTACTGGATTCTAACTGTCTCTATCCCGTGTGTGCAGAAAACAGGAGCCATGTATTGAACAGTGCTTGATGTGTGGCAGGTAGTTCAGGAACTCCACTGTATAAGTGGAGTGATACGAGAGACGGGCATTCCAGGCAAAAGAGTGAGGACAAAGCCAAACCCCGGGTTATATGTCCTTCAGGAGACGGAGTGTGTTGGGAGGAGAGGCTCAAATGTAAATGTCACGTTAGGGAATTTTAATAAGATAATAATAGTACATGTTCTCATGAATTTAATAATTCACTTTTATATATGAAAAATACTTTTTAATTCAGTGCTAAAATTTTTTAACACTCTGGTTATAAAATTGGTTAACTACCTATGTTTTCTTCATGAATTTAAAATTGTTAACTACCTATGGTTTAGATTTTTTCTTTTAAAATTCTTTTAATATATTTATTTAGAAGCATTTTGAAAATTTATAAATGAATGCTATTGAATATACTGAAAGACTATTTTTAAATTTTGTGGGTTTTCTTAAACAATTTTAAATGATCACAATTGGAATTAGATAGCAATCTATCTAGTGTATGTTGGGAATTTCCTTCTTGTTGGAAGCTTAGAGAGAACAGATGCTGACGCTGTGACTTTCTTTTCTCTAGTCTCTCCAGAGGCAGTTGGATTTTTGTCAGCGGTTGGGGTCTTTATTGTCTTGATGCTGCTCCTTTTTCTCTATATTAATAAGAAGTTCTGTTTTGAAAATGGTGGAGGGTTTCCCGATCTTGGTTCAGGATACAACACACAGAAGAATTCACAGGATAAAATATGTAAGTATCACATGCTTTATCTGTGCTATTCCTTGTTCTAATAGTTTCTCTGAGGTTGACTTTGGTGCATGGAACCTTAACATTTGACCCTCTACTTTGTAAGAATGAAATATATGTTAAGTAATTATGTTCAGGTCTTCTGTTGCCTACAGATTATTAAGTTACTACAAAAGGTGGTTGTCTATTACTGCAAAATACCGTTTTTACTTTTCATGTATAAGGCATGGTTTTGAGCTTATGCTACAAGTAGATAATACCTTGGTGGGGGAGCCTGGTCCATTGTGTACATGGCTCTCAGGAGAGCTTTCCCAGTGTGCTCATCAGGTTTTGATGACACTGACCCCTTTGTCTTTTCATTCTCAGCTGAGGAATGGTGTTGTTCCTGGGAGGACTCTGTTCCAGAACCACATAGGGACTGTGCTCTAGTCTTACTAGATCCTAGGAACTTGAAGACTATAATACTGTATCTTCCCATTTCGAGAAACTTTTAAAAATATTAGTTCAAGAGCTTTTATTTGTTGTTTCAGATATTGGCTGCTATAAATGATAGTGGAGAAAGTTAAGAATGATAAAACCAAGGTATTTTTAATGTTAACTTTGTAAGTTTCGAAGAATGAGAGCAGAGGAGCCAGGCTTTTCTATGTACAGATGCTGGAGAATGCTTTTCTCTTCTGATAACCTCAATTACATTTTGATTTCTGTGTTAGAAACTGTACTGTGTGTGTCACTCAATTGTGTGAATGAACTGCTTTAAAATCTCTGTGTGTCTGTCTGTGTGTCTGTCTTTCTCTCTCTCTCCCTCTCATCTGCTTGTCCTTCTCCCTTCTCCCCTCCCTCTCTGCCAAGCCCCCATCAGCTTTCTGTAATTCTCTGGCTCAGCTTCTCTGGATTTATTTCATGTCTTCAAATTCCAAAGAGCTTCTGTTGGTGTGAGTTACATCTATTAACATGCACCATAGTAGAGAGCAAACTGAGAAAATTAAGATAGGTTTTACCAACCTACTTTTTTTGTTGTTTTGCTTTGAGTGAAAAGATTTTTGCTGGAGATTGAGCCCAGGCCTTTACATATGTTATGCATGTACTCTTGGTGAGCTACATTTTCAGCTTCTATGAATTAAAAAAAAAAGATACTATCGATAAGGTTATTATTCGTGGATATAAGTAACATCTTAAAGTTTTTTAAACGAATTTTTCAAACCAAAATAAAAGTCTGTAGAGAAGAGTGACATTGTCATTTAGATCCATTAGGACTGGCACAGCAGGAATCACCTTGACTCTGGTGTCAGCTTCCTATCAGGTCTCTCACCTTTGGGAAGCTCCAGTGTGCACTTACAAGCCAATAACCTCTTACTATCACTGCACAAGTAGTGTGACCTTGAGATCCCGGAGATATCCTATTCTTTTTCTTTACTTGTTAAGGTAAAAATGGCATTCCCCTTATAAAGCTACCATACATCAAATAAGATTAAATGTGACCATTACAGTGTCATGAAAATACCATTCAGCAGACGTTGTCACCTTTTCCCCCTGTTCTTACCACCTTGCAAAAATGTCTAGATATTTTCCTCTAAATGTAGTTCTTAATTTGAAATGTCTGTTAATAGGTTATTCCCTTATGCTGACTCTTAGTTAATAAACTAAAGTAAATAATAAAAATCCTTTTTAACTTCTTCTTTCAGGTGTAGACTAAATACCCAATAGTATTTGAGGGAAAAATAATGTCTTGCTGCTGTTTTGATAGCTGTGGAGTGGGAAAAGATGTCATTACAGTTAAACCAAGTAATTTGATTTTTATTTTTTCCGGAGGAGTCTTTACTTCAACATATTTTTTCCAGTGCGTATTGAATTTACAGAAAGATTAAAAGACACAGTGTGAAATACTTCTGTCATGCTAACAATCGCAACATTTACGTAAATGCTAGATTCACATTCCAAAGTAGTTGATATCTTGAGAAGAGAAAATTCCATTATTGCATCTTTTAGGAACAAGGAACTGCAAAATGGCATTTTTCAAAAGTTTTCAGCAGACTCTCCCTTCAGTGTCTTCCCTGGTAGACACAATCAGTAATGCTGTAGAAGATTTGAGCAATGCGGTTGGGGAAGTCAGCTATGCATTAACTGACTCAGTCGCTGGGCAGGTAGCAAGTATGATGCATGGCTTTTGCCCAGAGGAGGAAAGCTGCACAGCAGAAGCTGCAGGGTCTTCTAAAGCCAAAGACACTGCTTGTCAGAAAACACAATCTGATATAGAACATAAAGCAAAGCAAATAACCTTCTGTGACACTTCAGCCCCACAAAAGCAAGAACAAGAGATGCATGAGCAGGGATTTTATGTTCATGATGGGCCGTGGACACCCTCAGGAAACAAGGAAACCAGAGGTGCTGGTGGGTCTGCATTGCAAGGCTTCATGGATGATGAGATATCAGCTATCAAGCAGAAAATGGGAGCCGCACCCACCTGTCATGAACTGCAGCGTCCTGACACATGTGAGACAGCTGGAGTAGGAAGCTCCAGGAAAGAGCAGGATGGTTCAAAGGAGGTAAGTTATCCAGACGTGAAATGGAGACTGAACACCAGTGGACAAAGTGTTGTGACTGAGCTGAAGTACAGGGCTCCAGGTGACTCTAAAGCCAGACTGCAGCATGTGCCTGTGGAAAGAGACCAAGAGGAATGGGGAAACTTAACTAAGCATAAACATCTTACTGACTTAGAGCATAGATTTGAAGGGAATCAATGTTCTCCAGAAGATAACACAAGAAACAGCAGACACAGGGAACAGAAATCCATTGTGAAGGAATGCACACGTTCAGCTCCATCAACAAACTGTAAAATTAAGTTTCCTGGGAAAATCAAAGAAAAAATAAATCCAACAAAATACTGCAAAGTAAAAGGAGACATAAAAACAAAGAAAACTGAAGCTCTTTCTCCTAAGAGAGGAACAGCAAAGAACAAAGTTGGCAAATATTCTAAGATATTACCAGAAAAAGGTGAGGTCTACTAATGTTGGTTTGAGTGATTAAATTTTTCTTGATTTTTTTTTTTTAAACTACCAAAACATTTGAGTTGCTCAACTTTCCTTTCCGTGTCTACTATATATCTAATTTAATTTTTTTTCTGACTTGGAGATATTTTCAGAGACATTTAGATTTTTACTTTTAGATAATTTATGTTATTTTATACCACCAGGTATTGCCTATTATCCCTACACTATCTGAGCAATTTCCAGAAGTCCTGAAGTTTTGTTTTCTTTTTTGTGTTCTTGTGAGCAGAATTTCACTGTGCAGTTCCAGTTGGCCTGAATTACTATATAACCCAGGCTGGCCTGCAGCCTGAGATACTCCTGCCTGAGCTTCACTTACTGAGATTACAGGTGTGAACCACCACACCTATTTCCTAATTGTAAATACAATTTATTTTAATGCTAGAAACTTTATGCAGATTTTAATTAGAACTTATTTGCTATGATACTCATATATTTAAAGTTTTGTTTTACTTTCATAGCTAAGTCTTGAATTGGTAATATACCCAATGATGATCTATGTAAAATATTTTATATGTTCTGGAAATCAATAGCTTCTATATTGTTAAATAACATGCTTTTGGATATGTCTTTATTCATTTAGCTATACCTTATAATGTTTGCAAGCCTGCTCTTATTCATAATGACTGTACATGAGCAATACATTAATCTTGGGTTCTTTATATAGAATTAAGATTCTGAGTAAGTATTTACAGTATTCAGCTACAACATTTGTGACAGTTTTCAAAACATTTTTGCAGTGCATATTTCTGATAATTGCTTCTGGTACTCTTTCATCACATCTTTATTGCTGATCTAATCCGAAGGCCCCTCAAATACTGGCTTTTGTTTATAAAACTATACACCTGTCATTTTCTATAAATTTAGAGTCTTATAAGATATCAAAACCTGAGTAGCCATGAAAATAATGGAAGACTCTTCTATTCTGCCATGTGACTCATCTTTAAGAAGAATCTACTGTATATTGAACAGTGGGTTTTTAATGACATAGTAGAAGCTGATCCTAGACTGATAGGCTAGTCAGGAAGAAAAACAATTTGTGAAGGCATGTTTGTTGTAGACTCCATTCTCATAGCAGCTTTGGTGGCTTTGTTTAGTTCTGGCAACCTCATTATTTATGAAGGGGTAAAGTAACAGATTATTTAGAAAATGACAAGAGGATGGCTCCAGGGATTAAATACAGTTACAGTAGCACTACAAAATTTTCTGTTTGTTTTAGTTTGTTTTTATTGAGGAGCACTCTGGCATCTTGAGAAACCAAAGACTCTCAAATATCCCAAAGAACAGTGAAATACTGCCCTTAACTAGTCTCATGAATGAATTGCAGATGTTTTAACCCATAGGTTAACCTTTCATTTAGTTACATTGTCGTATTGGCTCTCACATGGAGGATTCAGGCATAAGAAAGAGTTTCTCTGATGTTTCATGTAAGGCATTCTGGAGTAGAGCAAGTTTGATTGCAAAGGAGCTGCATGAGGGTACATCCATGAGGGGTTTACAGCATTCTTCTGCCTTTACACTCTGGTATTTCATGAGACATCACACTCTGAGCTGGATTTCAGAAGGGCTTGGTCTAGTTATCATAACACTGTCTAGTCAGATTCTTGATGATGGTGAAGTTGGAATATCTGCATTGTTCCAGATTAACCACCTACTACATATACCTCTACACACTTTAAGTGTGACTGATGGATGGGAGAGATTTGGTGATATCTGTTCAGATAGTATGAGTAATTAACTCTTAACTACTATACTGTTTCTTAGAGAATATAAACATTATACCTCTTAAAATTTAGGTATGATTAAGTAAAAATTTCCTAATAATTTAACATTTCCTAGTAGTGTGTATGTGTGTAGATTGCATGTTGAAGTGTGTATAATATTCATTAAATAAAAATATAATTGCACTTTCTATTCTTTCCTTGTGAACCATAAGCTTACCCATTTATGTTAAGGCCCACTGATAGGCATGTTGGCTATTTTGTTTTCTTTCGTTCTCAACATATTTCACAAACATATATCTATGTTCACTTAATAAGACTTGGCAAGTTATTAGAAATGAAATTTTCAAAGACCACAGAGTTTGATGTTGTATTTGCTTTGTGAGCTTGCTCTGTAGAAAATTTGTACCAGTTGCAACCTCAGTGTATCTGTGTCCACCGATTTCTCTGCTCCTGTTAGCATGGAGCATTGCTAGTTCTGAAAATATACAGAAAGTTGTCTTGTGACATTGTTTTACTCTAGTCCATAAGTACTGACAGCACCTACAATTTCATTTGTATATAATAGATCCTTTACAAAATTATGTAACATGTAACCATAATTTCCTTTGTACCTAAAAAGGTTACAAACCTCTGTGACTAAGATTGTTTATATAATTAGAATATACAGTGTGATATTTCCTATAAATACATAAAATCTTACAGTTGGTATTCTTATGTGAAAAATATATTTTCTAACTGAATTTTGTGTCATTACATACACACACATATATATACATGAATTTTACAATATACTTTAAATTCAATTTGAGGAATTATCGAGAATTTCAGCAATTTTAAGAATGCTCTAATTAGTTTTACCCTGTGTGTGCCCTCAGACACACTTTTGCATCTGTGCTTGTGTTTATGTGTATATATGCATATTTGCTTTTTTTAAAAATCTGCCATATGTTTTAAAATTATAATTTCCTTTTACTGTTATCTAAATAGATAATTCCTACATGGACAGAGATGAGCCTGGTTCATCCTCAGAAAGTGAAGATGAAGCACTGGGTAAATACCATGAGGCCTTATCCAGAACAAATACTTCCAGGTGGCCGTTGGTGGATTCTAGACAAAAGAACTATGCCTGGGAAACAAGGCAAAAATACAGCCCTTTGTCTGCAGAGTATGATGGGTACAGCAGTGAAGCATCCATAGAGGATGGTAAGAAAGTTAATTTTAAAAAAATAAACATATTATGTTAAGTGATTTATGCCTAAAATTCCAGGCATCTGTGGTTGCACACTGAGAGATATAGTGTAGGGTTCTGTTTCTGAGTATAATAAAATAGAAAATTTGAGCTGACCATAAAAAACAGTTCCAAAACACACAAAGAAAAATGTCAAACAATTTCCTGAATGTGGTGGCTGCAGTTCTCACTCACAGTGCCTGGGCTGACATACATGATGTGGGTGACGGTGTGCTGTTCCTCATGTGCAGGCAGTTTTATACACCTGTTACAGAAACAAGTAGGGTCTGAGTATGACCGTTGTGACTCTGAGCTGGACTCCATCATCAGCCAGGTGCCTTAGACAGCACAGGGAGAATGATGTGGTGATCCTGTGCAGTGTACTTTCTGAGAATGGTACAGTAGTAAACTGTTTTAAAAGCAATTCAAGGGATTTTTCAAGGGTTTCAGTAATTTCAAATATTTTGTCACTAATTTGTTTGGCTTTATTTGCCAATGTGGACTTGACAACAAAATATGAGCAGAAGATATAAGTCCACTTATAGTTTTCCATAACAGAAATACAAAAGGTTTTGCCATTAGTTAAAGCATATTTCTTTTTACATTTAAACACATTATTTGCTTGATAGAATGTCTTCTCATAGTAATTATTGTCTTTATAACCAGAAGAGAACAATGTTATAGGCATCAGTTTCTTTGATTTTATAGTTGGGATTTGTCTTTTAGGGCCCTTTCCTATTAATTTAAGTATTATTCCAATTTGTAAGTGGTCAAAGGAGCAAAATCATATATATATATATATGTGTTTGACTTAATGCTAACTAGAGATCTGTGTGTTGATTTTTATTTCTGCTAGTGTGCAGATGTAATAATGAATGAACTAAATACTGTCTTTTTACAGGATAGAAGGCTCATTACAGGTAAAAAGAAATAGTAGACATAGACTCCACTTGAAAACAATGCCTTTGTAGTGGTACACACAAGATATGTGCCTACAGAAGTAACTAAATAATGCAAACCAGTAAAGCCAGCCTGAAATTTATATGTACCACTGGCACTTGAATAATAGAGGAGAAGAATGGTTGTGAATCTGATCCTGGCTGGCATTCTTGTCATCTATTAGCCATGAAAACCTGAGGATAAATTGTGCCTAAAGTGTGGATAGTATCAACCTGGTCAAATTGTCATGAATATCAGTTGATGGACAGTACATGGCCAATCAGCATTGCTGAAGATGAAATGTTATGAAAATTACAATGGTTATGGGCATGAATAGCCTTGAGCGAACCTGAGTTTGAATCTGTGACCCTGGATACTTTGATTCTTCACATGGAATTTAGAATCTTTTTCTTTATTTTCTTTTCCCTTCTTATATTTGAGTACCCTCTATGGTCCTTTTATTCTAGAATGCCTAATGAGGAGCAAAGCCTAGCTTAGGTTGTTTTGTACTTGCCATCACCTTAACAGCTGCTATAAGTTTGGAGACAGGACAGTGATAGGGCAGACTTGGTAGCTGTACACAAGCTGTAAGGTACATAATTGAGGGATTATTTTAGGTACAAATAGAAGGCTCCTTGTCTCAAACACTGGAGTGTGTATAGTATATAAGGGAATAGGAGGCACCAATGGGAAGGGACATAAGAACTGAACCTGCCTAATTTGGGAGCCAGAGGGAACTGGCTGAATTCACATGCTTTGAAAAGCATGTGTAGAGAGATTAACATCAGAAAGACTATAGGAAAAAAAATGAGTGAAGAGACTTGAGACTTAAGAGCTGTCTGCAGAAAATGGGGGGCAACCTGGATCATTCTAAAGGCAATACGGGTTTGGAGGACAGGGATAGAGAAGTGGGGTTTTTCTGGATTTAGGACAACCGTGTATTTTGAACATCAGAAAAAAAAGAAGAAAACATCAAAAAATACTGTGGTTTTTATGATGAATGAGAGAGAGTAGAATAGTGGGGTCATTGTTGTGAATGTGGAACCCAGGGAGGAATCTCCTTTTTGTTGGAAGTAGGGAGCAGGGAAGCAATTTCTTGTGTTTATACCTGTACAAGACAGAATGTTAGAGCAACTGAAAATAGTTATTGAACTTGTGGTTGTGAGTGGACTTAGACCAAGAGGGCTCATATGTTTAGAAATCGTGAGAGTGAATTAAACAGAGGCTGTCTGGAGAAAAAAATGTCACATAAAGAGGCAAAGAAAAGACAGTAGAAGAGACCAGGAAAATCCAGAGAAAGAACATAGTTATCCAATGGCAAATGAATTTTAAAGAGAGAGGAACAATTAGCATGGTGAGAATTGAAACAAAACCCTTTTTCTAATGGAAGTGGTTCTTTCAGTTGAAGTATTAATAGGGTAAGAGTAATAAATCAGCAGTTCACCATTGAGATTACCAATATATATTGTATATTATAAAAAGCTTCATTATTAAGTTTACATATTATTTTGGAGACAGATTAATTTAAAACACTGCTAAAGACAATTTCCAGCCTGAATGTATGTTAGGTATATAAACAAAGAATTTGCCATTCTTTTTTTTAATTGCTATATCAAAAGTTTCATGCAGTTAAATTTAATGTTTTACAATTAGGGACACTAAAGCATAGTTATTTTGTTCCTCTTAAAAGGTTTTTTGGGGGTTGGTAAGATGGCTCAGTGGGTAAAGGTGCTACCCTGAGTTTAACCTGGGCCCCTCATGGTGGAGAAAGCCCACTCTTGCCTCTCACCACCATAGTACAGGCAGTGCACACCCCACCACACAAGATAAATAAAATGGAATAATTCTGTAAAGTTTATTTTAAATAAATGAAACAACTTCATATTTCCTGCATTCATTTGAATAGTTCATAAAATTATTTTATTAATTTCTGCAATTTCTTTCTAAAGAAGATAAGTAAAATAAATATATATCTGTATTTTCTAGAAATCTTTAAAGTAAAATATGTTTAGAGGGCTATGGATAAAGCTCAGTGGTAGAGTGCTCTGTTTAGTACCCAGCACTGTTCCCAATAAAATAAATGATTAAAAATAAATACATCTAGAACCTAGAATACTAAAAGGGACATGCATTGCAATTTTTATTTAGATTTCTGGTAAACCATTTGATTTCAAGTTTTTTATGATTTTTTTTCTAAAGAATACTTTATGTATCTATATATAATTTTTAAAAATATGACCAATTTGGCCAGGAGTGTTGGCACACATCTTTAATTCCAGTCTTTGTGGGCAGAGGCAGGTGTATCTCTAAGTTCGAGGTCAGCCTGGTCTATGTAGTGAGTTCCAGCCAGGGCTATACAGGTAAGCCTTTTCTTGGTGGTGGTGGGGGGGGGGCAGAGTCCAGTTTTAAAGTCTTCAAAAGGTTTTACTGCATTTTTACTGTTTTGAGATCTTTTTATGTACTAAGACTGATTGTTCCCAATAGTTTAGGATTCTTTGTAAGCTTTTTTGTTTTCTTGCGATTAAACTTATATAATTTAAAACTTACCACTGTAGCCTTTTTTTGAGGAAAGAGGATTTTATGTTTATGAATATTTGCCCACATCTGTATGCACTTCATGTGTGCAGTGCCCTTGGAGGCCAGAAGTAGATGTCAGATTCATGGAGCTGGAGTTTCAGGTGGTTGTGATGGGAAAAAAAACATAGGTCCTCTTCCATAAGTGCGTATGCTCTTAACCACTGAGCAGTCTCTCCAGGCCCTTTGTTTTCAAGTGTGCAGTCTAGAGGCGTTAAAGACTATTCATACTGTCAGATAACCATCATATCTTTGCCTCTCCAGGACCTTTTCACTATCAGAAAGTGAAACGGCACCATTAAGATACAGCTTTCCATTCTCCCCTCCAAGCCCTGTCGCTGAGATGGTGTCCTCCTAGTTCATTCATGGTGTAGCAGTCATCAAGACTTCATTCATTCACAGATTCTAGTTTGTGTATTGTAGTAAGAGATGCAATACATAAACTTTTTCTAACATTTTTGCTCTTCAGTCAGCTCAGTGCTTAAGTTCACACTGTTTTCATCTGCATTCATCCCCAGAACTCTTCTTTTGTAATATTTCACCTGCTATTCCCCACTGACCCTTCACTAATTTCCTGGAAACCACCATTCTGCTGTCTGCCCCAGTGTGTCCTACAATGGAAATATATGATTTATTTCCCTTGCAGAATTTCCTTCTGACTTAGTAACATTCTATTGTAAAAAATGTCATATCCATTAATGTATCTCCCTGCTCCCCCTTTTCTCCCCCCTTCCAGTCCCTCTCAGCCAGCCCTCAGCCTCACCCCTCTCCACCCACCCATCCCCTCCCCGAAAAGGGCAAAGAAAAGTCTCAAGATGGGCCAGCCCAGCACAGCAAGTCCGATTCACTCATCCCAAAGTCAATGCTGGGCCAGGTGTTCCTCTGTAGGGAATGGGCTCCAAGGTGCCAGCCCATGAAGAGGAACAGAGTCTGATACCACCCCTCATGACTCCACACACTCATGGCAATCCAAAGCTGCACACCCCCCCCCAGCTTCAGCCAGCCGTCACTGGAAACCTTCCTCATAATCCCCTGCTTATATAGACTCCGCTCCCCTGCTCTCAGCTGGCACGCAGGCAGACATGGTGCTGCAGAAGTAGTAGTTGAGACTTCTACATCTTGCAAGCAACAGGAAATGGTCTGAGTAGTACACTGAACATATACGAGACCTCAAAGCCAGCCTCCACAGTGACATATTTCCCCCAATAAGGCTATACCTACTCCAAAAAGGCCACACCTCTGTGAAGATATGTTATATATTTAATAAAACCAATCTGGAATATCAGAGATGAGATCCACCCACAGTCAACCCAGGAGGTTCAAAGAGTGGTAACTCACACCTTTAATCTAAGAATGGAGAAAGACCAGGAATGGTGACCTACACCTTTAATCCCAGCAGATCTAAGTTTGAGGCCAGCTTTGTTTAAAGAGGGAGTTCCAGGCTCCCAGGCAGGCAGTGGTGGTGGCAGGCCTTTAATCCCATAACTCCAGAGACAGAGAAGATCTTTCTGTGTTTCTGTAAGCTCAATGCTAGCTATCAAATAGTAGTAGCCCACACCTTTAATCTTAACTTAGGTTTGATACAATCAGAAGAAGATATTTAAGGCAGGCATGGAAAGACAGATGAAGCAGTAGAAGTGATGAGGAGCGAGGCTGAGGAAGCTGGAAGACAGCTGGGTGAGATCTGACTGTGGTGTTTCCTCTCTGTTATCTCAGCCTTTCCCTGAGATCTGGCACTGGGTTTCGTTTATTACAATCAGAATTTGTGTAACTCACCTCCTCATAGTACGACTCCCTTTGGGGGTCATTTTCTTTCAAATTACTAGCACCATATATGTTGGTAATAGCTATCCTGGTGGGTGTGTGGTGGTATGTCATTGAGATTTAATCGCATTTTCATAAAGGTGAGTTAAGTTGAACATCTTTTCATATGTATATTGCTTACTTCTTGTCTTTGGAGATATGTCTAATCATGTTCCTTATCCTTTGGGGTTATTAGGAAGTCTTTCTATATTCTGGGTATAGATTCTATAGTAAAAATGTGCAAGTATCTGATCTTACCCAGTAGGTTGCATGCTTTGGCATCTGTTCATTTTGAGGATGTCTGGTATGTCTCTTTTTTTTTCTCTGTTGCCCTTGCTATAATGTTTAAGAGACATGTCAAATCCAGAGTTGTGAATGTTTACCCTTCTTTTTGTCTAAGAATTTAATAGTTTTAGGTCTTACATTTAGGATATAATTTATTTTCAGTTTTTGCATAAGGTATTACATGACATGGTGTTCTAGCACCATCTGTTGAAAACACACATTTCCCCAGGGTGCGTGTGTAAAAAATTATTTGGCCATATATATATATGCTTATGGCTATATATATATGCTTATGGCTATATATATATATATGCTTATGGCTATATATATATATGCTTATGGCTATATATATATATATATATTTGCTTATTTTTGAACCCATCATTTTATTCTATTATATTTGTGGTTGTCCTTACTTCAGCACCACACTATTTGATTTTTATGGTTTCATAATATGTTTTGAAATCAGGATACAGGAATTTTTCAGCTTTGCTTTTATTTTTCAGAAATGAAGGTCATTTGTGATTCTATGTGAAGTTTAGGAGTGAGTGTGTGTGTGTGTGTGTGTGTGTGTGTGTGTGTGTGTGTGCATGCGTGAAAGCCATCAGTTGCAGTTTATAGAAATGGTATTATCTTTAGATTGCCTTGGGTTTAATCAGCATCTTACCAATATTAAATCCTCTAAATATGGTGTGTCTTCTCATTTACTTATGTCCTTAATTTCATTTGGAAAGTTTTAATAGTCTTTACTGTAAGATTTTTACTTGTTAAATTAATTCTCGAGTATTTTATTCTTCCTTATACTATTGTAAATAGAATTGTTTTCTTAATTTCCTTTGCTAGTTGCTCATCATTAGTAAATACAATTGCAATGTTTTTGAGTGTTGGTCTTGTACTCTTGTCTTATTACTGAATTTATTCATTCTAATGTTATTTTCTGATGTGTGGAAACTGTAGGACTTTTACGTAGATTGTAATGCCATTTGCAAAGGAAACATTCTACATCTTCCTTTCCTTTGTAGATGTTCTGCACTTTTTTCTTGTTTAATAGCTTTAGTTAGTCCTTGTGGATTGAGTAGAGGTGGGGAAAGGTGGGTATCAATCGCTGAGTGTTAAGTTTGATGTGGGCATTTCCTGCTTGACTTTATTATGTTAAGATAGTATTTTACTGTTTGCTGATTATTTTTTTTTATCATGAAAAGGTGTTGAATTTTGTCAAATGCTTTTTTTCCTGAATCAATTGAGATCATCTGTTTTGAGATATAGTTGTGTTATCTTTTCCATTGCAGTGATAAAATACTTATAAAAACAATTTTAAGAAGGGAAGATTTATTTTGGCTCTGTCATCACTTGGCCTTGTCTCTGGGTTTGTCTTGAGAGAGAAGGCACAGCAGAGACTTTAGTGACAAGATACACCCTTCTAAGGCACACCCCAGTGACTCGCTTCTAGTATCCACTCCTATGGCCTCGCTGATGATGTTAGAACCCTTCTGAGCTAATTGCTTTCCTAAAGTCTATTTTTTTGGCACTCAATCCTATTAATACATGGTAAGCCTTACACCAACCACAGCTATAATTTCTTCTGCATTCTGTTAGTATGGTTTATTGTATGTTCCAACTGTCTTTGCATTAAAGAAACTTAGTTGTTAAGTTAAATTTTTAAAAATACATTGCTGAATTCTATTGACTGGTTTTGTTAAGGATTTTGGTACCAGTGTTTACAAAGGTTATTAGACTACAGGGTTATAGTGTATGTGTCTTTTTCTGGGTTCATTTAAAATAATGCTTACATAATAGAATGATGGACTGTTCAATTTTCTGGAAAACTTTGAGAAACTTTTATGTTAAATTTTTCTTTAAATGTTTGCCAGAAATTCACTGATGAAGGTTCTGAACAACTAGATAAAAATGTCTGCCTCAAGGTTCACCCAGAGGGTAAGGCTAGCTTAGGAGGAAGCGAGGGATCACCATGGCAAAGTAAACTTTTTCCCACTCTGCTTTACTTCCTGTTACTTGTCTGTGTGTGTATATGAGTAGTGCTGTGTGGAAACATGTTGGGGGATTATGTGTCCCTTACACATTGTGGAGGTCAGAAGAGAACCTTTTCTAAGACACCAAGGTGTCTTACTCTATCATTCTTCATCACATTCCTTTGGGACAGGCTCTTTCACGGAGTGGCAAGCCATGCTGATAGACATCAAGCCCACACAATCTTGCTTCTGCCCTCAAAGCACTGTAGTTTCAGGTGCTCAGGTGACCATACCCAGCCTTTTATGTACATGATGGGGATTTGAACTTACTATCACATGTTAGCACATTAATTGCTCTTACCAGGACATCTCTGCAGCCCAACTTAAATATATTTATTTTTGTGTGTATGAGAAAAACTCTATGTGGGTGTATATGAGTGCACATGCACTTGTGTGTGTGAGAGAGTATATGTGGGTATATGTGAGTTCATTGTGCATGTGTGTGAGTGTATGTATGTGCTCATGTGTGTGTATGATAGAAGGATGCATTTTGATAGATGTACAAGAGAAACATCCCAAAATGAAAGGGAAAGGGAACTTGGCTCTGTTGCTGTACTGCTTGGATTGGAGTCAAGCTCTGTAGCTTTGCTCAAGTTTTTCACATGGTAAGTGGATACAATGATTATGGGATTCCTTGAGCACATTGATACCCACTTATATTAAAAATGTTCAATAAAAGACCTCATTTTTGTCAGTAAGATTAATATTCTTTTCTTGTGTTAGCTGGTCATTGAAAGAGACTGTGAAACTCAGAGCTTCGAAAGGGAGTTCCCTATTCAGGGCCAGTTACCAGCCCTAAATCTCTATGCTCCATGCTTGATCTCCCTTTTTATTGGAGCTTTGGGAGCCCCACTGCATCTTCTTTCTTTCATTTTAGTTCTGTGCTGACTGCAGTGGCCAGAGGAGCTACTGGGAAGCTAGGGTTAGAAAGCAGCCGTGCCCACATCTCCAGGAAGCCAGGTAGGCCTGAGTGCTAAGGTAGCCCCTCCCCAAGGCTCCTGAGAGAGCTAGTGAGAAGGCAGTCCAAGTCTTTGCTGTACAGAAGCGTGGGATTTATAGTGGCTCCTCATTCAGCTGCCTCATAGCCCCAAAGAGGACTCACAAACAGTGAGACTAAAGCAGCACTGGCTCAGCCATCAAGCTGAGCACTGCCTGTGGGATCCTTGTTAGATAAACAGGAGTGGTGGTGCCATTGGGGGGAGTTTAGAAGATGTGTCCTGGATGGAGGAAGTACCTCACTGAGGGTGGGAGAGCCTGATGACACGAGCCACTTCTGTCTACTCTCTCTCTCTCTTATGTGCTGTTGCCTCCATTTTGCTATTAATGGACTCTAATTCTATGTGTGTCACAGCATCAGAAAGTAACTAACACAAATTATAACAACAAAGGTCTTTTTCTAGAGGAAATATGAGTGAGGGAAAGGAGGTGACAGTGCAGACTACACTGCATTGAGAGTTGCTTGATATATGTTAGTTGAGAAAAATCAAGGCGTAGAATAAGTCTACTGTGTCACTCTTAATCAAGGAAAGAGAAGTGCATTTGTCTTTTCTCATATTGAGAACCTCTGAATCTTCTTTAGAAGATAGTGAGCCATGAGCAAGGGAGGGGGCAGGGTAGAAGCTATCTCTAATACTCTGTCTCTCCAGTCTACCTGCTAAGATAGAACACTGGTATATGAGGCAGAGAAACATACAAGAAGAAGGGAAAAAAAATCTAGGGTCCATGGTCAGCAACTCTATAGGGCTCAGGTCTATGCCGAGTGTAGAGACAATGGACTTGATACTGTGTTATGTCACACCTTAACTAAGGTCCTCCATGGAAGTATACCCTCTGAGTTTTATACCCTTGGTGCTAGAGGAATTATTGAATCAAAGCGCTACAGACCACACTGTTTTAAAGCAATGGTAACATAGCCCAGCTTCTTCTTAACAGTTCCCTTTAGGGGGTGTAGCATTCTGGTATGCACAATTTAAAGATAGTCAAGAATTGGGGGCTAGACATAGTAGTACACACCTTTAATCCCAGCACTTGGGAGGCAGGAGCAGATTGATCTCTGTTAGTTCACGGCCAGCTTGGTCTATATAGTGAGTTCCACACCAAACATAGCTACATAGTGAGACTTTGTCTCAAAACAAATAAATAAATCTTGAGCTGGAGAGATGGCTCAGTGGTTAAGAGCACATACTACTCTTGAGGATATGGGTTCAGTTCATAGCACCCAAATGGTATCTCATGTCCTCCATAACTCCAATTTCCGGCAATCTGATACCCTCTTCTGTCTTCAGCACACATAGTGTACACATACATATATACAAGCAAACATTATACAATAAGATAAAAAGATCTGGTAAGCTTCAAAAAATCAGGGACCTGTCCCCATTTCTAGAGACTAGAATGGAAGCTGTACTTTGGAAAATCTTGTTTTATGCAATAATAAAACTAAAGTAAATGTTAAAATTATGTTTTCTAAAATAGAAATGTGCAATAAAACAACTGAGCCCTAACTAGGTACTGAGACCCATAATCATTTAGAGATGTTTCAATTGAGAAAATGAAGTAGAAGTTAAGCTAGTGAGAAAATGCTGTTGTGTAATTGAAGGCCTCAGTATTTTGCCTGCATGTATGTATATATACTGTGTTATACCTGTGCCCTTGGAGGGCATTGGATATGCTGGAACTGGAGTACAGAGGATTGTAAACTACTATGCCAGTGCTGGGAGTTGAACCTGAGTCATCTGCAAGAGCAGCAAGTTCTCTTAACCACTGAGCCATCTCTCTGGCCTGTCCTTTATTTTCTTAATCTTAATCATTGTGAATGAGATAGGATGGAATCTCACAGTAGTTTTAATTTGCATTCCACAGGTGGCTCATGATAGGAACACATATAAAAACAGGCCTTAGCATTTGTATTTCTTCTTTTGAGAACTCCGTTGAATCCCATAGCCCACTTTTTAAGTGTTGGTCCCACATCCAGAAATATATGGATGTACAAATTGGAGTAGGTGAGCTGTTAAATTTAAAGACCTTTTTTAAAAAGAGGACACAATGTTGGGGAATGGTAAGGAAGTGAGAATAGATCTGGGAAGAGTTAAGGAGCGGGATTAGGGCACATATGACAAAAATATATGAAATCCTCTAAGAATTAATAAAAATGTTTTTTTAAAGAAATAAAACCTAATATACAAATATCTATTTTGGTAAAGATTTGGAACTTAGTTTTAACAGTATAAATTAGTCAAGAGAATATTTTCATAATGAATTGTAAAGCCCTTGTCAAACCAAAATCTGTTCAGAACAGTTGTAAACGCAAAGTAACTGCTTTATATAAATTTAATTTCTGTAAAAATATATGTGCATATATAAATTTATAAGTATTACATATATGATGTACATATGTACATATATGATAATATATATATGATACTTTGTATTTGATTGGGAGTTCATTTATTTTGTGTCCCCCTTACTTTCAAGTTAACACATTACATTTCTATAAGTTTAATTAACTTGAAAGAAAGACATATTCTTCCTTGTTCTTGTTTCTTTCTATTTCCCTCCTTTCAGATTAAAGAAAATTTAAAACCATAGCAATATTACCAACACTTTTGAAGGAATATTCTTTCCTGTGAAGGAAAGGCTTTGAAAAAAGTTTTCTTTTGATCATTGTATATGAAGTGACAGTACGTTTACATTGATAAACAAGGAGTTTGATCAGTGCCTGTGTCAGTAAATCAGTCAATACATGTTCATTACAAGTAGAACAATTTTAATTTTATTTTTGTTTTGTGTGTGTGTGTGTACATGCCACAGTATATGTGTGGTAATTAGAAGCGAACTTTCCAGAGCCAGTTTCCTCTTCTACTGTGGTTTCAAGTATCAAAGTCAAAAGTAACTTTTCAAGGCCAATTACTTTTACCTGCTGAGCTACTTCACTGGCTTGTAAATAAAATATTTTTTAAAAATACCAAGAAACAAAGATATATCCTAATGTGTAGCCTGAAGTTTTCTGGCCCATCCAGTCCCATGATCCAGAAGAATCTTTCCCATTCTTGGTCCTGTAGCCACTTAAAATAATTACTCAGAGGCTAATAATAATTATAGACTGTTTGCCCTAAGGCTCAGGCTTATTACCAACTACCTCTTACGACTTAACCCATTTTTATTAATTTATGTATTGTTATGTGGCTCCGTAATTTTACCTGTGTTCCATTACATCTTTTTATCTGGGTTGCAGCCTTCAGCATTTGTGTGACTCTGTCCTTCTTTAATTATGCATGGATTTCCTCTTTGCCTTTAAACTGGTTTACCACAGGCCAAAACAGTTTCTTTACTAACCGATGATGACATCCCACATCACTGATGGAAAATGAAAAAGGCATAGTGTAGTATTATATTTCTGACCCAGCCTAGCCCTGAGGTTTGGATCCACTGACCTACAGTCCCACAGAAACACATAGATGCTTGTATTAACTCTATGCTGATCAGCCTAAGGCCCAGGTATATAACTTGCTAGCTCTTGCTCTTAAACTAACCCATGATTCTTATCCTGTTCAGCTATGTGTCTTGGTACCTTTTCTCAGAGAAGCATAGCTGTCCTCTTAATCTGCTGGCTTTTCTGACATTTCTGTGGCATCTCTACTTTGTTCTTCCTGTTCCCAGAGTTTTCTTAGTTGGTAGCCCCACTCACACTTCCTGTTTGCCTTTGGCCAATCAGCATTTTTCTTAAACCAGTAGGCAGGACAATTATTTATAATGTAACAGAACATAGCCCCACTACATTTCCCCTTTTTGCTTTTTAAAACAAGAACCCAAAATCTAATATCCTTTTCCCCCATTATCTATAACAACTTGTAGCCATCACTGTAAACAAGACAAACATCCATAATCCATGGGTGGGGGAGGATGTGGGCATCATTCTCTAGGTTACTTTCTGCTAAATGGGGTTGTTGGCATCCCATGGAAACTCAAAGAAAAATTTAGGATTTTGGACAAGTCTTTAGTGAAATAGTCCGTAAGGGTGGGGTTCAGCCAGTTTCTTTGAAGTTGTTCTGGATGCAGAGTTCAGAGGAAACTGTAACAGAGATGCTCCGAGCTGCTGAATCATCTAGGCCATCCATTTCCATTGGAGACTTTTCAGGGGGTCTTCCTCAATCAAACTTTATTTTCTTTAACCAGGAATAAATCCACATTCTCTCATTTTCTGTGAAAATAAAGAGAAAACCTCTTCTCCAAAGTAGCATATATTTTGATTTCAATTTTAAAGTCAACTCATTTACAGATTATATAGGTTGGAGTAATCCAGCAGCATTTATAATCAAATGGCTTTTAACAGCTTTTATTATTTTATTCTCAATAAAAAAAATTAAAGACAAGACAATAACATACAGTATCCAGACACTCTTTGTACTTTCCATCTTTACATGGCTTATTATTATTTTACTCTTTATTTTTTTTAAGGACTTTCTCTATCCTTTTTCCTTTTTCTTTTCTTTCTCAAACCTTCATAAAGTAAATTTCTAAAATACACTCTAAACAATTCAAAGTTTTTTTTTAAATCTGTTTTTACTGTATATCTCTTTATTTCTTATCTTTTGCTGTTTCTGACCACACCTTTGCTTGGGTAGGGTGGCTGAATCCAACCAGCTCCCTCTATTTCTTTCTGTTTCTGACCACACCTTTAATCTGCCAAGGTGTGGCTAAGGATTAAAGTCTGGGCTAGGATGGCTGGCTGGCTCCACCCCGCTCCTAGTCTAGTTTCATAGAGTTTAGCTTTTTAGCCAAAGTACTGGTAGGACCCACTATCCCTACTGGTAGGATTGCACTCTGGGGAATTCAAGGGTCCACATAATCATCAAGTAAAGCTCTACTGTCTGCTGCTCATGAACACCATTTAAGTATTTGGCAATAGGGATTCTAAAAAGACTCAAGTGTTTTGTCTCTAAGGCTGAGTCAGGAACCCTTTCTTTAAAAAGCCATGCCTCTGCTTGCCACCAGCAAACAGAGCTAACCTGAGAACACACTGCTGCTATAAGAAACAGTCTTTGACTCTGTTTCTTTTTTGTCTACATAAACAGAAAGCTTAAATACGTCATTCACAGCTTGTTGCTTAAATCTAGATTCCTGTGAGACTTCAGGAACTAACCATTTTGGACCTTAAGCTGCATTCCAAGAGCCCAATATTTTTAATTCAAACCCACACACCATTTCAGGGCATCTCTGAACCAAGGCTTACATGAGAGACACAATTTGGAAGCTGCTTTTGTCTCTGTTTCTGTGATCTAGAACTGTTTTAAAGCTTTCTCTCGGGCTTTACGTGGATGTGAGTAATTCACATTGGTGCCATTTGTATTATCATGTTTTTGGCCCAGCCTTTCTGGCTTAGCCCTGAGGTTTGGGTCCATAGACCCACTGATCCGCAGAACCACAGAAACACAAAGATGCTTGTATTAATTTTATTCTGATCACCCTATGACTCTGGTATATTGCTATTGCTCTTAAACTAACCCATGATTCTTATCCTGTTTGGCCATGTGGCTCAGTACCTTTTCTCAGAGCAGCATAGTTGTCCTCTACATCTTCTGGCTTCTCTCTGGCATTCTGCTCTGTTTTTCCTGTTCCTAGATTTTTCTTAGTTTGTCAGCCCAACCCACACTTCCTGTCTGCCTTCAGCCAATCAGCATTTTTATTAAACCACTAGGCAGGACAATTATTTACAGTATAATAGAACATAATCCCACGGCAGCATAGCATATATTTACTCTTATAGTTAATTTATGAAGATACTTTTAAAATATTATTTAAAAGGTTTTTCTATTTTACATACCAACTCTCTCCCTCCCTTTCTGCTCACTTCCCACTTTTACCAAACACTATGCCCCACCCACTCCTCAGAAAGTATATAAGGCCTCCCATGGGAGTCAGCAAAGGCTGGCATATCAAATTGCAACGGGACAAAGCTCCTCCCCCTCTGTATCAAAGCTGGGCAAGGTATCCCTTTATAGAAAATGGGCTCCAAAAGCCAGTTCGTGCATTAGGTATAAATTCTGGTCCCAATGCCAGTGGTCACACAATTGTCACATACTTTCTGAGGGTCTAGGTTGGTCCCATGCAGGTTTCCCAGCTGTTAGTCCAGAGCCAGTGAGCTCCAACTAGCTTAGGTCATCTGTCTCTGTGGGTTTCCTCATCATAATTTTGACCCCTTTGCTCATAGAATTCTTCCTTGCTCTCTTTGACTGGACTACAGGAGCTCTACCCAATGCTTCATGGACCTCTGCATCTGCTTCCATCTGTCACTGGATGAAAGTTCTATGATGGCAGTTAGTATTCATCAGTCTGATTACAGGGGAAGGCCAGTTCAGGTCTGAGATTCTCTCGCTATTGCTTGGACTTATTTTTTCTAAAAGTTCTATTGACTTTAGTATTTCTAAATCTTTGGGTATTCTGTCTTCATTGGCTGTCACATATTTAGAAAGTAACTATGTTTATTCATTCTTAATAAAATTATTTTTATAGTAGCTATCGTTAATAAATTATATATTACAAAGAAAATTATCTAATTTGTTTTAAAATTACTTCATTTATATTTATTGCCAAGGTACTTGTGAATGTTCGATAAATACTCTACCACTGATCCACCCTAGTCCCCAACTGCTAACTTGTCGTAAACATATTTTTTACAAAGTATTTGTAAAATAGATTTACTGCTTTATATTGTGCATATACAACATTTCAAGTGTATAATTCAGGGTTACGGTGCTACAGCATCATTCTGATTTTTGCAGCATGTACTAATCTGATCTCTCACACCAATGAATAGTTATTTCCTGTTCTCATCTTTAGTTTCTGGAGCCATAAACCTACTGTCCATGAGTTTCCTAGTCAGAGACATTCTATGTAATGGCAGCCATATGCTATAAAACCTGTTATGTCTGGTTGCATGTACTTAGTATAATGGGCCAGCTTTTAATGTTCTTTCTTATTCAATTAGTATTTCATTGAATACAAATGCCACATATTACCTATCTGTTTATCTGTTGGTACTCCTAGTTTTTTTCCTACTACAAAAGGCACCATGAACTCTTACATGAAATTCTTATGTGTCCTAAAGTAAGTATTCTAATGAGATGTTTGTGCTTAGTGGGGACACATATAATCATCATACTCTTGCTATGTCATGTCCATTCTTCACATGAGGAAACCAAGACAATTTACTCCAGATTCAAACCAGGTAGTGTGATGTAAGTAATTCCCATTTCATTTGAATGTGTCTTTGTCATATGGATCTCCATATATCATATATCTCCCCACTACTTTGGATCCTTGTCTATACCATGTAATCTTCCTACACCAGCATTTAGCGCATGCTGCCTTATTACTGAGCTTCTTGTGAGAAGAATGAAGCTGGGATCTTTTGCCTTATTTTGTTTTCCTAGAGTTGGTCCAAGAGAATGGGAAGGTGTCCAGTCATCATCTCCTGAATCAGTACAGCCAGTTTTCTTTAGTTTGGGTTTTCTTTCCCTTAGTATAGCTTCCCCCCTTGCTGCTTAGTTATCTTTTCCCTATTCTGACTTGGAGAATTTAATATAGTTCCACTTCAGATGCTACTCTGGTGAGATTTCCTGGGGCTTATAGAGGTTTCAAGGTATCTTGATTGGTGATAGCTTGAGTATTGGGAATTCAAATTGCATATTATATACTATGAATGGCAGAGATGTTCACCTTTTCAAAGTGAACAAGTTGACATTAGTTCTATCTGGATGGCAGGTTGACAGTGTGCTACAAAAGGGGCCATTTGATGAGTTATTATTTGTACTACTGGTCTGTGGTGGACCATACAGTACTTTACTTTACAGACCCTTCCAGTCTCAGGAAAAGAGTTTCTACGCTGGAGACTGAATAGTCTGTTTTCTAGTCCCTCTTTGTTTGAGCATCCACTGATGGTTCCTGCCTAAGTGTGTTAGCACTTTTTATTTGGTGTCTAGCTCATTTGCTCTTTAATTTAGTGTTGCCTGGTTTTTGTTTTTTGTTTTACTGTTCATTCATATCTTAAGATTGCCTTGCTATTGACAAGTTTGTCCATGCTGACATCTTTCACTTTTGGCATGTTCCCATCAGATTTTGAGCATTTCATTACCTTGTTTGTTCCTTAGCAGAAAAAAAACAAAACAAAACAAAACAACAACAACAAAAAAGACATGTTCTCAAAAAAAAATTGTATTTTCTTTCTGGATCCCAAATACCAGCCATTTTTCAAGCCTTTTGTGAAGGCAGGTACCAATGTATCAAAGCCTAGGTGTACTGTGTCCATTCCTGTACTGTGAGTGGACAGAGTTCATCTGAATACCACAGTTCAAACCCAGTACCAAAAATTCCTCTTTCCTCACTCTATATTTGTATCTGTCTTCACCCATAACACCATTATCCTCAAAATTTGTCTATTTAGTGATTTTTCTCATTGTTACCATCCATTCTAAATAGTATATAAATTGGTATGTAAGGACTAGTCAATGTCAACAAACTGTTAAAGAAAGTGAATTTGTTTTTTGGTATTTTGCCATTAAAAGGTAACCTACTAAAGATTTGTGATCGATTTGTGTTCAGAAGTTAACTAAATTAGACCTGACATATAGTTGATCAAGGAAGGATGCTTGCCTTCATTCCCTGGGGTTCTCAGAAACTTGGAAGGAGAGAACTGATTCTACAAAGTTGTGAGTACAGGTTAATAAATAATAATGATAAAAATTAAAAGTTTTAATATGGGGCCAACAAGATGACTCCACAGCTAGACTAACCGGCTCTTCTTCTGGAGTTAAAGTTTGATTCCCAGCACCCACATAGCAGCTAACAAGTGTCTGCAATTCCAGTTCCAAGAGACCTGACACCCTCTGTGGGTCTTCATGGGCACTGCACGCATGTGGTACACATTGTATATACAAGCAAAAATACTCATATGTGTAAAGATAAATCTTTTTAAAATGTAATTGTCTAAATTAAAGCTGGATGTGCTGTCCTAATCTCAGCACTAAAGAGGCAGAAGCAGGAGCACAGGTTCAAGGCCAGCCTGGGTTACTGACTTGAGATAGTTCCTTTTTCTTTATTTCTTTTCTCCTTAAAAGATACTTAAATTCTTTTTTTTCTTTCTTTGTGCTTGTTACATTTGCTATAAATAGAGTTAAATTTGTGCCTTTGTTATAGTCATGTTGAGTTTGTTTTCTTTGTCAACAGTCAACAGCTTGAATATAAAAATTAGTATAATTTAAGAAGAGAAGCTAAGTAAAATGCATAATTAGAAATGACCTATTTATTTGTTGTTTTTAATTAATTCCACTACATTCCATTCAGCTGTACTGATGTCTACATATGTTAGTTTCTGGTTGATCCTTCCTCACAAAAGTCATAAGTGTATTTTGTTATTTCCCTTCTCTTCCTTGTTACCTGAGAGAAGGGAAATAACAAAATACATATGTGCATATACATATACATCATATATGTGTTTATGGATATGTATGTGCACATATGTATTTTCTTGTGCTTTGCTTTCCTTGTTTGTTATATCTAATTATTGTGAATTCCCTTTATCTTACACACTGCTTATTGATTTCAAATTTAATAAATTGGTAAATTTTATTTATGATTAAACACTTATGAACCTGATTTTTCTGATTAAAGTTCTTGATTTCTTGATTGTGCTTTATGCATTCCCTAATTTTCTGTTCATCCTAATCTGCCCACAATATGGGATAATCAATTATTTCTGTTTGACAGTTGTGTTCCTGCTTCCCTGTAGCCTCAAGTGCATAGAATCAGTTACAACGAAATACTTAGCTGCTGTGAGCTTATGAGTGTAGAGCTCTGATATATCCAGAAGATACTGTTTTGCTTGTTCTCTCTGACCTCTTACTATTACAGTCTTTCTGCCTTCTCTTCCAAGGTGGTCCCTAAATGTTCTGAAGTAGGTGTGTTATAGATGTCACATTTATAGCTCAGTACTCCGTTGTAACTGATTCTATGCACTTTGACCAGTTGTCAGTTTTGCATTAACCGCCATCATCTGTCACCCAGAGAAACTTCTTGATAACGTCTGTGAACTATACTAATTCATGGTAGGGAGATAATTGAGAATGTGTTCACTTATCAAAATACTAGTAGTGGGCCCACCCCTAGGGCCTGTAAGCTTTGCAATCATGGGTTCTTTGCCAGATTTGTAATACCAGGAATGTGTTTCCTCCTATGAAGCGGGCCTAAAATAGAAAGTGGTTGGCTATCCACATAACATTTGTGCCACTATTGCTTCCATTGATAGATCTTTCCATATTGGTCATTGCAATTCATGGGATTCACAGCTGCTGATGACCATATAGTATCATCCAGTACTATAAAAGCTAGCTAGAGATAAAAATCTTCCTGGTCGGTACTTACTTGGTTTCTCCATGTCCTGCGATCAATGTATGTGATGCCATTGTCAATAGGGTCTTACCATCAATTTCTAGTGAGCAGGCAAGAACAATGGCAATAGTCTGAGTTGTTTAGAAGGTCTCCAAAATGCCTTTGACCAACAACTAGAAGAGAGATCTATACTATACTTTGCACTGAGCTTTTTATTTGGCAACTTAAAGCCTCTGGGATGAACAACTCCAATTAGATGTTTACTTGAATATGTGTATATGCGAGCACGCGCGCACACACACACACACACACACAGAGAGAGAGAGAGAGAGAGAGAGAGAGAGAGAGAGAGAGAGAGAGAGAGAGAGAGCTTCTAAAGTGGTAGTTTTCCTTATAACTTTTTCAAAATCCTCTAGATTAGCTCTCCCAACCCTACCCCTCCTCTGACATACCCTTCCATTTCTCTACCCATTGATCTACCTTTCCCCTTGATGCCATCTGTGTTCTATTATCCCTACTCAATTAAAATCTTTCTTTTTCTCTCACCACCAATTTTCCCCTTCTAGTTTCCTGTATTTACTGGTACTCCAGTTAAAAACACTAAAGATTTGACTTTAAGAGTTTTTAACTTCCTGACTGTACATCTTTGATATGGCTCTAATTTGTTTTGCATTCAGGATTTATGTGGATCTTTAGCTATATTTTCCAAATTGTTTACCATTTGTACTATATTATTTGCTGAACAACCTCATTTTTAATTGCTGATTCAAATACTTTTTTTTGTATTTTGCTAAGTTCCCATTTGAGATTATGTCTATTTTTAAACTTGGCTTTAATTAATTTCCCAGTTACAGGGTCTAATATTGTAGGGTTTTGTTAGATTTGTGGCTATTCTTATACACCAACCCTTGTAGATGAATTTTAAAGGGGTGCTCATGCTTTTTTGGTTAAGATCTCAGTGAACCCTCACGAAATGTTTCTTATCTACCTTTTAGTGCTGATCTAATGATCCACATGGCTTCGCAGTATTTCTTCCTATTTCAGAGCAGCTGTTGTTTTTAGCTATCGCCCCTACTTTGTGTCATAACAATCCTGTAACTTTCCTGTATTTTTGCTTGTTCATTTGACCTCAGCTGGGATTAGTTGGAGCAGTTACATATGAAGCCCATTTGTGTTTTTATCATGCAACTTTATGTCTTCTACATGAGGAGAGAATTCCCTCTCCAAGAGTTGTTCCCTCAGTAAACAGTGCCCCACCTCTACTCCATTTTGTTTTTTGTTTTTTCTTGTTTGTGTTTTTTTTTCACTTCTACCTAGTTGAGATATAATGTCCTCCTAATACTCAGCTTCTCTGAATTAGTATCTCCTTGCACTCGTAAGGTCTGTTTAAAGGCTAGTTTGTCAGTTATCTCCATTTTCACTGTCCATTTGCCTACCAAATCTCTTAAAAGCTGGATTTTAAATCTTTCTAGTGAGAAGATCTTATTTTAATTTTTCATCATGGTAAATGTACATTGCACAAATTTATCTCATTTACTAGGAGGACCACCTGTGAGCAGAGTTATCTGTTTATCCTTTTGTGTCTTTGTATCTAAGTGAAATAGGATGCAGGTTTTCATGATTTACCCGTTGCAGCATATATGAGAATTGCATTACTTCCTAGTTAGTTATTTCTTTTAATTGTGTTACAATCTTCAAAATGTAAACATTCGCCATGGTGGCCCTGAGTAGATTCATGTTGTTGTACAACTGTTGCCACCACCTGTTTCCTGAACTTTCTACTAAATAAGTAGATAAGACCCTCTTTGTGGACTCCTTGTCTCAGTCACTGGTAACTACTATGCTACTGTCAAGAATACACATAAGTGGACTAATTCAATATATGTCCTATTGTATCTATTTTATTTCTTTTAACATGTCTTCAAGATTTATCCATGTTGTGGCATGTATCAGAATTTTATTACTTTTTATACCTAGATAATAGTCCACTGTATGTACATTCCAAATTTTGCTTCTCCTGTACTTGAGTTGTGTTTCCTTTTTTACTGTTGTGAGCTGTGGACATTGACCTACAATTATCTGGTTAAGCTTTTGCTTTCTCCCAAGGAATGGCTTAGATAAGTGTGGTTAATCTGTGTTTAACATTTTGTAGAACTTTCCACATTAGTTGAACAACTTTCCCTCAGTCTGTAGTGCATGAGGGCTGCATACGCTGCATGATTGATTGTTTTCTATTTTGTGACATTACCTTGTTTTGAGTAGTAGCCATCATAATGGTGTAAAGTATCATCATTCTTAGTTTGATTGTGTTTTCCTAAAAAATAATCATCATCTTCTTCTTCCTTTTCCTCCTCCTCCTTCTGTCAGATGTCCAAAGTTGCATAATTGTGTGAAGTTCAGTTTCTCTCCTTCCTTTTGTTGCCTGTGTTGTGTGTGCCAGACCTAGCACTGGGAGTGAAGTTTCCCCATATTTTCTTTGTTTTGTAGTTTGAGCTGTTGTGGTTAGGTCCTTGGTTCTTTTCCACGTGTGGTATAGGAACAGTAAGTCTCCAGCTCCTCTGTTTCCTCATCAGCACACCTTGTTACCCTTGTCTGCCATCTAGCCGCATACATACAGTCTTTTTCTGAACTTTGACTGTTGTAAATGTCTGTTGGACAGTACCTTACTGTTAGTTTTCATGAGAATTTGTGAAGTTGAGTCTTTCTTTTTCTGTCTTTATTTTCATGTTTGTATTAGCTATCTTGGTTGTCACAAAAACAATGACATGTGTCTTTTAGGGCCTTAGGGCCAACTTGACAATTTCTTTAAAGAATTAATGTTAAATTATTATGGCATTCATGTTAATTCTGTAACTCAGCTTGGAGAAATATAGCCATTTTAATAGTGGTAAAACATTTTGATCCATGAATGCAAAATGTTTGTCCAGCCTTTTAGATCTTTAATTTCTTCCTAGCTGTGCCTTAATTTTTAGATGTTTTAGTTCATTTATTTTTGTCATATGTCAAAATTTTATTTCATACAATATTATTAATCCTATGAAATATTGCATTTCATTCATCTGTTGGTGAACATTTAGGTGATTTCTACCATTTATTGTGGATGATGCTTTCATGGATGATGCTATGGACCATTTGGAACCCTTGCCTTCAGATCTTCTATTTGTTTTTCTAGAAGAGAAGTTCCTTGATTATGACAGTTTTTCTTTGTGAAACTTGGTGCATTATCATTATGCTCATGTGTGCTTATTAATGTCATATCATTCAGATGGATTGGTCCTTTATGCTTGACAAGTCTTGTTATCCATGGTTCATTTTTAAATTATTTATATGTATGTGCGTATCTGTATATGAGTGGCCATAGAGGCCAAAAAGAGGGCATCAGATCCTGGAGCTGGAATTACAGGTGGCTGTAAGCTATCCAGTGTGGTGCTGAGAGCCAAATTCCAGTGCTCTGGAGGAGCAGAAGGCACTATTAACTCCTGAGCCATCTCTTCATACCTGTAGTTAGAAAGCCATTTTTTTTTCTGATACTGATATAGTCACTCCTGTTTTCTTGCTGTTGCTCTTTGATAAATGTGCATTTTTGAACCTTTTACTTTCTGTTTTCAGGCATACTATGAATGACTTGCAGGTATGGATGTAGGCCACTGCAGTAAAGCAAACATTGCAATAAAATAAATTTGGATAATTTCTAATTTTTCCATTAAGAATAAAATTAATACCTGAAGTAGTATTATCTAAATAACAAACAAAAGAAACACAATTCTACACCCAGCAGATACATTTTAGGTTATATGACAAATGCAGACATACCATTTTACTGTGCTTTACCTCACTGATCTAACAGTATTTGCTCTTCCACCCACCTTAAATGTTTGTGGCAAGTCTGCACTGAGAATGAGTGTGTGTATATTGTGGTTGAATGAAAAATGTACTTGATAGGTGGTCCGTGTATTTGAGCACTCAGTCCCATTTGGTAATTTTTTTAAGAAGGTTATGAACCTGTTTAGTGTTAGGAGCTCATGGTAGTTAAAATGACTCAGTAATTTGTGTTTTGTCTTTATTTTATAAACATAGGCCCAGAATGCTTAAAGGTACATGTAGCTTCCAAGTTGACTGTGGATGGATTCTTCTGTGTTCTTTATTGGTTCTTATGGCCCAACAAAATCTTTACAAATGGGTACTCTTTTGAAGTGGAGTTTGAATGACTGGGTAATGCCTAATATAAAAGTAAATGGCTACTTATAGAAACAACAGGAGAAAAAGACAGACAACAGGGAAACTGTTGTGTTTCAGTGGATTGTACTATTTAGTGTGTGGCATGGCCTAGGCCACTGAAGCCATGTGGGGCTGCTTAGCAGAGGTCCCTTCACTGCCTCCCCAAGCACTCTTCCCAGTGCCTGCTTTGTGTATGTGGATGCGTTTCCAGGGGTAATCATAAGAAAACTGACTTTGCTAGGTTTCCTCTGCTTGTCAGTTCACTAAGAATAGTTGGACTTATTTATTTTTCCAAACTTTCTCTATACAGTTTTCTGTCATGGAAAATAATGGAAATTAACCATTCCTTGTGGGTCCTAATAAGAATATAGTAGATGCATTGTTTTTTGCTCAACTAATTCTCATTCAGGTTGAGTGATCTGATACCTTTATTTTAAGAGTTTCTCTATAGTAATTTAATAGGTCTCTAAAAGATGTTTTCCTGTTGTATTGAGGGTTCTGGTCCTGGGCGGCCAGAGGTCCAGACCCACAGACCTGCCGCACCAGACCCCTTAGCTGCCTGCCGCTACTTAGGCCCCAGAAATGTCTCAAACACTTACGTTAATTTCATACTGTTTGGCCTATGGCTCAGGCACATTGCTAGCTAGCTCTTACATCTTAACTCAACCCATTTCCATTAATCGGTCTGCCACATGGCCAGTGGCTCACCTGTTTTCCTTACATGTTGCTCCTTTGGGCTTCGGGCTTGGTTTGTCCCTGACTCTGCCCTGCTCCTCCTACCTATGCTCTGATTTCTCCTCCTATTTTTTCTATGGTGCCTTTCATGGGCCAAAAAAGTTCCTTTATTTAAAGATTGATATTAACATCACACAGAAAGAGATTCCCACATCATTCTCCCCCATCAAGTTGACAAACTGAGGCATTAAAAGGTTTGACTTGGAACCTTTATGGAATACATAGTGTCAGACAGAATTTTTGTATCCTTTTCTTGAGAGTGTGTGTAGGGGCAGGGTGTGTATAGAGGGTGGTTGTGTGTATGGGTGTATGTGTTGGGGATAGAAAGTAGTATTGGATGTCTTCCTGGATTGCTATTCGTCTTATTGTTTAAAATACGATCTCTCTCTAAACCTGGAACTTACAGATTGAGCCAGACTGGCTGGCCAGGAATTCTCAGGATTCCTCCTGTTCCTGACTCTCCTGCACAAAGTTGCTGCACTTAACTTGTAACGTGAGTACTAAAGACTTGAATGCTGGTACTCAGGCTTTTATAGCAAACAAAACACTTTAGCTTAGCCACTATTCCCACTCAACCTTTGGATTTGCTTATTCTTATGTACTACTTCTGAATTAAAGAGCTCTCCAGTAGCAGTTCAGAGAGATGGTAGTAAGAATATTCCAGTCTACCCTATCTGTGCTACCTGTCGTCACATATCCTTTGGAATGATGATACTATACTGATATTTTTGTTCTTTATTATTTTGGTGACTCTTGATGTGTTGCAATTGTAAATTGTTAGATCTTATGGGAGCCTAAACTATGATTTAGTCATGCTCGTCTTCAAAAGCACATTTAGACTTTTTTTACCTTATCCTTCCATGCTATCATATTGACATTTTAAACAGACTTTCAGACACATTCCATTTTGCAGTGATATTTTGTTTGTTTTTGTTTTTTCAAGACAGAGTTTCTCTGCGTAGACCAGGCTGGCCTCAGATTCACTGAGATCTGCTTGCCTGTACCTCCCAAATGCGGGGATTCAGAGTGTGAGCGACCATGCCTAGTAGCAGTGATATTTTTGTTGTAAGCCAGTTGCCTAGCCTTGAAAAACCATCAATTCATACGGGAGCTCTCTTGATGTGTGGCCTGGCCATGTGACTGTCCCTGTGGGATGTTGAAGTTTTCACCACTGAAACATACTGAATTTCAGATTTCTATTATTTTAATGCATATGCTTTAAAGCCTTAAAAATAACAACTTGTATTTTCTAATCTGGTTTCATGTTTATTCAGATAAAAAATAATGTACTAGCTTGCTGGTCTGATTAGCTTGAAGATGTGTGTAGTATATATTATTTTAAAGCTGAGTAGTGAGAGAGTTATAAACCATGGTGTCTGGATGACCTGGTGCCACAGCAGTTTTCTTGTGTCTGATGACACACAGAAAGCATTGGGGAAAATGCTTGTCACTGGTATCCATGGCAACTCCCAAGCTACTTTGGAACTCAGAATCTGGAGTAAGTCACAGTAATAGGTCTCACTAAAAGGGCAAAGGGCAAGAAAGGTTCGAGCATATACTTTTAATTAGTTGCCAAAGCCAAGTAGAACTAGAGGACGTACCAGGAAATAATACTTTGCACTGTTAGAAATAGGCTTTTGAACTTTGAAGATGGAGAGGAGAGGAGCAGGAAACACTCCCAGCAGGGTAGTTTCTTAGTCACACTGTAGACATGACATTCTGATGTTACCACAGTACTATCACTTATTCAGAGCAGTTAGCTTTTCTTTGCAGAAACTGAACTGTGGAGGAAAAGCACCATCATAGTGGTCCAGCAATGGTTGCATGTAATTTTGTTTTAAATGCAAATGAGAAAATTTCCCGCATTATTAACTGTTGAGGTATTACATTTTAATTCAGTTTTGGAGCATATTAAGTTTGAATGAGTTAAACAGTTTAGGAAAAATAGGAATAATTATTTTCTGTTAGAAAATTGTGGTGGATAAAAGATTAATAACTTTTAAGACAAAATTCTTCAAAGCTTTCCTTTTGAGTTGCCATCTATAAAGAGTCATCTTGTGGTTCATCGCAATTCAACACATTATTTCTTCCTGTTGCTATAGAAACTAATTCTGTGCAGCTGTGATTGCTAATCAAAATTCTAACATTACCCAACCTCCCCCCCCCCCCCGTGGTTCATTGTATTTTTAGTTACAAAATAATAAATTTCAATGCTGAGTTCAATGGTCAAAACATTAATGCAAAGATCTTTTAAAATTTGTGCCCTTTTATTTGAAAATACGGAAATATTCTTATTGTATAGTTCTTCTATGAATACAAGGAAACAAAGCCTTTGCTGAATTTCAAAGATCTATAATTGCTGTATTACATCAACATTGTGAGGCACTTAGCTTCCTCATAACCCTAAATTGCTACTATTTCAACATCTATTTTTGAGATGTCTGGTTACTTGGTGTTGTAAAAATGAAGAAATAAAAGGTCCTCAGAATGTTGGAAGTTTTTTCATATAAATGTAAGTGGAATTGAGATTGCATCCTTAGGTAATGTAGGGAACAGAAGCGAGTCTGCTGTTCTTATTCTTGTCTTTATTAGTGTGTCCCCTCCAAGAGGCCACAGTGTTGATTTAGTGCATCTCACAGGGCAGAGCAGGCAGGCTTTTGTTGTTGTTGATGTTTGGTTGTTTTGTTTGGTTTTCATTTTATGTAACAACAAGCATAAAGTCTTATAACTAACTCATTTATAGCAAAAAATATTCTGTCTTTGAACACACATTCACCCAAACATATACTTTGTCAGACATAAGCAGATTCTATATTCAATATGCTTTATAAAATCAATTACAATGTGAACTTGGATATTCTGTCATTTATCAGATTTTATTTTCTGATTCAGATGAAGTAAAATCAAATTTTATTATAGCAAAATATTGATTGGCTTTTATTGGGAACTCAGATGTGAAAAAATACTTTTATTTCATTAAAAAAACACACATGGTAAAAGTAGTACGTATATTTAATACTGTTATTCTATTAATTCTTTTAGCTTTCTACTTGGCATTCATTACTTAACCATGATAATAATAATAACAATAAAAATAGTTATTACTGTTGTATTATTGTTATTACTATTATATAGAAATCTTTGTGATTTGCCAGTTATACTTAACTGAACCTTTAATAATAATCTTGGGTCATGATGAATATTGATTGTGAGGTATGCTCTGATAGATCAACAAGATGGCTCAGCAGGTAAAAGTGCTGCCAACAAGACTGGCAACCCTAGTTCAGTCCCCAGAACCCAGGGTTGAAGGAGAGAACGGACTCTCAAAAGTTGTCCTCTGACCTTTACATGAGTGCTGTAGTACGAGGTTTCTGGCCCAGACTTTCAGGCCTAGCCTCAAGGTTTAGGCCAGCAGACCGGCAGACCCACAGACCCACAGAGACACACAGATGCTTACATTAATTTTAGGCTGATCTGCCTAAGGCCCAGGCATATAACTTGCTAACTCTCTACTCTTCATCTAACCCATGACTCTTATCTTGCTCAGCATTGAGGCTCGGTACCTTTTCTCAGAGCAGCATAGTTGTCCTCTGCCTCTTCCGGCTTCTCTCAGGCCTTCTGCTCTGTGCTTCCTGTTTCCAGAGTCTTCTTAGTCTGGTAGCCCCACCCACACTTCCTGTCTGCCTTTGGCCAATCAGCGTATTTTATTAAACCAGTGGGTGGGATAATTATTTACAATGAAACAACATAATCCCCTACAGAGTGCCATGGCATGCACATATGCATAAGCGCACACACGTATACACATAATAATATATAAATGCTCAGGTAGTTTGGGTGCATGATTGCCATCTCTTTACCAGCTTTTACATTGTCTCAGTCCTATCTTACATTGTTTATTAATATTAGACAAAATGTATGTCACATTTTAAAGATTTGTATTGGGCTGCTCATGGATGACTGTGATTAAAGATTTAGCAAATCTATGAGAAGAAATCATCCTCTAGGAAACAGTACATGTTCTCTGACTCTCCTTGGTGCCTCCTTTACATAGACTTATGACACCAAAAGTTTGTCTTTTGTGTTCATATGGGATTTGAATCTGTACGTAAGTAGTACCCACGTGATGGATTTATTTTTCAATACTATATAGTGTTGTGTTTTATATAATTTCTTTTCAGTTGGGTTCCCCCCCTCCCCTTTGCGGAACAGTTTTTAAGCTTTGTGATAGCAAGAGTCTGTTATATTCCATATTGCCTGGAGATAGCACTGTTTCATAATTTATCTGTTAAGACTCTTGTAAGAATATTGAATTGTTTTTCTCTCTTCAGACCTTGATACAAATAGACACATATATTCTAAGATATTTTTGAGGTGCAATTGTCATTTCATGAGACTCACTCATTTACTTTTAATATTATTAGAGAATGATACAATCATCAGGATATTTTCCGCAACCACTAGTGGTCATTCAAACCAAAGTCCAGTTACCATGCTTGGTATCAGAACTGCTACCCAGAGCTGATAACCAGCAGTCTGCTTTCTATCTTTGTATGGCTCCCCTTCCTCACCCTTCGTATAGATGGAATAGCATAGTAAGCAGCTTCTTGTGACACCTTCTGTCACTTAATATAATGTACTGGCGCTTGCCTTCATTTGCTTGTATTGCTAAGTGGAATCTGTTATACAGATGCCCTACCTTCTGTTGATTATCTCATCATTTGAAAGATACTTCACTTCCTTCTACTTTGTGTTCACCTTGAGTAAGATACTGGAATATCTACATACAGAACCTTATGCAGGTGTATGTTTCCATATATTGTGAAAATGAAATTTCTGGGTTATGTAAGTTTCTTTAAAATATTGACAAGTTGTGCCAGTGTGCATCCTTATCAGTAATGAGAAATTCTGGCTTATGCACACCTTATTAACATTCTTTGTTATTATTGGACACCCATAAGTGTGAATGGTGTCTTTCCAAAATATGGAAAAATTAATTTTAAAAATAATTACCCAGTATGCTGAGTACTGGGGAACTAGGTACAAAATGTTGCTTATTACTTGCTAACTCTTACACTTTAAGTTAACCCGTATTTCTATTCATGTTTAGCCATATGGCTGGTACCTTTTTGCTCATCCCGCATTCTCATCCCGCTTCCTCTGTGTCTCACTGTCATCTCGCTCTCCTCTTCCTCTTCCCAGAATCTTAGTCTGGTAGCCCCAACTACACTGCCTGCCTGCCTTCTTGTGGCCAATCAGCATTTTAGTAAATCAATATTTAAAGTGACAAATATTTACAGTGTACAAGGGCATGGCCCTACAGCAGTAACGAGAAGTCATCAACTTAAGTTATGCAGATTTGGACAGATGCATCACCAGAGAAGATTTATGAATGGACAGTTAGCACAGAGAAGATGCTCCAGCCGTTAGTCACCCAGGGAAATGTACGGTCAAACCACTGAGGTTCCTTCACACAACAAGCTGGAAGGAACAACACTTAGTATATTGCCAGTGCCCATATTAAAGAAGAAAGAAAGCAGATGGCCCCTTTACATGTGGTTGTTTTGAAGGCAGAATGGTATAACCACTTGGGAAGTATTTAAATAGATGAATTGTGGGCTTCCTTCAGTGGAATATACTCAATTAAAATTCATAAATTGGACAAATGTAACAATGTAGTTGAATTGCACAGGCAGCATTTATGAGAGCAAAAGAAGTTAAATACAGCTAGTTAGAGTGGTTCTGATTCTGTGACATTTTAGAAAAGGCACAGAAATGGTGAAAAAGGAGATGAGAAGTTAGCCTGGGCTTGGACTTATTGGAGACAAAGGAATGAACAGGAACATTCAGGGACATGGACTTATCCTTTATCTCCAGTGTGGTCATGGCTACCCAACTGAAGGTGTCTATCAAAGTTCACTGAAGGAGCTAGACTTTATTTTCCATAAATTGTATCTCAAGAAAACATTATCCAGGTTAGGATTTTTGTCACTCTGATAGAATACCATGACCAAGAGCAACTTGAGCAGGAAAGGGTTCATTTCAAGTTCACAACTCTCAGGCCACATCCCTTCACTGAGGAAAAATCAGAGCAAGAACTCAAGGCAGAAACCTTGAGGCAGAATCCGAAAAGAGGCCATGAAGAAGTGCTTCTTCCTGGCTTGCTCTCCGTGACTTAGCCTGATTTCTTTATACCATCCAGACCCACCTGTCCAGGAGGTAGTATCACCCACAGTGAAGTGGGCCTTTTCCCATCCAATCATCAATCAAGAAAATGCCCTACAGATTTGCCTATGGACTGATTTTATGGAGGCATTTTTTTCATTTGAAGTTCCTGCTCTCAGATGACTCTGGCTTGTATCAAGTTAACAACAACAGCAAAGTTTAGTTACATACATTTTAGAATTAGAGAATCTAACTCATTAATATGCTTAGCTAGCAATCATTGGAAAAAACTCTGAAGCTTGTAGAGACTTCCTGGCTCTTATTCTCTTTGTGTATAACACGGGCTTTTTGGTGAGCCTTTAGTGCTGCTTCATGTACAGTCTGTGGTAGGGCATGGTCCCCGTGAGTGTCCTACCCATCAACTCCAGGCCCTCTCTGGCCCAGAGCCCTGCCTTCTGAGCCCTCCCAGATTTTAGGGATTAAGATGCCCAGGCCGATTCTCAGCTTGCTACATATTGTTTTTGCTTTAAAATACTTGCTTTATACATTTTATTCAGTTTTTATATTACATGGATGGGCATTTTTGCCTCCATGTATGCACCATTCGTCATGCCTGGTGCCTGCACCAGTGAGGAGAGAACATCGGATCATCTGGAAATGGAGTTAGAGACAGTTGTTAGCAACTCTGTGGATACTGAGGCTCAAACCTGGGTCCTCTGCAAGAGCAGCAGTGCTTTTAACCACTGGTCCATCTCTACAGCCCCATTTAATCCAGTTTTATGGTTGTAGATAGCAGGAAGGTGAATCCAGTACCACTTTCTCTTTGGACAAACCAGAAATTTCTTGATGTTGTTAATTATCTATCATATGTTCCTCAGAATAAATTTGAGTTTTGAACACAAAGCTAAAATGATAAACAAATATATTAATCTAATTGGTAAAAACTGAATGAAATTTACAGTTGTAATTTTCTAACAATCCTTCCTTAAATTTAATGAAGAATTTGTCAGTTTCATTCTAGTTGAATAAAATAGAGGAATGATACCACTATTGATACCAAGATGTTTGTGTGTTATTTAAAGATGTTAAAGTGTAGTTTTTTAGATTTACCCTTGATGTGTGTGTATGCGTGTGTGCATGTTTATGTGAGGGCAGGTGCATAGATGTGTGTGGTTATGTGTTTGTGCGGCATCTTCAGGTGCTATCTACTTTTTTGGAGACAAGGTTTCTCACTGGTCTGGGTCTTATCAATTTGGCTGACCAACAAGAAACACCAAGGTCTCCAGTTTTCATCTCTTCAACATGGGGTCATAAGCATGCATCACCATGCCAGCCCCCTTTCAATGTGAGATTGAAGAGTCCAACTCAGATCCTCATGCTTTCACAGCAAGCGCTTTACTGACTGAGATGTCTCTTCAACTCATCCCTAGATTTTTAGCTCAAAGATTTCTTTTCACTTGATTTTAGGAGGGTTTCTGAGTGATTACAATGACCTAATTAAAAATGTATTTCTTAATATGATATAGAATGAAATGAATATGTGTCCTTAGTCAAATATATTAACCTGTACTTAGTCACAGGATACCTTTTTCAAAATGCTTTTTATGGAACACAGTTAGCAATCTTCATAATAAATACTATGATCATTATGCTGTATCATGTAGGAAGTTTTAAATATATCCCGAGGAGTACATGGTAATGTTTCCTAAAAAAATGCTTTTGACTGAGCAGTAAGTAGCATGACAGCATGACCAGTTATGTATTGGAGTGGGAGAGGGGTCATGTTGAACTCAGTTGTTGAAATCCTTAGATGTTATTTCTAGAAGTATTGGAAAACTAAACAATAAAAGAGTTATTAAAAATCAAAGTAAAGAAATCGAGATGTTACACAATTTAGAAGCATTTTATTTGTCTTGCTGTGCATGGGTCAGTTTTAGAAGTGTTTCTGTTTGGTGCACACTTGTGGTGTGAATTGTTGAGTGTGTAAATATTTTGAGGCTCTAAAGCCATTCCAAGAGATGCTGCAGTCTTAGCTTACCCCTAAACTCCTTTTCTAGCCCTTACACTCAGTCAGACCCTTGACAAATACTCAGGAAATAAAAACCATTATTACTTTGATTGAAGTTGAAAATCAAATAAATGGTTACAAATTCTACCACTAAGATTTACTTTCTCTGTTATCTTTGAGGATAGCCTCTGAAAAGGGCTATAATACCAGAACATTCTATTTACATTGATGTTGGCCAGTCACAGTTATTCCTGCTGAAGCTGGGAGTACAAAAAAGTGTCAATCCAGGACCCACCTGCACCTGCTCTTAGTGGTAAGGTCAACTGATAACCCCCACCTCACATGCTGTCTGCCTTGTGCTAGACACATTGGGTCACTTCACTGCCTGGACTGTTTCTGTCTGATTCTAATTCTAGCCTTGTGTTCTTCTTCAGTAAAAGAAGCACTTTCCATAGTACTTGCTGAAGACAAGGGCTGTTTGTCTTGTTTTCAAGAAGTGAGGCAGCAAATTGAAATTTTTTCCACTCTAAGAGATTGTTGAATAAGGATAAACTAGCTGCTGCTTCTCCTCCTACTTCCTCTTCCTCCTCCTCTTTATCTTTATCCTTCTCCGTTTTCCCTTCTCCTTTCTTCTTCTTTTCCATGACATACTCTCATCATGTATCCCTGGCCATGCTGGACTCATATTCATGGAGATCCATTGCCTTTGCTTCCTGAGTGCTGAGATAAAGGTACATGCCACCATGTCTGATTATTCGCTTTTTTATGTATGGAAGATGGTCTGAGTCAGGAATTGTCTCAAGAAAATAAACTAAACAAGAAATTAGAGTTTTAGCACACAGTACAAAAATAAGCCAAACTGTATTGTAGTAAAATGTACTCATAGGTGTAAAAGTAAAGAGGTAATTTTAAACCCATAGCTTTGACTGCATGTCTGCTGTCAGGGCTCTCCAATGATCCTTGCTGTACTATTGCACACTGGTTGTCTGAGGTGCAAAGGTCAAATATATTCCACTCTCCCCTCAGATATCTGGACAGATTTGTTCTGCTTTGGACATTATTCAAAGCTAACAGCTTTTTTGTTTCCCTTATTACCATGTCAGAGTTGTATTTCAAATATATATTACTCCACTTTAAGAATGAAGGGTGACAGGATGCTTGGTTGTCCTTTGAAGAGACAGACAAGGCTCAGTAAATCCTCTCTGACTGTGGAAGGAACACTCCAGTTCACCACTTTGATCTTGTGACCTGCACATTGTTTCCTAAATTTGGCGCTGAGCACTGCCAAGCACAGGCATTTTAGGCAGTCCATCCATGGCTCTCAAACTCACTTACCTAATGCTTTGCTGTCATCTACATGATGAATGTGAGGTGTTCACACATTCAGGATATCTGTGGAATGAAGGATGCATGGACAGTAGAGGTGTTGACGGTCTTGTCAAGTGGAAGGAACAACCTGCTAATTTTCCTTATCTCTCTGTTGAGAAAGAAAAGCACTTGCTGGCTAGTGCAAATGCCAGGGCTGTCTTAATTTTTTCAAGAAGGAGCTTCCATCTGGAGTGGCAACTGCAGTTGAAATCATCTTCCAATTAAGTTTATGATAATCTGCCATGGCTCTTCTTTCCTTTTTTATTTAATTTGTTGCCATTTTCAAATCTATTAGTTTCTGCAGTGATAAAACTAGTGAAAGCATTTACTAAACATGTAATTCTCAAGTCTCTCTTCTCTTTTGGGATCCCTTGCTGAAGAAACGGAGCTTTGCTTGTTTGTAACTAATCCCCTTAGTTTAGCCAGTGCTGAAAAATTTGAAGCTTGGAGTCCACAAGTTGTTGAAAGAACACATTCTAAATATAAACCCAGTAATTGAAAAATAATACCAATGTGATTTCTTAGGTCTGTTTTTAGACATTTGATGTTTTCTGGTGCTATTAAATATGGGACTGCATTAAAAATTTTACTTTCCCATTGTCCGTTGCATGTGTGTGTAAATTCAGTTGCTTTTCCACATACTGATCTCTTACACTGCGACCTTGTTGAATTTACTTAGCAGGGAATAAATCCTCTCTTCCTATCTTTCTCTTGGTTTTGTCTTATATAATGATGGTTACCCAAAAGTACTGACAGTTTTATTTCTGTCCAATTATTTCCTACCTTCTTTATCCTGCCTTATTGCATTGATTAGGGAAAGACCTCCAGTGTGTTATTGAATAGAAGCAGTGATAGCAGGTGCTCTGGGTCATTCTTGAACTCAGACATGAAATCCAAGATCTGGGCACTGGGTTCACTGCTGCAGGGTTAGCAACATTCTCAGACCTCAGTGGAAAACCTCCAAATGTTAATTGCATGGCTGTGTGTGTAAGCATGCACGCACACACATACATCTATACTCTATTGACTGAATATTTATACTCATATTATACATGTCTTAATTAGGGTTTCTAATACTATGATAAAAATACCAGGACCAAAAGCAGCTTGGAGAGGGAAGGGTTTATTTTATCTTACATCATCAGTCCATCATTCAGAAAAATCAGGGCAGGAACTCATGCCAGTCAGGAACCTGGACGTAGGAGGTGTGCATGGAGGAGTTCTACCTCATGGCTTGCTCAGCCTGCTTTCTAACTAGCCAGCACGGCATCTATGCATTTTCTCTTTAATTCTTATTGAACTCTTAGTGTTGTCTGTAGCCTTTTTCCTTTCCACATTCTAACTCCTTTATCTTACAGGAAGAGACTTGTTATTAACCTGGGTCTTTTTCCTCTGGCTTCATGCATCTGTTGGTTTTACTTCCCACTTACAGACTCCACATGGGCTCCAGTGGCTGCTCACCACCCACCCTGCAGGCGCTAGCTGCTTTCTGCACTTCAGCACCATGGTCAGGGCTCTGTCTCGGCTAAGCTGCCTTGTGTGCCCCCCTCTCCTTCTGTCCTGCTCTATGTGAATGCCTGTAGGAATTGAAATCTGGACTCTTTCATTCCTGATATTAATACATTATATTACCCATTTTCTAACTAGTCTGTTCTAATAATTTGTCAGTTTCTTTTTATTTTTAATAAATTATATTTTTATTTGCTAAAATTTTCTGATCTATATATGTTTTTAAATTTATTTTTCTGTATTTTATTTTATGCCTTCTACTTTCAGTTTCTGTTTTGTTTTCTTTAAGTTCCCACACATCCTAGAATATGCACTTAAATCTGGAGAATTCCTGATTCACAATGTGCCAGTGGTTATATAGGTGTTATCTAATTTAATTACTTTGCAGATAAAGTTCAAGAGAGAGGGAAGGATTGTTTGGTGAGGTTTGCAGATAGATACATAAAATGAAGGGATCGTGTTTGTTTGGTGTTTTCATTTGTCTTCCTTGGTCAGCAAAGTTGGGGTGATATTCTGATGCCCAAACTCCCCTGGTGTTGTTTTGGTTGTATGGTTTTGGGGGGGTTCGCTTTTCTTCTCTATCCTCAGATTTCATTCTCATGCTGATCATCCCTCAAGCAGAAGGAAGGAAGCAGGAGATGCCAACCGAGTGCCTGCTTTACCCAGGCTCCCAGGCTCCCTCTGTAGCCTGTGCCATGCACTTGTCGTGGTTCTTGACTGCCACATGGTTATAAATATGCCCTCTATGTTGGGTCCAACTGCATTGTTTTGGTTTTTAAAAAATCTGTACTAGACTGGGTAGATAAAATACTCAATTTAAAATTAGGGCTTTTGATCAACTATATAAATTAATAATTAAGGCATTAATATTTTTTTCATTTGAATGAGGGCTTTGATACTTTTTAGATGAGGTCTTTCATTTCATGTAAATTTTAAAGAAGAACTGTATGGAGTATGCGACTTCCAAAGCAATTTTATTTTAAACTACCTTTTTAAGAGTTCCTTTTGTAGAGGCATTGTTTAACTTTAATGTTCAACACCGAATTCTGGATCTATCGATAGTCTCTGTGCTTAAATAGTAAGCTGAGCCAGTATATCTACAGTCCTTTACAGTTTCATAGACCCCCTTATTTATGTGTATGATGACACTATCTGCATGCACCATAACATTTAAGCTTAATATATTGTCGAGTGTGAAGAATGTAGAAAATAGGTTTTAAAAAAAGGATTTAATTTCTTAGAAAGAAAATGGAAAATGACCATATTTTGTAAACAAATGTTTACTACATTATTTAAAATTTTATATTATATGTGAATCCCTTGTCCCTTTTTCATCCTAACCATTCATAGATATATTTACTCTCAATTGAAGAGTTGAGGCAGATTATTAAATTATTAAAGATAATTTAAGAGAGGGAGTAAATGTGGTTTCATATCACTGTTGGAAGTGGTTCTTTCTGTGGTCACTCAGATAGGCTTAGAGATGGCAAGCAGGGACTACTGAACATGGCTCATTTAGGTTCTAGAACCAATTGGATGTGGGACAAAAAGGCTATGCTGAATACTGATTACAATGTATCCCCATAAGTGAGAAAGTAACCTAGTTCTTAGGTTTTACCCACAATGCTTTTATGGCCTCTTGAAAGCTTACTGATTACAAGGGAATTGATGAGGATGTTAGGAGAGAGAGAATTTTGTTTGTAAGGTTCATAGGTTCATAACAATAAACGGCTTACTGGGTCAGAAGAGAGTGGGGAGCTGAATGAATGAGGAAAGAGAACTCGCTTAGGAATTCTAAACTCGTTTAGTTATGCTGTTGAGCTTTCGCTTCACTTTAAAAGTTATTTACAGTCAGTGACCACAGTCTTGTCCTTGTCAGGAAACTGCATTCAGAGAATGAGAAGGACACCTCCCTTGGATGAGCTACAGCCACCACCTTACCAAGACGACAGCGGTTCTCCTCACCTCTCATGCACACCCTCTGAAATCGGGGATGGGAAATGTGAGATTTCCCGCTGCAGCAACAGCCCACGGTGTTCCTTCAACAAGTGCCCAAGTGAAGGAAGCACAGGACATGAGGCAGAGAGCTTTCACAATAAAGGATATGAAGATGATGTCCCTAGTGACAGCACTGCGGTTCTCAGCCCTGAAGTAAGCAGAAGCATCCTGCGGTGCCAGTGACAGTTCTCTGGGAGTTAAAGGCCTTGTACTTTTTCTCTTGACAACAGTAGGTCTTTATGGTGTCTCAGCCCCTGTAGCTTCTCATCCCACTGTCAAGCCTTCATCTAACAAGCTCACTGAGGCTGCTGCAGCCTATATCCCACACCCTTCCCGTAACAAAGAGACAGGAGCTAAGGAAGGTTGTTGTTTCTTAAATACTTTACATAGTACATTCTGGATGATTTACCTTTTTGCTCATGTTTCATGCGTTTTATTATTTTATTTGGGGTTTTTATTTGTTATTTAATTTTTTGTTATTTTATTTGTTAAAATTTTATTCAATGTTTGACAAGCCTTTCAAATTAATCTTCTGTATTTTCATTTCATAGAGTATGACAGGAACATGTGTTGGTTAGCTTTTACTGTGGCTGACTGCATTTTGTTACTTTCTGAAGTGAAAAAATGTGAAAATGGCACCAAACTAATAGTGGTGTCAAAGCTCTTTTGTAATTAAAAAAGAATGTGTCTCATTTATTCTTAGGGTGAGGACTAAGGAGACACAAGCCTCACGTGCAGCAATTATCTGTAGGATTTGCTTTCTTTTTCAAGTTTTACATTGCAGACTTGTAGAGCTTTCCCCTACCACTGCCATCACTCTGACATCGTCTGTGTGGTAGTTGTATATCTGCTGTCCAAATAGTGATGGTCATTTTCTGATACAGTGCGGTTAAGCTGGGAGCATAATTTCTTCAGTTTGGGGTTTTCAACCACAATTAAAATAAAAAAAAACACTCTAACTACTTTTCTAGTAGTTTTAGTATTGTCATACAGTATCTGACCTAGAAAAAAAATGTTGCATTGATACTTTAAGCTTAATGTGTCATGATGCCACCATTCTTGTATGCTATCACCTAAACACATTTGAGAACTTTGTGTTTTGCAATTTGTATAGGTAACCACTGACTTAACAGTGACCCTGGATTATAACAGTGACTACAGTACAATAGTATCTGAAACTAGGTGTCAGATACTCTTCATAAGTCAGCTTATTCATTGTTCAGTCACTTCTACAGGAAGTAAAAAATGCTAGAAGCAGCAGCTCTGTTCTAACTCAGGTTACTGTGAGTGCAGAAAAGGACTTAATAGTAGCCACCTTACTCTGTACATTGTTGTTGACCCAAGGTGTTGTCTGAGGATTTCTTTGTTGCAGAGCACCATGTGGACACACTACAAGGCAAACTGTCCCAGAGGCATTAATCATCAAAGTAAAGTGTTCAGATACAACCAGATGCCTGCGCCCCCCCCCCCCGTGTGTGTGTGTGTGTGTGTGTGTGTGTGTGTGTGTGTGTGTGTGTGTGTGTGTTTTCATCTACTTCAGATGCAAATCAGAAATAAAGCAAATTAAGATAAGGTAGGTTAACAGGACTTGTCATAGGATGTCAGATCAGGTAGCTGGCCAGCCCATGTTGACTGCATTTTTCTCACTGTCTACTCATCAGTTCTGTCATCACCTGATAGCAGGACCAGCAGGGGGCACCCAGAGCTGGCAGCAAACTCTTGTTTATGGGAGAGATAAAGAGAGAAATATACCTGTCCATCACTGGAATTTGCCAATCATAAAAACTTGCAGCCTGAGGAACAGTTAGGATTTTCCCTTGTATTTCATAAGTAGAGCCAATGGGTGACAAAGACAAACTAACAGCTGTGGCTCACAGTCGATGTGGCAGGACACTGGGCATCCCATTTCTTTGTGAACCTTGTCCTCACTTGTTCCATCACACATTTTTTGTAGTCCTTGGGTCTTTGGCATATCTTATAGGTTGTTCCCTTAGGACTTCTGTCTGTGTCTCTCAAGCTGCTGCTTATCTGGAGGTTTCAGAAGTTATACTTTTACTGTGTTAACACCATGCAGTTTTTTCCATTCTTATGTCTTTTGTAGCATCCTCAATACAGTCACACAGTGCATCAACTATACATTCCATGAATGCTTAGATGTGGAATTTTTGATAGCCTAGACTACTATAAAATTGTATTTTTCCAAGTTTATTTCTCACCCCTGTAATATCTGTCATTATCAGAGGAGTCATACAGTAGGTTCATGAGCTAGTACTATGAAAGCTTCCAACAGTGAAAGGGAAGGATTGCTCTCTTAGTGCCTCTTTGAAGAATATGAATATCTATGTTTCTAAGAATTGTGAGGATGTGTTGGAAGCAAAATCTAGAAATAGCTGTTTAGGACCTTATAAAATTTTATTTTCTAAAAACCCTTGTTACCATAATACTATTTTTTAAACATTAAATTGAAATACCAAAGATACAATAGTAATCTATAAAAGCAATCATGAAATGAGTTTGTACTTTTAACATCCACCTAAAGCTGCAACCACATTGCTGAGGACAAAGAAAGGAAGCTTGCTGTGGCTTGCTGGCCAGCTAGCCTAACCAAAAAGTGACAAGCTCTGGGCTCAGTAGAGGACCTTGTCTCCGGGGCCTAAAGAGGAGAATGGTAGAGAAGGCCTCTACCTAACATCCTCCCTTGGTCTCTATATTTGTGTGTACTGCAATGCATCCCGACATGCACAAGCATACACCAAACACATGCAACATAAAAAAAAAAAAACATGTTTAGCATACAGAAAACACATACAGCACACACAAGCATGTGTAACATATACTGAACACATACAGCATACACATAAACAACAAATTTAAAGAATGTCGTCTGTAGTAAAAAGTTTCTGGCCCAGCCTAGTCCCAAGGTCTGGACCTGCCCATAGCCACTTAGCCCCAAATTATCACACAAAGGTTTATGTTAATTACAAACTGTTTGGCCTATGGCTTATTGCAAGCTAGCTCTTGCATCTTAAGCCATTTATACTAATTATGTTTTGCCATGTGGCTCATGGCTTTCCTGTATTTTCATATCTTACCTTCTCTGGGCAGCAGCTTACAGTGTCTCTGTGTGACTCCGCATCTTTCTCACTGTCTGATCAGCAGCAGCTCTGTCATCACCTTTATCTGTGCTTGGATTTCCTGCCTGTCTATAATCTGCTTTGCCATAGACCAAAACAGTTCCTTTATTATCCAATGGGAATTCACAGCAGACAGGAAACCGTCCCATCAGTTTGTCCTGTTTTCCACATATGATACCAAGAACTGCGTAAGACTGACAGTATCAGAGGCTCCTGCCTTTTTCCCGTTTTCTGCTGTAAAAAGAACCTTTCCCCAAGCTAGGATAGGTCTTAGGACATAGCGCTAAATCAACTGAAAAACCCAGAAGCTTGTTTCTCTTTCTCTCGAACAGATAAGCAAGACTTTGCATAACGGTCTCATTCAGGGTCAACTTCTTGTCCTTGTTCTTTTGTTCAAACGGATTTCACCCACTACCTGTGTGCCTGCTTGTGGAAAAAGAATGGAAAGCAAGAGCTTTCATTTCAACGTTGAGATAGATGTTTCTCATAGGAGCTCTAGTGCCTGCATCTGCCCGAGCTGTATCTCAAGCATATCCAGGAGAGCCTCTGAGTGCAGTGTTCTTCTGGGTGGGGTGTCCTTTGAGCTAATAGGAGAAGAGAGACCTGGGTTATCCTTGTTCTGTGCCACACTAGCGAAGGGTCCAAGTGTTGGCACTGGTTTAGATAGTGTCAGTAATTATATAAGATCTCCAGATAACTTGGGTAGTTAGACTATCAGGAATTTGAGACCATTACTGGTCTCACTTTCCATTTCGTAAGTAACATGTAGTTTTAGCCTTTCTTCAGTTTTTGAAATGTGTATTTCACTGTGTCATTGGCAATTCATGTGGAGAAAATACAATTGTTTTGAGTTCTGGTTGAAAGTTGAGATGAGCGTGCGCTATGACATAGAGATTGAATATCTGGTTGCACATGTCTTGAGCCCTTTGCACTTCTAGTTAGATTTCCCATTTCTACTGTATTTATTGTATTTTAGGTGGAGTCATCTCAGACATCCCCAAAAATGGAGCCACATTTTTCTGTAGCATTGAATTTGCTCTTCTCTGCAGACTACTCCATCAGGAGCAAAGACTATGACATTAATATGCACATTAAATTCTAGTTTATACAAATATACATCCAATTTTCTCAAAACTGTGATAGCACATATTACACTCAAAAGATGTCTTCATTATAAAGTATTTTACCACTTAAATTACACTGCCCTGTAAGGTAATGTTAGCCTATAGTTAACTGATACTTATACTTTTTCCATGACAGCAAATAAAAATTGTTTTTATATCATACTCTAAAAGAAATTGTCATTTATTTACATGCTAGATTAAGTAATAAGATTAACAACTAAAAACATTTAAATTTGCTTTTCTTAGGACATGTCAGCTCAAGGATCCTCCTCACAGCTTCCTAAACCTTTTGATCCAGAGCCAGAAGCTAAATATGGCACACTGGATGTGACTTTTGACTATGACTCACAAAGACAGAAGCTTCTGGTAACGGTGACAGCTGTCACAGACATTCCAACATATAACAGGACAGGTGGCAACTCGTGGCAGGTACATCTTGTTCTTCTACCTATAAAGAAACAGAGAGCTAAAACCAGCATCCAGAGAGGACCATGCCCTGTCTTCACAGAAACATTCAAATTTAACCACGTTGAATCGGAGATGATTGGAAACTATGCAGTTAGGTTTAGACTATATGGTGTCCATCGTATGAAGAAAGAAAAGATTGTGGGGGAAAAGATTTTTTATTTAACAAAGTTGAATCTTCAAGGGAAAATGTCATTACCGGTGATACTGGAACCTTCTTACAATCCTTCTGTGAGTATCTCATCAAATGACCCGGATACAGTTTCTGTTTATGGCACATAACACACGCAGCAGGAGAAGTCTGTAACTAACCCCACTGCCTCCACACTTGCCATTTGCATAGCAACCAGACACACGTATCTAAGCCTTCTGTTCTGTTTTCACCTTCTAAGCTCTCATGCAGGTCTTTGCATTTGTTCCTGTTAACTGCATTAAATGGTTGATTGTGCATTGTCCAGACTCACTACAGAAGTTACCCTTTTGAGAAAAGACTGAAAAATTATGACCTCAAGCTTTTTAATTTTTTTCCAGATTATAGTTTTACACTATATATCTCTATATATTTTTAACAAACATTCCCACAAGGCATTGCAGATTACAGGAGAATAATGACTGCATTGTTTATTTAAACCAGGGAGATGCATTATGTCACATAGTTATTTCAGTATGAGAAGATCTGTGACTTGGGTAAGTGTAAATTATGACTTACATTTATTCCTTTCTGTGTTATATTGGAAAAGAAACATTTTACAATGTGAATATGCAGACTTTAGAATAGATTTAAATTTTAAGTTAGAGGTCTGATGTTTCATGCTTGTTTCTAAGCTTGACTGTGTGAGCCTAAAACCTGGGCTCTGGCCTATGTATCATACCAGGCATTAGCTGAACCTGCCAGCTTCCATTTGCCATGCACCCAGACTACTTCAACCAGGTCCTTGCAGGATCTTTATATGGAAAAGATGATGGTAGGTATAATATGTCTTGTAGATTTCAGTTTTATTGATAGAATTAACACATCATTTAAAATTTTTGGAGTAAACATTCTTGGAGTGATGCCCTTTACAATATTTTTGTTCCTGAGAATTTTATACATGTATACAATGAAATATGATCATTTCTTCAAATTCCTCTCCTGTCTCCTTCAACACATCCCCATCCCGCCTGCATGTCTTTTAAATAACCCCTCAGTCCAGTTAAGTGAGCATGAGTGTGGGGCTCCTAGCATAGCCTGCATATTTAATAACTTCATTTTTCTTTACAGTTGAGCTATACTCAACTGTGTAGATGCCTTTTTAAATAAGAATGCTTTGTAAGAATAAAAGAAAGAAGACAACCAGACAATAGTTTATGGGGTAAGACATGAAATATTCTGCTAGTATTAGTGCAGTCATTGAACTTGTTCTCTATCTAGTATGGATGCGCAGTAGTTCTCTGTGGAGAACAGGCCTTTACACAATTATAACTGTATAATGTCATAGTCATAGCTGAGTTAATAGAAGATAAAGACCGGCCCCAAAGACTCTGCTTATGTTGTTTTGATGACATCATCTGTTTCCAGTTCTATAGTAATTGTTCTCTTTGCCATAAACAATAGTAAAGCTCATCTCTGCTCAAGATAAGTGACTCCTACATTGCATGCATTGTTTTGTAGTCATGGATTCTGTAATATTTTTGGCCAGGAAGTACAGTAAGTTCCTAGGGGCTATTTACAAGAAGGAGTTACTAGGTAAGTGGCTTCTAAAGCATACTGTTTACGTCTACAGAAAGGTGTCTGTCTTCTGCTCTTAGAAACTTCCTCTAGGTACGAGTGACCCTGTCCTATTTAGTAGCTGCATCTCATTGCTCTTTAGCCTTGCTTTGCCCTTCATACCCCTTCAAAATCTTTGAACTCAGCACATTACAGTTTTTAGACCAATTATAACAGTACTATACCAAATCTCAAAGTACAGTATCAATAGAACTCATGTATTTTCTGTATGTGTCATGGTACTAATGTTCTTTTTGCTTAACTTTTAATATAAGCTGAAGGGGAAATTCTTGTTATTGTAATTTACTTGAAAGAGCTTCTCTTTGAATCTGTAAGACATTTATGAGGTACATTTGTGGTTAAAAAATGATTTCTTCTATATTTAGTCATTTATTCTTATAGCTTTTTAGTGATTATTTACTGTTATTATTATAAGAATTAAGTTCACCAAGAAAGTTTTAATCCAGCACCCAAATCTACAAATTACTTTTTAAAAAATGTTTAATGTTTATAGTTTATTTCATAGATAATAACATAATTCACATATAGTATTTAGTCTTCATAGATAGTTTCTTAGGAACTTGTTGGGTCAGGACATGCAGAAATGACTTAATACTGTGATAGTTTTTTCTAGTGGAAAAATTAAAACAGCATTGAAATGTGGCTATAGCTTGAATGTGCCTCAACCATTGCACATAGAAAATGTGTTGAGAAGATGTGAGTTCCATTTCAACCAGCTATGTGAGCTATCTCAAGTATCTTGAGCATCAAGCTTCTGGTGACTGAAATGAAAGGCTTAGACCAGTGAGCTGGAGGCTGCGTTTGTCTCAGAAATTCTGATTCTGCTCACAATATGAAAAGTGGGATAAGCTTTATTACATCTTTGTATTTGATTGTATGTATTTGTATGTGAGTGGGTAGGTGAGGTGGATGTGCCACAGTGGTAGTCAGAGGATGGTTACCAGGATCAGATTCTCTCCTTTCACCATGAGGGTTCTGGGCATCCAATTCAGGTCATCAGCTTTGGTGGAAAGTTCCTTTATCCACTGAGCCAGAAATGGGATAAATTTTAGGTGTTTATATTATCTTTTTTTTTTTTTGTGGTGAACATATACTGTTTTCTAGCTGTTCCATACCTTTTCAACTTTCTAAAGTCTGAGGGAGTCCACCTTCTTTAGACACTCTAATACTCGCTTTCCCAGGCTTATTTATGTTTAGAGCAAGATATTGAGGTCTAGATTTACATTTGATGTTTGTTTTGTAATACAATATGAGCCAGTAAAGTACCGAATGTGACAAAGGAAATCTCTTTTTTAAAGGTTAAAAGTAAGGAAATTAGCAGATGTTCACTCTCTGTCTTCTCCATGCTGTAGATGTCATAGGGAACTTGTAATAATCTGGGAAAATGCCTGTCAGAAAGTTATATTTAATTCTATTCCAGGTAAAGAATAGTTGTGCTTGTAAGAGTAAGTTAGTCTTTACATTTCCTGTTGTTTGAAGAAGATTTAAATCTCTATCACTGGACACGCATGTTTCTGTAGGTCCTCCCATGCCTTCATTCCATACTTGGATCTATTAAAGGATAATGCACATTCACAGATGTTGGATCAGCATGTTCCTGTGATGGAAAGACTAGTCACCCTATCCTTGCTAGCAGTCAGGGTAGAAGTGCCATCCATTCTGGGCACTTTGCAAGATTGTGATGGTGCTGAGTGTGGCAAACAGTGAGTATAGAACCTTTGTAGTTACTGTAAATAGGGGTTGCTGTTCTTTGATTAAACAGCATCCCTACTTAGTTTGAATAATTCTAACATTTTGTCCAGATTTATTATACATAATATTTTCTGGTGTTACTAACCATTGCAAATGTAATGATTATTTTATTTTCTTTCTTAGGCCCAGAATTTGGGTTATATAATTACCTGAAATCATATAATCAAATATATAAATATTTGATTATATATATTTTAACATATTTTTATTTTAATATATAAAACTATATCTTTATATTTCTTAAAGGATCAGTGTTCTATGTCACTTGCTCATTGAGAGTTTTTAAGTAGATTTAGCCTTTTATAACATGAAAATTTACACTCGTGGGACACTATCTTTTAAATTTTATTTAAATAGATTTTATAACCAAGCCTTTTTCCTAAATAACCCAGCTCTGTCCTGTTAATCACAGTTTATGTGAATATTAGTGAACTCGAGAGGGTTAGCACCATGAGAATTCTTGATACAAATCAGACAAACTTTCCAAAGAAAAAAATGGAAGTAATAGATTGTTTACTATTATAGCTAAATGGTGACATTCCTTCTTCCTTTACTTGTCAACTGAAATGATAGTATCATGATTTACCAAGTGCACACATACTCTCTCTATTTTTATACATCTAAGATCAAAGATATCTTGAAAGGGCTTAAGGGTTAAAAAACAAATCCCAAAGGATCCCAGGTAGCAAAACAAATGAGGGTCAAGTGGATCTCAGACTTCCCACATCAAAACGGCAAGGCAGACCTGCTTCTCTGTTACTGTTCCTCAGTTCCTCAGTTCCTCAGTTCCTCAGTGCAGCCCTTCGTTGGGTCTAGTCCATCTCTGTTGTGACGACAGTGCCTGAGAAGACAACTGAAGAACTTACTTTCAATAATGCTTTCAGATAGTTCAGCTGAATAGTGTTCTATATGCTGCATACAATTTTAAGTATGAACATATTAGCTTATTTACTCTGAGATGGATGCTGTGGCCTCAGTTTACCCAGAGTGGTCCCTGCAGAACCTTCCCTGGCAGTCTGCCTTCAGTATGCTGTATGCTGTCATTGTATCTTACAATACTAAATTTGTCTTAAAGGAGATTTGAGTTATCAAGAAATGTTGTTTCCTTTGGCAATTTTTCAAATTTTTAGATTTTTAGATTTACTTTAAATATTAAAATTATGGCATTTGTTAGAAGCCAAGAATATTTTGAGAAGAGAAAAATAAAAACACATTAAGAGGGGTTGATATTATTATGGCGATGAGAATTTTACTTCACCAGTGTTGAGTAGATTTAGGTTTTCTTTTGATTCAGTTTATTTAAACAGACTGTGTCACCAAAAACATGAGAACTAAATTTTCAGTAACTGACAAATAATATCTACAATTTCTTTGGTCCCTTAGGAACAGATATTTGGTTAAATATACCGAGTGGCCTATTACCTGTTGAAGGATGTGTTTATAGTATAGTCCCACTTGACTATCCTGGAGAAATGACATGAATTGAGAAGACAATATTACCAAATTTGTCTAAAACATGACTTCACGGGGTGTGGTCAGCTCCCATTAAGACCTGGTAGCTTATGTAATCAATTGTCAATAAATAATTCCTACAATACATGACCAAAAACAAGTTGGGAGGATAGGATTTATCTTACACTTGTCTTAACAGTCCATTATAAAGGGAAGTCAGGACAGGATCTCAAGACGGGAATCTGGAGGCAGGAGCAGGTGAGCAGGCCATGGAAGGACGGGAATCTGGAGGCAGGAACAGGTGAGCAGGCCATGGAAGGACGGGAATCTGGAGGCAGGAGCAGGTGAGCAGGCCGTGGAAGGACGGGAATCTGGAGGCAGGAGCAGGTGAGCAGGCCGTGGAAGGACGGGAATCTGGAGGCAGGAGCAGGTGAGCAGGCCATGGAAGGACGGGAATCTGGAGGCAGGAGCAGGTGAGCAGGCCATGGAAGGACGGGAATCTGGAGGCAGGAACAGGTGAGCAGGCCGTGGAAGGACGGGAATCTGGAGGCAGGAGCAGGTGAGCAGGCCATGGAAGGACGGGAATCTGGAGGCAGGAGCAGGTGAGCAGGCCGTGGAAGGACGGGAATCTGGAGGCAGGAGCAGGTGAGCAGGCCGTGGAAGGACGGGAATCTGGAGGCAGGAGCAGGTGAGCAGGCCGTGGAAGGACGGGAACCATTTCTTGACTTGCTCCTCCTGGCTTGTTTTGAAGCAGACAAGGGGAGGCTCTTTACTCTCCGAGTCTTTTTTGAACAAGGTTAAACAGCGCTTTAATTTATCAATATAATGTTTCTTACACTCCCCTTTTGAGATAGTCCTGAATACAATAACATCTTCTGTCTCCTAACAGTTACCAGACTCTGTATTTTCTTCATCTTTCTGTCTTCTCATATCCAGGGCCCTGACTAGTCTCTGTCTTGTTTCTGATCTTAGAGGGAAAAAGACTAAGAAAATTAGCTGTGAGATTGTCATACATGCCCATTACTAGTCGATGAAATTCCCACTGGTTGCTGATGTGCTGTTGTTAGAGAATTGTGTCGTAAGCATTGTCTGCATCTGTTGAGATATAGATTTCGTCCTTTGTTCTGTTGTGGTGGTGTAGGACGTCTACTGAGTGTGTGTATGGGGGGTGCACATGTGAATGTGGGTGCATGTGTGTGTAGTGAACATGTGGACAACTGGTGTTGGTACTCAAGTGCCTCAAGTGCTACCCATTGTTGTGTGAAAGTTTGCTCTATAGGGCAGGCTGGATCTCAAGCTATCAGGGATTTGCCTATTCCTGCCTGTCAGCTTACCATCACCGGACTCATAGGTACATACTACCATGACCAGAGTTTTATATGAGTTTTGTTGATCAAGACAAACACTTTACCAACTGTGCCGTTTCCTAGCCTATTGCTGTTTTTTATTTGTTAACTTTACCATACAGTCCTGAATAAATCCAGTTTTGTTGTGACAGCTTGTTAGTATTTTATGGGTTTTTTTTTTTTTTTTGGTTTTTTTTGTATGTTTGTTTTTTCTGGTTTTGGTGCTCATAAAAGATAGCCTTTTCTTCTGATGCTGTTGCCATGTTCTGGTATCTTATTTTCAAGGAATGAACTAGAAAATATCTTTTCCTGTGTGTGTGTGCTATAGTGAGATTATGTTGTATTATAAATAGTTGTCCCACCTACTGGTTTAATAAAAATGCTGATTGGCCAAAGGCAGACAGGAAGTGTGGGCGGGGCTACCAGACAAAGAAAACTCTGAGAACAGGAAGAACAAGGCAGAGATGCCACAGCCAAAACAGCCAACAAATACAAAAGACAACTATACTACTCTTTTTTAAAAAAATTACCAAGCCACATAACTAAACAAAATAAAAATCATAAGTTAATTTAAGGGTAAAGAGTTAGCAAGTTATATACCTGAACCCTAGGCCGATCAACATAAAATTAATATAAACATCTATATGTCTCTTTGGGACTGCGGTTCTATTCAAAACTAAGCCAAAAAATCCAAGCCAAAAACATAATACAACAGTGTGTGCTTTTAAAGTTTTAAGTGTTTGCTGATATATTAGTACAGTTGTCACAAAAGACCAAAATGTAGGCAGCTTACAGTAATAAACTTTTCTTTCTAGAAGTATGAAATTGGTACTGGCAGATAGTGGTTCATCAGAAGTCAGCTGACAGTGGCTTCGTTCTTGGTGACCACGTGACCAGTGTCACTCCTTTCTCCACTGTGTCTTCAGATGGCACTGTCCCTGTATGTCTTTGTAGAAAGTCTGTTTTCTCTCCAACAAGAGAGCCATTGGATCAGGGACCTAGCTTCTCTAATGTTCACTTCCTTTTGAAACACACATTCATAAGTCTGCAAAGACCTTATTTTCAGGTAAGTTCACACCAGCTATACCAGTATTATCGTTTGAACGTTTCTTTGTGGGAAATACCTTTACGCAGCAGTGGATAGGGCTATCAGTGAAGTCATCTAGTGAGGCGGTTACTTCTTGGGAAGTTTGGGTTTCCTTTGGTGTGGTTTAGGAATTCAGTTTTCTTACTCATGTATTCAGATTTTTTCCATTCCTTTTTAAGCTGTTTCAGAAGTTTATGTACTTACAGGAAGTTTTGAAATTTGTTTAAGTTGTCTAATTGATTGAATTCCAAACAGAAGTCCCTTTATACCTTTGTCACTTCTAGAGGTCCATAATAATCGCCCTTTTTTCATACTTGATTTTAGGAGCTGCAATTTTATCTCGTATTTTCTTTGCCACTCCAGTTAGATGTTTGTCAGTTTTCTTGGCCATTTCAAAGAATCAATTTTTATTTTGTTCTTTTTTTTTCTCTGTAGTACTTACAAAGTCTTTCACCCCCTCTTTGTTTAAATTCCTGTCTTATTGCTTTGGGCTTATTGTAGCCATTTTCTAGGTTGTGTTTTGATGATCTGAGGCACCTTCTTTAAAGGAACCATGGCTGTAAACCTCTCTGAACTAGTTTTTGCTGTGTCTCATATGACATGATTTGTTCTCACTTTTATTTGTCTCAAATACTAATTTATTTTTACTTCACCTTTGAATCATCGTAGTTATTTACAAATGTTAATTTGCACATTTGTGAGTTTCTCGTTTCCTTTTGTTAGTGATTTCTAATTTAACTATCTTAAAAAAATTAACTGAGACTTATTTTTTGACCTAAGCATTGTCTGTCCTCATTTGCCCACAGAAAACATTCCATATGCACTTGAAAAAATTCTCTCCAGTGTTCTGCAACTGTGAGACACAGTTGGTCCACAGTGCCCACATCTCCTCTTCCTGTAAGAAAAAAGGGAGTATTGTTGACTTCAGTTGTTACTATGGAAGAGGCTCTGCATTTTTGCAGTTTTGTCAGTTGTTGCTTTATTGTATTACAATTGTTTTATTTGGGGGCTACATCATTGAGTGACATTATTATCATGTTACTCTTTCTCTCATATTAAATTTACTTAGTATATATTTGGGCTAATGAGTATAGCACTCTTGTTATGTTTTGTTTATGCTTGCATGATATATCTTCTTTTCAGTCATTTTCACTGTCACTTCAGTGGTGTCCTTAAATCTAACAAAGCTCTTAAAGATGTAACGTTTTTGTGACCTGTTGTTTGAAATATATTCTGCCAGCCCTTGATTTCTGGTTGGGATATTTAATCTGTCTACATCCAGTGTGGTTACTGTTGACCGAAGTGCCATATTACCTTTTGTTTGCTGTGTCTCACTCCTTGTCTCTCTGCTTCTCCATTACAGATTTATTTTGTGTTAGATATGTTCTCATATGCTGCCTTACTTACCTTTCTACTACTTTACTTTCCAAGTTATTTTCTTGGTGAGTTTTCTGGGAATTACAATTAACATCTTAATTTAAAATAATCTAATTCAAGTGAGTACCAACCTAATTTCAGTAGTATATAAAATTTGTTTAGTGTGTGCCCCATCAATTTCCTTCTTCATTTTTGCTGTGATTATCATACAAATTACATCTGTATATATTAGAAGTTTATTAACAAATGTTTAGATTTATTGCTTTATTCAGTGTCTTTTAAATTGGATAGAAAGAGTTGTGTATTGTTTTCCTATTTCCACATTAACAAATTATGAAAAACAAAATTTCTTACCTTGTAAATTTGAAGACCATTAATCCCAAATTGTCAGCCAGGAACAGATTTCTTCTGGAAATGGCAAGAAAGGACCTTGCTTTGTTTTTCTTCTTCTGTCTTCTAAAGACTGCCTCTGTTTCTTGGCTCATGCTCCCTTTCTCCATCTTCTAAGTCAATAGCAGTGGCCTCTCTCTCTCTCTCTCTCTCTCTCTCTCTCTCTCTCTCTCTCTCTCTCTCTCTCTCTCTCTCTCTCTCTCTCTCGTTGCCTCTGTTTCCTGACCCCCTGACCTCTCTTATAAAGGTGCTATGCTGACCCGTAGAAAGATTTCTAGTCCCATCGGCTGGTGGTCCAGTCCCAGTGTTCAGACCCATTCGCAGTCCCACAGCCGCTTAGCACCAAATAATCACACAAGGCTTGTATTAACTTCATGCTGTTTGGCCTATGGCTCAGGCACATTGCTAGCTAGCTCTTTCATCCTAACTCCACCCATTTCCTTTAATCTGTCTGCCATGTGTCCTGTGGCTCACCTGTGTCCTTACATGCTGCTTCTTGCCAGCTAAATCAGTCTCTCTTGACTCCACCCTCCTCCTACCTATGCTCCAATTTCCCCACCTACTCCTTTGGCCCACTCCCACCATAGGCCAGAACAGTTCCTTTTTCTCACAACATACAGAAAGACATTCCCACATACTGACCCACTCCAATAGTGAAGAACACTCTTCCTTTGAAAGATCTTTCATTGGGTCTACAAAGTTGATTTCCCATATAAGGTAACATTTACAGGTTCTGAGGCTTTTGAAGCCTCCAAACCTGTTCCTATGACACAGCTCCTCCAACAAGGCCACAGCTCCCAGTCCTTCCCATTTTTACCAACTGGGGGCCAAGTATCAAATATCTGAGCCTGTGGGGCCATTCTCATTCAAACCACCCTATTCCACTCTGGGACCTCCATAGGCTTTGTCCATAACATAGTGAAAAATACATTGACTCAAACCTCAAAAGTCCCCATTTTTTTCACAGTCTCAATACATTTTTAAAGTCCAAAGTCTCTTCTGAGACTCAAGGCAATTCTTAATTATAACCCCCTATAAAAGCAAGTTACTACTTCCAACATAAAAATGGCACAGAATACATGTTACAATTCCAAAAAGGTGGAGAGGAGGCATAATGAGGAAGTATTGGACTAAAACAAGACCAGACCCCAGTAGGACAAATGTCCTGTAGCTCTGTGTCTAATACTGAAGGGCTTAGATGACTCCACCCTTGCAGATTTGCTAACTACAATACACTTTCTCTTGTGGGCTAGTTCCACTCATGTCTGCAGCTCTACCTGGCAAATATCGTATTCTGCTACCTCTAATGTCTTGGAATCTTCAACATAACAAAGGCTTTGCTTTCACAGCTTCATGCAACAGCCTCTCAAGACCACCATTCAGGGTCTCTTGTGCCACGTGCCCAGCCTCAGCTGCTTTTCCTAACCACAGAGGAAAATTCTATAACCCCTTTTCTATATCCTTGACTCTAAAGCCAGAACCACATAGCCAATGCTGCCAATTTGTGATGACTGCTTGGAATAGAGGCTGGCCTCCTCCTTGAATGACATTTTTATAAGCTTTAATTTGTTAGTATTTTTTAGTTGCAGAAAATTCCACAGGTGTTTCCTTTTTACAAATTGGAAGCTTACCTTGGTGAGGTCTGGCCCTGAGGGCACCACTCCCTTAATATCATTTCACACTAGGCCTTTCTTTAATCTTCTCATCTCAGGTGTTAGCTTCAACATTAAATTTCCTGGTGCTCTTTTTCCTTAAGACTGTACGATTTGTATATTCTTTTTGCACTGCTTTCTCTTTTTCATTGTAGACCTGCATAAGAGTCAATAATAAGCTGCAGTAGAGTCAGTAATAGGCTGTCGTGAAGTCACCTCTGCCAACAAATTAGTCCAAAATGCTTCAATTAGCCTCAAGCATACATATTCTTATGACAAGGGCAAAAAAAAAGCAGCCACATTCTTAGCCAAGATGTCATAAGAATGGTAGCCTAGTTGCTAATATTTGGGCCTCCAGAGTCCACATTTCCCATAACAGTATTGTCTTCCAACCTCCTACTAGGATGTCCAATTAAGCTTCTGATAACAACATTCAACCACTTTCTACAAATCCCAAAGTCTTTCATATTCTTCCAAAAAACATCATGATCAGGCCTATTATAGAACCCACTCCTGGTACCAATTTCTGTCTCAGTTACTTGTTTGGTGCTGTTCACCATGACCAGAACAAATTATAGAAGAGTTTATTTGAAGCTTATAGTTTCAGAGGGTTGGAGTTCATTGCTATCATGATGGGGAGTGTGGCAGCAGGCAGGTTGATGCTGAGAGCTTGATCAGTAAGTGTGAGGTAAAGAGAAGGACACTGAGAATGGCGGGGAGCTTTGAAGCCTCCTGATCCTTCCCAAACAGCTCCACCAACTGGGCACCAAGTATTCAAGTATGTGAGGAGCCATCACACGTGTTTCCTCAGTCATATTTCTGAGACTCAGAATTCTGATATGCTGTGCTTGATGATGTTTCTCATGGGTATCTGAGGCTTTGTTCTCATCCTTATTTTTTTTCTCACTCTTAGACTGGAAATTCTCAAATTACTTAGCCTTCCAATTCAACTCTACTGATCTCTTTATTGAATTTCTCATCTCAGTTATACTTTTCAAATCCAGAAGTCATTTATATCTCTTTATAAACATTCTGACTTTATGTGGTTTCTGTTAGCTTTTTGAGCATAATTAAAAGATCTGATTTAGGAGCTGGAGAGATGGCTCAGAGGTTAAAAGTGTGGGCTATGCTGATAGGGGATTCAAGTTCAGTTTCTAGCACCTTTGCTGGGTGTCTAGCCATCATCTGTGGATCCCATACTTTCCGTGAGTACTGAACTCAGGTACACAACCCACAAATATGTACTTAATTAATTGTTTTTTTATTTACATAAAAAAATTTCTGATGTACAATCTTCTCTTGAAGCCTATTTTTTGGCCTTTCACAGATCATGCTCAGATTTTGGTATTTTGTTTTTATGTCTTATAGCCTTTTTCTTGTTTAAAATAATTGGAAATTTAACTGTTATAAAAGACTACACATAAAAATGAGTCCCATCTCCCAGTTTATTGTTGATTTTTTTTCCCTCATTATTGCTGATTTTGACTTGAAGACAGATTAATTCTACAAAGTCTATTGTTCATCATGGGCAATTGCTAGACTCTGGTTACATTGGTAGTCAGCTAATGATTAAACTGATATTTCCTAAAAGCCTTGAGTCACTAATTCTACCAGCATTCTATGGGACTACATGTGTTGTGATATACCTTTAGTGTTCCTAAGGCCAGTTTACAGCTGCCTTAGCCTTCCCTATTAGCTTCATCTGAAACTGCTCCCTTAGTAGTTACAGCATTAAACAGTCCCAGGAGTTGTAACCAACCTTTGTCCTAAGGATACAGCTATTGTGATCACGCAGCTAAGCCCAAGGCCAAGTGAGATGGAGACCAAACCTTGAACATAGAACCTTCTTGTGAACTGTGAAGCAAGTTGAGCTGAGACAGTTCTCTGAGAAAGCTGCTGGTCATTCCAACCCATCTCTCCCACTCAGTGTCTTCTCAGCTTGGGAGACTCCCACTTTTTAAGATGGCAAACTAAAGAATAAATTTTAAGTGCTTTGAAGCTTATTGTTCTTATGGTAATCAGTTATTTTTCTTGTGAATAACACTTCTCAGACTGTTAGTTTTTGTTAGCTCAGATTGCTTAAAAAGTTTATTTTCACAGCTTTTTGCTGATGCTTATGATGCTTGTGTGGGGCAGAATACTTTCAGAAGTGCTTACTTTACTGTTCTGGTATTAAGAATTTTGAGTAGAGATATGTTACTATCAAGGCCAGTTTTGTGGAAGTATAGTTTATTCGTATCTAGTGTTCTCACTTTGGCATGGGGATTGCTAAGTAGGTTGTGATAATCTGACCCTCTCGCACATCGCCCACTTAAGAAAAACCTGTGACAGTCAGAGGAGCCAAAAGTTAAGAGAATAAGAAATAACAGATGGCAAGGCCATGAGGAAACCTGACTGAGCATAGAAGAATTCTCTTACGTCTGCTTTCTAAACAACCCCCTTCCTCCATACACACCTATGGAAGGATTCATAGTATCATACACAAGAAGTAGAAAGTTGGGGAAAGACAGCTATGATGTCAATCTGTTATGGAAATAAAATAATATAGTGATGCTTTTGAAAGCACCATATGTTGCCTCATATAATCTTACAATAGGAACAAGGATTCCATGTTAGAATAGTGGCAGCTAGAGCATCAGTAGGCAAGTGCTTTGCTTTCAGTGGTAGGACTCTAAAAGAGGTAGAGCTGCTACAACACTCTTGTCATCTCTCACTAGCAGATGGAGCCTGCCAAAGATGCTGAGATGCTTTCCCTCCTTTGTGTTTGCTTCTTGGGACAGTGTCACTGTGACCTCAAATACATAGCCCTGCTGCCTCAGCTTCCCAAATGCTGTAGTTGCAGGTATGTGTCATCACACCTGGCTTTAAAATACTTTCTAGACTCTTTCCACCATCCTGGAACATGTGTGGACCTGTTACAATGAGGTTTTCTGGCCCAGCTAGCTCCACAGTTTGGACCCACCTGCCGCCATTTATCTGACCCAGCAATCCCAAAGTCCCAAAGAAGCACATAGACACTTATATTAACTTCATCCTGTTTGGCCAGTGGCTTAGGCATATTGCTAGGTAGCTCTTTCATCTTAACTCAACCCATTTCCATTCATCTGTCTGCCTCGTGGCCTGTGGCTCACCTGTGTTCCTTACATGTTTCTTCTTTGGGCGTCTGACTTGATCTGTCTTTGACTCTGCCTTTCTTCTCATTCCTATGCTCCTGTCTCTTACAGTGTTCACCAAGAGTCAAAAGGCTCCTTTATTTAAAAATACAGAAAGACATTCCCTCATAATAGAAGTAAACAGAACTTCTAGAAGGCAGATTTGCCAAGAAGGCTGTGGTGCATGGCAGTAGAAACAAAGAAAGTATACAGCTCTTCTTAAAATTTAAAGATTATGCTGGAGATGAAACCAAATTCTATACAGGCAAGAGATGTGCTGATATAGATAAATAAAAACAGCACATTAACCATTGGTGATAAAGCAGGAAAGACCCAAGTGATGTGGTGAAAGGTAACTCAGGTCCCTGTAACAGATTGTGCCAAATTCTGAGATAGCATTCCTGTACAGACCGTCGGACACAGAATCTGTGTGATGCTGTGCTCCTCGTGGGTTTAATGAAAAGTAAATAAATAAAAATGTGTTTGCTTTTCAAAAATGATTTCTCGAGGAGAATTTCCCCAGCTCCGGTCATTTGGGAGAGACTGAAAGAGGGTGCCCAAGATTCCCAAGCTAATTCATGGAAAATTCAATCCTAAGTCTGTCCCAGTTAAGACGTTACTGCTGTGACGAGCTATCATGACCTTGGCAACTTCTATTGAAAAAAAAAAAAAAAGACATTCATTTGGAGCTGGCTTACAACTCAGAGGTTTAGTCCATTATCATTATGGTGGGACATGATGGCATACAGGCCACCCTGGTGCTGAGAAAGAGCTGAGAGATCTGCATCTTGGTCTGCAGGCAGCAGCCGGAGACTTGTGCCTTACTTGTATAGCTTGATCATAGGAGACCTCAAAGCCCACCCTTCCTCCTACATGGCCATACCTCCTGCTAGTGCCACTCCCTGTGTGGCCATTTTCCTTCAACACACCGCAAACACTGTGCAGCACCAAAAATGCAAATGTCCTTCTAATGTGGGGAGGTCAAGATCCAGTTTGCTGGAAGAATTGAGATTGATCATTGTGGAGTTTCCAGCAGGTGTCAGCATTACTTTAATTAACAGACCGGAGCACTGCATTTGTGTTCTCACCGTCCTGCTGTTTGTATTAACTCTATTGGAATATGTCATATTCTGTCTAGAGCTGCATTCAATATTTTACCATCTACATTTCATTACGATGATCATCAATAGGATTACTTATTTATAATACTAAAGAATGAAAGTTTTACATTCTCAGAAGACTAAATATTGTAAAGAAACTGGGTCAACAGGGGGCAGCACAATCTTATTTAAATCATTTGACCATTCAAAACAAGATGATAATTTCTTGTGGTAGTGTATTTTCAAGCATAAAATCCTTTTATGTCAAATGAGATATAATTTATAACCCAACTGATTAAAGCAGATTTTACTAAAAGAAATAGTACTTTATAGTATTTGCTTATATTAAATACTGAAAATAATGGACTTACTTCACTTTAAATTTTAAAATTTTAGAAGAAAACTTTCCAGAAAGTGCTATGACTGCCTTCCATTTACAGATGAAAAAATTGAACCTTAGTGAAATCTTACAACATACCAAGGTCATACGGCACAGAGTTTTAGGGAGTGCACAAGAGCTCAGTTTCTGGGATCCATGCCTGAGAACCTGCCATGGCATAATTGTAAGTGGTCATTTCACCACTGATAATTCTGTGCTCCTTTGGTTTTCATTATGCAACTTAGAGGAAATGCTGATTCACGCTGGTGGATTAGAAATGATAATTTCAGCTCCTTATTCTGTAGCCTCCAAATATTTGTTAATTAAGAAAATGTCAGGAAAATGTTTATTTCATGGTGAAAAGGGTAGCATATTGAGTCTGATACAAACAAATGTTTTGCTACCTTCTAATATGTTAACAAGTAGTGTAATGACAAAGGCAGCAGATGCAGCTGCTCCACACCTTCCAGGTAAATTTACGTTTGAAGATGCTAATTATTCACTAGAGTCCCAGTTTGCAGTGGGCAGACTTAGAAACATATTTGCCTACCTTACACTATGCTGCTTCTCCTATTCACTCATGTTCCATATTCCTGTGTCTTCTCTTTTAAAAAAATAAAGTCATATTTTAAAAATGAAATCTAGTAGAGCCAGAAAGTACAGTTTTAAGCAATTATATAATCCAAAATAAAAATAATGTTTGGAAGCAGTTCAGGGCCATCATAGTCTAATTGTCATTTGAATTTATTTTCTAATAGTAAAATCTTATCACACAGATTCAGATAATCTCATTTAAAACATGCATTAAAAGAAACACTGTGCATTTAGTGTTTCTAAACTGGAGGCTGGAGGTGTGACTTAGCAACTAACAGCACACCTTGCTCTTGCAAAGACCCAAGCTTGGCTCCCAGTAACCAAGTCAAGGTAGTTCACAACCACCTGTAGTCCAGCTTGAAGTGCTTTCATTCATAGATACAGACACACACACAATTAAAAATAAAAATTTGTAAAGAGTACACCAACCTATATAGGAATAACCAATTGTAGCCCACCATATAATTTAGTGGCCAGTTTGTATAAGCTCACCCTCCAGTGTGTCTATGAAATCACATCTGGAGGCCAGAGCTATATTAACTTAGCAGCCAGCCGGTGTTGCATGTCTCAGAAAGGAAGCTTTTTCATTTTTTAGGAATATAATGAACCATGTAGGACAGGAATTCAAGTCCAGTGCCCTAATCTTAGAGCAAGACTCTTAGTTCCTGAATATGCTAAAGCTGCTCATGACAGGAATCCTGTATGATTATTTCTGCTATACTATGTCCAGATCTCCAAGGCTAATTGTATACAACATTCTTTTCTGTTTTGTTTTGAGATGGGTCTCATGTAGCCAATCCAAATGTGTAGCTGAGATGACCTTGGGCTTCTGATCCTCTTACTACCACATCACAAGTGCAAAATATATATTAAGTCTGTTTTACTACTGGATAAAAGTTGCATTTTTTTTCCTTGAGGTGTAAAATGGATGTGAAGGCAGGCCTTGGGGATGCCCTGTAGTGGAGGCATCTCTTAATAGCATAGCTAAGAAGTTGTGGTCCCTGTCTGGACACTCAGCTGTGCTGTGTGAACCTCCTCTGTTTCTCATGCTAGGTGAGAATGCTTCTTTTGCTCCTGCAGGTGCATACAGATTTCCCTCCATGCCCTGTTCTTCAGCATATGTCCTCTCCAGCCATCAATGTATGAAGTGCCTGGTGAGGTACAGATGCTGTAAGTAATGTGGGATCTGCCTGAGACCAATGAGAAGAGTAGTTAGGGTGCAGTGCAGTGGATACTGCAGAAGTGCTCTACTCTGAGGCTTAACTATCCCTGGCTTGTGTCTGCTGTCCTCCCTCTAAAGCCAACCTTCTGTAATCCAGAGTTTTTACATACCTTGATTTTCCTACATAAAATCTCTTACAACATTTAGTCCTATTCTGCATTTAAACTAGCCCATCTCTGCAGTATTGTGTCATGAACAGGACAGGCTCTTCACAGCCTTCTTGCTGAGCATTTCCAGATAGCTATTTTGTTGTTATATTATTGTTCCAGGAACTATGAGAAGGCAGTTACAAATAAAGTTCAGTCACAAATAAGTTGGGATTATGAGATATGTTTTTACTGAACATCTGAGCATGGTGGCACACACCTTTAATCCCAGCACTGGGGAGGCAGAGACAGGCTGACCCATAGAGTGAGTTACAGGCCAGCCTGAGCTATGTAGTGAAAGCAAAACAAAGAAAAGACTGCTGAACAGCCTGAGACCATAACCATTGTTTCCATTACTGCAACGGGGCTACTGTCTCCACTGCTTTTATCCCTAAGTGATATACAGAATTCCCACAGAAGTATGTCCATGGGAAGTGAATTTACCCACTGAATGACAGCAACATCTCCAAAAGAACAGCATTTGGGCACTCTGTATTTCACTAACACGCTGGGGATGTTTCTAGAAAACAGCAGGCTGTCGAAGAGTAAATATTGGGGAAAGAGACTCAACCAATGAGCAACAAGAACCCCTAGAATGAGTAATTCCTTAAAACCCAATCAGATGGCTCAGTAGGTTGAGTGCTGTTGTGCAAGCAACGGGGCTTGAATTCAGATCCCCAGTCCTCCAGCAACAATGTGGGAAGTAGAGGCAGGAGAATAGCCTGCATACACAACAGTGACCAAGAGACCCTGTCTTAAAGTGGAAGATGAGACTGACATATGCTGTGGCTGTGCACTCACACAGGAACACGCACAGAGTACAATTTAAGGAATTTGAAGGGTAGAATGAAATGCTGAGCATATTTTCTAAGAAGAGCTCCAGAATGAGAAACAAGATATGAAAATGGACAGATCATCACATGGAAAAGCATGGCCCAAAATGAGAATGTTGAAATTTCTCCACATCCAGGAAAATTGAAGTCAAATAATGAAACTCCAAAGACAGAAGAGAAATAGTACCGAGTGAGCATAGGGAACATGTGAGAGAGCAGCAGTTACTGGCTTCTCAAACAGCTCTGTGCAAGGCAAAGATCATGCAGGAATACAAGGTAACTAAAAACTCATTCTTATACCATCTAAATCACTTAACATGGAGGGAAAACTCCAGATATTTCCAGTCAACCAAGAGACCTTCCTCTCATAGATCATTGCTGAAATAATACATTTGTCAGGAACATACTGAGTTCAGAAGAATTAATGAAATAGAAGAGGCAATGGTGAGCCAAGAGACTGTTAAACATATAGAAAAGTACATATGAGCACAGAGGTAGGTTAAGCAGAAAAGCCCTGCAAAGACACAGATGATTTCAGCAACAGAATAGATTCAATTTAATGTAAACTTGTCCAACATCTGTCCAATAATCTTAAAATGTATGCTTTTTAAAAAAAAATAGCCATAGAACATTTATAAAAGCCAATCATATGCTATTCCACATGAACTTCTCCACAAATACCATGAACCACTATCACAAAAACCTCATTATTTGACCATAATAATGAAATTAGAAAATTGTTCAACAAATACCTCTAAAGTGTCCAGCACGTTTGCCAGATGTTCTAGGTTTTTAGTACACATTAATGAGAAAGGAATTTTATTCTGTATGGAATGTAGTTCCAAGAAAGGGAGAGGGCATGTAACAATATTGCAGTGGGTATGTGGTACACAAGCATTGGAAAGCACTGGGAAAGGAAAAGCAATAGGAAAGGCATGTGGGACAAGATACTGTTTAGATAGAAGGTCAAGATAAGGTTAGGAGTATGACTGTGCATGATGTCTGGAGTAGGTAGAGGGGGTTACCATATACAACCTAGGGAGGAACACTGCATACAGCAGGAGCAGCCCACCTAAGTATGAGGTATGTATGTGTGCTGAGTTCCCAATTATGAAGCTAAAACACCACAACTGCAGGATAGAGATGAGGCAAAAAGAGGTCATTCCCCACCCAGACCTATGTTTCCCAACACACACACACACACACACACACACACACACACACACACACACACACACACACACACACACACAAGCATTTTGAGTTATCCATGTGTCAGAGAATAAGACAAAGAGAAGTTCAGAATATTCATAATAAAACATAAAAGCAGTGCTTACCTTGTAGAGTATACTTATAACAATACTAGACATAAATGTTTGGTCTTAAATTTATTTACAGTATGACCTTTCTAAGGTCAGATGTGGCAGTACACACTTGTAATCTCAGCACTGGTAAGGTAGAAAATAAGGATTTCTTAGACCCATTTAAGATAAGGTCTAAACTGCCCAGGCAAACCTTGGTCTCACTCTGTAACTCAGGCAGACCTTGAACTTGCCAGCTCCCTGCCTCAGCCTTCTGAAAAGCTGAGATGACATCCCTGAGCCACTAGGCTCTGTTTCATCTTTTCCTCTTGTTTGTCTAATAACACACACTGAGCCCTGCAAGGAATCTGAAGGAGGTCATCACAACTGGTGTATTACCCTCCTCAGAGCGTAGGTAATGACCCCCACAAAAAGTGAGAGGAAAGAAGAGGCAGATGACTCGGTCAAAAACACTTTAGTGGTCAAACATCCATATCTTTCTTTTATGGCCATAGTACCCAGATCTTACTTGAGGTACCAACCTGCAATTGCATTGGTCCAGTTTTGTTATTAGAATAAAATACCCAAAGCATTAGTATATGTTTATATGTTTAGCTCATTATTTTGGAGGCTGAAAGACCCATCCACATAGTCCAGGCTCTGGTGGGTCCCTCTGGGCTGCAGGACGTCATAGTATGAGTGTGTGTTTCAGCAGGTAGGGAGTGTCTTTTTCTTCTTACAAAGCCATTTGAATTCGATCTTGAGAGTGATCTGTTATAATCACCCCTAAACACTACAGTCATTAGTTTACAACATTGGAGTTTAAGCTCCTGCATAAATTGGGAATGGGGGACATGTTCAACCCATAACACACTTTCTTCCAAACTCTTGAAGACTTTCTATCCCTGACTATCAGTTCTGCAGGTCTCAAGCCCTCCAAAAGCTGTTCACATTCTTACAACTCAAAGAACTTCCAGAAACCATCGGGAAAGTCAATAAGGCTAGTACCTGGAAACTAGTGTAGGAACGCCTGAGAAAGAGAGGGGGAAAAACTGAGTCCTATGATGCACACTGAAGCTTGGACCAGCTGAGTTGCTTGAGTCTAGGCATTTGGTCACTTACAACCTGCATTACAGAAATATAGCCCAATTTTAGGCATACTGGCTTCCAGCCCTATAGGTAGAAGTTTTTGGTTTTGGTTTTGTTTTTGTTTTTTTTTTCCTGACCGGTCCCACAGCCATACAGTCCCAATAACACACAGAGACTCAGCTGGTAACTTAGACTTATTACTAACTAGCTCTTACACTTAAATTAACTCATAATTTTTACCTGTGGTTAGCCATGTGGCTCTGTACCTTTTCTCAGTACACCATTCTCATCTTGCTTCCTCTGTGTTTGGCTGGTGACTTCTGACTCCACTCTTCCTCTTCCTAGAATTCTTCTAGTCTGTTCACCCTGCCTCCACTTCCTGACTGGTACTGGCCAATCAGCATTTCATTATGACAATTCAAGTGACAAATCTTTACAGTATACAAGAGCAGTATCCCACAGCATTTTTCTTTTTGTCTAATCAAAAAGGAAGGTTTTAACTTTGACATAGTAAAATTGCATATAACAAAACAGTTATCAAGTAAGAATTACTGTTAGAGTATTTAGTTTGTGTTTGACAAAATTAGAGAAAATATTCAATTATTCTAGTTGAGTTCTAAGTTTTATATCTAATTTACCCTTTTATCATAACTAAAAAAATTATAACTATGACTATCTAGTCTTCAGTGCCATAAAAGACTCAAGAAGGATGAAATGCTACCTAATAACAGGGACAGTCAGTCACCCAATGTTTTCTGAATGTTTGGGGATCCAGTTTTAGCTATAGGCCTGAATATCTGGTAGACCATTTTTCAGAAGCATAAGAAGTCTGAAGGACTGTCCTCTCCTGTCTTGACAAGGTTCATCAGTTACTTTTCCTTTGTCCTGCTTTTTCAGATTGGACAGTAAATTGTCAGCAGTAGAGGCAAGGGCAGTTTCTTGCCCAGTGACTAGCTTTTGCCACAAATAAAGTAAACTCCATATGGAGTTTCTTTGATGCCCATCATCTTCTCTGGAGGAGTTTGGTGCTACCTCAAGCAAATGAATCTTACTGTTATGAAAAACCTTAGGTTATTAACCATTAAATACCACATTCTGTAGTTCTTTGAAGTGTTTGAAGATTACCTATTTATCTGAAATATATCTTTGTGTACCTACAGAGCCTAACTAGCATGACTATAAGTTTGACTATTATAGATGACAATTAATCTGTATTTCTTAATTATACATTACATTTTTAAATAAGCTGCATAAACATAATACCTTAAATAAGAGTAAAAATAAACATTCAGTATAACAAAATTAGCTTTAAATTTGCATCAATAAGCTAAAATCCATACTAATGTAAAATATCTAAGATTAATAGTTGTTTTTTTATTAAAGTAGATTTAATAATCTGACCTTTTATCCAATCATTTATATATACCTCCTTTTTCTTTTCAGAACGACATTCCTGAATCTAATCTTTGTGGTTTAGTATTTTTTTTCTGACCATATCCATAACAATTTATAACCAGCCCCCTAAACAATGACAAACATTCATATTTTATTTTGAGGAATGTAGGTGTAGTTCACTAGACTACTCCCTGATGATTGGGGGTGCTGGTAATCTTTTGGGGGATCCTGAGAAAATTTGGGATTATGGTCAAGTCCTGACTGGAGGATTTTGTGAGACTGGATCATTTCAGCAGTCTTGAAACTGTTCTGGATGTAGAACTCAGAGGAAACTGCAACAGAGGTTCTCTGAAACATTGGATCATCTGGGCTATCTGCTGCCATCAGAGATTTTCAGAGGGTCTTCCTTGATCAAACATGATTTTTCATAACCCAGAATGAGTCTACAATATTTTATTTATTTCCTGTGGAAATAAAGGCATAACCTCCTCCCTCCCCAAAGTAATATATCTTTTGGCTTAAATTTTGAAGTCAAGGCATTTTGACTTAAATTTTGAAGTCAAACCCTGAATCTAATTGCCCTAAACAATGACAATCATCCATAATACATTAAAAGACCAAAAACAATCCACCCCACCACTTGGGAATGGGGGCGCCATGTTCTTAAATTTACTTCCTACTGTCTGGGGGTGATGGCATCTTTGGGGGTCCTGAAAAGAAAAGTTTTGTTAATTGTAAAGTCCTGAAATAAGTAGTTATATCATTTGTTGTCCAGTCTCTGTATAACAGGAAAGTACACAGCTTGTCTCATCCTGGCTTTAGTAGTCTGTGAAGCTGGTTCATCTCAGCGAGCCATCTCAAAATTGTCCTGAGAAGTTTGTAGTCCAAATCTGATCTTCGATTGGTGTTTGTCTACTTAGTGGCTTTGTCAGAGTTCATGTAAAATCATCATTGTGGGGCCCCATCTTCCTTTTGGATACTTCAAGTTCACAATTAGGCCTTGTCCTGGATCATTGCAGAAAACTGATAAGGGACTAAAATCCAACACAATGTACAGGAAGCTAAATATATAACTATCTTTTCAGCATAGGATTAGTAACAATAGAATAGTCCCATATTTCTAGTTATTCTTCAGTCCCATATCAGGTGGCTCTTCTGATATGATACAGAGATTTTGCATTTTCCTTTAACAATTATGCTTGAGTTTAGAGAAGGGGAGAACCAGCTTTAAATTAGAATTAAACTGGAACTTCAACTTACAAATAAAGATGTATAGAGGTTAAACAATGTGATTTTACCCTAAAGAGTATACTGGTACCAATAGTTATGATATTCTTTTGCTTGCAAGTTTTTCTGGATAGCCTCCCTTCTGCTTTAGATGTCTAGATGTCCAAGGTCTTTTAACTTCTTGAAGATGGGTATTTGTAGTTTTCTGTAAAGACAAAAACAAAAACCTGCCCCCACCCTTTGTTTTTTCATACAACTTAAAGAATTGTAATATGGGTGGATAAGCTATCAATTCTTATTTTCATGAAGTTTCTCTGGTTCAGATTGAGTCTTTATTAATTTTGGTGGTATCCATAACTTTTCTTCACCCGTGGAAACAAAAGCAAACCCCCTTCCCCAACGTAGCACAAATCCTGGCTTCCATTCTGAGGGCAGTACATCCAAGTAGAGACATACGCCTGAGCATTATCAGTCTTAATTTGTATAGGTATTCCCGTGATGGCCATAACTTCTAGCAAATGTAGAATCAGCCTTTTCTGAACTCAAAGCAACTGGCCATTGAAATCCTGAAAACGTATCTATTGTATGATGGGCATATTATAATTTTCCAAATTCTATAAAATGAAATAGATCCATCTGTCAGATTTCATTTCTATGTATGCCTTTAGGATTTCTTCCTGCTGGCAATGGAGTTTGGTTATAGAAGGAACAGGTGGGACAAAAATTTCTTTGTCTTGTTGCCAAGTGATAGAGAAATCTTTTTTTAATCATTTGCTATTAATGAGATTTTTTTTATGAAACTCTGAGGCCTCTGGCACATTTCCTATTAATAATTTATTAATTTCATCATTACCTTGTGCTAAAGGACTTGGCAGATACATATGGGATTGAATGTGTGTTATATAGAAGGGATGATTTCTAGTCCTGATTATTTTTTATAGTAGAATAAATAATGAAGTTAATTCTGACTCAACATTAATAAAATCAACCGTTTCATTGGGTAAAACAACTCTTTCTACATACTAAGAGTCAATGACTATGTTAAGAGGTTCAGTAAAATCCATTGATACCATCACAATAGCATATAATTCTGACTTTGAACAGAATTATTAGGGCTTTGAGCCACTTTACTCATATTTTCTGATCTGTAACCTGCCTTTCTTGATTTGTTTGCATTGGTATAAAATGTAGGGGCTCCAGAAATTGGTTTATCTTGTACAATATGAGGAAGAATCCAATTAGTTTTGTTTAGAAATTTGATTCTTTTGCTTTGAGGATATTTGTTCTTAATATCTCCCAAAACTTACTTCAGGTTTTTTGCCAAAGTTCACTTTCTACCCATAGTTGACCAATTTCTTCATTAGTTAAAGGCACAACTGTTTGTGCTGGGTCCATTTCTGTGAATTGACAAAGTCTTAATTTTCCTTTAAAAATGAATTTAGAAATTTTTTCCACATATGTCTTTAACTTCTTACTCGTTTTATGTGGAAGAAATATCCATTCCAATATAAAAATTCCCCTTTACATTAAAATTCCTGTAGGAGAATGCTTAGAGGGCAAGATAACTAGAATGCAATTAAAGTCTAGATCTATACAATCCATATGTACATCCTGTAATTTCTTTTCCACCAAAGCCGATTCTCTCTCAGCTTCACATGACAATTCTTTCAGACTATTTAAGTCCTTGTCACCATTTAAAGTTTTGAATAAATTATCTAGTTTATCATTTTTAATTCCAATAGTGGGTTGTAAATTGGTCATGTCCCCTAGTAATCTTTGAAAATCATTAAATGTCTTCAATCTGTCTCTCCTGATTTATATCTTTTGGGGTCTGATTTTTTTGTTGGCCTATTTTGTAGCCTAAATAATTAATGGAATCTCCTCTTTTTATTTTTTTCTGGGGTAAATTATAATCCCCAAGCCGGCAAAAAAAAAAAAAATTCACTTCTTCAAACATTTTTTCTAAGGAATTGATACTTGAATAGGCCAACAAGATGTCATCCACGTTATGATAAATTATAGATTGTGGGAATCTGTTACATATTTTTTTCTACTGGCTTTTGTACAAAATACTGCCGTAGAGTGGGGCTATTTAGCATTTCTTGAGTGAGTACCTTCCACTGATATCTCTTTACAGGCCAAGAATTATTATAAGTGGGCACTGTAAAGGTGAATTTTTTTTTTGTCTTGTTCTTGGAAAGGTATTGTAAAAAAACAGTCTTTTAAATCAATAACTATAAAAGGCCAGTCTTTAGGTAACAGAAAAGGCAAAGGAATCCCAGATTGTAGAGAGCCCATTGGCTGGATCACCTTGTTTATCGCCCTTAGGTCTATTACCATTCTCCACTTTCCTGATTTCTTTTTAATAACAAACACAAGAGAATTCCAAGGGCTGGTTGATTCTTCTATATACTGAGCATTTAACTGCTCCTGTACCAGCTGCTCTAAGGCCTGCAATTTCTCTTTTGTTAGAGACCATTGATGAACCCATATAGGCTTCTCTGTTAGCCATTTTAGAGGTAGTACTGTGGGTGTCTTTAAAAAATCAGCAGCTGTTTGCCTTGTTTCTCTATAACCTGAATGGTCTGTGTCTGTTTCTCATAAAACCTTCTAATGTTTTGTTTTTTTTTTCCTAGAACTATGTGCTAGTTTATGGCTTATCTCTGTGTTTGGAGGAATATTAATCTGTGTGTTCCATTGTTGTAGTAAATCTCATCCCCATAAATTTATAGCAATGTCAGCCACATATAGCTTTAATATTCCTCTTTGTCCCTCTGGTCCTATACACTCAAGCCATCTTGCACTCTGTTATACCTGGGATATCAACCCAATACCCAAAAACTGAACATTTATCTCCTGAAGGGGCCAACTTGGGTGCCATGACTCTGGTAAAATTATTGAAACATCTGCCCCTGTGTCTAATAAGCCTTCAATAATAACATCATTTGTTTGTACTTTTAACTTTGGCCTCTGTTCATTGATAGAAGTTTGCCAAAATATTTGCTTTATAGTTTTTCCTGAATTTTTTCTTTTTCTATAGATTTTCTATCATTAACTATAGTATGCCTTTTTAAAATAGGTTTTATTTTTTATTTAATTGTTCTGGGAAGGTGTTTTATCCACAATGGCAGTAAGATTAAACTGTATTTGCTGTGGGGACTTTTGAAAGCCCCCTTGGGGTGTTTCCCAAAGGCAGAAAGTCACATTGTCTGTCCCTTGTTGACCTGCATTTATTAGTCCAATGTCTCCCTTTTCCACACCTTCTGCATACTCCAGAAGGGAAGGTGTTCTCTTTAGATTTTTCCTAGCAAAAGCACTGTTTCTGGGATTGCCTTGTTTGCAATCTCTTTGTGTCTCCTTGCCTTCTGCATTTGTAACATTTGACATTTTGACTTTTTCTTATACTTCTAGAAATAACCTCTCCTACCCAGTTATCATCACAGTTATAAGGCTCTAGATTGTCTCACGAATCTAGTTCTCCAAGGGTGCTGACCTTTCTTTTAACGATCTAAGTATTTTTCTACATTGTGTATTAGCATTTTCAAAAGCCAGTGATTCAACTATTATTCACCTGGCTTCTGAGTTCAGTATCATTCTGTTTTCTGCTGCACTCAGTCTCTGCAAAAAGTCTGTTTTGTTTTGGGCTTTGAATTAATTTTGTGAAGGATTCCATTTTCTTTCCTAGTGCTTCAATCCAGTCTGCCATGCAGCATAAATCCAGAGACTGTTCATTGTTAAAAAGGAATGTCTTTAAATATCAGCATAATCTCTTTCCCCAAGAAGTTGGTCTTGGGAGACTTCTATGCCTCTGGCCCTGCTTCTTTTTTCTGTTGTTTAGCCTTCTCCTCTCACCACGTTTTCCACTGTAAAAGTGGTCCAGCCTCCAAAACAGCTGTAACCATATCTAACCAGTCCTGAGGGGTGATTAGTTTACATACTGACCAACTCTTTGGCATTTGTTTTACAAATGATGAGTGCCTCTCATATGTCACAATTGCTTCTTTTACTCTCCTTAATTCTAACATTTGTACTGAAGCCCAACTTGCTTCTGTATTATTTTTATCACTTTGCAATTTTTTAAAGGTTACTCAATATATTAATGTTGGCTGGTTTGTGTAATTTTAGATGACTCTGCTAAAATTGGTTTTTTATATTCCTCTGCTTGCGTTTGTGTTCTCTCTTAACAGGCTTTTTTAAAGACTTTTTTCTTAGCATTTACATTAATTGACTTTTTAAATGATAGAACAGTAATCAAATCAAAATATTCACAATAAACAATATGATAGACATTATGATAAACATTATGATATCCCCTCTTCTTTATTTATCTTTTCCTTTACTAGTTCCAATATCAAATTGTCTAGAGAAAGATCACAGAAAGACCAAACACCCTCAATTGCCTTAAACAAGTTCCCCTTAAAAAAAAAAAAGTCTGATTTACTCACCAATCTAGCTGTCTATGATGATTCAAATGACTGTGAAGTTACCTATTGTGATAGCAGCCCAAGGAGGGGTCTGAAAAGAGAAGAAAATAAACAACCGGCAACCCACCAGGAGAAAGAGGCTACTGACTGAAAAACTTACCCAGATGAGAGTGAAACAGAAACATGAGTGGCCAGTCTACCTAAGGCTGGAGGCTAACTCAGAACAGAAAGCCTAGCCAGCCAGTAATTACTCCTCTGGTCACATGTTGCTCTGGCTGGCAAGCGCCTTTTGGGGGGATGGAGGGTAATCCATGCCCCAATGTTGGATGCCAAGTGTAGCACAAATTCTGGTTGTCTTAAAGGAAACTCAGAGCCAGATATCGGGGAAAGGCTGAGATATCAAAGAGAGGAAACACCACAGTCAGATCTCACCCAGCTGTCTTCCAGCTTTCTCAGCCTCGCTCCTCATGGTTTTACTGCCTCATCTGTCTTCCTATTCCTGCCTTAAATACCTTCTTTGCCCATTGGTTGTAATGAGATCTGGTGCCCTCTTCTGGCTTTCAGACACACATGCAGACAGAGTGCTATATCTGTAGTAAATAAACCTAAAAAAAAGAAAGAAAGAAAGAAAGAAAGAAAGAAAGAAAGAAAGAAAGAAAGAAAGAAAGAAAGAAAGAAAGAAAGAAAGAAAGAAAGAAAGAAAGAAAGAAAGAAAGAAAGAAAGAAAGAGAAAAAAACCTTCTTTGCCCAGTTGTCTCACATCCAATTAAAGGTGTGGGCTACTACAGAAACAGAAATCTCTGTTTCTACAGTTATGGGATTAAAGACATGGCGCCATCACTGCCTGCTTGGAACCTGGAACTCCCTCTGGAAACCAAGCTGGCCTCAAACTCAGATCTGCTGGGATTAAGGGCGTGGGTCAATGCTCCTGGGATCTTTTCCCATACTGGGTTTAAAGGTGTGAGTCACCACTGTCTGATCTTCCTGGATTGACTGTGGGCAGATCTCTGATATTCCAGACTGGCTCATTAAATATATACCATATCACCACAGTGCAGCATTCTCAACTTGTTTCCTCTGTGTCTGGCTGGTAACTCCTGACTCTGCTCTTCCTCTTCCCACAATTGTCATAGTCTGATCACCCACCTATATTTCCTGCCTGGCCACTGGCCAATCAGCATTTTATTAAACCAGTTCAAATCACAAATCTTTACAGTGTCCAAGAGCATCATCCCACAGCACAGCTCCACTCAGGCTTAACCCACCTTCTGCTGCTCTCCTTTGGTCTCCATTATGTATTTCCTTCGCAGACACAGCCTGGCTGCTCACTCTTTCCTGAAGTTATCTTTGCTTGTCTCACTTGTCAGTGCCCTTGGTGCCCTGTCACCTATTTACAGTGAGAATCAATTCAACAGAGATTATTCAAGTTTACATTAATTAGTATACAGTTCAGTTTCAACTTTAAAACTTTGAGGGTAAATAGTTACAAATAAACTAGAATCTACTTAGTGTCAATGGGAAGCCTAGTATGTTTACTCTGTAAGAATTGTACTGTTCCTCAAGTAGCTGTTTTAGATGTTTCCTTGATTAAACCCTATAAGCACCATTAAGGCTATGGGCATTGATTCTGAATAAGATTAACACTTTATAAAGTTCTCTCATCTGTCTGAAATTTGACGATTTTTTTTTCTCTTCTCACAGAACTGATAATAATTCTTTACCTCTGGCAAAAAGACTTCAGGAAGAAGAGGAAATATTAAAAATAAAGTCTAATGCAAGATGGGGGATGTCTTACTTTTGGGAGCCTGTGGTACCATTCATTTACACCAGCTTAGTATTGATTCAAACTTGTGTGGCTCTGGGTTAATCACCTAAAGTTACTGGCACATGGCAAGCCCCTGCTGTAGATTCATGACAGTGGAATGGAGGAGGAGGAGCAGTGTGGAGTCAGCTCTATGCCTCTCCATAGGCACCAACATGGAGGCCCAACTTAGCACTTTTTCTAAAGTGGAATGCAGAATTAACTCTTAGAATACAGCCCCTCTTTTGTGACTTGTGCTGTTCTGTAACTCTAAGGCTGACTCCAATAAAGTATAATCATTGAGAACCTTAGCACTTATCCTGTTGGGCCCAGCAATAGGGATTTTCAGGGCAATAACATGGCCAGGGGGATATTTGTCTCCCTCAGAAGTATTCCTGGTGACATTGTAGTCAGACTGACAGGCAGCTATTGGTTCACATTTCCTATTGGGTTCACATTTTGTTCTAACAGATGCTGCTGGTGTAACAGATGCAGCCTAGTATAACAAATTCAGCAAGTATGTTCAAGCATGTTTTTGACACCATTTTCAGAAGTGATAATATAACCTGATTGAAACTAAAATTGCATTTTCTTCTTCAACTATCAGAAAAACATCAAAACTTGAGGGCTTTCATGATTTAGAAATATATTTTATATATATATATATATATATATATATATATATATATATATATTTCGTTTGGCTTCTACTATGTAGTTTTGAAGTATATTTTTTAAATGATGTCTTTTGTTTTTCTGAAGGTTAAACCAGTTAGTTCATAGATGTGTTCATTCTTTCTTTTTTATTATTTACATAGCCAAGAGTATATTTAAATTTGAAGATTATCCAAAATGTTAAAAAAAAAATAAGATTAAAAAGTTGTGTGTCGGGGTGTGCTGCCGTGCATGTTTGGTGACCCAGTGACCTGTGGGCAACTGTCATAAGTCATTCTCTCCTGCCACCGTTTAGGATCTGGATTCCCATCCAGGAGTGTCTGCCAGCTGAGGCATCTCTCTGGATTAAAGAGAGATGGCTTTAAATTTTAAAATTCTGTAATTATGTTGTTATATGGAGTAGTCTCCCTCTTTTCCTGTCTTCCTTTTTCATCTTTTTATTCATCGTTTACTTCCTGAGATTTCTTTGGGAACCTTCAAGGAAAATTCTGAATATTTATTTTACAATTCTGTGTGTATGTGTACATATATATGTATATATAAGTTTATGTGTTTGTCTTTTTCCTTATATCAGGCAATCCTTTCTAAATCCCTTTTCTCATGAAAACACAGTACACTTCAAAAAGGGTACAAAATAGAAATGATACCACCCATTTATCACAAATAAATACAGGTAAATAAAAACAAAGGCATTGCCCTGGGACCGGCTATCCTAATCCTAGAATTAACCACAGTTTCCATGTAAACTAATCACTTGCTTCCTTTTTTTTGTCTCACCACTCATACTTCTGAAGCACTAGGTTTAATTCCCTAGGTTCTTAGGTTTGGGCTTGTTCTCAATACACACAGATGCAAATACGGTAATAGATGAACGTCTAGGGGCAGTATTGCAGTTGTACTTGTAACATTATAGTGGTTTTTACTGCTATGAAGTACACTACTGTATGAGCTTACCAGAAATCTCTGTCCTGCCATTTGGGTCTGGGGTAAAGAGTGTCTCTGGGCATATTCTTCTTTGTCTCTCGGCGACACTGCATCCATCTTCAGTCAAAATTACATATATGTATGGATTGCAAAGCCAGCGGTATGTATCTTTAACATTTTTGAAAGTAGCATCTTCTTCCACTCCCACCAAGGAAGGGAATACTTCCACCCTTTCTCTATGTCCACACCACACTAGGTATTGTCTGTGCCATCTGTTTACTGTTATCCCAGGATTTGAACCTTCCATTTCCCTGATTGCTGATGAAGCCAATGAAAATGCAAAGAAATAAGTTGAGATTTTTATTGTAATTACAGTTAATTTATAGATGATAAGGGAGAAATACGGTAAAACCTCCCTCTAACACAGTCACTAAACATATCTGGAGTACTTTTTATTTCTGAAGATGCCTTGCAGGTTGGCATGCCACTTATACCCTACATATTTAATGTTTTATGCTGTGGCAAATAATTTTTCTTGTATTTGTTTGAGACAGGGTCTCACAATATGGCTTTGGCTATCACAGAACTTGTTGTGTAGACCAGGCTAGTCTGAAGCTTGCCATCCAACTGCTTCAGCCTCCTCAGCAGTGCTGGGGTACTAGCATGAGCCATCATGCCCAAACCTGTAAATGCTGGTTTTTATAAATTTTATTTTCAAATTTTAGCTGTTGTGCAACTGCTGTTCTTCTGTAAAATTGTTCAAATTTCCTTTGTATTTGACTGTCTAGTGGACAGTCTTACCCACTCCTTTTCTAAATTAGATGACATTTTAATTATTTTATTGTTGTTTATTAAGACTAGGACCCTCACAGGCTGTGATTTCCACCAGAGTAGTGACAGTTTCAAAGGGGAGATAAGCTATAGGATTTTTTTGAGACCTTTGTCTCATGTAAGCCAGGATTGCCTAGAATTCATTATTATAACCAGGAGTGGCCTGGACCTTTTCTGATCTTCCTGCCTCTACCACCTGAGTGTAGAGATTACAGGTATGTGCAACTGTACCCAGTTTATATGATACTGGAACCTGAACATAGTGCCTTGTGTGTGCTATAGCTTTACCCTGGTTCCTCCCCACCTACCAACCCCTCTTCTGTCTTACTCCCTCCCCCTTCCTGGCCCCTGCAAATTTTTATGTGTGACATTGCTTGTTAATGGGTTTTTTCTGGTAATGGTTTATTTAGGAATTTTAAGTCCAGATTCACAAACACATACAAATGTGGAACTTTTCTGTTTTCCTAAAAACTAAATACATACTCATCATTACGTGTACTTCTTCACCTCTGGTGATAGTTTTGTCTTCAGGTAAACACACAGCTACATCAGTTTTCTTTTAGTTAATATAATAAATTATACCTCTTTTCACTTTTGTGCCTCTCTATTTTAGATATTGGCATAAAAATGACAGACAGTCTTATTTATTTACCAATATGTGCCAGTCTTTGTCCTTAAGTATAGTTGAGATATTTAATGTAAATATAAATTTGCATCCATGTTTTGAGGTTAATAATTCTTTAGAAAATAATCTTTTCAGTTCAGAAAATAGCTCATTACTATAAATAAATTGGAGAAACTGTTTGAGTTGTAGAGATTGTTCAATGGGTAAAAGATCTTGCTGCCAACTCTGATAACCTTAGTTCAGTCCTCTCCTTCCACATGATGGAAGAAGAAACCAGTCCTGCTACTGCTTTTAATACATACTGATCATGTGCTTTGTGCGTGCACATGCTCAGGCACACAATAAATAAGTTTTAAAAGAAATGTCTGATTTGCCTATAAATATGCAGGAATATGGAAATTTCTTCATCTATTACTTGATTGAGATGTCTGCAGACTATGTCTAATTGAGTGTTTGGGAGTCTGATGTGCACCTCCACCCCTGTCTTTTCATGGCGTAATTTCAGTACACACGGCATTGCCATTCTATTTCATTAGTTTGTTGTAGTGGTCAGTGGTGGTTTTGAGACAGCATCTCACAATCATTCTGGCTGGCCTGCAACTCATTGTGTAGACCAGAGAAATCCACCTGCCTCTGCATACTGAGTGCTGGAAATAAAAGCATCCATCACCACACCCAGACAATGATATATTTTGTAATCTGTGTTTTGTAAAATACTGTAACAATTTCCCATTTGCTCTACAGGGCTGTGACTCCCAGGTGAGCTTGTCAGAGGTGTCCTGTGGTGAAAGTACATCCTCCTGTCAGTCTCTTGAACATGGCTCTGTTCCAGAAATCCTCATTGGGCTCCTTTACAATGCCACCACTGGAAGACTATCAGCAGAAGTGATCAAAGGCAGCCACTTTAAAAATCTGGCATCAAACAGACCACCCAGTGAGTGAAAAGAATGATTTTTATCCTAATGCTTTCCGCACTTGGGGACTTGCATCATTGTAGTCTTAACCAATCACAATGAGACACTGAATCATCAGCCAATCTGTTTCATGTTTTCTGTCTCCAGTCATTTGGGAAATGGAAAATGTGAAATGCAAAATATTAATTGTATGGTGACAGGAATTTTAAGCTTTCATAGTGTCTGCAGAATAAATTATCCTTATTATAGCCATTATCTTTTAATGCCAGAAGTTGGAGTGTTTTAAAAAGGAAGCAGTATTCACAGTTATTAAAGAGAAGTATGTAGCTTGTGTTTTCTGTCTGTGTGCAGTACTCTGAACTAATGTATTTACTTCTGTATTTCCTTCCTTTACCCTTAACACCTCATGAAGAAAGTATTTTCTTTTTCTTTGAAATTACAGGTGTTAAGGATGTAGTTGAGTGGTCCAACATGTACTTAGCATGTGCAGGCCTGGATTTCCCATCAGCACCACACAAAAACAAAAAACATCAACCTACACAGTCAGCAAGTCCTTTCCTTCCCAGTACAAATAAAGTCAAGACTGTGCTTGCCCTCAGTGAACTGAGTAGAAAGCAGAAAGCATTATGTCTGTCTGTCTCCTCTCTCTGTCTACTGGAGATGAGAGTAAGTTTGGGAAGTGCAGAGACATTGTCCCTACCCCACTCCAGAACTGTTGATGTCTGTGAGCCATATTTGAATGAGGACAGAACAACTCCTCTACATTTTTGTAAATTAAACTTATTAGTGCCTTGGACTAAAACTCTGAGAGGAAACCATGAGCACTTAATAGCTTAAATTTGTTTATGTATTTCCCAGAGACTTCCTTAATACAAACTTAATCAGGGTACCAGGTGCAGGGGGAACTTTTTCTAACCTTTACGTTAACTTTGCTTTTAAATGCCATAAAATTTTTATTGTTCAATGCAGGTAAAACATCATAAAAAGATAGTAGGTTTGTGCCAAGAAATGTTGGGAAGCTTACTTCATATATCATAAAATAGATGTCTCCCTAAATTGAGACATCTGGAGGACAAGGCTAGAGAGATGGCTCAGCAGTTAAAAGAACTTCCAGAGAACTCAGTTGAATTTCTAGTACCCAAGTGGTAACTTACAACTATCTATAACTGTAGTTCCAGGGAATCCAGTCTATTTTTATGCCCTCTGCAGGTACCAGATACACACACAGACATACATGCAGGCTAAACACCCATACACCTGAAATAATAATTAAAAATTTTAAAAGAAAAATCTAAAGATAAAAATTATAATCGCTGTAGACAAATGGCCTATTCCTGCAAGTCTGTTTCTTAATAGATATTTAAGTTTATGTCTCTTACAGGGTGATTGTGAGAGTCATGTCTGACTAAAGTAGAATTAGTAGCATCTACCTTTTTATTTAAAGAGAAAGCTGAGTATGTAAAAGAACATGCAGAGGATAAACAGACTGGGAAATCTGACTTGATTGTCTTCATGCAAACATACTAAGAAACTTCTCAAAGGGCTGGAGAGAACCTGAATGAGGTTTGTAACTGGACATGTGAGCTTGGGAGGTCATGACAACCACAGCTGTGCCTACCTGCCCTAAAGACATTATAGCACTGCATCAGGAGACACGCTGTCAGTCTCTGCCTCATGCTTAAGCTGGCAGTTCAGTAAATTTTGACAAACATGTAATTGGACATGTCAAAAAGTAGCAGAGTGAAATGAGAGTGTGATATAGAAATAGAGAACAGGGAGTCATAATGAAAGGAGCACAAGGCCAGTTAAATAGAGCATTGGGCACCTACAACATGGAGTCTGTCCTTAACACAAGGCCAGTTAAATAGAGCATTGGGCACCTACAACATGGAGTCTGTCCTTAACACAAGGCCAGTTAAACAGAGCATTGGGCACCTACAACGTGGAGTCTGTCCTTAACACAAGGCCAGTTAAATAGAGCATTGGGCACCTACAACGTGGAGTCTGTCCTGAACACAAGGCCAGTTAAATAGAGCATTGGGCACCTACAACGTGGAGTCTGTCCTTAACACAAGGCCAGTTAAATAGAGCATTGGGCACCTACAACATGGAGTCTGTCCTTGGGGCAACATGATGACAGTAGTTGTCATTATCTTAGAATTAGACCCTCAGCCTCTGTTAGCTAAGAAGTCACTAGTAAGTAAATAAGGCCAACTTTTAAAGTAATGATACGAATTGAAGTAAAAGACATGTAAGACATTTGCAAAGCAAAACTGAAGAAAATTGTGTCAGCCTACCCTAACATGTAAGATTATAGCCCTTCACTGATACTCAGAATCTAAGCTGTGAACTGCTGTAAACCAGGTAACCTCAGACTCCCCCAAGAAATAGGAGAGACAATTAAGAGCAAGTATTCTGACAGTCATATTTTATTCTGCACAACTGAGTTCTTGATTATATTGAAAGTAATTAGACAATTTGAAGTTCTAAATATTGCATGGGTAAAATTAAAATGTAGCACAATAATAATGATCCTATAATGATTGTGTTTGATCTTTTATAGCCTGATAATTTGCATGATTCTATATGTTCAATGTGCTTTAGACCAAGAAGATATCATTATAAATATTTCCCCCTCTTCTAAAACAGTGTAATTTTTGTTTAAGATTACACAATGATGTTAATTTTTGTCATTCCATGAAATTTATAAAACAGCCCTTTGTTCAACCCTCTATTTGAATTAAAATGCTAAAGTTTTGTGTTTTTCCACTCAAGTGCACAGTTTTCCTCTTTAATTCTGACCTTTGACCCTCTTTCACCCAACGATTGACATCTGGTCATTATTTCTTTTACTGCTTTCCACCCCCTGTTGTCAGATGGACTGTTCTGTTGTCTAAAACACTTGATAGGTGGACAGGTTTATATAATCCGAGGTGAGTTCCTGTAGAGGCTAATTGGATGTTGTCTTTTCATGCAAAACAAAATGCCCTAAGACTTGCCAGCAGTGAGACTGTCCACCATGTTGGTTTCCAAAACAATGCACATTTTTATCTGTGGTATTTTAAATAAAACTAACTTAGACTTTATCTCTGATTATGGATGGTGGTATTCAGAATATCAACAAATGAGCAAAACTTTTTAAGATAAAAGTTATTTTTTATTTCTTTGTATTTTGATTTGTGATAGAAATAGATATCTCATGAGACCATTGCAATTGTCTTTGAAATTTTAATATGAAGTACACATGATGGATCAACATGCTGAGATCATTTGCATGAGTATGACAGACTTGAAAAGTCTTTTAAAGAGAGAATATATCTCCCATATAGAAAGGCCTTGAAGTGTTGTTATATTTCACTTTGTACACCAAACATAATGTCAATATTTTTGTAATTGAAAATAATTAAAATATCATTCTTAAAATTTTATATTAAATTATGCCTGAAAGAAACCCAGTAGTTTTAACTACTCCCCCCTCCCAAAAAAAAGCACATTAAATGTACTCTTGCATGAAACTGGAAAAAAGTTTTACTTTGTTTGCTAAATGTTGACCTCTTAAAGCATTTGGCTTCATTTGGGCCCTTAGATGTTTTCAATATATATTTTAAAAACCACATCCATGCAGAGATTCCTTTGACATTTCATCTAAGCTCTTTCAGTGTCACCTTTGCGTTCTTGTCCCCTCCTTTCCTCCTTGCCATCTGCCTTCATTTCTATTTGTTCGTTTACCCTACTCTCTGGAAACAGTGGAATGCTGTAGTGTTGTGGCTAATCGAGCTTGCTAAGTGTCTATTAATGCTATGATGTCCCGCTTAGTGGAGTGAAATAGGGTGGTGATGGGCAGGGGAGGTTGTGGGAGGCCAATGAGTGGTGGGAGGGGATGGAAGGATTATGAGGTATACCTTTAAATTGTATTCTTAGAGATAGTGAGGCTAAGCCATTACTACTATCCAAGAATTTTTCAGCCAACTTAGCATTCTTTGTACTTGTCACCTATCTAATAAGCATCTACATCAAAATTGAGTTAGTTCAGCTTCCATTAAACATGGTATACACCATAACCTTATAAAGTATGACTACCTAATTTTGGCATTTATTATAAGAAAACTGTCAGTTTGTTTCAAATGATATTTGTGGTGTGTTGGTTTTCTTCCTTCAGATACATATGTTAAGTTAACACTGCTGAATTCCATGGGCCAAGAGATGTCCAAATGCAAGACATCCACCCGCAGAGGGCAGCCAAATCCAGTGTACAAGGAAACTTTTGTTTTTCAAGTGGCCTTGTTTCAACTTTCCGATGTGACTCTGATACTGTCTGTGTATAACAAGCGCAGCATGAAAAGAAAAGAGATGATAGGCTGGATTTCCTTAGGTCTGAACAGCTCTGGGGAGGAGGAGCTCAGACACTGGACTGCAATGAAGGAGTCCAAGGGACAACAAGTGTGCAGATGGCATGCCCTGCTGGAGTCCTGAGGAAGGCAGCTGTGAGCGGCACTGCCCTTGTTTCCTGTTCACCACCAGAGGAGCTGTTCCCTTGAGAGCCCTTGTCAGCACCCTGCTACAGTGCTGCACTCTTATGGAAGGACCATCCAGTGCTAAGGGGAGAAAAAGAGGCTTTGTCTCTGGTAGAATTCTCACGAAAAACCAAGAGACTTGCGTCAGTAGTGTTCAGCAGTCCGCCAGAAATTGAATGAATGATTTTTATTTGAAGTTTATTTGATTTAGTGAAAAAGCCAGGAATTTCATGGAGATTGTGATTTTAAAATCAGAATTTCCATTGCAGTACTGTGTACCATCACCACATGCTATCCATACGATGGCCAGTCCTTGGGTCTCAGTGATCTCCGTGATCACAGTTATATTGCAAGGTTCATTCCCACTGACGACAATTAATTTCAGATGTGTCCTCTGTGCCTCAGTCTTTTCTTCAGTACCAAACCCCAGTGCAAACTCCCTGAAGGAGACTTTAGGTTGGTCTCTTCGAAGTTTTTTCTTTACTTCCTTCTTTCTTCTAATCCAAAGACACCATGCCCCACTGGTCCCTTGTAAACTTTTCTGACTGTCCTATAGAAACTTCCTAACTATACCCAAGCCCTTTGAGAACTAAGTGTCTCAGTGTAGAAAATGGTAGAGCCCAGCTCTCATTGGAATTGCTTTCAGTGGTCAGTCTTTCCAGCTGTGTGATGTGGCAGACACTGTAGGTGGCTGTGGAGAATGAAAGACATTCTAGTTAAAGGCATTTTGACTATCTGTTCCAAGTGTCAAGTCTTCAACAGGAGTAAATCAGGTTGCATCAGAGCAGAAGCTCCTGGAGTCCTCACTCCCTCAGCTTTAATCCAGTTAAGATCCTTCTGAGATCCCTTGGGCTCTAGTGACTTGTGCTGTGTTTTGTGATGTCTTCAGCGTGATGTCACTCTGTGCCTTTCATGCAGGTTGACCTTGCTTACACAGCTGGGAAGCTCCTTGGCAGGGCCATGGTCTTGTTCCCTCTGCAGCATGTGAGGCAGTCACTGCGCTAGCTTCCACATGGCTGAGCACTTCCCTGTCTTGTTTTTATAGGCCAATTGGATATAATATAAGCTATTTTCTTTTAATTTTTCTTCTTACCTAACATAAAATTTTATGCATACACTTTACTAGAGTATGTTTTTTGTACATGAAACTATTTTCTTTTTGCTCTTTCTCGTTTCTAGTTAACTAGACAAAAAAAAATGTACTATTTACCAATTGTTGAAAAGCTGTATCGTGGTTCCAACCCCAGCTGAGTACTCCGGACTGTTACTGTGAACTAGAACTCAGTACCATACTAGCAGAGCCACACACTGATCTATTAAAATGTAGCAGTATGAAAGGCCTTAAACACACACACATACACACACACACAAGACTATGAACTTCTACATTTTTTAGCTTAAAAGAAAGCATCTTAATGCTTCCAAACACAGCATTTTAAGAGGAAAAAAATACAAATGGGAAGCATGGGGTTAGTTTAAAAGGAGAAATTTCAGAGCTCAGCATGGTGGCTCTTCCCTGTGTTCCTAGCACTTGGAAGGTTGAAGGAGGAGGATTGCTGTGAGTTTGGGGCTAGCCTGGGCTGAATAGTTCCAGGCCATCCTGGACTACAGAATGGGGAAACAAAAGTATGTTTAAAAATGGCATTAAAAAGAAAGCATCGGGGCTGGGGAGATGGCTCAGCCACTAAAGACGAGGTTCACAAGCAAAAATAAAAGAAAACATCCTATCGTTGAGCTTCCCAGGATTGGTTTTTGGTTTATTTGTTGTTGCTGTTGTTTTGGTTTTTTTTTTTAAATAAAGTGATTCAGGTTAGAAATTAAATCATAAAAAAGAAGAAAATCGACTTTTTAAAAGTGTTATTGAAGAACATAAGAAGGGAAAATGTGATGAAGGCTGTAGGTTACACTGAAAATTGGGCATAGGCATTTGATGCTACAGTGAGCTTTTGCTGGCTTTGAAACAATCACCTGCATGGCTAACAACTGCTGTCTTCCTAATAAAGTCACTGGTCTTCTTTGTAACCAAGTTCAATTGGACATTATAAGACCAGCTCGGTGCTTTCACTGTGTGGAGAGGAAAACCTGTTATTTGTTAAATCTTTCTGGAGACTGCCCAGAACTGTGTGTTCCCAAAGACCCTCAATGTATCTGCTGTAAGTGTCTCTCGAGGAATGGCCTAGAATGTGATTTCAGTCCTCTTTAACATCAAGAACAGCCCTCTTCCATCCATTTTCCAAGTCCTCAATGATTATAAATTGTGTGTGTACACATCACTACACACGCAACACAACATGCTGTGGCTGTGCACATGCAAAGGTGAAGGTGCCCTGCCTTTTTACGTAACTGAATAGAAAGGCATTCTCCAGGTCATGGATTGCTTTTTTCTCCTCTGTAAAATTTTTAAATATATATTATGTTTGGAGCCAAATGCTGCCGTTTTGCTGCATATATACAAATACGTATCTTTTTCTCTTCTGTGATTTAACACAAATACTTCCCCCCAATTATCTGGGCCACAGATGTTGACTCGGGAACCTGAAAATGACAGTCTACACTCTTACTGTTCTGCTAAAATCAAATGAAATGTCCAGACTCAGCAGCTGACTGGAATATGGCGTACTCTCAGCTCCCCAATGTGGCTGTTGATTGCTGTCCAGGAGTGCAGTATTCTCTGACCTCTCAGAAGCTTCTATAACTTTGGAGCCTGAGTACCAGCCACCTTTTATTTAAAATACGATTGCATATTATCTCACTGCATGTGGGTAAATTCTCAGCAGTGTTGCGTTCACTAACAAAAGTAATTCATTAGACCTTGTTTTCAGAGAAAGAAAACATGCTTAAACTGCCTTGATGACTGTGCTGCTGCTGTGCAGCTGGGTGCTGGTGGGGAGAGGTCGTCTGGTCTGGTCTGTGCAAAACAGCTCTGTGTGTGACATCACTGCTTTCTCCCTGAACTGGGATTGTCCTTGGCAATGAAGAATAGAAATGACATTACTGCTTCTTGAGAGAACTAAGAATAGTGGGCTGTTTGAAGTGTACATGATTGAAGGCTAGTGGTCACCAACCAGTTTTTTCAAAATCCTTGATCATGTATCAATAGAAGAGACACAAAGTCCATTTTCAGAAAGCTGCTATTTAGCTCCATAGACTAGAGAACTCATAGAAAATTTGTGTTGCTAGTTGTTACTCGTAAGTTTCTTTCTCTTGTTTTCTCTATAATCCATTTCTTCCTCTTCATCTGTCAATTGAAAGTGGCCATCTGTGTCATTGTCACCAGCCAGTCTGATACTGTCTCCTCCAAAGTTACAATACTGATGATTGGCTATAACTTAGTAAAGAACTGAGCCAATAACTTACTGTTTTATTTGACTCTTAAGAGACAAGTCACATCACCAGTGTTTTATCTATGAAAAAGCTGCTGCCTAGAGAAACTGAGCTGACCCCCTAAGGCTGCCTCTCTTTAAGTAAACCACAGTAGAACTAGGATGGCTCCAAGCCCACTCGTGCATATTGCATCTTCCACCCTCTCTCTTATGGGTGTAAAGAGCAACATTTTGCTAAACAGGTCCTGCCCAGCTCGTCTGACTGGCAGAGATAGGCCCAAGAGAATAGAGCTCAGAAAGCAAAAAGACAGTGGAAGGGACTTGCCTTCTCAGGACACACATGGTACTTTGGTATCGTAAATTATGGACGGTGTTTATTTTTAAGGACTTGAGATTTGTTTGCTGTGTCTAGATTGTACTTGTATTCTGAAAATATATTAATTCAGTTGTTCTTCTTGACCAAGGTATTTTTGTTATCGGTATACACTTGACAGACTATCTACTAACCCATACTCATGTTGGAGTAGAGGAGAGACTGCTGCCTTCCCATGACATTTATGTTCTTTTGTTAAAGTTTGTTAGTATTAGACAGAATTCACACCTTTGATTTTAGTAATTGCTATCTCTTAGAGACTTTATGGCTTCTTTTGCCAATAGGAGGCACACAGCAAATACTGATGATTGAAATCTCTATGGCAAAACCAGCACTACTGTTGTGAAAGTCTTCTTTTGTGAACCTTGTGCACTGACTGGAGTTCCTTTTCTCTGTTTAATAAGAATCCAAGCTGTGTGCCATGTGCTGTTGTAGGAGCTACAAGGTGGATGGACAGTCTTCCCTCATGATCGAGACTTTCATTGGTCAGTGTCTTTTCCTAAGCTATGAGGTGTAGAGAAAGGCATGTGCAGGGCACTGGGGTTGAGTAGGAAAGTAAACCATGAATTCAACAGTACTGCCGGAAGATGAGAAAACATATGGGTTGGACTCCCATCAAGCTCCCCTATAATATAATACTTTGTTTCTTACCTGCATTTGTTGGCAGAAGTTTCAGTACCTGTAGATTCTTAGTGTGGTAGTGGTTAGGTTTGTAGTTCAAGGTCATTGTAGGATACCAGCTTCTAGGAAATGAAGAATCTTAGACAACTGTCATGTTCTTCTTTTCTTCTGATCTCTCTCATGTTGCTTTGAGAAATACAAAACTGAAGTTAATGCCATAAAGTTAGAGGAAGGCCTTTTTGAAGGCAAAGATGGACACATAACTGAGGATATCAATATGTCCTGTAATGCGCTGACATTTCTTGGCTGAGGGAAACCAGGACAACACTGACAAGTACACTGACACTGAACTGAAGAGTTGTGAGTGATCATTTCAAGCACAGCCAGAAGTGTTTGGTGGTACTCCCAAATAATTTGAGTTTACCAAGAGAAAAACTATTGTAATAACATATTTTAAATTTTTATTTACTATGTTTACAATAACTTTCTGGTGAAAACAGTACAGCAGTTCTGAGGACTTTAAAGCTGATACAAAAGGGGCAAACCTTCGCCTTAGCTGGCAGTGACTGCCACGTCCCAGCAGTTTGACTGGATAAGGTAGTGTATCAGAGCTGCTTCTCAGTGCTTGAGCTATGAATTTGAAGTCTGATAAGTGTTGCGCATAGTCTTTTTTAAAACTCCAGGCATTCATCACTGCTTCTACTTCTGCCCTGGGACTTTGCCTCTCAATGTAATTTTTATAGAAAAACCCAATCAGTGGATCTTTTTATTCAGTATCACCTTCTCTTCTTCCCTTTCCCATCCTCTCTTCCTCCCTTCCTCTCTTCCTCCCTCCCTTCCTTCCTTCCTCCTTCCTTCCTTCCTCTCTTCCTTCCTTCCTTCCTCTCTTCCTCTCTTCCTTTCTTCCTTCCTTTCTTCCTTTCAGTTTTTGAGGCAAGAAGCTTCCTTAATAGTCTAGTTTCTACGAAGCTTTCTTACTTATTTTTCTAATAATAGGTGTAACTGAATGACGTTTAACTGCTCTGTGAGCAGAATTGTCTCAACCAGCCTGAAGAAATGTGCTGCCTATTGGTGTCTCTAAGCTGTTTGCTGTCGTGACTCTCAGCCATCTGTGAGTGGACTTTGCTCATGTACGTGCTGTGCCATGTGGTCATCAGCAGTGTTGTGTTCTTGTCGTGTATTTATATGCCCTTAACAATAGAAGCTGACAAGTGTGTGAGCCATCATTGTAGAGCGAACGGCTGAACTACCTTGATGTCACTGGAGTTGAGCTGTACGTCCGTTGCCTTTAACTCTCATACCTTCTTTTGTACTCTCTACACCGACTGTCGCGGTGCCTTTCTCCTTTTGTATAATTGTATTATATAAAGAAATTGCTGACCTGTGTGTAAAAAAATGTTAAAATTACACCAGTCCAAGGATATTTTAATGGCAGTTCAATTTTCCAGAGAATAAATTTTTGTGTGCATTAAAAAGTTACTTTTCTTTACATTTATGTAAAAAAAAGTGTTCCAGTTTTAGCACTCATGTGGAATGGATAAACATCCAATGTCTTTGATGATGATACTAAAAACTCATCCCTAATTCTCACTACCAACAAAGTGTTACCATGACTATAGGTAGAATGGGCTAATGTCAGTTACATACAAGAATATCAAGTGAGTCTGTGTGTCCCTAAGATTGGGTTTGAAAAGAATCGCATATGCTATCAAATACTGTTGTCAAAATATTTGGATCATATTTTTTCACTGTGAGTCAAGTATGACCTCCAAAGGAAAGAAGACTCCAGGAAAGCGTTTAAAATGATTCTTTGAAAGTTCCTACAGATCAAGAATGGAAGTGTGTTCCTTAGCTGGAATGTGGCATGGATCCCATTACCTAGCTCTGTCTTTCCTTGGCTGTGAGCCGGTCCTCATTCCCGTGGATTCCTGTTAACAAGCCCGTTTTCTAATGGCAGAGTTTAGGTTCTTTTCATATTCCATTACCCTGTCTGTTTTGTTTCCAGGAGGGTAACAGCCAGTTTAACAAGTCTGACAGAAATTCACGTTGCTATAGCACTTATTTCTGGTTGGCTGTCTTTCAGTTCCATCAATTGACGAGTCTTTTCTTTTGCTTTGGCTTTTGAGAGAGTGGAGCAGCAGTACCTATTTGGTCTCGTTTTTATTTCTTTCTTTCTTTTTTTCTTTCTTATTTATTTATTCTGGGAGGAGTACTATCTATTAAACACAATAGAAATGCATTTCTATTCAAAATAAATTTATTCATAACATGCTCTTCAGCCATATTTTGTATCTTTTCCTATTACCCACTGGTTAATTCTCCAACCCCAAAGATTTGCTTATCAGTGTTCTCAAAAAAAAAAAAAAGTTTCTGAATTCCAAACTGCCTCAATTAGGAGTGATTTGTTAGTTATTTGATACTTGGAAATATATGCATATGTATCATGACTTCCTATTTTCAGAGAAATGCAATAGATAAAAGGTGAAATTCCAGCAGAAAATTGACACTTCTGCAGACTTTCTAGAAAGTCGGTAAGTTAACATTTTCTACCAGTCGGTAAGTTAACATTTTCTACTACTAAAAGATACTTTTATCATCATAACATGTTATTCCAAGAGTTATATTTTAACTGCAAGTTGCTTGTAATTTCTTTGATCTCCAGCATGCCAAACAATCAACTCTTCATTCCCAAGATTATCCAAATGTTCCATGGTGTTTCTTGATAAAGTTATTGCCAACTTAAAATTATGAGACCTTAGTAGAAATGTGAAATTTTTGTTTGGCCAGTCCATGAGAATAAATTATAAAAGTGTAAGTTACTAAATGTAAAGTAACTAAATGCCACACAAAAGGAGAAGGATAACAATCATGAATCAGTTTAACAGGCTGGGTGTCTGTGAAAGACACTGTTGAATGATTTTGTCATTGTGTGGAAAAATCTACAAAGTCCTAAATTGTGTTGAGTGTAGGTGTGAACTCCTGCAAGCCATTGATTTTGCCAGATTTCTAGATTTTAGCCGTCCTAATAGTTGAGTAGTGGGTCTCGCTGTTGTGATCTTCAGTTCTCTGATAGAGAGGCACAGGTGTGTGTGCAAGTGTGCGAGTGTGTGTGTGTGTACGTGTGTGCGCACGTGTGCGAGTATGTGCGAGTGTGTATGGGTATGTGCATGTGAGTGTGTGAGCACGTACGTGTGTGCACGTGTGAGAGTGTGTGTGTGCACGTGTACGTGTGTGGGTGTGTGTGTGAGTGTGTGCGAGTGTGTGCGCGTATGTGTGTGAGTGTGTTGAGTGATGTGGTACTGAATTGTAACAGTTCTCTGTGTACTTGGTCATTCTCAGTCCTTCACTAGGCACAGTATTCCAGAACTGCTTTTTCTTGGGTGGTAGTTTAGCTGCATGTTCTCAACAGTGTCTTCACTGAGCAGAAGTGGTAACTAATCAAGTTCACTATATCCCTGTTTTCCTTTCATGAGTTGTACTTTTGATGCTATATTTTAAAATTCATAACCAAACTACAGTCACATAGGTTGTCTCCTATGTTTACTTTCTCTATTTCTGGCTTTTATGTGTAAGTCATCTACTTGGAGTAAAAATCTTGGGAAGATAGAAGGTTTGGCTGTGTCTGCCTGATTTTTTTTTCTCTTTTCAGATAGGTACATGGTTTTTTTCTGGTGCCATTTGTTGGAGACAATGCTCCTCCTCTAAAGAACTGCTCTTGGTTGTGTGTCCTTTTGTGCTCTCCACTGGTTCCGTGTCTGGATACCTAACAGTGCTCGCTTCACAAGTGGGCACAGGGTAAATCCTGCTTTTCTTTCCTGTCAGGACTCTTTGTCTTTCAGTTACTGTCGTCTCTGTTGTAAGTGGATTCTGTTTTGTTTTACCCTTTCTGTATAAAATTTAGAAACTGGTCTCTATGAAGTGGTTTCTTGCAGTTTCCATTGGGATTTTTTGAACATGAAAAGAATTGGATAAGTTCTAGCACCAACTCTTTGAAACCAGGAACATAAAGTATTCCTGTTTATTTGTTTACAGGATTTCATTAGTTGCAAAGTTATACATATGTAAAACATATGTGTCTTCCCACTGATTTGTTTATAGGATCTAGTAGTTGCACAGTTAGACATATGTGGATCCTAGTTTGTTGAACAGTTTCATCATGAATGACTGTTGGGTTTTGGCAAAGGCTGTTTCTGTATCTGATGCTATTGTCACATGCGGTTTTTTCTTTAGACTACAGAAGTGGTAGATTCTGTTGATAGATTCGCTGTGTTGACCTGGCTTTGCAGGGTTAGGGTAAATCTCATTGGAACAGTCAGCTGTTCTTGTTACACATTTCCTGAGTCAGTGCACTAACATTGCTGAGGAGTTTCACATGTGTGTTCTGGAGATGTGCCTGGATGCTTCGTAATGTCTTTATCTGTCTTAAGTGCTGGACCTCAGAGACTTAATAGAGACAGTGTATTCCACCTCTGCCTCTGGAAGAGTGTGTGGGAGTTCACTGATAGGGCAGTGATTTGTCTTTTTAAATGTTTGATAAAATTTATCTGTGAAACCATTTTTGCCTGATGCCTTTTCTTCTTGGAGGTTCTAACTCAGTTTTTAGTACATGCAGGCCTCTTCCCGTTACCTACCTCTTTTGTGCCAGTTTTAATCAAGAGTGTCTGAAAGGAATTGGTCCATTTCCTCTGAGTATCAGCATTACATCATTGTTCGTTTAACACCAGTGCCTGCTGCTTCTCTCCCATTCCCTCGCCTTTTCCTCTTTCCTCTCCTGATGCATGTGCTGCTGCAACTCTCACTGCCAGCGCTACTTCACTGCGTCCCACAGAGCTGCCCATTTTGATGTCTGTTTTGGTTTCCATTTAGTTCAATTTGTTTTCCTGAGGCTTGTGTGATACATGTATTATTTACAGATGTGTTGTTTAACTTCCAGATAAAACAATGGTTCAGCTTTTGTTACTATTGCTGTTCCTTTGTGTATATTTTTGTGCAGTCATGTGTGTACAGGTACACATACACCTGTATGCATGTGTGTCCATGTGTGTGCGCGGAGACCAGAGGACAACCCTGGGTACTGCTCCTGTGGTGCTGTCCACTCCTGTGGTGCTGTCCACACTCTTTTCTGTCTTTTCAGGGTCTCACGCATGGCTGGGTCTAACCAAGCAGGTCAGGTAGCTAGCCAACAGACCTGAAGAATCTGCCCGTCTCTACTTAAGTCTCCATGCCTGGCTTGTTCCTTTTTCAACATGAGGAAGAATATCCAAGTTCTGGCCATGTTGAAACAGAAGCCAGAGTGCTCAGGAAGGTTTTAAGCTTTGAGGCCTGTTTTCACCTAAAAATGTGACTAAGTATGACATTATGACATGAGGTGGGTGGTTTTCTAATATGTGTCTGTGTAGTTTTACTTCCATCATTTTCTGATTAATGAAAGGCTATTTGTATATGTGTGCTGTGCAACAATGGTGCCGTCTGCAGATCCTAATGCTCATTCCATTCCCATCCTGTAGAACCCCAGAAAGTCTGTGATATTGACACCTTTGCCTTCCCCCATTTTGAATATTTTTATTTTTGATTTTTGACTGATGGAACCTTTGGGTTCTAATTTTTGGAAGACTTTAATCATTTAAAATGTCAAACTATGCTGTCAATTTAATGACATCAGCATTTGGTTTGGTTGGTTTGTGTTTGTGTTTTTTGGGGTTTGTTTGTTTTTTTGATTGCTTACTGTTTGGTTCATTTATTTCTGGGATCTAACCCAGGGCCTTGCATGTGATAGACAAGTACTCTATCACTGAGATGTGTCCCTAGCCTTTTAGCACTTGCCTTTTAAATGAAATACTACTTATTTAAGCCATTTTTGTTTGAACTTTAGTCTGTCTTACAAATGACTAGTAAGCATATCCTATGCATTAGGAACTATGTTTTGGTTTAGGTATTTAAACAAAAATGAGGTACATTTCCTTCCTAATGAAGTGTATGGTCTCGTTGTCTTGAAAACCAAACAAGGGAAAATATCAACAGTCTGGGCTAGGCATCTGTAAATGGTGCTCCATCCTCACAGATGTGGGCTTGTTCTTTGGAGGGGCACATAGGAGTTGTTTAAGCAAGGTGTGTGGTAGGACATTTGGATGAGACAGTGTTTGAACACAGGCATGCAGATAAGAGACAGACTGACTGGTGGAAACCAGAAGGTGGCAGGATGAGAACCTGTACTGTAGTGATTGGGGGGCTTTGTTTACATGAGCTGTGGGCAATGGAGAATCCCTCCAGAGTGTTAAGTAATGTGAGAAGATTGGCATTGTCAGTCCCTCTCCGCAGTTTGTAGAGAAGCAATGGAAGGAAGGGAGTGCGGGAGAACTGTGGACAGTCCTAAAGGTCCCGTGCAGGGCGGGCAGCTGTTCCCTGTGCTCCTTGGGCAAATGAGCCCCCGGTAATGCACCTTTGAGACATTGCCTGTGTCCCTGGTGATGTTTACTAGGAGGGGGCCTTGCTGTACGTGCTTGCTGCGGACTATTCCCAGATACATCAGCAGAGCTAAGGCTTTGAAGGCTCGTCTGTGTTGTTGCGTTTGATTTTCACCGCACTCATTTTTGTGGCTAAGCATCTCCCCTGCGGCTCTGCGGCTCATACTGTCATTTCTTTTCCATTCTCATCTTTCGTTTTGTGTTCTGTATGTCTAACGCCTGAAGCTAAGTGGCTCTAGGAGACTGACCAGTCTTCCAGTTTGTGCTGCACCAGGAATATGACATCACCTGGGGCTGCTCGACTGCCCTCGTCTTAAAAGTATCCCACATGTCCAGTGGTTGGTGCTGGCTGTCGCTGAGCATATGGCTGCTTGGTCTACTCACATCTGGAAGTGGAGTTCCAGGAGAACAAAGCAGGGGTGTGTGCATTCCTACACCTCTTTCATAGGGTCAGCCACTGTAGAGTCCTCCAGGACCAGAGGAACAGGGCAGAGACAGAACAAGTCCCCATGAGAGGAGACTCAGATCACTGTATGGATGAGCTCTGCCTGTCTTTCTTTTGGCTGCAATAGTTCACATGTCTTCACAAAATGACTAAGCCCCCTCTTCAGGGCTGCTAGTCTCTGACCACAGTGGCATTTTCTGTCAGAGCCAAATATTGATGAGGCTTCATGAGAGGTATTTTGAGAGCTGTAATCTGGAGATACAAATTACCTCTTTGTCAATGTATGCCTCATATACAAGTAAGGCTTGCGTTGCTGACTGCTTAGAACAATGTAATGTTGGCTTTAGGGACAAATTTGCATCACTACATGATGAAGATTTGCTGTCGCCCCCATCTCTATTAACATGTTCCTTACTTTCCAGTACTCACTCCTGGACTCTAAAAGGTCCTTTGGGTCCCACTAAGGCATTGCCTGCTCAGGGCTCTTCCAGATTCTCCCATACCCAGTCACAAAGCCAGAGATGTGGGCTTTGGGGTTTATTTCAGCAGCACCCTATCTCCATACATCAGACCACTCCGCCAGTGCAGAGGTAAGGAGTCCAGCATTATTAGCTTATTCTACAGGCAGTCAACAGTGGTACTCCTGTATGTAAACTCTTTGTGCCTACATTTCCAAGAGGAGTTCTCAGAAGAACCACAGAAGAGTGGGATTATCTTCAGCTCAGAGTCATAAGTCTGAGTGACTCTTCCATTCTCTGTGCATTGACACAATCACAAAAGTTCTCCCCAAGTACGAGAGAACGTAGGTGGCCAAAATGGTGGTGTCATGGGGGAAGTGAAGTCTCACACATTGACTTTTAACCTATAGTTTTGTTTTCATTTTTGTTTTTTCAAGACAAGGTTTCACTGTGTAACAGTCCTGGTTGTCCTGGAACTTGCTCTATAGACCAGGCTGGCTTTGAACTCACAAAGATCTACCTGCCTCTGTCTTCCAACTGCTGGGACTAAAGGCATAGGCCACCACCATCTGTCCTAACCTATAGTTTTAAAGCATGTCCTGTGTACAGCCTAGATTCCAAAAGAGGTTTTTATATTGCCAATGATCTAACACATTTCCAGGGACTGTGGCTGAGATATTGGGAAAGAAGCAATAAAAACTTGCAAGTCCTTAAAGAGTTATTAAATGTTATTTATTTTAAGTATATATGTGTGTGCCCACAATGGCCATACGAGGGCATTGGTTCCCAGAGGTTACAAACAGTTGTAAGTCACGCGATATGGATGCTGGGATCCGAACCCAGGTTCTCTGAAAGAGCAGCAAGTACTCTTAACTGTTAATCCATCTCTCCAGCCCCCTAAAGAGTTCTTTAACAATATTTTGAACAAATCATCTCTTGAAATATTGTTTGAATCTTATGTAATTCTAATCACCAGCCCCTTAAACATCATTATATATGTAATTGAATGCATTGTCTACTTTAACTATCAGTTACAATGCTTAGATTACCACAATCAAAAAGAAAATTAAAATTTGATGGCAAGGGGTAGAAATTAGTGTTCTTCCAGTGCCATGGCACCTGCCAGCAATCTATGAGACCTTGGTGCTGTTAATTATTAATGTTAGCATGCTTGATTGAACATCACCGTGAAGAAATCAACTCATACACTTCTCATAAATTAACCAGAGTATGACATTAATTATACGCATAATTCTTATAAGAACTACTCTAGTAAGGATCTCTTTTGCCAAACTCTGTATCCAAAAGGTACAGACTTGATTTTAAGATTGCCTTTCTAATTTTACTTAATTATATGTATATGTGTGTGAATATGTGCATGTGCACATACATGCACATACATACATCTGCCTGTCTGTATATGAACCATGTGTGTAAAGATGCCTACAGAGACCAGAAGTGGGACCTCTTCTGGGGCTTGAGTTACACACAGGTGTGAGCCACCGGAAATGTGTGGCTGGGAACTGACCCCGGGTCTTCTGCAAGAGCATCTCTCAAGCCTCTTGATTTTTTTTTTTTTTTTAAACAGAATCTGTGTAGCCAAGATTGACCTAACACTTTCAATCCTTCAACCACAGCCTCCTGGGAACTGGAATTACAGGTGTGTACCACTGTGCCCTGCTTCAAGTATAGATGTTTAAGAAACTGAGAGGTGTATAATACACAATTCTATTTTATTATTATTTTATTGTTGCTATTAATTTCTACTGACGGACTTTTCTTGTCAGCTAACAGCAGGAAGGACAAGGAAAGATAGAGATTTCATTTATAATCAGTGTTACTGACTGAAAGCATGCAGAGGAGCACTCTCACATGCTGAGTGAGTGAAAGCACATGAGCACCAGGCCATAAGTGGTCAGACAGCTTCAGACACCCTGGGGCATTGAGCTCACCCCAAATAGGGCACTTTACTTCTAGGTAAAAGAAGAATGAGTTACAATGAAGTTGATTTATAAACAAGTATTCATATGTAGATAAATTGCCAGCCACAGTTACAGGCTTAACTTTAAAAACATATTAAAAGACAACTTCACATACTAGCATGGCAAAGAACTATGTCTAGAATGGCTGCCTCCAGATGAGCCCCAGGGTCCTTCCTGCCACCAAATGTCTTCTCCCTCATGGCAGAAGAAAGGAAACAATCATTTGAGTGTCCACCTTGGAAGCAGAAGCATGAGAATGGTTCGTGGGTATGTTATTTTAGAGAGCAGTGTGCAGTCCCTTAGCAGGCAGCCAGGGCAGCTCTTAGGCCTCCTCTCCTTGCTGTAGGCAGTAACTCGTTTTTCAGAGATTTGTGGAATTTTGTGAGTCTTTGATTGACTGTTCTGTTACTGAGAACATTGCCAAGACAAAACTCCTTTAACTTTCCCATCTTGTCAGTCATCTGCAGAAAGCCTTATTAGGTGATCGTGGTTTGGAGTGTTCTGGTCTTTACTTGACTCGGAATGGATGCTTTCATTGTCTTCTCATTCCCACTGCAAACACACTCCTTTTCCTCCCAATAGAGTTATTTCTGCTCCTTTGATTTTGACTTTTCTCTAAATGGGTTCTCTTTGATAGCAATAGAGTGAAATGTCTTGAAAGGGAAATGTCTTTGTGTGATAGTTTTGAAATACAATGCCTGCCAGACTGGATTGATTGGAGCTCTGAATGCAGCAGTGTTGATATTAAGTGAAGGATTATATTCCAAAAGCCTCTGAAATCACACATGACTCATAGTCTGTATTTCAGGGTGTCAGGTGGGGGATCATGATATGAAAATGAAATGCTAACCAAAAATAAAAGTAACCCGGGAAATGGTGTACACCCATAATCCCAGCACTTGGGAGATGGAAGCAGGAAGATCAAGACTTCTGTTGCATGTGAGTTAAAGGTCAGTTCAGGGTACATGAGGCCCTGCCTCGAGAAAAGCACCCTAAGAAATGGGGCTACGCCTAGGGCTTAGAGGGCAAGTCTGTGTACAAGCCATTGCTTCTCAGTCTTCTTTCTCAGAGCCCATTGGTAGATGCTGTCATTTCTGCTTCTAGCACACTGTGTTCCCAGTGAGGTTTTTCTTATCGCTTCTTGATTTGGATTTTGCTGCTGGCAGCAGAGGCGTGCAGTGTCTTAAGCATCTGGGAGGTCAAGTGCCAAGAACCAAAGGACTGTAGCTTCTTAGTTTTGTTGGTGGATCTGAACTTTCATGTGCCTGGAAACTGTTTGGAAAAGGGCACTTTGAAAAATACTATTTACACCAAGAGAGAGCAGCAGGGTATACCGTGTAGAAAGGAACTGTCCCTTCCAGCTGAGTGTGAGTGTAAGAGTATGGGCCGTAGAAGATTAGACTGCAAGGTTGTCTTAAAATACTTTTCCAACTTTCTAGGCCTCAACCTCACAGATGCGTCCCAAAGCATTCCAAATGCCAATTCTGGTTGGATCTGTGCAGTTCATCTGCACACTTCATTGAATCCCCTTATTTAGGTTTTAAAGTTCTCTAAAGGCCCATTAAAAACTTAGTTGCTCATATTTTTGGGAGTTTTTGAAGCTTTTAGGAAGTGGAACCCAGCAAAAAAAAGATAAGTCATTAGAGGCATGAGTTTGATATGGGACATTGGTACCCTCAGCCCCTCCCTCTGTCCTTACTACATGGCTATCACCATGATGTTTTGCTTCCATGCACTCAAAGTAATGACCTCAATTGGTCATAATTTGGAGCCTCTGGAACTGTGAGCCTAAATGAACTCCCTTCTTAAGTGACTGTTGCAGTGATACAGACCCAAAATATCCTGCTAAAGTACCAAAGACTGATGTCACCAAGAAATTTATACTACCAAATCTACTCTGGCATCCTCAAGCACTGAAGTACTGTGTGATTTCCACAGGCCTAAAACACATTGCCTGGCTTTCATATCCACTGAAGATTGAAATGTTTATTAATACACTGAATATTCTCTAAAATCATTTCAGTGAAAGTTTAGACAGATGACTTAGTAACTGTTTGCTATATACCCACAATGGCCTAAGTTATATCCCAAGCACTCAAATAAAAGTCAGACACAAGCATAGGCCTGTAATTCCAGCACTCAGGAGGCAAAAACAGGTGTATCCCAGGGACTTGATCAACCAGTTTAGTTGAATTGGTAAGCTCAGGGAGAGACACTCCCCCCCAAATAAGGCAGACAGAAACTAAGGAAGACATCCAGTATTGACCCTTGGCCTCTATACAACTGAACCTACTTGCATCCCTTCTAGCATGTGCGCACACACATTCAATATAGTTATGTAGTCACTGAACATAGTTTATAACACAATGTTTCATTTGGGCAGGAGCTTCTCTTTAATCGCTCGCTGCTAGAATCTTATTCAACTGAGCTTTAGTTCAGAGGTATGAAAGTATGGAGTTGGCAGCCAAACTTCCATTCTGTCCTGTTGTGCTGCTGCTTTACACCTGGGCAGAAGAGGGAATATACCTCTACAATCCAGTGAGGCTTTAGATTGAAGTAACATTTCTGAGGTCCTTGTCTTAATCCCAAGAAACAAAAATAAGATCTCAACAGGAAAGGGAGCTGCATCTTAATTATCTATTGATTAATAAACCCCAAGATGTTTTGGCTTAAAACAAAAGCAACCATTTGTTTTGCTTATGTACTTGTGAGTCAGAAGTTAAGACAGGATGAGAAAAGAATGTTACCTGTGCTCCATGATGAAATTATCTCACTACTTGGGCCATCACACCTGAGCCTTCTCATATTCTATTCCCTTCTCCATACTCAGCTTCCCTTCACAGGTATCTTGAGCTTCCTTAGAACATGTCAGTTTTGCTATTGCTAGCAAGGCAACAAATGGGTCTTCAGGTGAAAGTGTCTCATAAGTTTGGTGGAAGCTGCAAAATTTGTCATGATCTAAACTTATAAGTCCAGAACATTACTTCTCTACCATTGTAAGAGGCAGGTAAGTTAGACCAGCTCAGCTCAAACAGGGGGAAACAGACTCTCTACCTGTATTGATGGGAAAGTAGTAAGAAATATACAGCCATCTTCAATTTTCTAGTTTGTCCTCTGCCCACCAATTATCTACCTGCATTCTACATGCAAAATACATTTGCCTCCTCTCAGAGATCTCAAAGTCTCCATCCATTTCATCACTGGCCTGAAGTTTAGAGTTCATCACATAGGGCAGAGTGTTCTTGTTGCGCATTCATTGTGTAGAACAGAGGGAGATTCCTCAATGTGGTTCATTGAAGACAATTTATTGGAAGACTACTGTGAAAATAGCTCCCAACACCCAATGGTGGTGCAGGAATAGGACAGTTATTGGGGAGCAGAATCAAAGGCAAGTCATCAGAGATGTCTCACTAGCATACTAGGTGGTGGCATCAGAAAGTTAATGCAGGTAGCAGTATGGTTTGTGACACTGCACATTAAATTGAGCCGGGGGTGGGCAGGGTGGGGGGTGGGGGGGTGTAACACCGAAGAAGTCCCTAGTTCATTTTGGTCATGGCTCAGGCTGTCAGGCTGGTGGCAGCCCTGTAGTGGGCTTCATGGAATATTATTTTAACTGGCAAAGATGTGTTACATTTGTTTATGCTGTAGAATGGAACATTACTAACTGTGTAAAGGTGTGTTTTTACGCTGCATTCGCTTAATGATATAACGATGTGTATTTAAAAGATGTGTCACATCTGTTTCGCCTTGCCTGCTTGAGTTACTTCATAGGTAGGCAGGAGAAAAGATAGGTGGGACTAGCAGGCAAAAGAATTAATAAGAGAAATCCAGGCTCAAAAAGACAAGAGGAGAAAATGAAAGAAACCTGGACCCTCAGCCACTCAGACATGAAAAGTGAAAGTAAGTTGTATAAAGAGAAGGTAAAAAGCCCTGAGGCAAAGATAGATTTAAAAAACTAGGTTAATTTAAGTTAAAAAAAGCTAGCCAGAAACATGCCTAAACTAGGCAGAGCATTCAAAACTAATAAAAAGCCTCTGTGTCGAGATTTGGGAGCTGATTGGTGTCCCAAAAGAAAAGGCCTGCTACAGCCTAGTCCCAAGAGTTGTGTCTTAGTCAGGGTTCTCTTACTGTTAAGAGATACTGTGACTGCAGTATCTCCTCTTATAAAGGAAAATACTTAATTGGGATGGCTTACAGTTTCAGAGGTTTAGTTCATTATCTTCATGGTAGGGCACTAAAGCAGACATGGTGCTGGAAAAGGAGCTGAGTTCTACATCTTGATCTGCAGGCAACAATAAGTAAACTGTCTACCACACTGAGCATAGCTTGAGCATATATGAAACCTCAAAGCCCAGCCCCATAGTGACACACTTCCTCTAACAAGGCCACATCTCCTGTAGGTACCATTCCCTATGGGCCAAGCATTCAAACACATGAGTCCATGGGAGGCATACCTATTCAAACCACCACAGGTTCCAAAGGCAAGAGGAAGTTTTTGAGTGGGGTATGTGTGTGTCTGTGTGTGTGTATATATATATATATATATATATATGTGTGTGTGTGTGTGTGTGTGCATGCAGTGTGGAAGCCAGAGGTCAATGTCAGGTGTCTCATTTTTTATTTATTTATTTTTTTAAGAAAGGCCTTCTTTCTGAACCTGGAGCTACACTGACCTGCAAACCCCATGGAACCTCCTGTCTCTACACTCTCAGTACTGGGATGACAGGTGTGTATTGCTGTACCTGATTTTTTACATATGCTAGGATCAAATCTAAGTCATACTTCCACATGAGGCACTTTCCTAACTGAGCCCCTCCTAAGCCCCAGTTTTAATATTTTATGAATCTGTAAGCCACCCAGTCCATCAAGAACTATAGAGTCCAGGGAGAACGTGGTTGGATCCAACAGCTATAAAGGAATAATTCATCCCAACCCAATTACCTTTGAACTCTAACCATTCTGTGGAAACTATGTATTTATAAATATGTATAAAAACATCCTTCAGAGTAGAAGCATCTTAGATGCAGAAACTGCTGAAACATAACAAAACAACATTCCGTCACTCACCTCATGGACTACTGATGTCCCAGAGACAGTGGACATTGACAGAACTCTACTGACTTCTGCCTATAACCAGTGACCTTAGAAGTAGCATTAAATGGGTCATAGATGCAAAGGTTGAGGATCCAGAAAGAAAAGACTGACATTTTCCCTCTACACACAAACGAGTGAAGCCCATGAGAAAATAGAAGATTGCGTGTATGTGTGTGTGTGTGAGAGAGAGAGAGAGAGAGAGAGAGAGAGAGAGAGAGAGAGAGAGAGAGAGAAAGAGAGAGGAGAGAGAGAGAGAGAATGTTTGTTTTTGTTTTTTGAGACAGAGTTCTCTCTGTGTTACAGATCTATCTGTCCTGGAACTCACTCTGTAAATTAGGCTGACCTCAAACTCACAGAGTTCTGCCTGCCTTTGCCTCCCAAATGCTGGAGTTAAAGGCATATACCACCTGCCTAATGATGTATATATTCTTAAGTGTCCTCAAAACTATCTAGAGAACAGAACTCTTCTGCTTCAGATACAGTTTGAGTATTTCTCCCAAAAGTTCATGTATCAGATACCTGATCCTTAGTGAGACAATGTGGAAAGAAAGATGAGTGGGACCTTTAAGAGTTGGGGATTCTGGGCTGGTAAAATAGCTCAGCAGTTAAAGACACTTGAATTCAATCTCCAAAACCCATAGTGGGAAGAGAGAACTTACCCCTGAAAGTTGTCCTTCACTTGTGGTGTGGTAATGTGTGACATGTGATATGCTGTGTCACATGTGTTTGTGTGTGCATGTATGTTCACACACACATGATAACAGATAGAAAAGGAGATGGAGGTCCTTCAGTCAGTGGAAAGGTTTGGGAAGCACAGTTTTACTGTGTCCTCACCATGTGCACTCCTGCCATGATAGTGTCTCCCTTCCTGAGTTCAGCTAATGCTACTGCCCTTGAGCCTCCAGAACTAACTAACCTATTTTCTTCAGAAGAAAACTCACCACAGTAAGAGAAGAAAATACAGGAACCCTTGTCAAAAACCTCAAACTGGTCAGGAGTGTTTGCTATTTCTAGACCAACTCATATTGTGGCAAAAAGACACAGTTTGATCTGTGCTATGCAGTTATAATCCCAGCATTCCAGAGGCTGATGAAGGAGGCATGTGAGTCCAAGGCCAACCTGGATTATACAATGAGAACCCTGTCTTTAAAAAATAAAAAGACTAGACAGGTTCTAGTACCAAATAAAGGAGTGCTGGTGGACCCTGCACATGACATTTTTGTGTTGTGATCTTATTTACTAACTGATAAAATTTTAAATGCTCTGAATGGTGCTGAAATTTGGTAAATGATGGTTTTCTTTTGTGTATAAATCCTCACAGGTTCTTGTTTGAAGAAGAAAACTTGATTAAGTATCAACCGGCTAAGGGTAAGAGCAGGGACTGGAGAGTTGCTAGGACTTGCTGGCTGGTGGTTCAGCTCTCAAGCTCAGTGAGGTGCAATCTTGGGGGAAAATGTAGGAAGTGTAAGTGTGGGACTCCAGTGTCTGCCTCACAAACACAAACATATACTCACATACACCCCACTTACACATACAAAAGTACCTTTGAATTGCTAAATTTACACAATTCTAGTAAACGGTGTGGTTTCCACTCTCAGTTTTTAAATACTTAATGAGTTTAAAAGAGAAAAAAAATGGAAGCATTTTTAACTCCTTTTCTTTGAGGAAGATCTGTGCAGCATGATCATAGCACTTGAAACGTGGACATTTTTCCAGAGGTACAAGGGTGAGAGCCACTGAGCCACATAATGGGACACTGAAGACAACTAGAATGGTGAGGTTGATACAGACACATATTAGACTCGAGGGATATAGATACATAGTGGAGGTCAGTATACAGTCCTGGACTAGAGGCAGATGTCAGTTTGTCTAATCCAAATTCTCTTGACTGGTTAAGTCTCTCTGTGAACCTAGACATGCGGTTTCAGTTGGCATAACTCCTATCTTAATTAACTCTCCAAAAAGACCAATGAGAAAGAGCAGAAAGATAGCAGAATAGCAGCAGGTCTCTGTTGTGTTAGGCATTCTGCCTGTTCAAAAGTGCTGAGAATTTTTAAATGCTGTAATAGAAGCTCAAAGGGGCACTCAAAAATGATATTAAGACAAAGTGCAAAACCATAGGAAAGCTACAAAATTTGTCCAGTGGGATAGCAAATCATAGAGAGTTTACACAAACTATTTATAAGGTAATAAACTGCTAATGCGATTATGAATAATGAGTAAGGTTTATGTGTTTGTTTCAGGCCTAATTGGAGTCATGCATCTCAGACTGTTAATACCAGAAAGCTCTTTTTTCAGTTACATGTCTGATCACTCACATATACCATGTACCTGCTCAGCTTCATACATGAGCCAAGCAACTTTTATAGTGTGCAAAGGAATAGATTTCCAGTTTCCAATTCTTAGAGCTGGTGGTTTATGGATTTGTCTCCGTTAGTTCACCCTCACTGTTAGGGAGAAAGCAGGATTTTTCACAAAGACAAAAGGTTCATCTCACCAAACCAAAAGGCCACAGCAATCATGACAACCTAAGGTGTATGCACAAGGAGCTGACTCTTTGCCTCATACTCAGTTGTTAGGATAAATTTGTTGAATCCAAGCATGTAACGTTTGTTTGTCTGTTTGTTTGCCATGCTGGGTGATGACAGTATCAGTGCATAGATTTTTAAGCTTTCTGATAAATCCTTCACCACACACCTAGTGCATAACTTGTGCCTGAAAACCTAGAACTTGGAGGCCTAGGGGGAGCAGCCAGAGGAGACAGTCAGACCCTTGACCAGCCAAATCGATGAGCTTCAGATTCAGGGAGAGATGCTGACTTAGAAATCAAAGGTGAGAACAGCTGAGGGAGGGATAGTCAGCATCAGCCTCTGGCCTCCACTCACACAGACTCACACACAATTGGAAACTACTGGCGGGTTAGGCGACCAGTCACATCAAAATCGTCTCTCTAGTAAAGAAACTGTTAATTGCCGGGACATTTTTTTAAGTCAAATCTCATAGTATGTTCCCTGGCCTGAATCTGCTTGTTTATTTTGTTCATTTGTTTTTTGTCTCTGGCTTGGGCACTAGCTAGGCATCTGGTACCTGCTTGCTGCTCACAACGGAGAATGATGAGATACAACAGGAAGTCTTCAGCCCATCTCACCCTAATGATCAGGTTGAGCATCTTTATCTCATTAACAGTTGACTGAAATCCCCTGACACAGAAACGACTGCTGATGTATTTGGAAGGTTATGAAATCTGACTGTGAAGCTTTCTCCTGGCAGAGACTTTTCAAAGATTTATCTTTCTCCTGGAGTAAATATCACATTTTTAATTATTCATAATGCTTCTCCTGTTTTACCAGAAGCTTCCTTGGAGGACAGAGTGCAGTAGACTCTTCAGTTACTATAAGAGTGTGGGGGGGTGAATAGAATATACATGTATATTCAGCATTCTATTGTTATTCTGGGCAAACAAAATTTAACATGATTTGCAAAACGCTGCACTCAGGCACAACAAAAGGTGTAAAGTGAGGAACAGGATTACACTGTGTGCAGCGGAAACCCTGAGTGAAAAGTGCTCAGAGCAGTGACTGACTGGGAGCTCATTTAACAGCTATATTAGAGAGGGATGAAAAATGTAAGCATGCCTAGAAACATGGCCAAAAGGCTGTATTTAGGTTTGTGCTGGAGGAATACAATTGTATGTGTCTTCTAAGCAAGCTAAATTTGGTAAGCTGCCTTTTCTTATATTGAATACCTAATAATTAGCTAAAGGAAAATACTTTCCCCACATGTCAAGGTTACCAGAATGTGGGTTGCTAACTGGTAGGCGCTCCTGTTGAGCAGGGCCCTGAGGTTATCTTTTCAGGCTTATCACAGAGTAACTTAAAGCCAGTGTCTGCCCAGACTTCAGTTGCCCCCTGCTTCCCTCAGTCTTCCTTTGTGTCTTTTTCAGCCTCTTTTCTCAGTTTCAGCCCTCAGTAACCTCCAATCGTGTATGTGTGTAGGTGCCTATGCATGTATAGACATACACACATGGAGACCAGAGGTTAACCTCGGGTGCCATCCCATAGACACTGACTTGGAGCTCTCCAAGAAAGCTAGACCGCTGGGCCTGCAAACTCCAGGGCTCTGTCTGTCTCTGCCTTTCCAGCACTGGGATTACAAGCCCTCCACCATGCTTAGCTCTTTTACATGGATTCTGGGTATCACACCATGTAAACTTGTATCTTCCTGTTTGTATGAGCTATCTCCCTAGCCCACCACTGATCTTTTTTCTGTGATTTCCTTTATTGAGAATGTCATATAAATAGAATTAAACAACATATGACCTTTTAAGTCTGGTTTCTTTTTTCTTCTCATTGGGCATTTGAAATTTATCTAGGTTACACACAAAAGGTTGTTCCTTTTTATTGTTAAGTAGTATTCATTGGCATGGGTGCACCACAGTGTATAACCACTAACCATTTGATGGGCATCTGTTTCCAGCTTGAGAGAATTATAGATAAAATATCTATATAAGCAATCACCTACAATTCTAAGTGGATGTAAATTTTCATTTCTCTTAGAGAAATAGCTAGAAGTACAATTGTTGGGTCATATGCTAAGTATTTTAACTTTACCAAAAAGGGGGGGGTAGATTTCCAAAGAGTATTAGCTACTTCTCTCTGTATTAGTCATTTCTCTTTTGCTGTGACAAATGCCAACAAAAGCATGCCAAGAAAGGAAAAATTTGTTTTGACTCACAGCTCTAAGGTATCATGGCAAAGAAGGCAAGGCAGAAGGAGTATGGTGTGGCTGGTCACATTGCCTCCCCAGGAAACAGAAATGAATGCTGGTGATCAGCTTGCCTTCTCTTTTTCATTCAGTCCTAGACCCTGCCAATGGAAATGGTGCTGCCCACATTGAGGGTGGGTGTTCCCACCTCAGTTAACCCAGTCTAGGAAATCCTTCACAGACATGCCTAGAGATTTGTTTCCGTGGAGACTCTAAATCCCATCAAGGTGACAGTCAAGTTATAACCCTACATTGCTATAAGATGTAGGAGGTGTCAAGCTTTTTGCCTTACTGTGAGCTCTTGATCTTGAAGGTTGTTCTCTGCTGTTTTTTATTTGTTTGTTGTTGTTGTTTTAATGTTAGCCAGCCTAACATATCAGCAGCACATTATGGGCTTGGTTTGCATTTCTCTGATGATTAACATTGTTGAACATGTTGATGTTTGGTATACTGTATGTTCAGACCTTCTGCCCATTTTCTCTCTGGGTTGTCTCCTTATAATTGTGGTTCTAAGACAGCTCTTTATATATTTAATGTGGTTGCTTGTCCTTTGGGGAATGTGTGGCTTGCAAATACTTTCTTTCAGGCTTTGGCTCCTTTGCTTTCCCAACAGTGGTTTAAAGCTCTTGTTTGGAGCAGGAGTTTAGGATGGTTTAGGGAGCAGTGCTTTTCAGCTCTTTGTTCGAGGTGGTGGGGGTGGTGAATACAAGTGTCTAATTCTTCTAAAAACCATTGTGGTGATATGTTACATATTTAATAAAATATAAATAAATATAATAATAAAATAAGTATGAAATATCAGAGGACAGAATCACCCACAGTCAAGCCATGAAGGTCAGAGAGTGGTGACCCACACCTTTAATCCCATCACTCAGGAGACAGAGATCTTTCTAGATTTCTGTGAGTTCAAGGCCTGCCTAACAAGGTAGCTCACACCTTTAATCCTAACTCTAGATTATGATACCGAGTTGAAGCAGAAAGTAAAAGAGCAGGGTGGGGAAAGATATATAAGGCAGGATGAGGAAGAAATTGAGGATTCTGTAGAAGTAACCAGTCAGGTTGAGGACCCGTGAAGATAACATTTACCCTGTTCAGGTCGAAGCTGGCTGGTGAGATTGGACTGTGGTCTGTTTCCTCTCTCTGATATTCCAGCTTTCCCCCTAATATCTGGCTCTGTGTTTTCATTATATGCTAACTAGAATTCTTGCAGTAAACTATTTCTTGAAAATACTCCCATTAAGTTGTCTCTGCCTGTATCAAAAATTGGATGACCATAAAAGAGTAGGTGGATTACTGAACTGTATTTTTCCCTATTGAGCTGCAAGCCTGCCAGATACTACAGTTTTCTTGGTAGTAAGCCTTGAAATCACAGAAGGAGCCTTTAGCTTTATGGACCAATGGGGAGTAACAAGAAAGAATAAAGTAATGCCATAGCCTTCTTGAGTTTGTTGGCATGCAGCATCTTAGACAGGCAAATGCATACACAGGAAGTGAAAGATGGCTTAGGCTGAGAGCAAGAACATGGCCACATTCACAGAGCATGTGGGAAGATGCTGGGGTGGGGGTACACTCTTCCACAAGTGGATGCAAGGGTGAAGACAGAACTCAGTGTGTTACTAAAAGTCACCGTCTAACCGTATGCTTCCATAGGCTGGCTCCTATGTAAATTATACTTTAATAAAAATTTTTAAAGTTCAAATGCCTAATTGAGGTTGGAAATGAGCATTGAGAAGCTGCTTATGGAAAAACAAAGCAAACAAGCAAACAAAGCAAAACAAAAACAAACAAACAAAAAAACAAAACAAAACTACTGTCTCCTCACTTGGGCCTACAGGATCCAAAGCAGAAAGAAAGCCTGGCAACTGCCTTCATTTTGTGTCTGTTTCCTTTAGCCTAACTGAAGGCACAGAGGTAAGTCATCTTCATTAACCTCATTAAAGATACACACACACACAGGTCAGTTGGTGAGACTACACACACACACACACATACACACACACAGGTCAGTTGGTGAGACTAAGCTCTACTCCAGAGCAGAAACCAGACTGATCTCTAAGGAATGATGATGGGACTTTTTAGACCATCTTATAAAACCAGAGCTAAGGAACAGTCAAACAGCCCAACCTGACCAGGACTGCTTGATTCTGTGGACCTCTGCCCCACTATAATTCTTCTATTTAAAACCAAATTTCATATCAGGCCCCTGAAAACTGACTTGTCATCGCTGCATCCCTCTCTCTGTTCCTCTTCCCAATATGGCCACATTTGGTAAATCTCTCTGCTTTTTGTTGTTATTGACCTATCGGTCCTGGTAGCTAAGACCAGCCTGATGGGTGCTGGGACATGGTTTAACTCTCAGTGCTCTGATAACCACAATGCTATCAGCAGATGTTGGGGTTTGTGAACATCCCTAGAGATTTTCCAGGCTCTTATGTCATAAATTCAGACAACTAGATGACACCTAGAACCAGGAGAGACTGTTTGTTAGGCAGACACATGCAGGGAGAGAATGGGTTGGGGTACTTTAACAGTTCAAACAGTAGGTACTAAACAAAGGCTTAAGGCTTTTGGCTCATTCACATAAAGTGTGTTTTTCCATACATGTTCTGTTAAATGTAGTTCAGCACACAACTTCATGTATCACCTGTCTTTTGAGCATCTTAAGTCTCCACACAAAGGTGTGTGTTTTAGTATCAGAATGAGCCACAGGTCACCTTCAGACACAATAGAATGCTCTACACTCGTTCCAGTGGATTCAGCTGGTCTGTCTAGGGAGTTTCCAGTTTTCCTTTTTGCCAACAGATTTTTGTCATATACTAATTCTACAGCCTTTGTGTGAGGCCTTGTTAGACCTCTCTTTCTCATTCTGTTCTCCTGTGTTGGAAGCAGTTTAAAGTGAATGAGTTTCAAGTACATTGCACAACTCCGAACTAGGATAAAGGGCTTGTACATAGTTTAATCCTCTTGTGCTTAGGGAGCAGGTGAGGATAACAGAAAGATGGGAGAGCAGAAGGGGGAAAACACCTCAAAGGCTGCAGCCTTGCAGAGGCTGAGATCTTAGCTGATCTTGACTCCTGTCCTCCTACACTCTGAACAGGTCATCAGGAGCAAGGCATTTATCTTCCTCAAATCTCCATTACCTCTCTGAAATAGTTTCCTTGCATAACACTAACGTGGAAACAGAACAAAAAGATAATCTAGGCAAGTACTTAGCATACTGCCAGGCCATAAAGAGTTTTTAAATAACCTATTATTATTTAAAACAGCAGTTTTTACATAGAAGACAAAACTGCAAGGTGCCGCTAATTTGCAAAATTTGCAAATGGGGCTTCTGATTTACTGTCAGCTGGGAAGGGTTCATCATTATCTTTCCTAACCACACAGTACAAGCCCGGGTGCTAACAGTCGCCTTCAGCTCTTAGACCGACAAGATCCCTTCCAGTGTTCAAGCCTTGCACCTCACTGGAATCTCCTAATACCTGCTCCATTCACAACCCCAGAAGCACTATATACTGCTCTCCAGGCAAGGGGTATAGTTTTGTCATGTTTTAAGGCCTCCTGTCCAAAGTTCTGCATTCAGGTCTTCAATGCCAGTTTGCTGTGATAAAACATGTGTCCAAAAGCAACTTAGGAAAGACAGAAATGATTTTGGTTTTGGGTTCTAGAAGGGATAAGAGTCATCATGGCAGGAAGACATGGCAGCCATTGACTGGCATGGTGGCAGGAGGAGGGTGAGCTCTCACATCCCAACTACAAGCAGAGAGCAAACAGGAAGTAAGTTGAGACTGTAAACACTCAAACCCAGACCTTAGTGACTACTTCCTCCAGCAAAGCTGCACCCCCAAAAGATTTCCAGTGCCATCAACACCATTTGAGACCAAGTATTCAAATATTGGAGCCTACAGGAGATAGTTCTCAGTGAAAGCACCACACTTGGGTGTTGGTGGGAAGGGAATGGTAGAAGGGTGTGGCATGCTCCCCTGCACTTTCCCACTCAGTGCGGAAAAAGCATTTGGCAGAACTAAGCAGTAAGTGTTGTGTCCATGTAAATTCTGGGTAGGCTAAGCAACCTTTCTGTAATTCCATCCTTAATGGTGGAAAGGAGTCCTTGGTTTGATTGGAAAAACCTGCCTCAATAAAGAGGAAGAATGATTAAGGATGATTCTTGACATCAACCCCGTATACACACATGCATACGTGAAAATGGGAATATGTGCAAAGAAAAAAATTGTAAATGAAAATAATTGAGAGGTTTAAAATTGTTTTAGACTCTGGTGAGTGAGAAATTTACATACTGTAGATGGTTCAGAAACTTACTGAACAGCCAAACCTAACAGTCCCAAGTTGATGTCTGTAATGACCATAGACCTATGTCCTCTCTCCACACCTCTTCCTAGTCTAGAAGTGACAGTGGGGATTCTCCAAATGGAAGACATTGATGAGTGACTTTCTCTATTGCCCTAATTCTAATTGTTATTATAATAAAAACCCGAAACCAGATATTGGGAAAAAGCTAAACTATCAGAGATATAGAGAAACAAGCCACAGCACTTCTCACCCAGCCAACTCCTGAGGCCTGTCTCTACAAATCCTCTAACTCCAAACCTCTCCTTCCTCAGGGGCAGAAAAGGAAAGTCACAGGTGAAGCTGAACTTCTCCCCCTCTCTCTGCCCAGCTGTCTCACCAGGTGTCACTGCCTGGTGATGTTAGGGTTAAACTCAGATCCAGACAGATCTCTGCCTCCTGAGTGATGGGATTAAAGGTGTGGGTCACCATTCCCTGATGTTGTATACAAACAGTAATTATACCAACAATGTCCAGTCCATTAGCAACTGACAAATTCAGAGAAATTACTTCATTATTTATCATATCTTGGTGAGTCCAAATAATTGTGCCTATTTCACTTTCTATCTGACTTGAATTACCAACCAAAGCTATCTTTTGATGTTTTTCAAACTTATGCACTTTAACCTTTATAATGAGTTTTTTTTTCTGAATCTATAACTAGGAAAATTTATGACTATTTAGTCTTCAACTCCCTCAGAGACCCTAGAAGGAAATATTAGTTGAGTAAACAGGAAATGCAAGCAAGTAACTTCCAAAAAGTGTAAGAAATGACAAACAGCTAGCTGCCTGTACAGTCACCCAAGTTTTCTCTGAAAAGTTGGGGCATACATCTTCAGTCTACAGGCCTAGCATATCTGATAAACTTATCTGTGAAACAGGAAAATTTTAAAGACCTCTCTACTTTATCTTGGATTCAATAGTTCTTTTGTGTGTGTGTGTGTGTGTGTATGTGTGTGTGTGTGTGTGTGTGTGTGTGTGTGTGTGTGTGGCCTACTTGCTGTCAATAGTTGAGGCAAGAGCATTTTCTTGCCCAATGGCTAACTTTGCCACCAAGAAAGTAACTCCATATGGAGTTTCTTCAATGCCCACCATCTTCTCTGAAGTAGATTAGTGCTGCCAGGAGCAGACATGTCTCATTGTCATAAAAAAAAAAAAAAAAGAACCTATGTTATTAAAATATCTTAAATGCCATATCCTGTAGATCTCTGAAGTGTTTGAAGAAGACCTGACTTCCTAAAATGTATGTTTGACCTTGAAAACATATCTAACATGACTAAGTTTGATTGTAATGAATACTAACTTACATTTCCTTATATCCTACGGACTATAAATTTGTATTACATTTTCAGATGAACTGTATAAGTATAATACTTAGAACAAAAGTAGAAATATATGTACAGTAACAAAATTAATCCATACATACAATTTGTATATAATATACAAAAGTCCAATGTAATGTAAAATATTTAAAACTAGTAGTTGCTTTTTTAAAAAACAGATTTAATAATCTACCTACAGTTTCTCCTCCATAAGTAACAGTGCATACTGGTATAAGGTATATGCTCTGAAAGTCATCAAGGGC